>OV121088.1:0-1200000 GCA_921293015.1 Phorcus lineatus | reverse complement strand
TCTAAACCATCTCCTTCGTTCATATGTACCGACCAAGAACCTCCTTCCAAAGATCTACTGGCTCGTCTCGCCTACACACCGAACCCGTGAGTTCATGAAGATAAATCTGTCAAACTACTGAACAGTTTTAACAATATAGGTAATCATTCTCCACCAACCGGGGCGTGGCTGCAGTGATTTGGTATATGGGTGGAAGAAAACGTGTTTACCCGAGGGGCGTTCAAGCGCCGTTATTTAATAATCCATTGATCACCGAGGGGTTGGACTCTACGAGACCATGTACATATCAGATGTTTATAAGATAAGATAATATGTTAAGCCTTATATATACACGTGCATGATGATGCTATAAATTTTGTATTTGATACAGATTAAGTGTTGAAAAGTTAGAAGTACCTAACACTTGCAATATTAGGCAATGTCTAACCTTAATAAGCAGTATGAAATAAGCAAGAAGTTCTCTTGATATATATACATACATACATACATATATATATAAACACACGTCTTGACCCTCTGTACGTGTCACATATGTGATGTTAGGAATAAGATATCATATTGTACGGAGTTGAGAGAAACGTTATACCTTCCTATTCCTTTCTCTATTCAATGAAATATGTCTAGATATAGCCAAGACAAAGAGTCGATGGGTAGTCATTCTATCCAGGAAGTTGACATTATCTGACATATTATTATCAGAATCATTGACAAGAAATTATTTATGGCAATTATTAAATGCATTACTTGTAGGAAAATGTACGCTGAAAACGAGGGCCAGTGTACAATAGGACACAGTACCGAGTTAACAAAGAAACATATCAGTGGTTCCAGTCCAAGCGTACAGGTTTCACCGCATATAATTACACCAGGGTTTTTGCAGACATATAGATATTTCAAGAATACTTGCTCGCATAATTCAACAAAATATTCTAGTTGCTGCGTTAGATTCGAACTCACCGTATAACTTCGGTTTGAGTATTTCAAGGTCGCTCACTACTCACCAGCGAAAGTAGAAACATTCTTTTCGTCCTAAGGAAAATCGTGACTACAGCAAGGTTGAATATTGTTGTGCTAGGACATTGTTATCACAAGCAGCACTTGAAGCTAGAGCCACCATAGAGACACAGAGACATAGAGACATAGAGACATGCCTACAAGTACCATGGTGTAGAACCACATGCATTAATCCTAATTTGTGACCTCTCTTGAAACGAGAGAGCTCAAAAGCATGTAGCCGTATACAATCATATGCCTCAAGAAGATTACCATGCGGAAGAAAGATAGATAAAAAGATAGATAGATAGGTTATCTGGAATTGATAGGAGATGTGAGTGAGGGTTATTGTCTATTTCATTGATTTTCTCTAGATATGTTTTGTCTCATTAAATTGCTTTTTTAAGGGGATGAAGCTCGTTTTTTGAAAGATTTATTTCTTCTACTATTCCCCAATTAAATTAGTTCATACCTAACGAATTATCTTCAGGGGGTCAAACATATCATTACTCAACCCGTAAACCGTTATCGTAGAAGGAATGAAATAATTTCAAGCCACTTCGAGCCAATTAAGCGTGAACATATTTTAATCATATGTGGTAGGGAAACGGATTCGCATAGTTTAGTCGATCACTGTACGTTAACTGCTCTATTACAAAAGGTTGTCTTACATTTCGAAAAAAATATTTTTCTCTAGATCGCTGTATCCGTCTAAAAAGGTGTCACTGTGCCTGTAGGTATTTTTGTCGGTCTGAGAACAACTGTATGCTTGTTTCCAGTTAAATAAAAAATGAAAAATTAAAAACTGAAAGCATTTAGTTGCAAATTATCAACAATTGGTTATTCGATTTGATAAAAGCATATCCAACTGAATTAGAACTAGCAACGTCCTAAGCTTGTTGGTGTGACTGTACTGAAAGGGACGTTTCGACCTGGCTATATTTTTGTGTTGACAAAATTTGATATGCTAATACCATAAGCCAACTTTTCGTTTTTAAAACCTTCAAACTTTTTAAACTACCGGGTTTTTTTTATTATACACAAAAATATATGAATGTTCAAACGAGAATATCTGAATTTCGTTTCAACAAAAACGCCTTTCATTATCGATTGATCTCTACCGTGATTGATGACTGCTATCAGCGGGGGGATCATGACAAGTTACAGGTACGGAGTATCCTGAGTGACTCTAGCCTCGATTTGACACAGTGTTCGAACAAAAGGTTAGGATCAATATATAACAATTTTTGCAGAATTATAACATTTATTTGTTATCTTAGCTTAAATAAATATTCTTATTGACAGGAATCCTTAGATGATGGTGACGTAAAATATGTACACCAAACAGAAACTATTAAAGCTGGAAAAACTAAAGTTACCGACAATAAATTGAAAAGTATCAAAACGAGTTATAAAATAGAGTTAACTAAATAGGAAAATAAAAGCAAAATCATATTTAATTGCAGTATGAACATTAAATGTTTTCCTGTAAAGTTTGAAAACAAGGAAAGCAAACACGCCCATAAGCTAATAGTTGAATATAACTACTGTTGTCTCTATATATATATTTATGTCAATAAATGATTTATAACTTCATAATTAACCGGTCCCTCTTTCTAGATAACAAATTTACAGATAAAATTATAGCCCGGTGTTTGATAGCTTCATAAGAGTGCTCATTGAAGTTGTGTAGTTTGTTACAGAAAAGTAGATCGAGAATGTGTATATAATAAGTTGACATAAAGTCATATCATTAAACTGTACCAGATTGTTCGCTGTGTAAAACATTCTTATAGACTGTACAGTAGTCCTCATTATTTCATTACATAAAAGTAGCTTCTTCACTTACTTTACTGTGTACCTAAAAGTAATTCCAATATTTAAAATCTGTTTCAGTGTTTGAACCCTCTAAACATGTTCATTCACAGGCCAAGTTTAGCGTTGCGCAACGGGTATGGATTAACCAGCTTTTTTCTAAAAGCAAGCGAAGTTAGTGAAGACTGGTTATTTTGAATCCATTGCGCAACGCTTAACTAGGCCTTTGGTTCATTAGACCATCAAATTTCTATTCGCGCTTTGGTATCTTACTATCTCCATATCTTACTACAATATATGTACACGTGTTTTTAATTTGGCAACTTTAATGTCAGGGCTGTGTTCAGAAAAGCAAGGGTGGATTACTAAACTTGAACTTAACCTGTCTGAGTCTGCCACATTCTCCCTCCACTTAGTTACTTAAGTTGAACTTAATCTGTCCGAATGTGCCACATTCTCCCTCCACTTAGTTACTTAAACGGAACTTAACCTGTCTAAATGTGCCAAATTCTCCCTCCACTTAGTTACTTAAGTGAAACTCAACCTGTCCGAGTGTGCCCCATTCTCCCTCCACTTAGTTACTTAACTTGAACTCAACCTGTCTGAGTGTGCCACATTCTCCCTCCACTTAGTTACTTAAGTGAAACTCAACCTGTCCGAGTGTGCCCCATTCTCCCTCCACTTAGTTACTTAAGTTGAACTTAACCTGTCCGAGTGTGCTACATTCTCCCTCCACTTACTTACTTAAGTTGAACTCAACCTGTCCGATTGTGCCACATTCTCCCTCCACTTAGTTACTTAAGTTGAACTCAACCTGTCCGAGTGTGCCACATTCTCCCTCCACTTAGTTACTTAAGTTGAACTCAACCTGTCCGAGTGTGCCCCATTCTCCCTCCACTTAGTTACTTAAGGATGTTCGCTCCTCAAATTTAAAGCATTAAACTTTTTTTCTAACTTGTTTTTTTCAAAGGTTTAGTGTATATGCTTGAAATATCCACCCCAAAAAATAGGGGTTAGTGTGGGTTTTTTCGAGCTATTCCAAGACAAAGATTCCTCTGTCAGTCAGGGTTTTAACATGGGAGTCTATGGGGAAATGATGACCTTTTCGGAGAAATCTTAAATTTTAATTAGTTCCTGTATTAAACTTTTTTTAATATGAAAACATGTTACAGTTAACATAATCCTCTTCCAGAAAAAAGTAAAAAATATATATGGTAGTGTGGGTTTTTAGCCGCTACGGCACATAATGTATTCAAATATTTTAATTAAATTATCAACATTCAAGCTATTTTTGGACTAAAAACATGCTTTCTCCCACTCATTATCTTAAAATATACCTTAACGAATTCATACAAATCATTTTCATTCAACAACATCTACTTCTAAGAAAAACAGATAATAGAACTTGCTCAAATAATAGTTACAATTAAAATTGCTGAGTCAGCAAAATTGTGAATAATTTCAAAATGAAAATACTACGTTTCTTTATTTTGATGAATATTTAGTCTGAAATCATCAAAATTGAGAAATTACAGCTTCATTTTGGTTTATATATAAGAACATTATGATTTAAGGTTATTTGAATTTTGTAACTGTGACAGAGGAGCGAACATCCTTAACCTGTCCGAGTGTGCCACATTCTCCCTCCACTTACTTACTTAAGTTGAACTCAACCTGTCCGATTGTGCCACATTCTCCCTCCACTTAGTTACTTAAGTTGAACTTAACCTGTCTGAGTGTGCCACATTCTCCCTCCACTTAGTTACTTAAGTGAAACTCAACCTGTCCGAGTGTGCCCCATTCTCCCTCCACTTAGTTACTTAAGTTGAACTTAACCTGTCCGAGTGTGCCACATTCTCCCTCCACTTAGTTACTTCAGTGGAACTTAACCTGTCCGAGTGTGCCACATTCTCCCTCCACTTAGTTACTTAAGTTGGACTCAACCTGTCCGAGTGTGTCCCATTCTACCTGCACTTAGTTACTTAAGTTGGACTCAACCTGTCTGAGTGTGCCACATTCTCCCTCCACTTAGTTACTTAAGTTGAACTCAACCTGTCCGAGTGTGCCACATTCTCCCTCCACTTAGTTACTTCAGTGGAACTTAACCTGTCCGAGTGTGCCACATTCTCCCTCCACTTAGTTACTTAAGTTGAACTTAACCTGTCTGACTGTGCCACATTCTCCCTCCACTTAGTTACTTAAGTTGAACTTAACCTGTCCGATTGTGCCACATTCTCCCTCCACTTAGTTACTTAAGTTGAACTTAACCTGTCTGAATGTGCCACATTCTCCCTCCACTTCGTTACTTAAGTGGAACTTAAGGACATACCCTACGCATCAAAATACGTCTATTGCGCAGAACTGTGCGCATCCCATTCGTTACGATAATAAATTTGCGACAATCAACTTATTTACAAGACCTTATGTCTTAATACTTGAAATCATCAGTCATACTAATAATAGCATAGTTACGCTGTGTAAGCCCATTTGAGCGCTCCTAAATGAATGAAAACGGGACATTTACGACATGGAAACGATCTACGGCAGTGTTGACAAACAAGCCATGCTGTCATCAGCTGATCGACGGACTTCAGAAAATCGGCAGTTAAATGAGAACACTGTCACTGAAACTAGCTTTTTATTTATAAAAGCTTGCTGAATTGAATTACTGGAAGTGAAAATTTAGCATAAATTCTCAGTTTGATTGAAGAATTAGTGATTTTACAACAAAATATTTACGCAAGCCATATCGGCGTGACAAACAGCTGATCACGTTTTGACCCAATGTTACTGCATTAATTATCTACATGAAATTCGGATTCCCTACATGAAATTCGGATTCCCTACTCATGACCATCGACATGAAATTTCTTTCTCGAGGATATGTCCCCATGCGGAAATCTGGCGAGGTCACTTTGAATTGATGGAAATTATTTCAAGTATGCGGCCAACGAAAACATGACGACCCCACAGCTTAACCCTTTCATTCGAGGTAGGCAGCCGTCGAATCGTCAGTCAAGATCAAATTGCTGCTATAACTTACTTTGCGAAGTGCACACCCAGGTGTATTATCTTCAGCTATCAATTAATCATTTCAACAAATTATTGCATCTTACAAATAATGAATAAATAAAATAAATTAATTAGATTAAAGCCGATGGATTTTTAAAAATCTTATATCTCTCTCTACAACTATGTCAATTTATGTAGATATAAATTATTGTTTTGGAGATCAGTTGTGACGCACCAATATTTGAAGGATCTGTTCTCTGAAAATGTATTTGAGACTTTTGCTATATGAGTAGCAAGTGAAGTTTCTGATGGGAAATACCTATTTGGAAAACATCATGGCAAAAAATCTCATCAGGTGACACTGTTTAAAAAATATCTATGGGGAAATTAAGGCCCTATTTCAAAATCCTCACATAACCTACAGAAATAAAGTAATTACAACAGCATCTTTAACAGTGCATCTTTTTTAATGTTGAATATTTGATGTATACTGATATGATTGCATCTCTTTTCAGTATGTTTTTATACAACTTTAATGCAATGGTTTATCTTAATAATTCAAAGCCACAACGACTTGTTTTATAAACATGAAAATGTTAGCAGAAAAAAATATAAGGTTGGCCCCAAACACAAATTTCCTTTAAAACTTGAGATGCAAGTTTTTATCTTTGTTGACAAACCTCCTAATAATTTAGATTTCTTTAATGCATGAATATATCAATAATATAGTTTCATATGTCGCTTTCAAAAGAAGTCTTGGTAATGAATAAAGTGCATCTGATCTGATCAAATACCTCTTTTTGAATTTATGTGATTATGGTTGCATAGATTGGCTAATATATTTGTAGATTATTGTTAGATGTAGATGCACTGAATTTTCATATCACATCATTTGAGTTTGTTTGGTACCAGCATGAAATAAAAATTATCAGACTATGTTTTTGCTTCCATTTATTTGTAAACTTTACTCAAAAGGCAGTCATAATCAAATATTTCAAGTTTATATTAGTTAAAGCAAACCAAAGATCATGAAAACATAAAAAAACAAAAACATTTGAATTTATTTATTTTTTATGTGTTATAGCATGTGAGACTGAGATCAGGTAAAAAGAAAGTCTGCCCAAAAAAAGCTGTTAAATATTGCTCAATAAATTAATTTCAAACCATAGATTGATTTGATTATTTTGGTAGGGCCAAAGAATAAACAAACAAAACATTTGAATCAATATAATATGGTTTATATTTTTTATGTTATAATTTAATTTGTATTCATTTTCCCCACAATAAATAGAAGCCATTTAGTATTTGTGAATACTTTAATACTTCCAATATCTTTTGATGTTGGGGAGGGGATTTTATTATCTGTAATTTATATGATTTTAGATACAGTGCTGTCGGGTAAAGCTACGCACCTTAGAGATAGATGTTCATTCTTCGGGAAAAAATACAGTATATGAGATAAAAACCACTTCATTGTTAAAGTTTAGAGCTTCACTGATAATATTAATGTAAAATATTCATGCTGAAATGTGTTTGTCAGTGACACTGAAAGTTTTCCAACGACCCCCCTATTTCCGTAGGTGGTCACGTGTAGGCTAAAGATACGCACACGGGGTTTGAATGCACCATACACTTCCAATATTATGATTTTGATAGATTTTTAAACTGTTTTCTGAAGTCTAGGTTAGGACATACTGATAGTCGGATCAATACTTTGGTTTCCAATAACATTTGTTATGTGGGAAGGAAAACTGCTTGATTACGATATGTTTTCTAGGAATTATGTCAGTTTTTACCGATGTTTTGCCAATAATCAACAATTAAGTCCTTTTTACCTTTTCAAAAATGTCATGATTACTTCTAAATTGCCTAAAGATGCATAGACATAAATTTATTACAAGATAACACTCATCCTGCTTTACTAGGTTAAGTTTTGTGCGAGTGCGTATCTTTATCCGACGCGTATCTTTACCCGACACGGCTGTACTGATTATTTTTAATATCTTCTGCATTTTCTTGGTTCGCAAAACAAGCCCCTTTTGATAAACCGACTGTGGTTGCATGTTAATTAATGTTGCCACCTGTCGCATTGACTTTGAAAGAGTGTGCAAAGGAATGAGTTTGATTTTGGTGCAAATTAAGCGATCGACTCCGATGAAATTCACTTGCACTGTCTCGAAGGAAAGACTTGCTCCGGCCTCGTTCCGAGATGAGAACCGTATATTTTAGCGCAAGTTTATAAATATGATATTTTCAACGGACAAAAACAGTTTATTGACGATTTAAGCGAAAACAAACTGAAAATATTGCATAAATGTCTTTAAAGTTGAAGTAACAAAATATCAGTCAAGACGATTTCGAAGGAAGTCTAGGCGGAAGTACCGTAATCAATGTTTTGATGTGGTTTCTTGATATCCAGGCATTGGCCCTCAGATTTTTCTGCAGTTAAACTCTTTACATTTGAAACACTTATTTAAACTAAGTAGCGTATGTGATATTGTCAAATGATTTTATGATAAACACTGAAACACTGTTGAAAGTCTAGCGTGCAGTGGGTTAGTTTTTTCAATGCAGTGATGGAGCTAGTAGGGGCGAGATTTCACTTGATTCTCGTGGGTCATGGCAGAAAAACGTAGCCTTCGTTGTTGTGTTTATCGTTTTTAAATTTGTGGAAGATCATAGATGATATAGCCTATTAAGGGTTTAAACTTGTAAACGAGTTGCATGAACAATCTTACACAACCTGTCAACAAGGTCCCCTCTCAAGCAAAATCGCCCTCATTGTAGACTCGCTGCGGCCGCAGTGGGCGTTTTCTCAATGACAATATGCATTTTCAACGACAAAAAGTTCGCGATTTTTCCCTGGTGACCCCCATTTTTTTCTTCGAATTTCAGTTTCTTAAAATGTCAGGTTCATATCATAAAAATTAAAAAAAATTCTAAATTTGGGAAATTTATTTTTCTTGAAAATGCATAAAAATTTCATGCTAAAAATGAAATTTTGATTGACTGAAAATACTCGAAAATATTAATTTTAATGTTATTTTAAAAATATTTTTGGGACTAAGATTAACAATACTGCTATAACTGACTAAAACGGTTTAAGTTTTGCATAAATTCCACTTATTTAAGAAATTATGAGGAAAAAAGGTAATTCATATTTTTGGGCTTTTTCACAAAGAGTGTCATTTTTCGACACGATTTTACTCGAAAACGAGCATGGTGGCCCCCATTTTTTGTTTGATTTTTTAATTCAGCACACTCAGTTCTACAAACAAGCTAAGTTTCATAAAAATCTAAATATTTTTATTTCTGGGTAGGGTATGTCCTTAAAAACTTTTTAAAATAAGAATAAAAAAATATCCCCTAAAATCTCTATAGTTCTTGTTAAGGGTCGACTTCCTGTGGAGATGGTGATTAAAATATATATCTTTAAGAGTGTCATGGCGTAATCTCTAACCAACCATTCATTGTTTGCTTAAAATGATATGGAAGCGATAATGGAGGTATTTCATTTTTTTTAAAACTTGCTATCTAGGTGATGTTTGCCAGCCTGTTATCTAATCGCAATGCCGGTCATCATTTCCTTGTTTAGATGGCTCGTCTTTTCGCTTTAAAAGGTCCTTGTATGAGGCAAGGTACCAGTTTAAAAAAATCAAAATAGGGTCTATTAAAGTGACACAGAGTATGTTTCATAAATTTTTATTTGGTTGAAATAAGAGCCAAAATACCATCTGTCTTTAGTTAAATTCAAATATCGTCCCTCGCATCTATATCTCTAAATGCCAATATTAGGATATTTTCTCGTTTTCAATGAAAATAGGTGTTAATAAGTCAGAATTGTGCATTTGTTAATAAGTTTCCAGATTTTCCGGTTTTCGATCATATATTACAACTTTGTCTCCATACTGAACTGATCAGCAATAAGATGGTGATTTTCAGAGACACGCACTACTTTTCGATAAAATGACACAAGTTATAAATTTTGACAAATTTGACTACAATAACATACTCTGCTTCTCTTTAAGGAAACTTTATGATATCACAAACAGTAAGATTTGAAGGTTAAATATACTTGATCTACTTTGGTAATTAACCATTATTAAATGACATTATGTTTATCAACTTCTTTGGATAAACAATGAGACGCAAATGTCATTTCTCTGCTTATCAAAGAAACTATCTTTGCACCATCTTCACGATGAATTTAAATAGTTATGAAGAATTTTGAATTTAACCAAAAACTTGCCTTAAATACGATTGACGTTTGAGCCATAACGTCAGTTAAAAGGTGATAACATCATTACGAAATTTATTAAAATGGATTAGACACAAACTCTGTTTGAGAAATAAATTATTAAAAAGTGGACAACATAGTCAATCTTTTTTCTGCATTAGTGAAATAAACAAAACAGTAACAACAAAAGTTAACGCGCGCTAAATTGTGGCCGAACTTCAAGATATACATGTACCTGCCACTTTCATAAGCGATCTTTGAACGATCAACATCGGGATTCTTTACTATAAGAAGGCACTACACGAAGAGTGGCAACGCATCCCGAATGACGTCATCCGACGTCTTACCTTTACCATGAGAGGACCTGTCTTCTATTGATTGTAATGGGGATAACACCCGATACCAGCTCTACTATATAGAAAATCCTACCACGTAATGTCGCCTGATCTGTCCATGTAAATTTCAGAATGTACCCCCAGTGGACACAAAGAGAAACAGAGAAGTGATGTGTTGAACAAAACACTCCAACATGTCCTTACAATGTTTGAAAATGGTCCACTATTGATATTAAACATTCTAGAAAGACTCAACACAAGAAAAAGACTGAAAACATAAGGAGACTATTGGCAAATCCGAGGCGTAAACGTCATTTGACATTATTTGGAAACATAAGAGTTAAAAACTTCAGCATTACCTACACTTGTACACATTTTGTCTGCTTTACCTCAACCACCGAAAGAATTGTTGATGAGATGAATACCATATTCTTTAGCTTAACTCCTAAACCAGATGAAATCAAAAGGAAGAATATTGCAAAAAGTTATAAGAAAGGTGCATTAAGGATGGTATATATCAATTCATTCATTCCTGCGCTTAAACATGACATCCTCACGAACAAAAATAGTATAAAAGTTACTTTTCGTTAAATCTTTTTTTACAAGTGGGTGCCCATATTCTAACGTTTTTTTAATACCAACTTTACCATCAACCATCTTTCTGCCTGTTATGTTTATTTATAGCAACCCACCAAATGTAAACCGGATATTAAAAGGCACATATACCTTCTTTTACAAGTTTTACCCGTCGTCAAAGACAAACAAAGTTAAATTTTCTTTCGGTAATTTAAAATTAAATACATTTGAACATTCATTTGTTTTTCTGCAAAAAAAAGAAGATTTTTTTTGTAGAGTAAGCTATGAACGTACTTACATTTTACATGGCGGCAGTTCGACTGATATACTCAATTAATCAAATCCAAGTTTTTTTCTTCCCGAGTTTCTGCCTGCAGAGAATGAATTTACAGCCAGTATGACTCGCAAGAAGTCGGTAGGCGTGCTACCCTCCTCACAGCGTGGGTGATACCCCGTACTGTGCTTATCTGTGACCCCTCGTCTTAAATCACTTGAGTGACTATTTAAAAGATGAACATTTCACCCGCCATTGGTACGTAATCAACGACATTTTTATTTTGTAGTGATTGATGTTCGTGGTGTAGTATTGTCGTGAAAGCAATGTAAGTAGGTTCAACGACTCTTACAAAACGGTGGATAGACAAGCAAGGCACAACTCGCACCTGTCATATTCACTGGCTAATTGTAGCCTTGCTGCATTTCGTCGCGCTGAACATGAGAGTCCAATCAGAAGGGAGAAAGAGGACCTCATAAATAAGAAAACAAATGTTACCAACTGAAACACAATCACTTTAAAATCGATGAAAAGATTTTTAAACGCACGTACAAAGTTCGTTGTGAATTAATTTCTTCATCAAAATTCTCATCAAAATATCCGTATGCAATTTTCGTTTCATCCATGACACCATATTCTATGAATTATTAGGTTGAGCATTGAAATGTTTTATTTACAAATACAGTTCGATAACCTAAAATTTCAGAGTAGCTTTAAATTAAAAAATGCAAATGTGAGCTATGTATAATAACCTAACTGATTAACTGTTATTTCAAGATTTGGTGTGTATTTTCTATCAGCGAGGTAAGTAAAGGGTCCTGATTTGACAAACTACCAACATGACAAGCACTCCCTCTCTATCATATATTCCACGGGAGTCCTCTTGTAACGATAGGTTCACTGGTAGTTCAATGACTTTTCAATTGACAAACAGCAGGGATTGGGAAAAGCAGGGGCCATGGGCCATTTTGCACATTGGATGAAAAAATGGCCCATTAAAATTAAAAAATAGCCCATTCAAAATTCTGATAATGACTCAAAGACCTGAAAATGGCCCATTGTCAAAGGTGTCTTTCCCAATCCCTGAAACAGTCAAGCCAAATATTTGTATTAATCGTATTTACTTCGAAATTGATTATCTGTGATATAAACATAGTCCCTGGTAAACCTCAATACATTTTAGTAGTGTGTATTTAAGTTCTTTCAGTCTTCCAAAGCTAAGATGAACAGATGCGTACAAACCTCAATATTCATTGACTGTCTTTGTGTCTGAAATATTTCTCTCACATGAAAATAATGAATGTGGTTGGTATAACATCAGAATCACAAATATATCACACAGGTCAATTCACTATATATATAGAGCCAACATTCGATTGATTTTCTCTCTATTTTTATCGTGAATTTATCAATATATCAATGTAGGTCATTCACATTTTGAATATTTTCATAAGAATTTCTCGCATTGCTTATCACATTTCCAGTGTCATATTTATGTTGACAGTAAACTGTTCAAGATCTATTTGTCGTCACCATGGCACCTACATGGGCAGCAGGGTTGGGTGCTTGTCTGGTCTGCGACAGGTACTAACGTAGCGTGGTTTGAACCCAGGCTGGGCTGGCGACATATATTGTCAGAGTTTTCAACGAAATCGACACAGGTGGAATTAACGTTAGGCCAGGTGTTGTCACTATCACAGTATAAATACATCCATTCAAATCCTCTTTTAAAACCATTGTCCAACTTTGGTTCTTCAATATGGCTCAAAATCCCATTTTGACGACCAAGCATTAGAAGGATTTCTTCCTCGGTAAGTTCATTTTTAGCATACAACTGAAGAAGGGCGGGGTCAAGTTTCCTCAGAGAATCTGTTTTGAACCTCGATGTATCCGCGGTTGACTCTGAATCTTGTTTAGAAGAAACAATCGACACTTCGTCGCAAACTGTGTCGATGTTAGAAATCAGTTTTGGCGACTTGATTTCCAGACATTCATGCAGACGTTGTCTAGATGCCAACGCAGCCCTTCTCGAAGATGAGCGTCTCTTCCCGAGAGGGGTAGAAGTTTGAGGCGGGGTGAACGCACGTGGAGTCGATGGACGATAGAAAGATTTTCGCCGAGTCACAATGTCCTCAAGAAGGTTCGGTTGATTACGAAGAAAACACTCGTGCGAAAATTCAAATGAATCGTCAGGGTTTATTTTCCAACCAAATCCATATTCCCTGAAGAGTCTTCTAAGATTTAGAAATGTTGATATTTGTAGAAACCCGGGATAACACTTCATAACATTCTCTTCAAAATATTCAGGTTTCACAATAACCGATTCTCCACTTCCGTCCCACTTGATAAGGAAATTGTCATTTGCAACTTTAAAAACCTTCTCCGGGAATCGTTCCTTCGGATCCATGCAGAGACGAAGCCGAACTTTCTTATTTTTGTCAAAATACGACATTTTGAAAGGACGTAGTAGCTCATAGACGAAAACTTTTACCACTGACAGTTCGTTGTTTTGATTTCTAAAACGACAGTGCGCGCTCTACGTCATATGTGCACACGCAATGATGACGTCACTTATTACGCGTCATAGACACGTCACATACCACAGAAGACGGAATGTTATTTCGTTCTACATGTGTTAACATTCAGATTCTTTGAAAACAAAAGCAAAGAGGTTTTTTTGTATCTTTTGTAAACATTTAAGTACATTTCCATTTGTTAATTATTAATGAATATTATGAATTATGTAAAAGAAAACCAGGTTAGATCCAAAATTTCTAAAAAGTTTTGATCTCGAAAATTCTACCGTACAGAAGGCCTATATAGGCTGTATAGGCTTAAAGGCTTGATTTTTTATATTGAAGTAATTTTTTTGGTCTTTCTATTGAAATTATCTTGAAATAGCCGGATTTTTTCATTAACATGATGATTGATATGATGAAAAAGAATAATTAACATATAGCTTAAATTAGCCATTTTGTATCACTTGAGATGCCTGTGAAGCAAGCTTTAGTGAAACCAAGCAACTCTTTTACCGATGTCCACTCTGTTAATAACGGACTTTCTTCCGCATTCAAATGGCCAAGGACGAACAAATATCCACTTTCGAAGAAACCCCCTGAAAGCTAATTATTAGGCTATCGAAGAAACAATTAAGATAATCCTAATGCTCGAGAGCAAAACTTCTTTAAGCATGTCAAAATACATTTTAAATATGAAATATAACATTAACATAATTCTAATGCTCGAGAGCAAAATCCGACGAAACAATCCGCTTGAAAATATTATCTTCGGTGATTTGAAAAAAAAACCAACCAATAACAAACTCTGTAAATAGGCATAACGAATTTACAATTCAAAATGAATATATCCAAGAGCGGGTGTACGTGTTGTTTGTTAAGATACTACTATTTGTACCAATGAATCTATCAAAAACAAATCGAAAAAATATTGGTTGCTTCAGAAAATCAGAATCCTAATGCTTATTAGTTCATAGACCGAATTTTCTGTCGCCGAATGCTCTATTCTCTCAAGCAAGATGCATACTAGTAAAGGTAATTAAGGGGGGAAAAACAACGCGAAAATTTCAAGCTGGTGTTGGGTTATTCAATATGCTGTGACTGTTAAAATGGACCCATGGTAAACTAATCAATATTTGGACAGTGTCCCAATTTCCCCTGAACATTTAAGCGGTATCCGCTTCTACCCCACTATCCCTTCCCCCACAGGGTTGTTGTTCCTTCGTAGATGCCACAATGAAAAGGTGATCAGCTTATCTAAGCGTGGTCGAGCAGCATTGACGAAATCCTATTCGAACAAAAACGCTGGCATCAGTGCAGAAATGGTACAGATGGTATCCATGATCGAATGATGAAGGACCGGTAAGTTACCAAATGTTTCATAGCTGGGGTATTTGGCATTAGACAGGAGTAGATTCATTATGCTATCAGTATAGTTTGAAAATGACAAATGTTTCAGCAGATAAGTGTACAAACGTTTGACATCAAACGACCAAGAACCATCATGTCAAAAGATAATCTTGCTTTGTTTCAAGCCAGCCCTGACAGATTCCTTAAACTAATTACAATGAATGAATTTGTCCACCACCTTCAGCCGTAGACTAAGAAATAGTTGAAGCAGTGGCATCATCATCGACCCCACCGACCCACCAGGAAAGATGATTGCCACTGTATTCTTTGTAACTTAGAGAGTTCACATGGCGGTGTACCTCAACACCAATAAAAAATACTATGCCATACTTAAAGAACAAAGGTAGGTAATTAGACCAAGGGACAAAAAAACTCACCAACGGTGTGAATTTCAATCTGGGAAATGCGCAAGTGCACAGGTCAATGAATGTGGATTTTAACTTCTTCAGCATCCATCCTACCCGCCTGATCTAGCTCCATCAGACTATTTGTTAAATGCTTTACGACCTGACATTTCTGGATCGACCATAAAAGTCATTGCGGCCTTGGATAAGAGTTAACGCACCCGAAAATATAAATATTTCTACAAAACCAAAATAAAGATTGGTAACACCTATGACATTATTGTATCCCATTTAATAGGAACTATGTGTTGAATCACTACTTATCAATCACCCCCACACACATACATTACTGAGGCTCCGGTTTCCACGTGAACAATAATAAAGGAATAATCGAAATTGAATATAAAGAAGAACATTGCATATAATATTTTAATGATACAAGACTATCACTATTAAAAGATAGTCTAAATACTACTTGTGTAGACGTCAAGGTACGTAAATTAATTTTATACTAAGTCACCATGCAATCTGCCTCTAATGCTGAAGATTTTATGACGCTTCATGCACTTTAAAGACGTTTTCTTTCCTCATCTGCCTTGGTGATGGTAATGTGTAATAGTTCACCAAGAATGTTTCAAATTTAGGTAATTCAAAGTTACAAATTTGTTGACAGCCACTCCTCATCTAATATGGTTTTATGGAGATTTTTGGGTACTTCATAAACTTTGCAGAATTTCCCTTAAAAAGTTCAAATGTAGACATGCATTCAAGATTATTTAAATTGACCTGGCATCAGTCACCAAAGATTGACATTATAATCAAATCCATAAAGATGTTGACGACCATTTGTTCCCCTCATAAATTAATAAGACAATTATTATGTTGCATAAGGTTTATTCATGACTAAAACAGCTCAAAACTATAAGAATAACAATGGATAACCATAGAAAATATGGGTCATATGTACAGAGAATAGGAGAATTGTACAAAACATGTTAGAACAAAATCAACAATCAAGGCAAATATCACAGGTTCTGCTTGTTTTAAAAAATCATCGATACATGCTAGACATATAATTGGTAAGCTCATTACATATATGTAATAAAATATTGTTCATCATATTTCTATATCTAAAATTGATTTATTAGATAGAAATAATAAACACCTTAAAAGCTGAATCAACAAATTATTTTACAGGAGGAATGATGGAAGTCTAAAAAACTCCATAAAAATCAAATGAGATCCAATTTGTTACACAGTTTACATAAACTGAAATATCTATCCACCATGAATAGCATCACTGAGGAAAATACAAGAACCAGTATAAACAGCTTATTATTTCATTAAAACACTAGACAAATTCCATATCAAAGATGGTAAAATACTAGTTAAATGTTGCATGATCAAAATGTTAACAGCACAAAAACTAAATATTTGGTAACAATCTACGTTGTATAAATGGAAGAAATTTGATTTGATACAGAAATCATCTTTAATAAAACAACATTGTATTGTATTTGTTTCAGTTATATTTTCCAGAATTATCTTAGAATATTGAATTTCAAAGATCTCTGTTATAAAAGTAATGTTTATATATAATAAAATGTGTATTAGGCTTGAATCTGGAAATAATATGACACTTAAGGCCAATTAAAGCAACGAAACTCTTCATAACCAAAGTCACTTAAAGTATATAGTGTATAGCCGGTATTAAGTGTTACATTCAAACCCACACTTTAGAAAAAGAAAATCTTAGTCAGTTATTGCTTCTGTTGAATAGGTGCCAAACCATTCAAATTTTGGCAAATTTACAGGCATTTGGTATTTTCAAGGAATTTTCCTCTGCAAGTAAAGAGTTAATTATCATATGATAAAGGAAATAACTCCTCTAAAATCCAAAATGGATTTGATTGATTTGGGTCAGGTAAGTAAAGAAAGGTCGTTTGACTAAGCATTTGATGCATTCTCGGCTCAAACAGACAACACGGCTATTTGTATTGACAATTGTATATACAGATATATAAACACATGTTCAGGGTAAAAATGACAAGGCACTATAATACATTGACCACATGCCCTTCTTCATTGGGCGGTGGTAAGGGCCATGTAATTAATTGAAAAAGACCTTAGGTAAATGTACATTTGGTCGTATAAGGCATTAGCTTTTAGAATATTTAAAGAAATTCTAAAAAGCATAGGGAATTGTAATATTTAAGAAGACATTTTGTGAATTCTATAAAAGGCAAATTATATGAAATGTTATGACAAAAACATCAAGACACTGAGGTACAAGGTTTAAATACTAAAACGTGGAGACTCTCAGATTTAGTTTGGCTAGATTGTCTATATTAATCCATGTTGTGTCACGTTCTGTAGTTTGGCACACACGTCGGGATCAAAACTATAGGACTGGAACACAAGTAGATGTGGTTAGTTGTCAAACACACAAAGAAATCTGTCATTCCAAACATTTTTCAAACATTTATTTCATCAATAACTTTAATCAAAGTACTTTTATCAAAGAAAGATATTAAAATGAAAAAAGGGATATAAAATTTTCATTTTAAATCAAATTGATAGTTGTATATTTATCAACATCATGAAAAAAAGTAGTCATAATGTATAAATTTATGAAATCTAAAAAAATAATTAAGGGGACTTAAAATACTTGGTGGCTTACCCGTGAGTAGTAGGGTTTGGCTTGGTCTTTGTCCTGTTTGACTCCATATCCTTCCGCTAGACATCTGGCGTGATAAAAGCAAGCAAGAGCAATTCCCTTGGCAACAAAGCCTGGTATACAGTCTGTCTCTTGGGAAATTAGATCAACATTCTCCAACATGGAAACTCTGAAAATGAAGAAAACATTAGAATTTATTGTTTTATAAAGTATGACTTTTTAGTAAGAAATTTTGAACCTTAAGATCTGAGATCCATGAATTATTTAATAAGAAACTTAATTTATTTTCAAACATTTAGAATGGTATCGATGACTCTGGTTTATCAATGGATTGGTAGCATATTTAACATCCTGAGGGTTATGGAGACAGCCCTGTACTGAAAAATGATAGGATCGCCAACAAAAGGGTGTCATTATTGACAACATAGATGTCAAACTGACAAGGTTTGGTAGTCATATACATATTTATAGTTATAGTTATATATTTATATGAATTTAGTTGGAATTAAGTTTTAAGCTACTCAGTGACCCCGGAGTGCTAATAAGTGAAGAGAGAAATCTTTTATAGAATGAGATGTTCCCTAGTAATGTTTTGTTTCAAACATATTAGTCCGCCGGCCCAGAGGGGTCCCCATGCACCCCCCCCATGGCAGACTGAGACTAACTTTTTTTGAAGCCTTGACATGTCTATTATGCAAATTTGACTGGTAACAGTGTATAAACTGGGACGAAATGTGTCATTTTTACATATTTCCATGGGTACCCCCCTCAGTCACTTATTCTCTGAAGCGTCACACCAAAAGGTGGATATCCCCATATCTTTGGTTCTAATTATCATAGAACCATAATCTTGGTATCTAAATGTATGTTTATAAGGTCACTGAATCCATTGACAGACATTTCAGATAGCTACCATAGGTCATTTGTACGAAATTTTAGGTTTCCATTACAAAAACTCATCATTCATGACTTCGACCGGTCACAATTCTATTTTCTCTTCTCTACAGTTAATGGATATCATTTTTATTTTACATTATTTGCACTGATAGTAGAATTATGAGTACCTGTAACCATTTTGTGTACCTATGTGTACTTATAACAAACAAATTAAGTGTCCAAAAGCAAACCAAGGGACCTACCGTTAATCTACTATCATTGAAATACACCAACTCAGCCTTGGAAATTTTTTTTTCTTCCTCTCTATAGTTAATGTATATGATTTTATTTTACATTATTTGCACTGAGAATAGAATCTTGAGTACTTGTAACCCTTTTGTGTACTTATGTGTACTTATAACACATAAATTAAGTGTCCAAAAGTAAACCAAGGGACCTACCGTTAATCTACTATCATTGAAATACACCAACTGAGCTTTGGAAAAAACTATTTTTTCTTCTCTACAGTGAATGTATATCACTTTATTTTACATTATTTGCACTGAGAATAGAATATTGAGTACTTGCAACCCTTTTGTGTACTTATGTGTACTTATAACACATAAATTAAGTGTCCAAAAGCAAACCAAGGGACCTACCGCTAATCCACTATCATTGAAATACACCAACTCAGCCTTGGTAAAACACTATTTTTTCTTCTCTAAAGTTAATGTATACTATTTTATTTAACATTATTTGCACTTAGAGTAGAATTATGGATACTTGCAACTCTTTTGTGTATTTGTGTACTTATATCAACCAAGGTTAAGTGTGCAAAAGCTAACTAAGGGGCCTACAATTAATCTACTATCATTGAAATACACCAAATCAGCCTTGGAAAAAACTCACAATTTTGTATTTTGTTTTACTGTTTTACTTCTAAATCATTGGGGATTTAAAGGGTTCAAAGAAGAAAGATAACACATAGGTATTAATTCCGTCATTACACACATCACAGGCATGTAGTACAGGAGTACATTCTTGCAAATTATTCATTTTTAATCTCCATATGACTGTTTGAATCAGCTGCTTTTTGGACATCAGCAATTTATCAAAATCCTAGTTTTAAGAGAGAGCATCATCATCAATAACATCACTATACACCACACACCACAACAACGTTCATTATCATCCTCAAAGCTGTCACGTTGCGGGGCCTTGATGTCGACCAACTCTCTAGGAAGAGCGCACTGGCTCTAGCTTCCCACCCATAAGAGTCGAACTATGTCTCTCATCAGCAACAAGAACAACAGACATTTGAACAGAGATGTATTCTATAGAGCCTCCTGCTAAATGAAATGCATTGTATGATACTCTAGGCTTTTGATGGTATCATGACAGTGTCCATGTTACATTGTTTGACTCATGTTCACAGCAATAGACATTCAGTTGCAGACAGCCAACTTTATCAATAGTTTCTGTCAGGTCCACCATAGACAGCAAAATAAATCCTTATAGGTCTTTTATAAGTGATATGTACATAAGGAAGACACACTTTATCTTAAAATTCACGTTCCTGAGTACATCATTACCTTGCAATGAGCCTAATCCGATGAGTCCAGCTTCAAGTGGGATAAGAATGTCTGAGAAACAACTTCCATCCATTTACTTGCCACGCATCCTTATATATGATCATTCCACTCGGTATGTTCTTATGACTATGATATGGTTTTTATATCTATCATAGGTCTTTTATAAGTGATATGTACATAAGGAAGACAAACTTTATCTTAAAATTCACGTTCCTGAGTACATCATTACTCAATCCGGTTGGTTGTAGGATATATGAATTTTGGTACATTTAACCACAACAAGTAAACATTAAACAATAGTGAGGAAACCTAATTATCAAGATTAATCATATGAGAATGTAATACAATATGGATTTCCAGTAAATGCACATTTGAAGGCACCTTGCTCACCAAACAAATCTGATGGCACAACCTAAGAGCCACTTGATCTGACAATGAAAACTTTGAAGTCACCGTAGAAACGAGAAACTTAATGCTGTAATTTTATCAATAGATATATGAAACAAAATATGTCTGCATCTCTAGACAACAGAACTGCAGTGGTTACATGACAATCCGCAAAAGGCCTAAAGTTACTATCACACATATATGATGTATCCATGTGGTTAAGTTGTGCTTTCTTCAGCAAATCAACACAGAAGGTGCTTAATAGTAATCTAGGTTTCAACATTCAGTCTAACCACATTTGATCTGGAAGTTTCAATGAAGGCATGTCCTATCACATGGCATAACAATGATAGATATAAAAACCATATCATAGTCATAAGAACATTCCGAGTGGAATGATCATATATAAGGATGCGTGGCAAGTAAATGGATGGAAGTTGTTTCTCAGACATTCTTATCCCACTTGAAGCTGGACTCATCGGATTAGGCTCATTGCAAGGTAATGATGTACTCAGGAACGTGAATTTTAAGATAAAGTGTGTCTTCCTTATGTACATATCACTTATAAAAGACCTATAAGGATTTATTTTGCTGTCTATGGTGGACCTGACAGAAACTATTGATAAAGTTGGCTGTCTGCAACTGAATGTCTATTGCTGTGAACATGAGTCAAACAATGTAACATGGACACTGTCATGATACCATCAAAAGCCTAGAGTATCATACAATGCATTTCATTTAGCAGGAGGCTCTATAGAATACATCTCTGTTCAAATGTCTGTTGTTCTTGTTGCTGATGAGAGACATAGTTCGACTCTTATGGGTGGGAAGCTAGAGCCAGTGCGCTCTTCCTAGAGAGTTGGTCGACATCAAGGCCCCGCAACGTGACAGCTTTGAGGATGATAATGAACGTTGTTGTGGTGTGTGGTGTATAGTGATGTTATTGATGATGATGCTCTCTCTTAAAACTAGGATTTTGATAAATTGCTGATGTCCAAAAAGCAGCTGATTCAAACAGTCATATGGAGATTAAAAATGAATAATTTGCAAGAATGTACTCCTGTACTACATGCCTGTGATGTGTGTAATGACGGAATTAATACCTATGTGTTATCTTTCTTCTTTGAACCCTTTAAATCCCCAATGATTTAGAAGTAAAACAGTAAAACAAAATACAAAATTGTGAGTTTTTTCCAAGGCTGATTTGGTGTATTTCAATGATAGTAGATTAATTGTAGGCCCCTTAGTTAGCTTTTGCACACTTAACCTTGGTTGATATAAGTACACAAATACACAAAAGAGTTGCAAGTATCCATAATTCTACTCTAAGTGCAAATAATGTTAAATAAAATAGTATACATTAACTTTAGAGAAGAAAAAATAGTGTTTTACCAAGGCTGAGTTGGTGTATTTCAATGATAGTGGATTAGCGGTAGGTCCCTTGGTTTGCTTTTGGACACTTAATTTATGTGTTATAAGTACACATAAGTACACAAAAGGGTTGCAAGTACTCAATATTCTATTCTCAGTGCAAATAATGTAAAATAAAGTGATATACATTCACTGTAGAGAAGAAAAAATAGTTTTTTCCAAAGCTCAGTTGGTGTATTTCAATGATAGTAGATTAACGGTAGGTCCCTTGGTTTACTTTTGGACACTTAATTTATGTGTTATAAGTACACATAAGTACACAAAAGGGTTACAAGTACTCAAGATTCTATTCTCAGTGCAAATAATGTAAAATAAAATCATATACATTAACTATAGAGAGGAAGAAAAAAAAAATTTCCAAGGCTGAGTTGGTGTATTTCAATGATAGTAGATTAACGGTAGGTCCCTTGGTTTGCTTTTGGACACTTAATTTGTTTGTTATAAGTACACATAGGTACACAAAATGGTTACAGGTACTCATAATTCTACTATCAGTGCAAATAATGTAAAATAAAATGATATTCATTAACTGTAGAGAAGAGAAAATAGAATTGTGACCGGTCGAAGTCATGAATGATGAGTTTTTGTAATGGAAACCTAAAATTTCGTACAAATTTCGTAGCTATCTGAAATGTCTGTCAATGGATTCAGTGACCTTATAAACATACATTTAGATACCAAGATTATGGTTCTATGATAATTAGAACCAAAGATATGGGGATATCCACCTTTTGGTGTGACGCTTCAGAGAATAAGTGACTGAGGGGGGTACCCATGGAAATATGTAAAAATGACACATTTCGTCCCAGTTTATACACTGTTACCAGTCAAATTTGCATAATAGACATGTCAAGGCTTCAAAAAAAGTTAGTCTCAGTCTGCCATGGGGGGGGTGCATGGGGACCCCTCTGGGCCGGTGGACTATATATATTCATAACATCCTGCATTTGCCCCAGCTTTTCTATGACAACTCTTGAATATGCCTACTGCAGCTGAACCTGATAATCCAATCAGAAATCTTCCTCAGTTTGCTACTCCACGCCGATGAAACTCTGCACTCAAATCACCAACTTGGCAAAATGCAGCAAGGCACTAGCCAGTGATCGAGACTTTGGTTTTGTCTTGCAGTGAAAGGTGACTAGGAGTACTTGTGACACTCAACTCACTTTGCTGATAGGTCTGCGGCCTTTGTGTAGAGTTTCCTGCGGTAATAGTGCGCGACGAGGTTCCCCATGGCGTACACATTGCCTCGGTCTGATGCCTCCTTCAGACAGATGTATGCCGAGTCCTGGTTGTACTTGATCCCGATACCATGCTCGTACATCACTCCCAGAGCACCTGCCAACCATTATAAATCAATAAAAAAACTGGCATAACACTTTAAGTTCGTATTTATCAAAGTAATCAAAATTCAAAATTATCATTATTTCAAATTTGGGATAAAGGTGACCAAAGTCTAACCTTGTGATTCTAAACTTCCATTCCCACAAGCTTCAGAATGCCAGAAGAAAGCTTTCTTGAGATCAAGACAATCATCTCGTGAGAAGAACATGCCAAGAGTTGTCTGTGCCTTGATACTGGCCTTTGGGTTGCCATCATCAGCTGCTAGCAGCCACCATCTTCAAGAAACAGAATGATAATAAATGATTGATGGTCAAAACCTTTAACAATTCAATGAAAACTTGACAATATCCAATACAATATATCTCTTTTGAGGCAAGGTATTTTAACAATAATTGTTGCGTAAGATTTTGAAAAATTACAAAAACACCATTGTAAAAGGAAATGCTGTTATCCAAGGGGTCCTCTAACATCCTAGCAGCAGAGGTGGTTAAAAAGAGGGAGTTTGACACCATTTCTTGGATGATATGCCTTGACATTAATGATAACTCAATATGTGGGTATGCAGAAGTTCAGCTTCTAATCTTTGTTATATCACTGCAAACTATGTGTGCAATAATTCAACCATAATCATCATGCAAAATATTTAACTTATTAGCACTGGAATGGAACAAACATGTTTATCTATGGAGTTTTTCCTTTATTTCAAGGAATGAAAACATAACAATATCTTGGAAAAACATAAATCTAGACTGTATACAAGGTGTCTATATCAGGACTTCTATTCCAACAAAATGTTCCGCATTAAATACTTATGCAATCATATTTCAACAAATCAAATATCAAAGTTTTTAGGACCTACCTCTCTGCCTCATCGTCTGACTGGCGCCGCACTCCGTATCCTTGGAAGAAAGCTCTGCCGATGTTGTACTGAGCTGCTCGGAGAAGATGTTTACACTGGCGGTTTGTTGATGTTGCCACTCGTATCAAATACTCCACACCTGTTTTCTGTGAATTGTAGGAGAATTGAGTGAAAGTACTTCCATAGGAGTTAAGATAGTGACAATTTGAGATTATGAGTGACTATTGTCAAATATTTCTTGACTAGACATTACAGCATCATCATAGAGAGTCTGAATTGATCATTGTCATGAATTTTTAAATACAGTGAACAAACTCATATCTTCTTTCATAATATAAAATAAGCTATCGATATCATTTAAGATTTTCTATCTATATCTTAATTTCAATATAATTTATTTGATAAACTAAAATTTTATACATCAAGAAATAACATTAGAAACCAAGAATGTTTTCTCCTTTTCTTATCTCTTCATAAATTGTTCTTGTTCACCATCTGTCATTTTGCTGTAAAAATAATAGTACATTCTAAGGAGAGGTATTTTAAGTTGGACAACTTGTTCCCAATCCTTTTACAAGTGAATAAAATATGTTTAAACCTACACAGAATATCAAATTTTGGTCTAGGAAAAGAATGGATCCCTGACTCACTGTATCTTGTTTACACCCAATTCCGTCATACAACATCACGCCAAGCTGATAGAGTGACTGGAAGTTGAAGTCTTTTGATCTCTCGAAGTACTGCCGTGCTTTGTCATACACCTCCTGCAAGAGTTGATCGTAATAACTAAATAATAGCTTATATATCACATAATCATACCCATTTATTAAAAACAGTGCTGTCTGGTAAAGTTACGCACCTAAGAGATACATGTTCATTCTTCCGAGAAAAATACAGCAAATGGGATGAAAATCACATCATTGTTAAAGCTTCGCTGATAGTATCAATGTAAAATATACATGATGAAATGTGTTTGTTAGTGACACTGACAGTTTTCAAACGACTACCCCCATATTCCCATAGGTTGGCATGTATAGGCTAAAGATGCGCAGGCAGGGTTTGAATTTACCTGATATTATCCATTATTATGATTTTGATAAATTTTCAAAATGTTTTCTGAAGTTTAGTTAAGGACAAACTGATAGTCAGATCAATATTTTGGTTTCCAATGACAATTGTTATGTGAGAAGGGCAACTATTTGATGATGTCATGTTTGCTAAGAATTTTATCAGTTTTTACACAAACAGACTCCGGTGATCATATGCCTACATAGATAACTTTCAGAAAGTAATCACTTTAACAAATAATCAAACTTTTTTAATTACTCTCTGAAACAAAAATTCAGAAATTTCATATTAACATCAAAATTAACAACAATATTTTAGACAAATGAACCTGTCAAAATAATTCTCAAACCTGCTCAAAGTAGAAAAGTCCAAGTTGGAAGTATGCAGACTTGTCTCCATTCCTGATTCTTTCCAGCAGAATGGTCTCCACTCTTTCTATAAGTTCCTCGTCAGTCAGTTTTCCCAGACCTCCCTCCTGTGTTTGCACTGCAATGTCACTGAGGATCTGTCGGTCATGTGAAAACTGGGCCTGTTCTGCACTTACATCAGACCGAGAGAGTTCCACCGCCATTTCCACTTATTAAAGCCTAAGTATATTCACCAAATCTGAAAAAAGTTTTTTTGTATATTTAAATCACAAACCATAATGGCTTTATTTCACTTGGTCAGTTTAGTACTATTATCTTCCCTGTTCCTATAATGTAAGAGACTGGATCACCGTGGTGTAGTGGTAACTTAGCCTGCTGGCCTCTCATGTCAAAGGCCTGGTTTTGAATCCTGGTGAAGACACCAAAGATTTTTTACCTAGGTTCCAAACCTTGGTTTGTCCTTGGGCAAGGCACTTCATCCACATTGCGCTCACTCCACCCAGTGGATAAATGGGTACCTGAAAACATGGACGCACTGACCTACATGGTCGTGCTAACTAGCTGCTTTGATAGTACACTTCCCTCAGGTAGCGCTTAGAAAATGTAAAAGTACATGGAAAGGCGCCATATAAATATCCACATTATTATTATTAGAATGACAGATACAAGTTTTGAGACAATATCCTTCCATGTTACACAGAAAGCAATTATAATTTCACAATAATAGCATTCATTGACCCTAGACAAGCACAAACATACAGAATTTATTACATATTAGACAATGTAATTAAAAAGGTTTGATTATGCAATCTAATCAAAGACAATAAGTGGTAAGTTTTAAGAAGTCTACGCTTTGTTACATTGTTCAATGAAAAAAATGTCTTTTGCCTTTGTTTTCTTCTCTTTCATGCATTTAATATGTGCTTTTTCATTTCATAAATTGTCAAAATGATTCAAGTTGATTTTGCATTCATTCATTACCTTCATGAAAATAACTTTGAGATATGTACAATATTTTCAAAAAGTTTTTCTCTGTAAATATTTGCACGTGTAGGATGATAGCTTTAATTCAAGTTTTACATAAAGTTAACAGCAATCGGTCTTACATGTAGCTGAACATTCATCATCTATAGATTTTCCATGAATAAGAAATCCCCACTCCTTAATTATTTACACACTACCATCCATTTGTGTTAACTTCCAGAGTTACCCCCCTTGTAATAATTGTAATCACCATAGAAACCTAAGACACGCAGTAAATATTGCTTTTAAATAACCTAAAGAAAAAATTATAAATTTCACCTCACGTGAGCGATGTAAGTAAAATAAAATTTCTTCAACAATATTTAGATAATACGATTAGTATTATTAAAAATATAAATTGACATTTACTGCGAGACTGACGGAAGTGGTCGTCTACTACTAGGAAGCGGTGCGGATTACGTGTAATCAAATGAAAAGGTGATTATTTTTTTTATTACTG
The DNA here is from genome assembly GCA_921293015.1 of Phorcus lineatus. NCBI lineage: Eukaryota > Metazoa > Mollusca > Gastropoda > Trochida > Trochidae > Phorcus > Phorcus lineatus. Next base: position 1,172,403 of record OV121088.1, on the reverse strand, counting down.
GCGAGTTTTTTCCATACATTACAAACAAAGTCATAACGGTATCTGTTTTGCGATGATTGTCCTATACGGTTTAATTTTTGTGCGCATTAGACCCATTCATTCAACGAATTCGTAATCAACATGCTTTTGCTCAATCTGTATCAATGTTTATTGAGCAAGATCGCAGGAAAGAATGTTAATTGATTGATAACCAACTGTGCTATTTGCGCTAATTAATTAGAAATCAAATCAAATGTCATGATACAATTGGAATGGGTTATTTAGCCGAAGACATTTTAGTAACTACTTGAAGATAAAGTAAAGAACTTTTATAACCAGCCAATTTTGCTTTCTAGCATATGACAATAAATTATTGCATAAAATACTAATGTGTGCTTTATCACCCGTGATGAAAACATATATATGAATACTGTTGGATGGGTTTATAAGATTGGCTATATGCATTTTACCAGGCACAAGACAATTGAACTATCTCTTTAGGCCTTGGATTCGCATAAGACTGTTTTCTTTAGCCCCACTGTAGAATTCTTTTTTTAAACCCTTGGAACCTCGTTGACAATGTTTTAGTATAATTTGTCTAGTGTAAGGGTTTTTAACATAAAGCAGTTGATAGTCTTTAGTGCCCAGTAAAGAGCATTACTACAGATTAATTAGTTAAAACAAAGGAACACATTTCTTAACTTTTTCAGGTCATTGTCCCTTGCAAGATTCACACATTCATTCTCGAGTTACTCAAAAATCTTGAACACTGATGCATACAAACAAACTCCTACAAAGTTAGAAAGCTTTTCCACATACTCATTAAGAGCGACTCCATGAGTTGTTGGAATCATATATGCCAAACTTAATCAATGGTGTCATTTGATCGCGAAGTATCGACTGCTACCAAAATGAAACATTTTAAAGCTTATTGTTTTTTTACAATGACAATATGAAGGTAGAACGTCGCAATTATGATCAAAAACCAGAAAGTGGCGCGCGTCAAATAGTCAAACGTAATTTTGGAGACTTGTCTAAAACAGCGAGGAGGGCAGTTAGAAGTTGATAATGTTTGTTAGGTTATATAACTAGTATCCATGTATATTAGACGTGATATCTACACCTTTTTGCATATATAAGGCTGTTTTTAGATTTTTGTGGAAAACCAGTATTTGTCATATATATGTCTTTTGGACATGAAAAGTTAAGATGTTTTGATTTTATATCACCACATATGACATTTAGGTTCGTATCAAATGTAAATAATGTGTTATGAAAATCACGGAGTGGCTCTTTATGTTTCAGCCAAGGACCAGAAATGAGTCTGGAAACAACACCAATGAAGGAGAAAGGACCATCTCTGTTGCTCAGGAAGGGCTCAACGTCCAAGATGGCTTTGAAGGAAAAGATTGTTCAGATCTATGAAGCTTTCTTTCAGGTAATAAATGTTGATGAAGTGAAATAAACAAGAGGTCATTCAAAGCAGGATCAAGCATATAAATTTATATAGATATATATACTATGAATTCAAATTATGAATATCGCATTCTCCTAACTGGACAAAGTTAAGAGTTTCAAACCATTGCATTAGGCGGGAAAGTTGATAATTTGAGCAATGTTTTATTCCTTATCATTGTTTTAAAAAAGACTCAAGTCCTATAGTCCTATTTTAATCAAACAATTCAGATTTTACTGTATTTTTCTAAAAATCCATTGCAGATTGTTCTTACTTAGGACACATAGAAATATGCCTGTTTCCTATTACAGACAAGACTTTTTGTCCCAACCGTGAATGTTCATGTGTTGTTTCATTAGGGAGAATGCAACTTTGGTCCTCAAATGAACTTGAAAATGTTAATATTTATGATGTTCAATCAGAGAGAAAGACAAAAAGCAAGTAATAATTTTTATTTTAAGCATAAAAAGTTGAATGAAGTTACCTATTTGATATAAACAAGAAAGTACTGATTTTGAAACTCTGGTTTTTTTATTCTTCCAATAACCTTGACTTTGATTTTGAATGTTGGGCATGTCTAACAGTTGAACATTTGTGACATCTTGTGAGGGATCTTGTGACATATTGACATTTACCTTCTCATACAGGGTGAGGATCCATCACGAGGCAATGCCAATTTCTGGGATGAACTTTTTCTGTTGAAGGTAAATCTTTTACAAAAAAGTTTCACTAACATTCCTTCCGAAACAACAATATTAATCAAATAGAGAACAAGTTATATGGTTTTACAACTTCTTTATTGCAGGATTGCGACGTTTCGGTGTAGATACTAACACCGTTACCAAGCAAGTGATATTGGACATGATTTGAGAAGGAATATACAAATATGGGAATAGGCTTGTACAGTTGAGTAGGTTGAAGTACAAAGAGTTAAATAAATTATATTGATAAGGTCAACAAGGTGATTGGTTGTTGTTACAGTACATCAACCTTATCAACCTTGTTAACCTTATCAATATGATTTGATTAATTAAGGGAGATAGCGCTTAAAGGGAGATAGCTCTTAAAGGGAGAGAGCGCTGAACGGGAGAGAACGCGGGAGAGAGCGCTTAAAGGGAAAAGGCACTTATTTGGATCCATTGTTTTTCGTTATGTGTTGGTATGAAAAGGCTGGTATGTATTGTTATGGATAGTATATGTAATCATGAAACTACCTTTTTCAATGACAATTTGTACATTTAGGTGAACACCAGCTACATTGAGAATGAAATAGAGAAACTAAGCGGAGAAGGCCTTCTGAACCTTAAGGTAAGAAGCAGTTATTGAATTTGAATAAATACTAGGGTTTCAAATATAGGATTCCTTAAAGAGCCACTCCTTGATTTTCATAACATAGTATTTACCTTTGATACGAACCTAAATGTCATATGTGGTGATATAAAATCAACACATCTTGACTTTTCATGTCCTAAAGACATACATATGACGAATACTGGTTTTCCATGAAAATTTAAAAACAGCCTTATAAATGCAAAGAGGTGTAGATACCACGTCCAATATACATGGATACTAGTTATAAAAACTATCAACTCCTTATAAAGTGCCCTCCTGGCGGTTTTCGATCATAATTTCGACGTTCTTCCTTCATATTGTCACTGTAAAAAAACCCAACAAGTTCTAATATGCTTCTTTTTGGTAACAGCCGATACTTCGCGATCAAATGACACCATTGATTAAGTTTGGCATATATGACTCCAACAACTCACGGAGTGGCTCTTTAATACTAGGTATAGACAACTAGTGCTGTTTGATATTATGATTTGTATCATTTAACCAAGTGTTTGATTTGGTAATCAAATAATGTAACATTTCTTCTTTGTTTTTAAAATGCTAGTACAAAAATCCATGGCTAATGAACACTTATTTTGTCACATTGTGACAAGTTAAAATATTCCCCCCCAAAATTAATTCTTAATTATACTTTTTTAATTTGTAAGATGTTTTAAGTATCAAACATTGTTGTTTTGCCTATTTTCCTTTTAAAGTCAAATTTCCATAGTTCAACATTTAGGTCTTTTAACAATTATTTGAAGTAACATAACTATGATTATTTATGTCTCAAGTACCTTGTAGATTATAGGTGATTAAGAGAAAGAAATTAGGTATTCAAGAAATAGATTTTAACTTCTATTTTTTCATTCAGGACAATTTGAACCTGCTGTTTTATCACTGCGTGGAGACCCTCTCGCAAGAAAATCTCATCCGAGTTGTGAACGCCTTTCATGTAAGTTATTTGCTTAGATTTCTCTAAATATTTATAAATGTTGTAAATATTTGGGGAAATCAAAATGGCTGCACATCCTTTATACTGTTATTGAGCAAAAGTGTGAAGAAGTAAATTTAAAGCCAGGGAGGTAAATCTAGTTTTATTGATAAATTCTTTTATGAACCATTTTACTATTTTCATTTGATTAATTCATTTGATCATTGAGTGACATGATATGCAGACAACTTGGACTGTAGTAGAAGAGTTGTCATGCTTTTCCTTATGTTTAAATTTTCAACACTTCATAATTTAATTTTTAATTTTAGAAAAAGGCCAATATTCAGAAATCCCAGAAATTCAGAATTTCCTTTATAATTGTTGTGTCTAGCATTAAGTTGTTTTGTAACTTCCACATTTATAACTCAGCTATCAGAGATTTCTGCTTTGTTTTTTTCAGACACTTTGTGCAATAATTCGTGGAATCTTTCGCAAGAGTCTGGGGAACTATGGGTTTGATGTCATCAATCTTTTGATTGGCTTTGATTCAGCTGAATCAGTAATGCAGGTAAACAAATATATATATTTACTTGGAAATTTCTTTTAGGAGAGGTTAGAATTTCAATCTCATACATTTTGGAATAAATCTGAAGATCATTTAAGCCCTGAAACTGCGGACCTCCAGTTGTTATTTGATCTGACCAATTAATGGCTCTCTGTCTATAGAAATTCAGAGTGTCCCACATGTATAGAAATAAACCACATGGACAGCTATCATTGTTGTGCAACCCTGTCTTTTTTTGTTCTGAATCTGGGAGGAAACCTGACCAAGTAACTGGTGTGTAGTCCGACTGTGCATCTGGTAGGATCATAGTTTTTATAGCTGGACATATTGAAACCTCAGTCATTGTATTTGCATTAAAGGCTAATTTATCATTAAATTTTCCCCAGTTTCTTTCATTGTTTCTTAAAACTTGAATAACTCAGACTTCCCTATTCATGAATATGAGATTATTTTTCAGACACTGATTGACAACGTGAACCGGTTCCTGACCGGCGACTTCCCAACTGGTATCAAACAGCTGGCTCTCAAGTTCCTCTTAGTGCTCATCACGGTGAGTTATTGAATACTTCCTCTCATTCTCATAGACTTCTCATTGGTGGTCGTACTTGGGTAGATAATGTTCCACCAAACCAAGCCTGCTTCATCACCGTATTTGAATCTGCAGAGCTCCTTCCAATACCCTGATCTTCTACAGGACATATTCCTCACATAGCTGACAGCTGATCCTTCCTGGCTATGGTCAGTAAGTAATTTTTTCAGCCAATGAAATGTTATTCAAGGAACATGAAGATAATATCTCAAACTCAACTGATTTGTTGTCCGGTTTGTGCCGCTGTTTCTGGGTGTGAGTCGACTAGTCGTTTAATATGCTGGTCATGTACCTAGAGTTGAGGCTTTTGGCCTCAACAAGAACAAGATGTTTGAAGGAGCTCTGTGGATTCAAATAAGCTGATGGTGCATTATGCATCAAACCAAATCAATAAACCTTTGACAAGTAAGGTTTCAGATTCTTTTGTTTTGTCTTTTGATTTATGTTTTTATTTGTTTTTGTTGTTTTTTGTTTTGATTCAGTTGTGACAAGCGTTTTCAGCAACTTGGCTATATTACTGAGTCAACCATTATATCAAGATTGGAGAAAAGATTTCAACCATTTATTTCATATTATCAAATATTCATAAAGAAATGTTGAAACACTTACATGAATTGTGTAAGCAAGTTTTATTTTGTATCTTTGAAGACCGATTTTTATAGTTTAAGGCGTCTCATCTGATTTCGGATTCGTTATTTCAGGCGACAGACAACATCAGTCAGAACACGATGCTGGAGTACATCCTCATCAACAGTGTCTTCGAGTCCCTCATAATGGTGGGTTGTCACACTCTCTTTGTGTTTTTCCGATATATAATACAGGTCAACAACAGGAGCAGGATAAGAAAATTGGAATATGAATAGAAAATGTGCAGTCCGTCATTTAGTTGCTCAACTATCAATGCATAGCATTTATCTGGTGGTTTCAAGGGGGTTGAGGGTTACGCAAATCCATCCCCATAAATGCATAAACGTAAATGCATGGAAGTTGGCTTAACCCCCATCCTTTTTGTAGTAAGGTAAATCTCCTTTTAATGCCCTGGATCTGCCTGGATAATGTGTTTCTGTTAGTGTAGATCCTTTAGGTATGCTTCTGTCATATCCAACAAGTTACATCTTTAGACTTAATTTAATATTATTTGTAAATCACTGTGTTGCTTTTATAACAATATAACTGTTTTACTAAACTAACAAATTTCCTTTCAATGTTGATGTCTTTTGAATGAGGCGAAGCAAATTGAACGTAGCAGGATATGTTTTTCGTTGAAAATGTAGAAACAAGGTTATCTTTATCCGTGTATGGATTGGGTATTGAAGTGGCACTTTTTCTTCAAGGATCTCTATTTTTGCCAAAAAATTATTCATTTCAGGTGCTTGTTCAAAAATTTCAATTTTATGTTTGTTTTCTGTTTCAGATTTTAGGAAATCCTTTGCTGAGGGTGTCCCTCGGTCATGACGCCATCTTGGTCCTCACGCTGTTGGTCCAGTACAGGAAACATGAGGTGGGAGCACTTCTTTTTTTGTTCTTTAAGGTTTTTGTTAAGAGATGAATAAAGTGAGAAAAAAATAACCTTGATTTGATTTGTTTTTATTTTGTTAAATAATTTTATAAGAAGAAGTTCCTAGAAAGAGAAACAGATTTCAAAATTTTAACAATTCTCTCTACAAGCTAATGAAAAAAGAAAAATATATTGCAACAAAAAACAACAAATACTTTATATTGAAACAAAAATGTAGACCATTGGTGAAAGATTGGCTTTAGTAGTATCAATCTTTATATTATCATAGACAGAATTATGTTAAGATCATAAACAATATGAAAGATAATTATCTGAAATACCAGTCTATGTGTACATTATGGATGATAAGTATTGGTATTCCGAGTAGTAAAGATGACTGATTAAAGTTTTGTTGAATGTATGTAAAGACATGTAAACAACAATCTTTGTACTGAATAAAAAAAATACTAAAAAAAAGTGTTTGGAAACATTATGTTTATTTTCCTGCTATGAGAGCATTTGCATCCTTTTCTCCTCATTACCATTCATTGAGAGATCTTGAGATTGGAAATCCAGCTTCTATACTGCCCCTTAGAAAAATTTAAGATATTTACCTAATGTGAGAAAGACATTAATTATATAATGAACTCTCAATTATTAGCTTTGTTTTTATTTTCCAGTCTGCAAATCCATACATAGTCAAGCTGTCAATATTAGACGATGAGTTGGCCTTGACCGTATGTACTTTTTTAAAGTCTATTAGCATATTAAATCTTCACTAACTTCATCTGTTATATTAACCACTTGCATAATGTTGTATGTTTTCTCAAAGGTAATCAAATGAGAGTTGCATAATTTGTAATTCTACGTGATAGTTCTGCTATTAGTACTCTTGTGTTTATATTCTTTATTTATTACAATGTTAATGAGTCATATTCAAGCAACCTATTCTTTAGAAATGAAATGCAGCAAAATGTTTGTTTTAATGACATTTAGAGTTACTAAGTAATAACAATTTTGATTTTAAAGAAAACTTTTGAAATTTTTGTAGTAGAAATTATAAGTTTTATGTTGTCTATTTGTGACAGGGTTATGCTCAAATAGTGTCCTGTGCTCTGGTGGATTTCAACAGGTAGGTTGAACAAAGGCTTTTTTAAGTTATTTGGTTAATGGTTGAGTGTGAGTTATTGTTGTATTTTCACTAAATCTAAATCTTAAGTCTTCAATATTGCATTTAGAAAAAAATACTTAAGAGAAGTAAGAATTGTTAAAAACTACTTCTTCTTTATGTATATTTATACAGTTACCAGGTTAATGAGTAAAATGTATTCCATTTTGTCTATTTTTCAATCATCGATAAGCTTTCCTTTTACAGAAAGATGTTAAATTTTACTTGCTATTCATGAAAAACTGTCGTCATAAACTTACCAATTTACATGCAAGAATCCAAAATCTGATTCAAAACTTGTGAATTCAGATATGCTTCATTGATTTATAGGTAATTTGGATTCATTATATCCGTATTTGAATATGTCTTTAAGCTTACTTTACTAACTTTACTTTTCTGTGCTAAATGTGCTACTGCCCCTTTGTAATTAGTCCTTATAGCTATGGGGGAGATGCAGAGAAGGCAATCATGTATTTGTAGGAAGTTCACCAAATATTCCCTGGAGTGGGAGGAATAGTTGTTTATGACGTTGAGTACATCCAATGTTTATTCCAGGAACTTCCAAGTCCAGAGTTCTGAACCCCAAGCTGGCTGGTTTTCTGCCTTCGCAAACATGGTGAGTAAAATATTCTCTACATCTCTGTCTTTGAGTTACAGTGAAGAATGTATAACACCAGAACAACCTGAAAATGTTTCTTTTAAATAGTCCAATATGTTCTAAAGTTGAAATCTTCTGTAAAATGTTTCTTCTTCCAAAATGTACTGATTTTTTGTTCAATCAACAACAGTTCTTTCACCATTTGTTTTGGTTGTACAATTTTGAAAAGCATCAACTTCAGGAAGAGTTAACTCCCTTGATTGACGTTTCAGGTAGGAAATATGTTTGTAGCAGAAGAGAAGAAAATGGAAATAATGAGGCAAGTTTCAGTATTGTAACCTTAGAACTAATTAATGAGTTCCCAACCATTCTGAGATGACAATTTAAAAATTAAAAATTGATATGTAAATTTTCCCAAAGTGATCACTGCTTAAAGTAAAATCACAGAATGTTTCATAATGATAATTATCTTTCCTTTCAATTCACATTATCTTATTAGTTGGATAGTTGCGTCAGTGTTCATACAATTCATTCTATTGATTTCATGATTTCAATATTAAATGTAAAGAAAAGTCTAATACTTAAACGGATCATAATATTTGTACAAATCTAAATTATCATTATATATTTTTAAGTAAGTGTTTTTCTGAAATTTTATAAGATTATTGTGTGATTAATATTAACCCTTCCGTTGCTGAATATTATTTTGACCAGTTTTGCCCCCGTGGCTGAATTTTCCAGCACTCGCCTCGCTACCGTTATAACGCAATTAGCCCCTGCGGCTGAATTATTTAGCACCGCAAGACACGACCGTTTTTACAATATATGGTGTATTCACATGGCGAATTATGGATGAAAATGTAGCCCGCCAATCCCGTACACAAATGAACGATCTTTATCCGACACTTTGGATGAAATTTTTATCTTACCTAGAACGGTTTCTATTACAATATGAAGATTGTCTTTATTTAGAGTTACGGAAAATCCTTAAATATAATCGCACAATTAAAATTTTTATATGGAATTGAAGATACATTATTCCTCTTTACGATGATATATATCTTTTTACAATGCGACCTCTAGTTAGATTTCTACAATCATCTAAAGATTGTCTTTATTTCTGGCTGAATAAAATCCCTAATACTTAGCGCGCATACATGTATTATATATGGAATTGTAGACAATTTATTCTTCTTTATGATGATAAAAAATTGTTAGAATATGTCACCCAGTTCAAAAGATATACGCCGTGAAAGATGGTTGGGGGTACCCCGAGGATGCTCCGACATAACAGGATTTTTAGCCAGAACTAATTCTCCCTTGGGCAGTCTGGCATCGGTACGCTAATTAGTGCCGTTATACCCCCAGGGCACCCCCGAGGCACCAGCATGCGAGTGCCAGTGTTCTAAGCACCAGCGTTGCTTCCTGCTGTACCGATCCTCTCGGCGCGTGAAGTCACACGCGGGCGAACATTCCGAGATAATAAAATCAATCATTCTATACGCACGCCGCATCGTTATTTCTTGCTGCGCATGTACAAATTATACATGGAATTAAAGATAAATCTTTCGTCCTTACGACTGTGAAAAAATAATGAAAAGGTGCCAACTGGTTCAAAAGATATGAAAAGCGAAAGAGGGATACCCTCAACTACTTGAAAACAAATTTTGATAAGCGTTCAATTTGCGACACCAGTCGCATCATTCACCGCATCGTTATTATTGACTGCGCATATGCATATTATACATGGAATTAAAGACAATTCTATTCCCTTGAAATAGGTGAAAAAAATATAAAAAAGCATTAAATGGTTCGGGAGATATGAACCGCGAAAGAGCAACACCCTCAACTACTGGAAAACAGATTTTGACAATCGTTTTATTTGCGACATTTGTCGCTTCACTCGCGGCACCATTTTTATTAACTGCGCACATGCATATTATACATGGAATTAAAGATCATTCTTTCCGCTTGAGAAAGGTGAAAAAAATTGTAAAAAGTGCCAAATAGTTCGGGAGATATGAACCGTTAAAGAGGGGTACCCTCAGACATTTGAGGGAAAAAATTGATAATTGCGACATTTCTCGCATTTTTTGCCGCTTCTTTATTATGTGTTGCGCACATACACATTTCATATTGAATGAAAGCCAGTTCTTTTCCCTTTACGATGATGTAAAAAGTATGGAGTTTCGCCACCCGATTCTAAGAATACAAATTGCGAAAGATCGGGGGTAGGTTCGTGATGCGGCTCGTATCGAACGTCCAGTGACAGCTCACATTGACTTTCTCTGTCTCTTTTACGACTTAAAAAAAAGATTATTTTATTGACAATAAGTATTTTATATTACACTTATTCACCTTATTGATGTGAAGAATAAACTTTATAATGAGAGTAACGCTCATCCACACTTCTGCTTCTTTCTTCTTTCTTCAATCTTCTTGATTATCCCCCTCATTTTCCTTCTCTGACATCAAACTGATATAAGCTTTAGTGCAATCTTGTGACGTGTGATAAATTCTGAAACATGGTGCTGTACCTCGGAATGCTACCAAACTTTTTTTTCAAAAATGAGTTTCCTCGACAAACAAAGATTTGGCAGAAAAAAACACATACCTGGTGGCGGTGCCCGACGAAAGTCCGCTGAAATTTTTTTCCTCGAACACGAACATTTTCGTTGGACTCATTTTCTCATGACCTGATGGCGGTGCCCGGCGAAAGATCCCCGACATACTGTGTCTCAACCACAAACATTTTCGTTGGACAATTTTGCCTTGACCTGATGGCGGTTCCCGACGGCATCCCCGACATACTGTGTCTCAACCACAACATTTTCGTTGGACAATTTTTCCATGACCTGATGGCGGTGCCCGACGCAAAATTCCCCTAACTAAAAAAAGACATCAGTAACTCTATGAATGTAAATCCAAAAGTTTTTTCTCCTTTAACTTTCATGGTTTATAAAACTCTATAATTGAACACTAAAGAAACAGGGTTTCCTTCATCGTTCTTTTTACTTATTACATTTATTTATAACATTTTAGCGGCGCTTGTTGAATCTTTATTTCTGTGAGCGCATATACAAATTGTATATCAAATTGAAGAGCATTTTCTGCTCTTTACGCTGATACCAAACTTTGTTGAGCGCGCCACTTGTTTACAGAAATACGAAATGCCAAACTTGCCAAATTTGCAGCACTTCTTGTGCCTTTATTTTTGCATGTATGATCAATATATGGAAATGAAGAACAACGTTCCGTCTTTATTTAGATGTAATATTTATCAAAATCCGCCAAGTGGTATAGAAAATATCGAGTGCCAAAGAAATGTACATGAAAATCGAGCTTCAGATCACATGATAAGAAAAGGACCCTTTGTGCGGCGCTTACTGCATCGTCATTTGTTTTAGCGCATGTACTTATTATATATCACTTTGTAGACAATTTATTCCTCTTGATAATGATATAAATGGTTTTGAAATGCGTCATTTGTACACAGAGATATGAAGTGCCAAAGTTTCCCTATTTGCGTCACTAACGGAGATGCGAAGTGCCAAAGTTGTTCTTTTTACGGCACTTGTTGAGACTTTATTTATTTGCGCGCATAAATAATTGATATAGGGAATTGAAGACAATTCATTTGTCTTTATTGTGATGTAAAATTCAACAAAATTCCTTTCACGGTGTAGAAGAAATTCATTGTGAAAATAAGGCACATGAAAATCACGCTTCAGATCATATGATAAGAAAGTCGGCAAAATTACCTTTTTGTGCGGCGCTTGCTGTGTCTTTATGAATTGTTGCGCATGTACACATTTTACATGGAATTAAAGCCAATCTTTTTCTCTATCTTGTGATATAAAAAATGTCAAAATACGTTGAGCACATCATGAGAAAATTGGTGTGACAAAACAGTGTAAAACTAAAAATATATAAAAATCACCTTTTTAGCAGCACATGCTGTATCTTTATTTCACGAGGCAGACATATGTATTTTACATCGAATTAAAGACAATTTTTTTCTCTTCCAAATGATCCCACCTATATTGAAATCCGCCCAAGGGTTCAGAACATAGGGCGTGCGATAGGAAGGCGTGCATAGAGTCAAAATGCACGCGTCTCAGTAAACGATAGCACGCGCGGGTCGGTAAGCTCGTGCTCGAGAGGGTAGAAAGTGCCCACAGGTTATTAGCACGTGCGGCGGGGAGTGGGGGAAAATTGAATGATTTTAACGCTTATTTTCGGTACGATAAACATTATCAGTGTTCGCATAACTTTCGGAGCATGTTCGCGCATTATTTAGAACACCAACGAAACAAAACACGGTTGCTTAGCGAGAGCCGGAACAAAAATACAAGCGTTGAACTGAGACTACTGCTAGGCAATAAATTTCCGTCCTTCGCTACTGAGACCCGCGGCCATAATTAGTTAGCGTGAGAAAAACAGAGTGTGCTACTCGCATCTAGCTAAGGGGACTTGCTGGCAAAGCTAATTTCATCCCGGAATATTCTGGGACCTGCATCTTAAGGGTTAAGTGTATATTTTGTTGGGTTTTTTTCAGGACAAATGACTCCATACTACTTGCTTTATATGAAGCTATACATCTTAACAGAAACTTCATCACAGCCTTGACACATGTAAGTACTCCGGTTTCCGATTTGTGTTTTTTTGTTTTTTTATTTCCTTTATTAAGAATTTGTTGGAAAAAAGATATACTTTCAAATAATGTAATTTTTTTATGTAATGTATACAACAATATATAACATTTAAATTGCATGTGTATTGCAGGCACACACGCCCTCCACCCCTACCACGCCCCCCTCATCACCAACAACAACTACATCACCGGTCCTTGACAATCAAGGTGGGCAATTTGCCATATTTCAGTGTTTCAGATTGTTTTCAGTCAGAGTGAGACAAATGTCTCATGAAGCTAAAAAATGATGAGACATTTTCAAAAACAATGAGTCAAGCATGAAAACACACAAAAGAGTCAAATATTTTGTTCTGATTTTTGTGACATAAATGTTTCCATTTGCCTAATCCCATTATTAAAGCCGGTCATATAAAGATATATATATTGAAAATAACATATGGGAACTATGCAGCAGGTGTCTAAGATTTAATCATAATTCAGTTACTCAAATCATTCTGATTCAGTAATTTTCTTAACAGTTTTTAACTAAATGCTTTTCATTTCAATGTATAATAAGCAAGTTTCACTAGTCATTAATTCAGTTTACCTTGAACAGACAACAAACAAAGATGTAACATACAAATGTTTAATACAAAATAACATTTTGGCTTTGGAGAAAATTAATCACTAATGGGTGTTTAGAATTTTTATGTACAGATCTATTTATAGGCGTGTAACCGTGCCATGGTAAAAGACTGAAAATATATTACATTGAGTAAACTAAAAGCACTCAAGTTCTTTAAACATGATTAAGAAGAGTTATGGTGCATATTAAGTATCTGACACATTACCTGTAATGTTTTGACCCTGTCATGAAAGCCGACAGTGACAATCATGTCAGATATGATATAGGTCGCTGTTCCTTTGTGAATCGCTTTAAAACGCAAACTCCAAACACAGTGGGCTTGATATTTGTCATCCTAGGTGGATGCATGGAGCTTTGTAACCGGAACTTGAAGTTATTGGAGGGAGGGTATAGTAACAGCATGTAAACAATGAGGATTTGCGATTTCCCAACAATTTATTATTGTATCCTCTATGAAGATGAGTTGACAGCTTTTTCAAAATTTAATTGTACAATTAAACAATTACACGCGACAGTTAGGCGCATAAGGCTGAAAACCCATGCGACATTTTTTAGAAATCATGCGAGAATGTCGCGGTCGCGCCGTAAATCTGAAACACTGATATTTAATCATACCATATTCCTGTATGTTTTCATCCTGCTACATTAGCGTTTATGAATCCGCTCTCGCTCTTCCTAAAACCTGATTTTCTTCGGGCTAAATTTCCTGTATTGTTGGCGGCTTGATATTCTTGGCTGCTCACCTGTTATTATTTCAGCCAATGAAATGTCGTTATTTAAGGAGCTTGAAGCTAGTAGCTTGAATTCAACGGACTTTTACATCCGGGTTTTGCTGCTGTTGCTGAATGCGAGTGCTCTCATTAGCTGGTTAGATAGCTAGCGATACGAGGGTTTTGGCGTGAATGAGATCAGGGTATTAGGAAGTAGTGAGGGCGGATTCATTAACACTGATTTAGCAGGATGGTATGTTTAATTTTTGCTGCATGTATATCATGAATAGAATTATCCACAACAATATCAAATTTAATTGATGTCTCTTAAGCCCTTTTGCACAAAAACTTAACTTTGTAAGGAGGTATATGTTGAGTTTTGCACTAAATATTTACCCTGTGAAAGCTTTACCTCTATACAATGAGAGTATTTTCAGTTTGAGAAACATGACATCTTTGAAGATTATGAACTTTCTGGCCTGAGTTGTGATTTGAACTATGATGAAAATAGATTGTGACATCTGATGTTTCGATGTTTGGATGGCAGGTTCAGTTGACAATGCAAACGAAGTGACGTCAGCAGCACAGCCCACCAATCTGCTGGTGACGTTCCTAGAATACAGCTCAATCATCTTTCAGGATACAAAAGGTTGGTCCCTGTTTGATTGCTATCCTTTAACAATGCTGTACCTGCTTGTGCTAGCCTGCTGTTGTCAGAACTGATCTTCAGCTCATGCTTGACCCATGAAGAATGTTGCTGTCATCTATTTCTTTATTGCAAAAATGTTTTAAGGATGTCATTCAACATTTCATGTAAGTAACACGTTTATTGTCCCCCGCCGCAACGCGGAACGGGGGACTATGAATTCAGCGGCGTCTGTCCGTACGTACGTACGTCCGGATTCTTGTTAACGCAATAACTCATGAAGCTTAGCACCTAGAGTGGTCATATTTGGTGACAGCTTTCAATAGAGGAAGACTCAGACGCCAGTCGACTTTGGTGACCTTGACGTCATTTTCAAGTCACCACGACACCACGTAAGTCAGGATTCTTGTTAACGCGATAACTCATGAAGCTTAGGACCTAGAGTGTTCATATTTGGTGACAGCTTTCAATGGCAGAAGACTCAGATGCCAGTGGACATTGGTGACCCTGACCTCATTTTCATGGTCACCATGACACTTTGACCACTGTAATACATTGTTAACGCAATAATATTAATTATGCCAAATATCTCATAAAGGCGGGGGACATTGCCATGTTAGTGGCAAACACTTGTTTGCTGTTGAAACTAATTGAGTATTACTTATTACATTTTATTGAAGTATTTTCCAGTGTTCGCGTTAACGCATAAACCTGCGTTTTTCACGCATAAAAATCATATAAAAACGCAAAATATATTGTAACTGCGTGTTTTGCACGCACATATAATTATACACTTACGCTTATATTGTTCAATAATGTTAAAAACAATCATTCTAAGCTGATTGTCTGCTTACGATGTCCTGCCAAAAATAATCGAAACCTGGAAATCCCATTGCTAAAAGCCCTGTCATTGGTTACTTTACCGATGGAATTACCCGGAAGTCGTTCGTTTCATCCAATCAGAGAGATGTTTACAAGTGATTATTATCAATTATCATGCTGTATAATATTACGAAGTTCGGAACGGCAGCTAGTTACTCACACAGGCATGTGGCTGCATGTGTTTTATCATCAAAACTGAACCGTATATGTTATGTATATACTGTATAATATAACTTTGATGTTTAAATTTGATGACAATTTATTACCTTTACTAGTAATTATTTTATTGAAATGAAAACTCCATTAACAAAAAACGCGAACTATTTGAATTGAAAATTTATTATTTCATTTCTGCACGCACTGTATAAAAACCTGCCGCGAACACTGTTTCCATGATGTGTGAACCCTTGTTGTAAATACTATTTTTCTTTTCAGACACAACCCGATATAACAACACCAAGCTTTGTATGGTCATTTTAACCTGTATTGCTGAGGTGAGAAACTTTGTTACTTTCTGAAGTTTTGTCAAAACAGTTGGCATTGAATCATATTTTAAGAAATCGAGATTCCAGATTTAACAACTAAGGAATGCAGTGTTCTGTATTCATATCGCATATACTTAAGAAATGAAACATTTGAGGACTCAATAACAACCTCCAAGTACACTCAGGCACCCACTTGGCAGCTGTGGAGTATGCAGGGTAGTTATCACTCTTGATGACTGCGCCTTTAAACATCATTCATTTTCCCAGTTTCTTCAACCCCATGCACTTTGGAATGTGACATCTCAAAAACTACTTTACAGATGCTTGCATGCTTTCTGACTCCACCTCTATTTCTCTCTCCGCGGTTTAATCACGAGCACGCTGTTTGTTTATGTTGCAGGACCAGTATGCGAACTCACTGATGCACGACATGAACATGACATTTAGGGTTCCGCTCCACAGGATGGTGAGCATCCTGACACATGGAGATCATGCTGACACAGCAAACTGATTAGTTGAATTAAGAATTTGAAGTCATAACTTGTTGACACATTATCAGGATTGTTAGAATTAATGTATACTGATTTATCAAACTGATGTTTTGAATTAAACAATTGAAGTTAGTATTTGCTTACTCATCAACAGCAAAATAATTGTTAGAATTTGGAATCTAAAGTCGATACATGTATACTGATTTATCAAACTGATGATTTGAATTAAACATTTGAAGTTAGCATTTGCTTACACATCAAAATGATTATTCGAACTTCAGAAGGATGATTTGAAATTGGGAATTCAATACTTTTACAGATATTAACATTGTTGAAATTTAAGAAAACTTGTTAAGCCCCATTGATCTTCCAGTCAAAAAATTCATGTGATAAACATTCAAAAGGCTTTGTTGGTATTATCAAAATGCATTTATTTTTACAAAGTGGGCCATGGTATCTGAAATGGAATAAATATGTCATTTGATGTTATATTTAATTTTGATACTGATTTTGTTTAACAGCAAATGAGACATCGGAAAGTGAAAGGAGACCGAACTATGACGCTACGCCCTCTCGTGTGTTCCCTGTTAGGTGAGAACATGACTTCATTTATTGTCACTTAAATGCGTTACAGTCTTAATGAATATGACTTTATTATGTTCATATTTTCACATGTTGTCAAAGGAACATAAGATATTTCAGGGTCTTTTATTAATATGATTATATGACATTCTGTTGAATTTATCGAGCTAACAGTGTAAATCATATTTGTAGCCATAGTCAGGAGGTTAAGCTTGGAGTTCTAAGATAATTAGTGTAAGGTAAAACACACGACAGAGGATATGTTTGGAATTGTAAAACCTGAGGAATGAAAACGGAACAGGAAGTAAGACCAAAATACAAATCTTGAGGTAATATTTCTTGAAGCTTTTTTTTTCGAAAGACAAAATCCCTGATTTGTTTCTCAATCATCTCTTTTCTTATGTTTCAGATTTGCTTGTAGAATTTATCATGAGCCATATGATGAAGACATTCCCAATGGAGTTGTATCTGTAAGTAAATATCTTAATTGTTTCATATATCAGTGCATACATGTCAAAGGTGGTATTCGTCTAAAAAAGATAAATTTCTAATTATTTCAGGATATAATTGTTGTAATTTTACGGAAATCTAAGTGCATGTATGTGTATTCCCCCCCCCCCCCTGAAAGAGCCCGTCACAAGTCACATGTGCGTGTTACGTCAAATCCTTGTTTTATGACGTCAGGTCAACAGTGACTAATAACACGCTCCAATGTTATTTTGGCTAGTGACTGATAACACGGTTATTTTCACTGATCGATACCGGTATTTCACCTGCCATCGGGTAATAAATTACTATTTTACATGTTATTTAATGGTTAATTGATGAATTTGATGACATTAATGAAGATTGCTGTAATCATGTTAATATAAAATTCAGACTAAAGAGAGAGAAACACTTAGCTGCCAATTTCTTGTTATAGTTATATTTGCAAGTTAACCTGCCTGGGTTATGTTAGTTTTGTTATTTTTTTTATACATTGCAGGGCCTGTAAATCCTTGAGACCAAGTTAAAAAAACAACTATTTCATTCACTGTGATCTTCATCAACTAGTGTTCTCCTTTGAAAGATTAATGGATATATTGTAAAATGATTCAACGTTTTATGAACTATTTGTCAGGACGCATCTCTGATAAAGAGTTAAAAAAAGCTACAAACAAGGTACATTTGAGTCTTTAGAAGAGATATTTTGGTTACTTATCCTTATCATATTGTTGATCCCCCATCACATCCTTTCATCTTGTCCTAGACGATGTCTCGGGATCATCCATCGTGTACTGTGCTACCAGAAGCGGTGCCGAGTACGAATCCAACATCCGTGGAAAGAGATGTGGACAGGTGAGGCCTGAAGTTTTATATTCACTTTGAGCAAGAAGTCAGTTAGGGTTGTCTTATTGTCACTAACCTTAGAAATTATTTTATCATTACATGTGATCTTTTTTTACATGAATATTTGTAAAGGTTTATTTCTTCCTTTGCCTGATGCTCTGAATCTTCCTAGTAACTCGACTCAGTTTTTGTACAGTATGAGAATGAAGATATTACAACTGAATGCCTTTCTCGGACTCATTTTTGAGATAATTAAATCATTTAATGTACAGTTTTCCTTTATATTTAATTACTATAAAGTTGTTTCCCTTCTTACCCTTTAGCTCTAATCAATCTGGTGAAGTTCATCATGTCACACGAATCTCAGCTGGTAAAGAAGCACAACATATTCCATCTGTGTTCTAAGGTAGGTGAATTCAAACTTTTATTATTGTGCGTCGTCTTGAAAATTTGAAAATTGAGTATTTAGACTTAAATTTCATAGATGTAGAGGTGATTTCAAAGTGGGATATGAAATTTTTTTAACATGTCTTGTTCACAGTTTTGCAGTTTATATATATCATAAATCATTATGTGTTATACGTCCTGATGGCACAGAAACTTTATATGGCATGATATATCTGATAAAAATACAATAGACACACATGGTCATATGCTTTGTTCGGTTATTTCTGAAATATATTAAGAATTTCTATACATGTGACTTTAAGTTTTGACATAACCTTTAAAACCTATCGTATATAAACAATGTTAATGTTGACAATATTTATCAAGAACTTGAAGAGCATAACAATAAATTAATCTCATGACTTACAGAATTGAAAATACCATTATCATAAACATCTATGCAACTCTATTTTCAAGAAGGAAAATACTTAGTTGCATTATGCATCATAGAAATTTATTCAATTGTGCCATATTGTCATCTTTATGCTTTGATTATTTCTAATATTTGCTCTGCAGGTAGTGAATGTATTCAACCTCTTCATCACGTACGGAGACACGTTCCTACCAAATCCAAACAGTTACGATGAATTGTACTACGAGCTGGTCCGCATGCACCAAGTGTTTGACAGCCTCTACTCCATGGGTCAGTTGTCTCCCTTGTCATAAACCCCTCACTATTTTTATGCTGTTAAGAGTGTTTTGACAGTATTTTGATAATGAATTGCCTTAGAGCTAATGTTTGAGTGAGTGGTATTGACTTGCACAGTTCCTTTAAAAACAATCACTTTCGGCTGTTTTTGTAAGAAATACAAGATCTTGCTCTGTTTTTAGTGTGTCTTATTATCCCCCGCCCAATGTAGTTGGCGGGGGATATTGAAATGGTCTCCGTCCATCCGTTCCGATAATGTTTCCGGAGCACAACTCCAAAACTGTGAAACCTATCTCGACGAAACTTGGTATGTGCAACGGGCATCATGCGGAGATGTGCCTTTTGGGGTTTTCAACTTCTTTGCATTTTTATTTTTACCCGTTTCCATGGAAACGTAACAGGATTTCTTAAAGGTTGTTTGTAGAAAAACGTGATCACTGTTCAATATTCCACAACTAGTATCCTTAACTACCCTTTCCCTTTGGCGGGGGATATAGCTGACTCTGTCTGCTTGTTCTATTTGAAATCTTAAAGATTAATTTGAAAAAAAATTGAGATTAGGGTCAAATTGAATTTTAAATTAAAATTCCAAAGTGAACAACCCTGCCAGCATAATCCCTTTATCTTTATTACTAAAAGATATTTTTTTAAAATAATTTCACTGTTTAATGTATTCATGTGGATGAAACTATAAATGTGTCTATGCACCTAACAAGATTGTATAGAAATCATGTTTTGTATGAATTCCAGCTCTGCGTTACACAACAACGGACAGTGAGCACAGAGAGTCCGCCGCCAGACTGACCAACCATCTGGTCAACGTCAGGTCAGTTTCTACTCAAATAAGCCTTAATACCTAACTACAGTGTGCAATGTTGTCGTCGTGCTTCACTTGACGTCAGTGGGGCTGCATGACCGAAGGGCCACAAACCTGATAGGTCAAAAAGGAGAAAGAAAGAAAGAAAAATATTTTATTTAAGTGTCACACAGCCTACATTCATGGAGCGAGTTATAATAACAATATGTTAAAAGTACACTGTCCAGCCAAGAATGGTCTATGAGACACTAAATCACATTATAAATCACATTTAAAAATAGGCAGCAAGAAATTCAAGAGGGCCATGAACCCGATGTTAAGAGGGCCCCTTCCAAAAGTCCACACTCACTGACATAGAACTGAACTCTCTGTTAACACTTCCATGCACAGGGCAAGATATTGAAGTAGGAAATTATGATAGGTATGAAAAGGACTTAGATTTTGAAAAATACGTCCTTGAGTTATTAAAATGAAAGTCCTATTGGGGTATTTTTTGTGGTAACAAAATTCTTGGGGATTTCCCGTTTATGCACGTATGTTATCAGTAAATGATTGTAAAATAACCAAGTAGAAACATGATACTGCGGGTTGATTTAGATTTTACAGCTGGATGAATAAGAGTGCACACTCAGTAAAATAAACAAGAATGAAAAGTGAAGCCATTCATGAGCACACAAGCGTGAAAAGCCTTGCTAACGCATAACAAGGCATTGTTCATTAGTCTTATCATTAATCAGTTTTTTATTTGTTGGTATTCTATCCATACACATAGATTTTCTGAAATTAGTAAAAGTACAGCACCTTTTTTCATGTTATTTTCCCTCAAAGCAACATGGTGGATTGAAGCCGACAGGTATAAGCCTCTTTAAATACTCATCTGTTTCTGATTTCATTCTAGAGCAATTATCAACCATTTCACACCAAAAGTTGATTCCTGGGCTGCTGCAAATCACCTGTCCTCACTCACAGAAGAGCAGGTAATTCATATTTGACGTGACTTCATATCAACAAGTGAATTGAGTATTAAACCAGTGTCAAACGTAGGATTGAACAAAAGCCAACTCGTGAAAACGGCCAAAAAAAAGGTTGAAATTCTGTGTCCATTTAAAAAGTATATTAGTTAAATAACTTACTTAACACTATGAACCTATGTTTTCTTTGTCTCTGAAAATTAGTTCAAAATTAACATTTGAGTCATTGGAGTGCGCCACTCTCAAGTTTTCGATCACAAATGATGACTTTAACCCATTTATTGTAACTGATAACCATTAACAAACAGTCTCTACATTTTGATGAAATAACACCGTTAATGAACATACTCTGTGGCCCTTTAATGCTGCGGAAAACCTTGTCAAGTGTCAGTCATAACTCTGACCCCTTAACTTACACTGAGACCATTTGTGGGCAAGCTTTTTGATCATGAAAATTAGTTAGATCGGGTAGCCTTTAAAGACATGGTATTCAAGTCTACCTTTGCACTATTCACCCAACTATGTTTCAATTACCACTATCAGGTGCTAGAGGTTGTACGTAGCAACTACGACACACTGACACTCAAACTGCAGGACAGTCTCGACCAGTTCGAGCGGTACTCGGAGAAACCAAAGGAGACAGGATTCTTTACACAGCTGGTGAGTGCACCTCTTCATTTCTTTGCAGAATCATCTCCCCTGTTTAAACACTCAGTAGGGGACCAGGTTTACTTGCAGTTATTGTAAACTATAGTGTGGGACCTGAATGCTACTAAGGCCAACCATGTTTTTGCTGCTGTACAACTAATCATTGAGGCATGCTCAGACTAGTACTGGTTGCCAAGTGAGGTTGAACTACACAAATATCATTCATAAGCTTGGCTTCACAACAGTACTAGTACTACCATATCATCATTGTCTACCTGTGTGTGACAATTTCTGAATTTTTATTACGATTTTTTTTTATGTCATCTGAAATATTTTATAATATAACTTGGTGACCCGGCGCCCCTTTACCGAAAGCCAAAGGCCTAGAAAGTTCAAATCTTGTGTACATACTCCTCAGCTGATGAGGTTATAATAAGCACATTTTGTGATCCTATGGCATCTCATATTGGGATCCTGTGACCCTTTTTGAAATCAATTATAGATAGCCTTATGAGCTACTGAGCCAATAGCACTACTTCTAACTCGTTCCCTTGACATAGTAAGGTTTGACCATGGCCATGAGTTCTGATACCTATCTGATCATTCACTTGTGGTACAGTTTCCTTTTTACCTAATGATTAAAATGTTTTTAAGATCCTTTCTAAATATGGGTACAATTAGAGGCATGAGTGTTTACAGACGCATATCTTATTATATCTTGAACTTACCAAGTTGATGAATAATCGAAGCCTATTTCATTGTTCACATGGGGATTCATAATCTTTCATTGAAGTTTTCTGCCCATTGGTTGAAGGATTCTGTTTCAATGACATAAGTAAATATGAAGTTTACAGTATATTTCAAGCATCAATGGCAGCTCATTTGCCAGAAATTTGATGCATTGGGACAATATCCATGGCAAACTTAAAGTGTTTCAATGTCCATTTTGCCTAGTGATAAGAGACAGCTGATGCTCTGGTGCTCATGCAGGGCGTGGGTTGGAATCTGCATGGCTCTTGTCCCAAAACTGCTTTTCTAGATGATACATAATATAATATATATAAAGTCTGTAATTTTGCATGAAGACATTTTCATTCTTTTTCATTATTGCTTAAGGGAATCTGCACCATTGAGTCAGGGAATCTGTAATGGTGACTATGAAGGAATTATACTTCAGTTATCATTTGCTCATTTCTGTTCACTTGGCTGAGGAGGGCTGTTCTGTTAACTACGTAATTCTTTATTTGTGCACGCACTGGGTCACGCATGAAATCCTTACCTTAGAAAGTTTGTACCCTAGACAACTGAGGAATTCTTTTCTATGTCTTGGATTTAGGAATCCTGTCCTTCTAAATGAGTTTCTGAGGGTAAACTATTGATTTAAGAATTCTGTACCATTGTCTGAAGAATTCTATATCATTCCCTGAGGATATCTGTAATATTGCCACAAAAAATCTGTATCATAGCCTTAAAAGTTCTGTTCATTGTCTAAAAAATCTGTATCATTGCCTGAGGAAATCTGTATCATTGCCTGAGGAAATTTGTATAATTGCCTCAGCAAATTTGTATCATTGCCTCAGCAAATCTGTATCATTGCCTGAGGAAATCTGTATCAATGCCTGAGGAAATCTGTATAATTGCCTCAGCAAATTTGTATCATTGCCTCAGCAAATCTGTATCATTGCCTGAGGAAATCTGTATCAATGCCTTATGGATCTATGTCATTGCCTTAATAAATCAGAATCATTGTGTTCTGTTGCCTTGGGAATTCCATAGGTTTTCATTTAAGAATTCTGTGTCATTGCCTTGAGAATTCTTTATCATTGCCTGGATGATTTAGTAAGACTGCAATATAATCGCAATACCAATGTATCACGCTACAGATTGTGCAATTAAATTATTGAAAAATTATTTTCAAAAAGCAATATATTGCACCAACTAATTTCAAGTTGAATTTATTTCAAAAGCCCATTATGTTTTGCTTATCGTGTAAACAAAATTATTTTCATGTGCAAGAACATGTGTTTGACTGTATTACAAATGACAGTAGACATTTTTTTAACTTTATCTTTTTTAGTAATGTTCTATTTTCTAAAGATCTGAATGCATTTTATGTTATATTTTAACTGTATTTCAATATGATTACAATACATGAGCTGTATATCGCATTATATTGCCACACATGATTTGAGGCAATAGTCAGTCAGAATTCCATACCATTGCATTTGTTTAAGACTTCTGTGTCATAACCTGAAGAATTCTGTACAACTGACACAGAATGTTTTGTTACTCTGATGTCATCAGTTTCATAGCTTGAGAAATTGTATGGTGTTGAATGAAAAAATATGCGGAAAAGTATCTCAACAGAAGAGAATTTCATGCATTAATTTGTGGATCGTTCATGCTTCAGTAATTACGTATCTCATTTGAGGATACATGTTTCAGCATCCAAGTAGTTCTCTCATAGACCTTCTGTATCACTATCACTAGTCATGCAGAAGCTCTGTAATCCTTGTTAGAAGTGATTGAACACGCCTGTATGAGGTGTGTTTCAGTCCCTGACCCAATTAGCAGCACCGGAGGAGGACAGTCTGAGCTGGGAACCTTATTTGTACTTCAATGAGATTTACTGATGCTCTCTATTGATTGTGTATCAGAGCCGGCTGCAGGCTGGAACAAGTGTGCAGATCGAGGCAGGCCTAGGCTAGGCTTGACGGTATCGTTTTCTGCTGTAATACCCAGTGCAGACATACCCTGTAGGCATCACTGCGTGTCTTATGTTCTTAAAATGGTTCAATAAACTGGTGAAAGCATATAGAGATGAATGACTTGAAAAAGTTGGAAATCTGCTATGAATCTTCTAGTTCATTTATTTGGTAAACAATTGTAAAGAATTATCAGAATGCCTTTCCTGACAGGAATGAGTTTAATTAGTTCAATGCTAAATAAGTGTTTTTGATGTTTATTTTTTAATTCACTGACATCATTTGGTGTCATTTTAACATGGTTTGTTACTATGTTCATGCATTGAAATAAGATCTCTTTCTTATTTCTAATGCTTTTAAGTTATGCTTACTATGCATAATTTGTAGTTTGATAAACGAATGATCATTGGAGTCCTTTTGCAATAGGAAACCTGGCTCATGGTGTCATGCAGTGATGAACCAGTCCTTTGTGTTGGAAATCTTTGATGATAAAGCTCACCATCTCTTTACCCTCTAATCATCTGCCTCAACTCTTCACACTACCAGTCCAACCAGCCTAAACACATTCGCCATCCATTCCTCCAGCTCCTCACATCAAAGAGCACCACTAGAAGCTGCTGTTTTGAACCTTGCACCTCTGTAAGGAGTTTAGGCAGATATTTGCCCCTCTGATCTAGAGAGCTCCTGGCACAGATAATTCAATGAGTGAATAATGAATGAGGCAATTTGATCTTAGCTGGACTATCACTTGTGATAGTGTGCGAGAGCCAGTTGATCTTGTGTCAGTCCTACATGATCACTCTCTATCTGGCGCAGATCGTAATCTGCAGGGAAATCCACCCTGGCTGTTAACTGGGGATTGAAGTGAATATTTGATCTGATGGGGCAGGTTAATTGGTCCTTGGTGTGTTCTTGCCTTCACCATTTTCATTGCAGGAGAAATACACTAAAGCAACTTGTTTTAGAGATATTGCCATTTAGGTTGTGAAAGATTGCAACATTGTCATTTTTGGGGTCACATTTGAAATATCTCAAATAGTACAGCCATTTTGTGCCCCTTGTTGGTTTCAAACCCACAGCCTCAAAATCTGGCAACACTGAAGCACTGACCTTACTTTAATCTTACCAACTCTAACACAAAGCCTTTTATAACGAACTTGACCTAAAAAAGTTTGTTAAAAGAACTATTTTGGACAGTGTGATTCCAATGGTGTATGTAGAATATTTTCAGATTTGGAGGAACAGGGGTCATATCATATATTAAATAATTCGAATAAATGGTCATTCAAAATAGTGCTCATTCCTAGACTCCTGCATCTGAATTGTCTGATGATCTTTGAATTTGAAACAGCCCCTTCCTCCTTCTTCTTTATGATCTTTGCAATTTATTTATTGAGCAGTGCTAATTTTCTTGCTCTCATAACAAGTTCATGAGAACCTATCAAGTGTATTATTCTGTTGTATTTCCAGGTGCGGCTAATCATCTGTGATGTTAGACGTAGTGTGTCCAACCTCTCCGGCCACCAACAGGACGTCCTCCACGAGCTCTCCTCTCTCTCATAGTGACCAACAGTCTAGTGTGTGTAAACTCTCCGGCCACCAACAGGACATCCCCCAAGAGCTCTCCTCTCTTTCATAGTGACCAACAGTCTAGTGTGTCCAACCTCTCCGGCCACCAACAGGACATCCCCAAAGAGCTCTCCTCTCTTTCATAGTGACCAACAGTCTAGTGTGTCCAACCTCTCCGGCCACCAACAGGACATCCCCCAAGAGCTCTCCTCTCTTTCATAGTGACCAACAGTCAAGTCTGTCCAAACTCTACGCCTCTGAAGTCTGTCATAATGACCAATAGTCTCAGTGTTCTGTCCAGTTAGATTATTGTCTGTTAGTCATCTTCATTTGCTCTCTACAAGGCTTTCAGTTATACAACCATCCTCAATTGGGTAAGCAAAGTTAAATCTTTGTCCAAGGGATAATGATAGGCATCGCTGAATTAGAAGGGTTAACATGTTTCGATCCAAAGTTAAACTCTTAACTCTATTGCATATATTTAATGTGAATGTCAAAATCTAAGGATCATCTTGTCGATTCTCAAATCAAGTAGTGGTTATGTGCTTGGGTTGAAAAGGTTGATTAAAATTTATCCTGTTCTCAGTAGAAAGTTGATGAACCTTGCCTCTATCTAAAAGAACTAATGACAATTGATTGAGTATTATTAACAGACATGGAGAAAGGAAACCACTGTACAACTTACTGTGTTGGAAGAGTCAGCACTCTGTATTCTTGATTTCTCTGAACAGGGTTTATTTTAATGATAGATTCCTCAATTCATTTCGAGTGTCAATGTGTGTGTATGTGCGTGAATCATGGATCATTTTGTGTTATACTACATCTTGTACATTTGTAAATAATCAAAACTTGTACATACTTATATTGATTCATTCCTCTGCATAGCTCTGTGTTTTTAACTGCTGATGCCATGTGATTTGGTCAACGATAGAAGGTTTGCATGTGATGCCTTCTTATGGGTGTTAAAAGCTCACCTTTCATACAAACACTTTTGGACAAGAACTGGATGGCATTTGATGGTGAAGAAATGTAACCTTGTAACATTGTTTGAAATAGTTTTCAGTCCTTTCTTGCAAACATGGCTTGAGGTTTGAAAAATTAACCAGCTCATCTTGAAATTTTACAATTAGCCCTGCAATGTGTCGACACTTAAAATATGTAAAATCACAGACCAGCTTGCTTCCCTGTTTTCCAACAAGCCGCATCTGAAATTAGCCAACAATTGGCTGATGGGCCAGCAGCTATTTCAAACACTGTATTGTAATGATTAGGATCACACTATCAACAGCAGTACAGATGCTTGACTCCCTTGCATTATTGCCTGACTCTGTGTGAACCCTACAATGGAACACTGTCATGTTGTTATGGTTTTTTCAAAGAGATATTTTGTTGGAAATGCTTTCCATCATGTTTGCTGAAATCTAATCAGCCATAAGGGAAGACATGAGATTTTTGTCATATTGAACAATTTATCCTTTAAAATGGAAAGTATAATCACATCTGCCTGAATTTTAATTTTTATTAGACTCAAAATCTTAATTTCTGTGATAAGGAATGAAATGATTGATGGGAAATCCAATGTCAAGGAAACCATATTTGGTTCTCTTTATTTCATAATTCGTCTCTATAAACCAATCATTCTAAGATATCCATTTCTGCTGAGTGTACATAAAAGCGATCCTTGGTGACTTGCTATTTGACAACTGAAGAGATGTAAATCCTCACCCCAAGATAAACCTGATCTCATGTTCGCATTGGTACTGGCCAGTCGTCATGGTGACTGTAGAGTACTGACATTTTGCAGTTAACTTTTTCATGACAAAATGATGTTGTGAGAATGTTCAGATTGTATGATCTAAGCAACTGAATTTCAGCAAGTTTATGGTGATACCGTTGCTTTAATTAGTACTTCAGGTTTGAACATTTTCTGTCTCCACAGTTGTTATGTATCTGTCAACATCACCACTGTTACATAATGCCTGTAGATATGCTAACTTTCAAAACCCAAAACCTTGTTTGTTACCTGAATAACCACTTTTATTCCAAAACATATCATTAATCAAATGTTAAGGAGAAAACATTATGTCAAAGGAGATATTTCAATCTGTATGATGAAAACATACAAAATGGCTACATTCTCACGCAAAAACAAAATCCCTGATTGGTTATCCAAAATGGATGAAAAATGATTATAATCTCTGTATCAACATTGTGTTCAGATAAGATTGTGTTCCAACAAGTCTTTACAAACTCAACCTTTTCTTTTAACCCAGACAATGTTGGAAAATATGTCGAGAATATCTTGTGCAGGTTAGATAGGAGGAACTGTTTCTTCTGATGAGGAGAAGCTTCTGATGAAGGAATGATTTTGTTAGGGACGTATGTGTATGTAAATGTTATTTATGTTATTTTTTAAAGGTGGCAATATACAAAATGTACATGACATTTTAAAACTTGTGTAAATAATTACAGATCATCAATTTGTACAGAGTATATTGTATATTCATATTTGTCAAAGTATGTTAACCTCCATTTGCAAATGTTCAATTCTGATGTATTTAATGTTAGCTCATTAGGCCTATATGGTCAGATGAGCTTGTGGCATGACCCGTTGTCTGGTGTCTAATATCATCCATTAAAATTTCACATTTCCAAATTCTCTTACAGGACTACTGCACCCTTAAACCTGAAACTTTGCAGGGATGTACCAAACGTTTGCCCTATAAACACCTTTTGACTTCTTTCAAGAAACCAGTAATACTAGGACATGCCATATATATATCTTCTTTTGTGAGAGGGAGACTAAGATTTGTATATTTCATTGACCTCTATTCATAAGAAAAAAATTTCTAGACAGGGGTTCAACTTTAGAGTGTTTTACCACTTCCAAAACCAGTTTACCTAGGATGCCTTTTCTTTTTTATCGTGGTTTCTAGTGTTAGTTATTTACTTCTTTACAGTTGCCAAGGGAACCATTTAATGGTTTATGTGAAAATTAAATCTTCAACTTCTTACCATCTAAAGCCTGGTGAGCTACAGAGCTCAGCTCTTCTTTTGTTGGTAATTATAGAATTACCTTTCTGTTCATTTCAGATTGAAGTTTGGGGACAATAAGCTTTATGTTGATAACAATCTTTGGTCAATATTCTTACTGTAATAAAGGTATTGTGATAGATTATTGATGTTGTGACTTCAAGAACTATATCTAATGTGGTCTCATTGGGAGGTTTTGTGCAAATATATTCATAAGATGGTGATTGCTTTTTGTTGTCTTTTTATGTGAAAACAGAGATTAAACATAAAACCAAAAATGAAAGTGCTTGAAGTCAGAGGCAATTATGTCTGCACCTCAAAAAAGAAACTTGACCAAAAAAGACGGTTTTAAGCAGGGTGTGATGAAAAGTTTAATTAGTTTTGCTATAAATCCTAGCCTCATCTTGGCAAGTGAAAATGTTTCTAAAGCGTTATTCCAGGTATTGAATATGGTCTGCCCTTATTCTAATCTTAATTAGAAGTGACAATACGACCGGCAAGTGTATTAATATTACATGCATACCTCCTGTTCCATGCGCAGGAACATCAATATTACATGCATACCTCCTGTTCCATTCAGTGGAACATCAATATTACATGCTTACCTCCCGTTCCATGCAGTGGAACATCAACATTACATGCATACCTCCTGTTCCATGCAGTGGAACATCAACATTACATGCATACCTCCTGTTCCATGCGGTGGAACATCAATATTACATGCATACCTCCTGTTCCATGCAGTGGAACATCAACATTACATGCATACCTCCTGTTCCATTCGGTGGAACATCAATATTACATGCATACCTCCCGTTCCATGCAGTGGAACATCAACATTACATGCATACCTCCTGTTCCATGCAGTGGAACATCAACATTACATGCATACCTCCTGTTCCATGCGGTGGAACATCAATATTACATGCATACCTCCTGTTCCATGCAGTGGAACATCAATATTACATGCATACCTCCCGTTCCATGCAGTGGAACATCAATATTACATGCATACCTCCCGTTCCATGCAGTGGAACATCAATATTACCTCCTGTTCCATGCAGTGGAACATCAATATTACATGCATACCTCCCGTTCCATGCAGTGGAACATCAATATTACATGCATACCTCCCGTTCCATGCAGTGGAACATCAATATTACATGCATACCTCCCGTTCCATGCAGTGGAACATCAATATTACATGCATACCTCCCGTTCCATGCAGTGGAACATCAATATTACATGCATACCTCCCGTTCCATGCAGTGGAACATCAATATTACATGCATACCTCCCGTTCCATGCAGTGGAACATCAATATTACATGCATACCTCCTGTTCCATTCAGTGGAACATCAATATTACATGCATACCTCCTGTTCCATGCAGTGGAACATCAACATTACATGCATACCTCCTGTTCCATGCAGTGGAACATCAACATTACATGCATACCTCCTGTTCCATGCAGTGGAACATCAATATTACATGCATACCTCCTGTTCCATTCAGTGGAACATCAACATTACATGCATACCTCCTGTTCCATTCAGTGGAACATCAATATTACATGCATACCTCCTGTTCCATTCAGTGGAACATCAATATTACATGCATACCTCCTGTTCCATTCAGTGGAACATCAACATTACATGCATACCTCCTGTTCCATGCAGTGGAACATCAATATTACATGAATCTGCAAGTGTTAGTCCATGACAACTCGGATGGAATTCCATGACTGACAGAAATGAGGTGATGAGGCAAGTTCATTAAGAGTGGACAGCGTACTGTTTCAAATTCAATGTTAAAGACTAGGAAGGATGTCATATTTTGAAAATTTATGTTAGTGGTGGACTTTTACCTGGCGGACATGAATTTAAATCAAGTTAAAGCTTTGTGACTTTGTTTTCGCCAAATGCATCATCAAGCTCATTGTACAGCTCATTCATGAATCATGCGAAGGATGGCAAGGTTGACTCAAACACCAACTAGCACTTTCAAGTGCCTCATACAATCCTTGTGCCATGAATGATATTGCCAGTTCATGTATGGTAGAATGCCATGTTGACTGTCGAACACTGAGCCAAAATAATGCAACAACCAAATTAAGTAAAATGACTGTCCATAACTGTCCTTAGTTTTTTCAGATTTCAGTAAGTGCATTTGCCTTTTCTCAGGTGAACCCACAAGTTAAGGACAGCTTGATGTAAGTCTCAAAGTATGAGACGTTTGACAGTGTCTTAAGAGTGTCTTGAAACTTGCAACTACAGGCCCATGGGCAGCGTTTTCAAATGCAGGTGAGAATCGTGTAAATTCCCCTTCCCCTTGTTTGGCTTCAAAACCTCTGTAACATCTATGTAGCGACCATACCCATAGGTTTTGATTGTCAGTTGTCTTTACTTTTGCCTACTCAGAAATTCTTGCCAAACTTTATATATATTAGTGACTGACATTATGTGGCATAGTTGTTTGCCATATATGCCTGTGGAAATGGTTCACTGGTAAATCAAACAAAATGCCGGGTAGTTTCATAGGGTGTGATTCTGTGAATAGACTGTTCAGTAAGGTTTCTTTCAACAAACAGTTACAGGTGTTCAGCAATGCCCATATGTACGATTTATCGATGTTATCTAAACTTTGCTTTTGAAATGTTACTTTCGACATACCTGCCTGTTTAGCTTCAACATAAAAGAACCTTCTATCCAACAGCCGGACAGTGTTCAATAGATTCCTGTTTGAATTCAATCAACAGTTTATTTTCAACCATGATTTAACATAAAAACTAGTCAAATATTAAATCTTTCAGAATAAGAAGTAGATGAGGGATAGTTCAAAAGTTATATGTTCCATTCATTTCCATTACGCCTCTTGCAACAGACACGGTTTCTTTCAGGTTACGTTTAAAAACACATTTTCCATTATCTTTTCAAATAAGGTAAATGTGTGTATGGAAAATCAAAAATCTTTTAAATAGCTTTTATACAAATTCTTTTATTTTTTCTGGAGGGAAATTTATTGTATAAATGTATTCCAGCATTACACCGATGAAGCGCAAATTAATTCCTTAGCTACATATACACCAATTAAAACTAAGTAACTTTATTGTTTGGTCAGGAGACCGTTTGTTTTGTCTATAGAAATAGTGTTGGAGTATATTTGTGTGTAAAATATTTCATCACCACCACTTGCACCTTTTAACTATACATTCTCGTACTTCCTTGTACTCCCATGCACTCCCTTGTACTCTCATGTAATTCCGAAACTTGTTTCGATAATTCAAAGCCAATACCGTC
This sequence comes from Phorcus lineatus, assembly GCA_921293015.1. Taxonomy (NCBI): domain Eukaryota; kingdom Metazoa; phylum Mollusca; class Gastropoda; order Trochida; family Trochidae; genus Phorcus; species Phorcus lineatus. The sequence continues at coordinate 1,139,745 of OV121088.1, read as the reverse complement.
CTTATGTTAACACAACAAAAGAAGGTAAACCTGAACGCCGTACAGCATGAACTCAATAGATCTATGTCTACCCAACTATATAGAGAAATAAATTGAACTTGAAACCATCCCTCTCTCCGTGGTACAGTGTTGATATTACATGATGCTCGACCTCTTGGTCAACACTAACTGCCACTAGTCTCGTTGGCTCTCGTAACCTATTCTCAGAAACTAAAGGGTTGCGACTCGCTTATCAATGGGATTGAATAGGATGAGGGAATCGATTCACGTCTGCTGCGGGCATTGACTTCATGGCGGGAATCACTCTACCAGTGACGAAGAAATGTCGTCTGCGGGCACCGACTCAATCGTCTAAGAGGATTTCTACTTAAACCGATCAGTGATGTAATAGCGTTGTGCCGACCAAATAGACACAACCAGTCAGGCAGATAATTTCCATTAAGATTGTTATTTTATTGAAATTATACGTCTAGAAAATGCCAGATTTATTTTATTTGTACAAAATATCTGAAACATAAAGAGAAGGCATTACATAAGATAAGAAAGGAAAAGGGATTTTCAGGCGAAATGTATAATCAACTATGTGTCTTTTTTATTTTAGATGGATGTTCTCTCAAAAGTTACTCCTTAGCTTGACGCAAATCTGAAACTATCTATCTTCCATCACCATCGAAGCAATTTAGTTCAGTTTTGTTTGTACAATCTCTTATGATCGTAAATATCTTTCTTTGGACCATATATTATAATTACAATATAATCATTATTATTTTATCTTTTTTTTTTATAATTGCAATAATTGTTTTGCTGGACACGTGTAACGAGAGCTAGTACTGTCCGATTAAAATCGACCGGCGGTGTTCCAAGGAATAAAAGTTTTTAGAAATTGACTCTAGCGGTATTTGAACGCATTCTATCAAATGCTTTCCTCTCCACAACGGTCTGAAAGCAGCCTCACTGCTCCACCAGTTGATAAAGATATTGGTTTTGTTATTTATATATATTGCCAACATTTCATGAATCGATCCTAACTAAAATGTTTCACCACTATAAAAGGAGAGAATATAACTCACAATTTTTACTTTGTTTATCATAATAAAACATAGAACTAATTCTTGAGATTTCACTCTCATTCCAAACCCATTTTTGAAATATTTGTTGATTCCTTAACTTACACGTTTCAATGAGTGAGGTGTCTGGATCATGTTCTGAATGAATTATCAATCTTCTTTGATTTTTAACATTTTACATAACTCGCGCTCTAAGGAAAGATAATTCACACGCAACATGTATTTTCTTCAGCTTGAATAATTGATCTATGGAATTAATTTATCACGTGTCCCTGTTTTTGTTTGTTATGTAACAGACAATTCTGAAGACTTATGGACACTGTTATGAACGTCTTAATGTTAAACCATTGAGAAAGAAATGCGGATTCTCGAAACGAATTACCACCATTGTTTTTATTTTGACTAATGACATAATAAGAGTTAGAAAGAGAAATATTTGTTTCAATTTGAATTTAATACCAACACGCACGCTATGCATATACAAAGCAGACCGGCCCTTGCTCAGATACAGATCACGACCCTCTCGTAAGGTATGTGAATACTATTTTATTCTATATATACTGGTGATACAATTTGAAGCAACACCTGATTTGTATGTTTGTTATATTTGGTATGACACTATCTGCAATAGTACAAATTCTTGTACTTTTCGGATCGAGTTCCTGGCGGGATTCGAACTCACACCCTCAGAGAATGGCACCACCGCCAGCGTGACATTCTCTGATTTTATTGGTTCGAATCCCGCATGGAACTCAACCCGAAAAGGTCACAGTCTGACAATGCAATATTACCGTAAATTTGTGATATGGATATGGCACTCCGTTGTCGAGGAGGGGTTAAGGCTCGTGGCGGATACATACACTACTGGTGTTTGAGTTACAGGGGCAGTACGAGTGAATCCCATTTAAAGAGCCACTCCGTGAGTTGTTGGAGTCATACATGCCATACTTAATCAATGGTGACATTTGAGCGCGAAGTATCGACTGTTACCAAAAAGACACATTTTAAATCTAATTGGTTTTTTACAGTGACAATATGAATGTGGAACGTCGCAATTATGATCGAACACCGGACAGTAAAGCGCGTCAAATAGTCAAATGTAATTTTGGAGACTTATCTAAAACAGTCAGGAGCGCAGTTAGGAGTTGAAAGTGTTTGTTAGGTTAAAATAATAATAATAATAATAATAATAATAATAATAATAATAATAATAATAATAATGATAATGATAATAATAATAATAATAATAATAATATATTGGACGTGATATCTACACCTCTGTTCATTTATAAGCCTGTTTTTAGATTTTCATGGAAAACCAGTATTTGTCATAAGTCCGAGGCTTTTGGACATGAAAAGTTAAGATTTTTTGATTTTATATCACCACATGTGACCTTTAGGTTCGCATTAAAGGTAAATAATGTGTTATTAAAATCACTGAGTGGCTCTTTAAGGACCTTCTACATTGCCATAAAACATTATGAAATTGGCAATTTTCTGACATACTTTTCATACAGCCGTTGTTTTTTCATTTGGTACACTATTTTTCAAATGGAATACATTTCTTTATTGTAAAGAACAAGCCCTGTTTTTCCTTGAACATAGTAGGAATTTGATCAAAAATATATTTGAAAATCATTTTTAGACAATCACACCGCGTTTACCGACCTGAAAGTTCTCGTTGCTTCGTAATATGGATGTATCTTAAATTCACTATCACTATAAATTACATGATTTATATTTATCTTTCAGAATATACTCACACCGTTTTGCGTTAATATGGTAGGTTTTATCCATGGAAAGGATTTTGTTTAAGCTCATTTAATATCGAAAGCAGTTTAAGTGACTGACTAGGACCGTCCAATAATGTATTGTTAAACCAAGGGTCCAAGAAAATAAGATGTGCATACAGTTATGCAATAAGATGCCGTCATTATTGTAAGATTACATTTCCCTTGCTAGCATTGGAATCTTTCTCAGTCTTTGAGTGATAAGTTGCAATTGCCGTGCCTTAACAATGCTATAGAAACCTTAGCGCTAAGGCCAAAGCTGAAATTAAGAACCAGTATTCTATTCTGTTCCATATTTATTTCATTAGACATTTCATTTTTAAAAATGTTGCTCCCAGTAAGATGGTACATGTGGTTGATACAGACGAAACCTCACAAGCAAGATTTACTCATCATGAAACTGATATTTCCAATTTATAATGTTTTACAAGATGTATCACAATTCTCATATATCTGGTTCCTAGATCACGTGGCTATGTTTCTCGCATTGTTCTAATGACGTCACTGGTAGGTGTGGGAAAGCATTAAATATTTACGCCCGATCCTGATTGCGTTCCAGCACATACGATTTGCCACATACTTTCCTTTCAATCATTTCCATTTTTAAAATGTTCTAATTTCAATTGGCCATTTTTTTCATCCAATGTGCGAAATGGCCCATGGCCACTACCTCTCCCAATCCGTGTCCTGAAAACCAACAGTACCATCTGTCGGACTCTGTACCAAACATATTCACCATCTCACTCTGGAAGCTCTTGTAAGTTCGTGATTTTGATAGAAAAAATGTTTCGAATATGATTACTTACACGTTCATGACCAGAGTATTCTTAAGATTAGAATATCCTAGATAATAATAATCCTAGATTCATTATGTTCTTCTAATGATTTCCTTCAAGCAAGAGTTAAACATTCTCCACACACAGCGGTAGCTCCGTCATAAGGAATTCATGACGTTAAGGTGCCAAGTCACAGGAAATATTTTTTTTATGAATCACGCCTTTGAAAAAATTGGTTTTCTTCTTAAAGATGTTTTCCTGCTATTTAAGAGACCCTGTATAATTAGTACTTCGGGTACGGATAGTAACGAATGAAACGTAAGCCAGCGCAAGGTAGGGAGAACCAAATGGAAAGCGAGTCGCAATGGTTCAGTTAACTTGCTTAATTAGCCTTGGACTCTCCCAGTGTAAGGTGCTTGTGCGCTTTCACAAATATAACAACATATTTCTCATGGTTTGTTATATGTTACCCAAAATGACGTTGAAATGGATTGCACTGTTTATAACTGTAGTATGAGTTCCATCATATTACAGGAGACTTTTCGTAATCAAACGAAGCTCGTACATTAATTGAATACAACTGAATCTCAATCAAGAGGACAGTAAGGATTTCTTTAATTCGTCAGCGGAATCCGCAGCTGCTGATTTAATCAATCTCTGTGGTGTAGACAACTCAAGGGAGCTAATTCTATGAACTTCCTGATGTATTTCCTGTTTCGAAATTACACTGGACCATCGTATTGTAATGGCCGAAATAGATAGAAACATTCTGGAAAGAAATGTTTGACATTATTTGAATGAAATTGCTGTATTGACTGAGGCTATTTAGGTTCCCAATAAATTTGCATAGAAATACATTTCCTTCCATTTCTCAAATTCATGCAAAACGATTTCAATTTCAATTTTAAAACGTCAATTTAGGAAAACTGTCTTTGTAAAACTTCAATACATTTTGTTATTTGTAGTTTTAAGAGAGGCATCGCGTTCTGAAATGAGGGTCGCCACTTGAAGATACGAGCATAGTTACGTGGAGTTATTGACACTTATTGTAATCAAGTCTAAATAACGTCAGTAGGCTACAGCGCCCCTGAGAGCCCTGGGTGTTATTTAGTAATCACTGTTTTCTTGCCAACTCTCCTGGGCATTGTCTATAGAAGTTGCTCGACACCATCTGAACTCAAAGTCAATGGCGCGCTCCACAAACCTCCCTTGGTCAATAATCTAACAACCTCTTTTTATGAATTGTAATTGGTCTTTTTTTCATTGTCTAATTGTAATTGCAGCCCGGGCCCAGAGCCCCAGGGTCACCTGCAGAGAAAGCAATAAACTTCTGTTACACTCTGCCCTTTAACAACATTGTCGCCGGTTCCCAATACGCAGCAAAAAAGAATCTTTGATTATTTTTTGACGCTACTTTGTGGAATGCGATTCACAGGTGAGACTGCGCAATGAGTTTTCAAATTAAAGTTGCGCCATCTCAGAACCAGCTGCTTCTTAATTTCAGAACAGGGTTGTGTCCGGACTCCTGACAGCGCCCGACTTCCGGGTCAGGAGATTGCACGAGGAGTTACCACCACTGCCGTCACAGACTTCGTGATTTGGCCGATTCGGGTCCTTCTCATAAACATCACTGGCCATTGTTGCCTAACCATACACCAACCGAGGTCATAGGTCAAAAGCCAAAGCCATCTTTCCAATGAACATTTTGCCAGAAGAATTGATGCTTTAGGAGTCGAGATCAAAGATCGCCTTCAGTTTGGTCTGTATGTTCTGTAACTTCTTCATCTCCTACGGAGTCTGAGAAGGTGTGGGAACTCTTACACAGGTGATGAGGTTTCTCCCTGCAAGGTGTGAGCCCGTCTTCAAGAAGGGTATATAAGTCTGAGCAAGCTATGGCGCTTATCAACACAACAGTACGCATGGATACCCAGGAAAACACTTACGTCAGCTCCGCGCAAGGTAGGAACTCTTGTAACAATATTCCATTTTCTGGTATGTGCTTGACGACATGAGCAACTATTCTATTTCCTTGCAGGCGCTTGTCAATATGCAGACACATCAATCTTACAAAAGTACAAAAGTTACTGAACGTATCATGCAAACCGCATGGGTCGGTTAACCGGTAGCACTTGTCTGGCTACAATTGCCATTTTTTCCAATGTCACTAGAGGCAGGTTAACAAGTACAAACACACGATGACAGCTGCTTCTTTAAAGGGGTGACAAGGTTCTCATTTGTGTCATCATATTCGTCTTCACGTTGTTTTTAAAAATTCGCAACTTACACGTAAAACCTAAAAAGATCGTCGTTTTAAATAATGAAACAAGTAAGTATTTGCTAGAGGGAATTAGTAGTTTACTCAAAAAGATAGAATTCCTTGTCATAATAAGCATCGATTGTGTTTCAGATTTAAGGTGAGTTTTGATTGTGCATGTTTTACAAACATCTAACATCTTGTCATTTCGTCATATCAACTATCAACATGGGAATTGAAATATTCGGGAATTAACGGCCGGATGCTGTATGTATTTCTTGTCTTCTGGATCTTCCGGATGGCTGACATTTTCAGATATAACTGACGTGAGCTGTGTATCTTTTCAGTTTTGTTCCATCCTAGTACTTATTGGTCACTATATACGAATCCATGTATTCACAAACCTAATCAAACTATGTAAAATGTCTTATAAAATAGATTTGTAGTCTCAAACTTTCAGTGTTTATTCGATGTAAAACAAACCGAGTTTTACCTTCTTGATGCCACGTGTTGACACCGATAAAGATTGAGAATCGATGTTCTATATTTGAGTTACAAACGTTGTATGAATTCGCACATAAGTTTAAAATGTAAGCGTTATGCTTGTATTTGCGTTCTTAAATTCTTTACTCTCAGATAATGTCATATGGATGCGGATGTAAGAATATATTTTTTACTATTTATGAGTTACCGACAGGTGTATTCACGAATATACTTCGGTAATACGACACTAGGTAACTAGCTAATCTAACAAATTGTTGGTCTGCATCTTGTCAATTCTATTGACAAAACCTTCGTGTCGATTGTTTCACTGTTTATATTTGATTATCTTATTTAATATAGAAACTCTCCATTTCCATTTTTAGATATTTTATAAAGTTTTCAGTAACGGATCAACCTCAGTGATATATATAGTTCCTTCTCTCATATGATGTATTCGACGTTATAATACAAATCTAATTTTGAAATGAACTAATAGTGAAAGAAATAACCCGGATACGAACAAGGTCAAGAAATGACAGTTTGTCAATGAGATCAGAGTTTCAAATAAAACATATATTGACCAGCCTTTATTTTAACTTTTGTGAATAACAAGATTATATCACATTACTATACAAGACTCGCAATTTAAGCACATCGTATTTAAAGTTATGGTTAAAAAAAATCAGAGTTCAACATTAAAACATTTTATGAGTACGCGACTTGAGAACAAAGAGGTTCATTTTCCTGATTTGTGACGTAAATTGTTATTGTATGACATTTATTCTTAAACAATACTTATAAAACATAAGACAAGCCTTGTTCTCTTAGCATATCGTATTCATATACAGAAAATCAGAATTTGATAATAAAACTGTTTCAGCAGGGCGTAACACGAGAAGAGAGAGCTGCATTAAAAACAATCAATATTGCATAACAGAAAATAAAATTAAAATAATTATAAGTTTAACAGTCGAATTCATTCATTTTTGTATAGAATATATTACTTAAATATATCAAATTTGTTTTCGAATAGGAACCCAATAGCACATGACTCATTCATCTGAGGTTTTCTGCGTACTCAATCGTTAAATTTGATTATATTTATCATATCTCTGTCAATAGTATGTATATATTCATACAACCAGTTAACAAATAATTCATTTCTTGAAAAGAACATGTCCAAGTGTGTTAGAACTCTTAGTTTGATAAGGGACAACTTATTTGGATTTAAGAATTATGCTAACATCTGCAAAACATTTTGTCATATCAAACTTGTATGTATTGTTTGGTCGTACAAAACGTACTTTTGCGACGTAAATGGCATTGTGAGATTTTGACAGAAATAGAAAATCATGACAAGTATAATTTTTCAAAACCTGCATCCTGGAACATCAATCAGGAATTAATCATAATGTCTCAAAATCTATTTTATAATCGGTTTATGTAACTGCGCATGTCAGAATCATCTGGCGATGACAAGCTATTGTCAACTAACAAGATTTAAAACATATTTTCCCTTTATCCTCAAATTTTGCCATAGGGAATCATTGGTAATAATTTTGCTCCCCTGGGAATATTCCTTCCTCAAAAAGTTACTTTTGGTGTTCATTGCCGTGTACTGAAGCAGAGAATAATTGCTTTAACTCTGTCGTGGGTACAGAAAGGTCAGGTCACATGTGCCACCAATAATACAATTAGTTTCTTCTATTAGTGTTTTCGTTGATTGCTCAATTAGCGCCTACATTGTTTGAAAACAATAAACATATTTTGACACTGAAATTCCCAGTAACCTTTCGTGAGCTGTTTTAAATTTGTAACAGGGCGTTCATGCAATAGGATGTATAGTTCAAAAGGAACTAGATGGAATGTGTAAGAAATTTTTAATACATTAATTTTTTTAATATTCTTCGTTTAGATTTTTTTTACAACATTTCAATTAGGTGAAATCCAATTATAGTAAGGTTTAGTTTTCAATGAGTGCACTTAATGAAACTTGAAGCTTTAAAATTCATAAACCTATTTTACAACTGTTTTCATAATTACAGTTATTCGGTTTAGATTTACATATCGGATACTTGAGAGGCATTTTAAAAATGATAATGCCAAGGACAGATCTGAATAAGATTTAAGAGCTTTAAATACAACTGTTAATCGTGATTTCTCCTCGCATCGAAGTTTTTTGCTAAATGCAGTTTAAGGATGTTCGCTCCTCAGTCACAGTGACAAAACTCAAATAACCTTAAATGATAATGTTCTTATAAGATAAACCAAAATGAACCATATATATTTTATACTTTTTACTGGAAGAAACTTATGTTAAGTCAAACATGTTTTCATATAAAAAAAAGTTTAATACAGGAACTAATTTAAATCTAAGATTTCTCATCATTTCTCCATTGACTCCCATGTTAAATCTCTGACTGACACAGGGATCTTTGTCTTAATGTATCTCCAAAAAACCAACACTAACCCCCATTTTTTTGGGGTTGATATTTCAAACAAATACACTAAACTTTTGAAAAAAAAACATATTTTGGAAAAAAAAGTTTAATACTTTAGATTTGAGGAACGGACATCCTTAAACCGCCCGTGACATATTTGTTTTCCAAATCGACTGTCCCGTATCGGGAAGGGAATCAAACAGCGCTGTGGTGTTAAGGGACTTACCTGCCCGCTGTCTCCATGCTGTCGCGCTCTAAGAATATTAACCAGACAAGCATATGATACAAACATGTGATACAAGCATGTGATACAAACATGTGATACAAACACGTGATACAAACATGTGATACAAACATGACACACATGAAGACCAATGTTCCCTTTATTCTAAAAAATGTTATTCTAAAAAATATTATTATTATTATCTAAAATAATATTTCTTATTTCAAGATTTCCCCAAATGGCATCCACTTTGTCGACATTCAGAGAAATGTTTGGTTCTTTTACGTCATCTACATGAACCAGGCAACGATCTTATATAGTGCGGAATATAGGTAAAATGACACAGAGTATGTTTCATAAATGTTTATGTTCCTTGTATAAATACCATAATTGTATCCAATAACATACTCTGTGTCCCTTTAAGAGAACCTTTATCTTTTTTTATCCTTTATGGGAACAGGGATGACATTAGTAGAATAATTAATTAAAACACCATTTGAAATAACAAGCATAAGGGTCAGCTTTAAACAGTAAAGTCAGCAGCAGTGTATAAATGCATGTACATAATCCTAAGATAGTAAGAGGTTTACTGTGTTAAACACTACTTCTTATTAATCTATAGTTAATATCAATTATAGTTATATGTCAAAGGGTTTGCTAAAATAAAACTTCCATCCATGAAAGTTTGAATCATCTGGTCATATACAACTGCTGAACAAAGTTGTTGCACCGCCCATTATTCCCTGTTTAAAATCCTCATTTTGGGAGGTATCGAAGGAATTTATCACCAATTCTCTACAGAACAATTTACAGGATATAGGTTTGGATCAATATGTCATGGATTCATACCTACACAACATACACTAGGTACATATATGTAGTATGCCGGACACAATTCTGGCATCACCCATATGAGGAAGGGGGTAAAACTTATTCAAGTTTTCTAATTTCTGCAATAAAATACTAAATGAGCACATTTATGGCAAAATTCCGACAAAGTAGTTAATGGTTGTTAAAGTTATCATATAACAAGTTATTTTTAAAAAATTTTGAAAGGAAAATTTTATTAGAAATTTATGATAATCTAGTTTTTGCATTTTGGAACCCAGTGTTTCCAAATCCATGCACATTGTGTTCTAGTAGGAATAATGATATTCAAGTATGTAATAGGGACATCATGTTTCTTCAAAATCAAATGTTTTGGGTGTAACATGATTGAATAAGTCAATACTTAAAAAGATGAATATCATTTTCCAAAATTTGAAAATATTCCATGCGTTTCTTATTTGGCCATACAACATTTCCAAAAAAACAAACAGTAGATACTTTTATAAAACACTTTGTCAATTGAGCTTAATTGGATCCAACGGCTAATTAAGAAAGGAAGAAATATTTAATAAAGTGCTCCAACAGAATGAATGGGTAAATATGCATTTGATGGCTAGTAGATATACTCAAAGTGTTAATTTGTAATGGTTTCAGTATACAATAATTCATAACATCTTGACAAGAAATAATTTATCACATAAAATAGGATATGTTGTTTCAATTTTTTGGTTCTTTTTGTCACCAGATGCCTGAGAGTATTGTCCATTAAAGTGTGAAAGGAGTTGGGAAAAATGGCTTGAAAATTCGGCAGAAGGAAATATTGACTTAGCAACAGAAAATATTATTATTGCTTTTAAAGGAAGGAATAACAATCCACTTAAACAATCTGTTTAATAGTGAATCAACTTATCTACAGAATGAGTAGAAGTATGTATACAAAAGGAAATATAAAATTATACTTCCAGGCTTGTAAGTGTACTGCCTTCACAACCAATACCCAGCCCAAGTTCTTTGCCTTTAGGTCATCTCTCCACACTTTCTTCTTGGATTTATTGTCCAAACATTAATGCGCACTTATGCACCCCCATTCTTGCAAATATATCACCCCCTCTCCCCCATCACCCCGCCACTCCCACACACACGAACTGCGCTGATAGAATGAAAAACGTTCCTCCATGTTTTTTATTCGTTATTCATTTCGACCCCCAAAACATGAAAAGTAAACTTTTTCCAACTAACTCAGAACCATTCATTCCATTTATCCAAAGCGGACAGATTCATTTATAGTAGTCAGAATTTGCACCGAGCAAGGTAACCCACTTCAATTATCCAGAAGTTTACAGAAGAGGAGGATGTGCCTTAACCGAACAGCTTTGCGTGGTCGCTTCCTCAAGAAACCGGTGATCTTTCTTAATAGACTCATTTTGCCTTTATTTGGACAGCCAGCTCGTCCATCGTAGTTCCACACGCGATAGGTTCTCCCACATTCTCAATCGTTTCTACAAGGTGCTCGGCTTCTTGTTGATTTGAATTTAATTTTAACATCAAGATACAAGCAGCGTTATTTGACCAATCGGGTTTGAGATTGGGTTAATTGATCAACTGTTGCCATGTTTTGTTTTAACCAATTGCCGAGATCATTAATCATTAACGTATTGCTGAGCAAACGCTTCGGTTCAGGTGTGAAGATCCAAGTTCCCAAGAGTCTGGAAAATATTCTCACTTTAAAGTTTAATTCTCACTTCTGCAAAACAACTCATTTGAACTAATAATTCTTGCCGAGAAAACGCTGATCACTTAAACCGATGTTTTTCAATGCGATTGCAATGATTTTCCTTGTTAGACCCCTTTTACAGTTTAGGTGATTCGGCTCGCCAAGAAAGTAATCAAGTGCACCCCATAAGCGTCGCTTGGCAAGTGCGATATATACTGAGAATCTAGTAATTGCACCGCCGATACTTATGACAGACGCAATTCTCATTGGGTGAACCGACTTTTATGTTCTGTCTGTAGTTGAAGAAGGTAAGCAAGAGCTATTTTCATTGTGTTTAAAGCTGGAAATTGTATGTGTTCTACGTCACCGCTTTTTCTACACGATGTGGAGAGCCTTGTCGTACGACAATGTGGACAGGTAGAGTGCTTTGAATTTCAACATTGTTGAAAACGTCATCACATCGTAGGAAGGTGTACGTCTGGATAATGTTACTCAAGGAAATAAACTAGGTTCTCTACAAGAGCTAAGTTTATTTTTATGCATTTGGTGAAGGATTATGTTGAAAAATCGGTTTACAGGTACTCATGAAAAACATATTTCAAGTTGTAATATGGCAGACACAAATTCCCAATTTTCATTATTTCCGCAGTTCTCAATTTGTATTTCACAGTTTTCAAATTGTTATTGTTTTAGAGTGCAAGCAAATTTATTTCCTCATGCTGCAAGTCTCGTTAACCATATTCTGTAACAATTAGGGCAATTTAGGGATTTGAAACCCGAATTTTTGTAAGTGAGCGGTCACTCTACCACTGTGCGAAACCAGCTACAGAGAGGAAATACACTTTAAACATGAAGAAGATCAAAATTGCTCATTGTATTTTGAATCGATATATCTATACTGAGAGTGCAAAGTTCGTAACATGGCATCACTAAAATATTGCTTTGCACAGCAAAATAAACCGTGTCTTTTTCATATTTTGATCAGTTCTTCAAATGTTCACTGAGCTTTTAAATCCATTTTAAAGTCGTCCTCAAAATACATATGGTTTCTCCTATCCGTAAGATGCATGGTGTCGATGTTTTGAATACGTGACTGTAGTCAGGATAACATACCGAGCAACGTAAGATGCATGGTGTTGATGTTGAGAATATATGACATAAGTCAGGATAACATACCGAGCAACGTAAGATGCATGGTGTTGATGTTGAGAATACATGACATTGGTCAAGATAACATGCCGAGCAACGTAAGATGCATGGTGTTGATGTTGAGAATACATGACATTAGTCAGGATAACATACCGAGCAACGTAAGATGCATGGTGTTGATGTTGAGAATACATGACCATAGTCAGGATAAAATACCGAGCAACGTAAGATGTTTGTGTTAAATAGATTCATGATGGAAACATTAAAGATGGCCTCTTTAAATCGCACTATCAATGAAAGAACAATTGTTGAAGAATTAAGTATGTGTTCTTGAAAACATATTGTTTCTAAACTTACGCTATGTTGCCTATATTGATCTAATATGATTTCTTACGTTCTTAGCTACCATTTCTGTTAATATAATGTCGATATCATAGCCAAATATCTAAGAAACAATTTAGTAATACTAATGGTTCGAAAGTGTAAGGTATATATACGCCAATGGCTGAACTATTCTCTAAGTGAGGCTTAACATAATGTAACTCATCACTTATTTGAGTGTTCTTCGTTTCAAATCAAGTTGCTATGATTACCTTGAGTAGACGAATCCAAGTCTCTTGTTCGCCTACTAATTACCTATTCAAGAAGTCAATAAGATAACATATACGTATTCTTCAGATGGTTTATATTTGGCCATATTATATACACATTTTTTCACATGGTCTAAAATGAGTCATACACAACGTATGGTCTATTTTTAGCCATATCACAAACACGTATACTTTATTGAAGATGGATCAATACTTAAACTTGAAGCGAAGAAACCAACGTTATCAAGAAGTCTTTGGGTCTGACATTTTTGATTAATTATCGCTCAGACTGCTTTGGATGATAACCATCCCAGACTTAATAATCGGACAAACAGTCCCTTTAAGAGTAATTCACTCACATGCATATCATGGTTTGTAGGATAAGGTAGGAAGAGAAGACGCCATAACATTATGACGAAGCCTTGAGGTGAAACCTTCAAGCATGAGTTGTAATCAGCCCAACATTGGTGGTATTGTGCCGAAACACACATCACAACAAAACTGAACGCGACTGAATATGGAACGTTTCCAATGCATATAAAGTTGCCGAGTCTCTGGTGGGCTATTGACTGGAAGTCTTCCACGCATCGTCAACATTATCTCAACCCGAGAAGGGAGACAGTTGGCAGTAGACAGACGTTATTTCCTTAACTTCACAACGGACCGAGTCGCTGTTGGACTCGTGTCCTTTTGTTATCAATACTATTAAACTAACAATCAACCCCTTCAATGTAACCGTGTAGAGCCGGATATTACACTATCCCAATATCCGTCCAATCAGCGTGCTGTAATCATTATGATCGATCGATATCCCTTATGCAGTGATCGATTGGTATTCGATACCTCTGAGGAGCAGCTAGCTGTAGTTAGTTGAAATTTTATGTAACACTTCAGTGTTTGTACTGACCCTATTAAATACCAACCTAACATGGTTTCCAAAGAAATATTTTCAAATGGACTATGTTATACCTTACATAATGACTAGCCTGATGGAGATTATGCTTTGTAGTAAATTCAGAATGCTATAACACATTCTTCAATATCCAGCGAGTTATTGAGATTTGGCTTCATTTTGATAAATTTAGGTAATTAACATGCTAAGCTCAGTCTTAGTTTGACAACGTTTGTATGAAACTGTCGGTTTGTAATAAGCTTTCCTGTTTTGAGGTATTTCTTAGAACTCTTAAGGAGGAAAATAAAGCTTGAAAAAGTTACAGGTTAGTTCTCTTTGAAATAGAAACAGTTGGCTGTCCTGATTGGTACTGATTGAAGCGCTCATAAACTGAAAAAGCATCATTGTGCAGCTTCAGTTTTCTAAACTAGTGTCATTGACGATATTCTATACATTAAGCTGTGTTAAAAGCCTCGCATAATATGTTAACAGTACAGAATAGAAATGAAATAAAATATAAAAAAACATAAAGATAGATCTTTCTAGTTTAATATCAAAACACTTTTAAAAATGGATGTGTAATTTTTTTTTATCCCGGAGTCTGGTAGTACATCAATCTCTTTAATACAAGCTAGAGCAAGCTATATGAAAAGCGGATACAGTTTAGAAAAAGGAATTATTTCATCTCTCCAGTCCCCACGCAAGGAGAGAATGAAAACGAATGATTTCCGTTTATATAATTTCTCTATTATCAAAGATGAATTCCAAATAATGATGAAATAATTGCCTAACAGATTGAATAACATTGTCAGGAAGCTGTTCCATTAAGCCTCAGTATTAGATTACTGGTTTGTTTTAAGGAACGCTTTTGTCTGGTGTTGACTGTGGATACAGGGTTTTAGATGGCATTCTCATTATAAATATATGAATCATTTATACATAAAAAATACATTAAATAGAGTTTTTCATTCGTTACTCTTTTACTCTATATATACATAGTAAGATGTGAAAAGGTGAAGAATGTCACACGCGAAGAAAATCTATATACTAAAATAAAATACTTATATATAGTATACTTATCAAAAAGCTGGATGGTATATATTTAGTCGTGTTGTATCAACATATACTTCAGATTTATAAATATAAAGTCACGCTACGGGTTCGACTTTAAATTAAAATTAGAGCTATTATAATCCGTTGTTATATATGCTTCTGATTTCCCAATGCAATATGTTTATCTCCTAAGTTAGGTGTAAAAAGGTGAAGAAGGTCGCACGTAAAGAAAATCTATATGTGAAAATAAAATACTTATATGTTTTTGTTATTTGTCATATTTTATTTCCATTCTGATGATATACCTGTACTTCGAGAGGTCGTGATCGTCAGGATAAAGATGTTTCTATCCATACATTATTGCTACTCTTTGGCATGCACTTCTAAATTCCCTTCAAACATTTGATTTATGACATGCTATTCTGAAATATACAATGAACGATTACATCATCAACTACCTTTTTTCGCAATTTATGTTGATGCAAAGCACCAGTTCATTGGATAGAGAAGGGTTGAAACAGTTCATATGACAAGTGAAACCTATTGCTATAATGTTATTAATAACATTTTCCTTATTCCGGGGTTCCTTGTATTGACACGAGATGAAATCTATCATACAGCTCATAGTCAATCATCAAAAACTGTTATTGCATTTTCTCGCATATAGGTTTTCCACATGCTACTGTAAAAAAAACCCTAAAAGTGATTAATTAAAAAACTAAAAGTGATTAATTAAAAAACTAAAAGTAAAAGTGATTAATTAAAAAACTAAAAGTGATTAATTAAAAAAGATTGTATCATATAACTTTTACATTCTTTGAGACTTGTAATTGAATCATCAATTATCCAAAATAGTCATCTATTTCTCTTATATTAAACGCACTAGTGCACACCAATATTTCTTTAACACAACGAATGCACAGATACTTCATATCTCTCGATATTATTCAAGAACCTCACTCAAGTAATCTACCTCGTAAGTTATTTAACGAATATTTACGTATTCAGGTAGTGAAGTTGATTTTTAAAGACCGGAAGTATTTAATGTTACGTTACAATAAATCCGTATGAACTACGATATCGGAAATATTAAGATTTTGGTTATAACCAAAAAAGCGGAAACGGCAGCCGCTTTGGTCAATCTAATAGCAATGCTAATGCTGTGTTATTAAGTCGGTTTATTTACAACATTGCTTTCATAAAACATGATTCATTATTTGTTCTCAGTTCAGAGTTTAGGTAAATTCAACAGCTGCACATAATAAGTGTTCAGCCGCTTTCAACAGTCTATAATTTATCCGTTTTGTGCACAGCTAACCTTAGGTTTGTTATATGTCCAAGCCGACAGCGGCTGTCTAAATTTTTTCATTGTTGATTGCAGGTCAATTGTAAAGAATTTTAAGTATTTCATTGCATCGATAGAAAGCTTAAGTGATTGCATAAGTCCTCTTTAACCTTAAAATAGCCAATTTAAACCGTAAAAGCGTGCACTAGTGCCTTTAAGTTAATGAATAGTTTGATTTTACGAAAGTTTCAGTTCACACAACGGAGAGATAACCATATAAAGATTTAATGTGTAAATGGCGAATGCCTCTAACAAGAGCTCCTGTTACCCTGTTATTCCCGTGCTGCATAGAGCTCTCAAAACTAATTTATCAATGTCATCCATGGTTTACCTTCCATTGTAACTACTGCTGTCAATGGTGAAGTGAAGATACACTTATTCCACCTGTCAAGTGGGAAGGGCCGTAGAAATGTTATTACTGTCACTGGAGTCTTGGGAGTTTGAAGACGTATAATTACAGTTTGATGATGTCCAGATCCAATGGTGATCAATAAATATAATATTATAAAAATAAGTACTGAAGTAGGTAAAGATCGCCCTCTTTAAGACAATGATGATTGATAATATAAATTCGAGATAGAAAGAAAGAATACATTTGTTTTGGAGGATGTATACATATACCTTGACAATGTCTAGACACTTGATCGATGTATCGACTAAAGGTTCAACGAAGTAAATGATAACCTTCCGCTAATTGGTGATTGATTTCCTGGTAAAATGAAGAATTTCAATAGTGTATATAGTTGAATACCAAAAATATTATACCTGTAAATTGAAACATACAACATACTGTAATTCAGAATCGTACAGCCACTTGAAGTGGTTCAATGCTTAACACTATACTTGTATTGATACTCTCCATCAAAGTAAGTTTGTTCTTGCAACAGCCTCATGAATAGCCATATGACGACAGACACAATAAACTCAGACCATCCGACCCTCATTAGTCTATAAGTGACAGGACTTATTGAGATACATATAGTTTATTTCTGAAACATTCTAAGCGGAGCTCATCAGACATTCATCACACGTCCATAGCACATTCAGAAGTAGATGGCGTGTACATTGTGACTCAACACCAGGGTGTTACATTGTTTAACCATGTTGCCTCCTTGCTGTAACTTTATATTTAACAATGTTACATCAATAATGTCATGTGTTACGAATGAATTTGGAATAGGAAAATATTCCCAGTCAAACCAGCAAAATATAACAAGACAATTGTATATTAATTACAAGTTAATCAATCAAATAATAAACTAAGTGTTTAAGGTTACAATATCAAGCTAATACAAGCTATAATACAATATCAAATGAGTCACACTAATTAGCTAAATAAATATATTCACCAGTCCTTTTGAATCACACAGTTGATGAATGTGGAAAACAGTCAGTGGGTCTTGATAAGAGATACATGAATCCGGCTTGTAAAAGTATCCAAAAACATGCAGTGGCACGGCAGATGATCGCAAAGTTGATTGTAAGAAGCAAGATGAGTAAGAGTTCTAATGCCAGCCTATATATATAGGTTAGATACCTTCCAGAATGTTCTTTAAAGTTCCACGACAAACTCCAATCAGAAGTGTCTAACTCAAGCAATCAAAAAATAGATAGAACATTCTATAATAGATGATTCTAGACACTGCCAGCTAAGGCTATCAACACAAGTGCAAGTGTGACCCACTAAACAATACAACAATGTTATACAATGTTAAACTTATCAGGAATCACACACTCATAACACATGTGTGTGACCATAACCATAATCAATCTAAAAATTTCTAAAAGCATTTTAGTATCAAGTCAAACTCTATGAAGGCCTCAAAGAAAGCAATATGTTGGAATGTCAGATTATGCAATCTGTGAATTTAAACCCACAATCTGTTTATCTATAAATCACAAGATCTTTGATCCTGGTACATGTTACACGCTGGTGCTCGCTTTATTTGAGGGTACAATTATTTCATTTTTCCATTTTGTTCATATATGGTGAAACGCCCTGGTGATTCATTCAGTAACCTTAAATTAAAAACACCATAAACTCTAAGCGAGTTGTTGATTGTTTTAAATCTAACAAATACAATAGTCAATTATATTCAGACAGTAATGTGAAACGTGTACACTGAATTAAAAACACCGAAATCCAAACGAGATGTTGATCCTTTTAGATGTAACAATCATCAAGTTAAGACAGTAATGTTCAACGTTTTTATGTACAAAAAAACTAAAGTAAACATTGTTTCATAGATATTAAAGTTATTGTCATGTATGCTATCATCGGGAATGTAAGAGAAAGTGGCTCAACTGATGAAAATGTAAATGACAACTTTGCTAAACACTCTGAGAAATAACTCACCAAATAGTAACTGAGTTATCGGTCTTGGTTGTGATTTATGCAATCTTCATTAGTGCGCATTCCACAACACACTCGCTTTTAATGAATTATGAGTACACTAAATTCAAAAGTTTGTTTTGTGCGACCTTTGCACTCTAAAGGACATTTTGCAGTGTAAGCCATTGCATTCTCCAATGAACAAGGAAATGTATTTGACGTTACGAAGATGATAAAAATGAGGAATAGCTTGTTACCAATACGGCAGTTTTCCGTTCTTGACCAATATTCTTAAAAAACACTGACCTAAGTTTAAGACTAAGGCCAATTCAACCCTACGTTGAAATGCCACGGCCAGACATCCCTTGGAGTGACGTTCTTGGGTAGTCCCAAAACCTTTTATATGCCATAGGCTTTAAGAATACTTCATTGGCTTACGCCTGAGTAATATAAATTCTCGACAATGACACCAATCGCCTACTTTTAAGACGGCTGAAGTGTTTTTTATTGTTGATAAAATGTGACACTTTAACATCTTTACAACACCTCTTTGAAATGTAATAAATGTAATAATTAACTCAAGTTTCTGATGTCTAAAAACGGCTTGTGGTACCGATATCATAACATTTGGAAAACGTAAAGGACGTTGAAAGATTCACAAAATTTTTTGTTTTTCGTTAACGTTGTGACCCAGTTTTTAGTCTGCGTTAAAGGTCAATGACACTTGAAACATCATTACGTGATTAATTTTGAAGATTTTAATTTTAATTTTTTTGCATCAAATGTTATTCTCTAAACTTTTATTTTAGCAAAAATGGATTAAAAAATATTGCGATATTGCAAAATCGTCCCAATATCAGCTTGACATTTCTATGAATCATGTCATTTCGAAAGGTAACGTTCCTTCTGCGATTCCTATATAATGAATAAAACATTAATATCATTATTTTATGTGGAACCAACAATTCGAACCTTTTCACTTATGAGATAATGTATAGTTAAATCAATCCCTTCCCCAAATCTTTCTGAAGGTAGTATGATACCACAACCGATAAATCTGATATCATCTAATTTACATTGAACCCTCTACCTCGATAAATTACCCTCTTCAAAGCAAAGTAATCGGAAATTCTATCACGTTCTCGTACAAAACAAATATTCATCATCAAACTGCAATGTAAGGAGCTTTGATGTAGCTGTTATTTTACCTAGAAAAGATAAGTACTGGTAGAAGTTGTTGTGAGCTCCTAACACTCCCGGTCAGAGTGGGCAAGATATCGTGTATAAGGTATCCGAGTACATGTACTACTTCCCTTGCCCAGGTAAGGTGATGTTCTGTTAGGCCTCATATATAGGCTATATATACAGCTGCATACCAAAAGTTTGTTCACATACCTGCATATCCTAGTGCAAATATCATGTAATTTGGCATATCTATGAGTCATCGTAGCATTGCGAAAAAGAAACGAATAATTTTGAATTTTCAAGCAATCGCATGCCATCGTAATTTTTGGCAGGTCACTGAAGTGACCAGGGGTCAAAATTTCAAAAAACAGTCATTCTATTTTTCACCAAATTAAAACACAAGGCATATTTGTTCGTTTGCATTAAGACTATTTTGGTTTATGAGTCGAAATGAAATATTGTAATCGAAATTTAAGGAAATCGAATTTTTGCACGAGAGACTAAACAATCTCACAATATGTTAAGAACTGGCTATTTTACACATTGACAATGAAAGATGCTTTGTTGGTTCCGCTGAAGTTATTTTATTGACGTTCAAACCAAACTCAAATTACATGGTATTTGCATTTAGATACAGTAGTACGTGAACAAACGTTTAATATGCAGCTGTACCCAATGGCAAAACGAGAACTATTGATATATAGTCCCCCTTCTATATTTGTTACCACTAATCAGAAGACACATAAAGTTTCTGGGTAGCTAAATGTAGTTATGAACTGGCAGGTTGAACAGACAATGCTGTCTGAGTTAGACTACAAGAATGACATCTGTGGGAGGATATGAAGCAATTTCCAAATCCAGAGAATCAGAAGTTACTGTGCAGAAGGTAAATACGGGGTTGTAAGGTTGTATTGTTGAGACCAGACTTTCTTTGAAAAATACGCTCTAATTAATCTCAGAGGCCACATATGCTGCATATAAGATATTGAAAGCTAACAGCTGCGTTTGATTTGGGGCATAGTTTTGGACAAACTTTATTGAAGAAAGAAACCTTTCAGTTCAATATGACACATTAGGTGAAACATGTGTGCAAATAGAATATCGATTTGAATAAAATATCAACAAAACAAATAAAATAATGACAGAAACTAAAGTGCATATTTTGTGTTGGAATTAAATGATAGACTATATACTTTATATACGTCTTGATAATATTTGTGATTTTTACAGCAATGACAACAAATTTTCTTCTCGGTTGTGTTGTGCTGTATGAAAACATATTGATATATGAATAAAAGTAGTCATATCTAGTTTTACTTGTTATCTCATTTAAGATGTTAAGTTTATTGCAATTGTAGAATGTTGGTCAGCAGCTAGTTTCTATTAATCAGTGGCTACCTTTGATTTTACCCAAACCAATACATTTATGACTTAATTCATACAATTATTGTAGATTATCTAAGTTATAATCTAGTAACTCATTATCAGGCAAATAAACTTCATAATAACCATTGCAGTTGGAGATGCCTTATGTAGTTATAAACTTTTTCCGATCTGCCGCTCGGAGGATAATTCAGTTACCGTTTGGCATAACATGGCGATTTCATTTTTTTTCTGTCGGAGTTATGTCTCTTAAAGGAGCCGTAGCACGTTGTTAAGATTGATATAGTGATCTCACGAAACGAAGATAAATGTATCTGCAAGACAATGCTTTTAATCAAAAGAAGCAGTTTTCAAATGAACGTACAATGGTCGGTTAAGATATGAGAATCCATTTCTCTACCTCATATGATGAAAAGGTGTATACACAAACATGGCCGTCATGGATACTTGATTATTTCCTCTACGGCAACCTATGGTCGGATTGACGAATGATATAGTTGACCCTCTGAAGATAATAAATATGGCTTAAACCAATTATTCATTGTTGAATATTTGAAGAAATACATTTTTCAAAAACGTGCTATGGTTCCTTTAAATTTTCCCGAAACACCAAACTGCCTTGTCACTAAACATCTGTTCGCATCATCTCGTCATCGGTTCATCGCGTCCTTAACAAACCACTGTTTGAGCATCTCAATAAATTTCAGTTTGATGTTTGAAGCATGTATTGTTACACAAAAGTTGATGTACGAAAATAATCCAGCGATAGATCTGTGACTATTTTAGTTAATAAACAACGTTTCTAAGTATACAAAACAGATATGTATATATAAGGCTGAAAATAGAAAGGGGTTTATTAACATCCAAAATATATCACAATAACAAATAGACTGCATTTTCAAATTGCAGCTATGAAAATGCCATGCATTCTGGGGTTCTCTCCATATGCTTTTGAAAAATTCATAATATTATACTTTTGTTGTGTGTATCTGATGAGATTTGATTTGAAATGTTAATATACAACTATGCTTGATTAATAAGATAATATATCCTGAAATGGAATTGGAAATAAAAAGAATACTTTGCAACGTAATATCACATCTACTTCAAGTAGAAAGTGGTATGTTCTTGGATTGTAAAAGAGTTGTTATCAAGCAGACAGACACCATGAAACGTTTGTAGTTTGCATTATTGATTGCTCGGCTATAAGATCATCAACTTTCTAGGACAATACTGACAAGAATTTAGCAATTTCAAAAGAATAGTTTTCAGATATTGATTCTTGTTTTCTCAGGTATAAATTCAGAAATACTTCTTTAAAATGTTCCGGAGTTCTCAGACATCCACAACATTTACTTTACTCCTTTAAATCAGCTAACAAATGGGTCTTGGATTTGATGAAAGAAGCCAGTCCACACAGCCTGAAGATAAATCTGATAAAGATTCGATTGTGGAAAGGCGAATCCTTTTAAACTGAGCTCCCGTCGCAAGAGGTTATTCCAGTACTGCACGGAGCTTCCAATACCCATTCATTAATGTCACCCTTGAATACCTCATATTTTAACTACGTGGCTATCTATTGTGAAGTGGAGATACACTAAGATCAGTTGTCCCGAGGGAGGGGCTGCAGGATTGTTATTCCTGTCACTTGTCTCTGGGGAGTTTGAAGACACGTAATTATAGCTTGATGAAGTGCAGGCATTATTGTGTTCAATTAATATAAGAACTATTGAATTATAGCTTGATAATGTCCAGACACTTTGATCAAGGTATATAAAAAGGATTTAGAATGTGAAGAGTATCGGGTATAAGACAGAGACGGACACAAACACATTATTAGAATTATGAAGGGAGAATAGATTTGGTGTGGTGTACATGTATATAGGAATTTAAGTCCATTATTAATTTCCCGCTGAGGTTCGGCAACTTTTGTCTGCAGTAGAGAACTGTTCTACACGTTGTCAGGTTTAGGTGCAATGCTACACTGAATTTCAGGTCAATACCGCCCATGGTTCGCTAGTTCCAGCCGATGCTCGCAGGTTCACCGCAATGCACAGTCACAATGGTGTTGCGGGCTTTCTCTCTGCAATAACACTAGCGGCCGCGATATAAGTGAGATACTCTTGAAAGCGGCTTTAAACCCGGTATCACCTCACCTCACAATTAGTATAGTGTGAGTAACATCGTTACTCCTGGCACTGGGTTTTGGAAGATGTGTTAACATAGCTTGTTGGCGATCTTTAGAAATCAGGGTGACAGGTGAAGTTTAACTATGTGGAGAGTGTCCTGAAATAGACAGTGATGATCACTAACACACATTCAACATAAAAATATATGAAGATCGATGCACTGTTGAATATAGGTCATGTCCAACTCAATGCACATAACTATTTTCTAAACTGAGAGAGAGTATGATGTCCGCGACAACCACGATCACTGACACTCATGTTCAGAAATGTCCTCCCACGGTGCTATTCAGCCTGAGCCTTGTGTCTCTCAGACTGTTGAACTCCAACACTACATGCACTCCAACTCCACGCACATATCTAATATCTAAACTGATAAAGAGTATGCTGTTTGCGACAACCATGATCACTATGACATATTCGAAAGAGAAAGAAAGGATATGCTTGTTTGAAGAATATCCAAATGTTTCTAGACAATGTCCAGACATGGTGATCGGTGACCATGATAAAACTTGAAAACACTACAGAAAATCCAATTTGTAATAATAGATACGCCCTGGAAAAGCAGAAGATGGGGATCCAAATGTATCACATGAACATCTGTCTGTCTGTCTGTGTTAGACGCTATTCACTCAGATAAGTCAGATATGGGTGCAATGCTACACTGAATTTCAGCGCAGTACCACCCATGGTTCGCTACTTCCAGCCGATGCTCGCAGGTTTCGCCGCAATGCTTAGCCACTCATCTCTTAGCTCACTTATCTCACTCAGATAACCCTCAGTACATACAGCGACTGTATTGTTCAAGAAATCCGAGTGATTACTCAAGAACATTAGAAACATATGTAACAATGTTAGATCTATCAATCTCTTACGTTCAAGAATGAAGATGATAAAACCCCTGTGCATGGTCCAGAACTGGACCAAAAGCAATCTTAAATGACGCCAAGACAAAACAAAGATTTTGCTCTCAGTGGCAATTACCATGGCTTCTCACGATACTGATTTGTTCACCGAACAGTCTTCTCATGTTATCATCTTGAACGCAGTCAGATCACGTGCTCGAGTTAACAGCCTTAATCTATTTGATGTATTGCTACGTGCTGCTGTTGGTGTAAATTTGCCTATGTGTCATGCACCATTGGTCAGTAATCCTGGGCGGTTGCTACAATCAAGGAACATGATCTCAAATAGAATCTGTTTGTCGTATATTATGCTTCTAGGCATTGTCAATGTCATTTACGAACTTCATAAGATGCAAATACTCGTAATAAAAACGGAGATATCTGTTTCAACCGATGTTTGCATTTCAAAAAGATCATTTCATTAGAGTAAAATAGTCTAAAACTAAATAAAATTAATCTCCCTTCCTCCATATTATTTGATTTCTTTAGGATTTCTATGTTAATGCAGTCAAATCTAGACCTGGAATTTATCACAGGCTCCTAGTATATGAGCGGTCATGAAGCAGGGCTATTTCTACATTCTTGTTTCACATTTGATCTTGTATCTGTCAGACTGTTGAACTCCAAGAGTGCATGTTCAGAGGCCCCAAGTGCACAGTACAGTCACGCACATGGGGTCAACTGTCTGTAACTGTGCAATCATGTTGTCGATTAAAGCCAATCTAGTACTCTCATCCCCTGAAGCAATAATCATTCCTTTAGTCAATTGATATGATCAGCGCTAACGTTATCGTCTTTAAACATACAAATCTGATTAACCTGTGATCAGTTCTTGAGACCAACTGACTTAGTTAAGCTATAGTCAAAAACAGTATACAATCAGGCCTTCGAGATCCATTGAATTTAAGTTTCAAAACCCACCAGAGTCCCCCGTGGACTTTTAACTCGGTTCTGTGCAATAATGGTGTGGATAAAGTGGATTTCGTTTATTCGTCCCCTGGAGGCAGTATTGGTCACATCGTGCAGTTGATTTGATTATTACTCAAGAAGGATATAATCATAAATTTATATGATGAAAGGGTATTTTATTATCAAGGAAAAGTTGATTCTCTGCATTCTACATCTAAAACCATGTTCAACTTCACGAAACACAAATTGCTATTTTTTTTTACATTTAAATGTGTTTTCCACATTTTACAACAAAAACTGGTTTGGGACACAACCTTCAGACAAACCTGAAATGGATTGGTCTACACGTGTGATTTGTCATTGCTTTTGATTGTCAGATAGAATTCCTTATTGCACATGCAAAGATTTTAATACCCATGTTCTGCACGTGCGCTAAAAAATTTACCCATCAAATGAAGAACACAGGATTCTTACCCACAAACTATAACTGTGCACTTCTGTGAGCTTTCCGTAGCCTAGTGGATAAAGTATTTATCTATTAATCGGAGGGTTAAATGTTTTTATTACTCGCCCGTTGAAGATACTGCCGTTTAATAAATCTAAAATATTATTACACATTGTGTCATAATGTAGCAGGGCTTATGAGGCGACAAAGATGACGACACTCTCTGCTGGGTGTGAGAACGTTTATTTACCCGGATGGTTGACGAAATGTAATTCGACACCCTGTAACAACAAATGTAATAATATAGTACACATCACAACATATCACTTAGTACACATATTGATAGGCAATACATATAATTCAATACATTTAGATATGAATACAGTGATGAATAATAAAACCATGGTTACTCAGTACATGAATAACGTTACCGAGCACATACTTATGAAATACAATGTGCTATGATATAATACAAATTGAATTATGATAACCCATGTGGATATGATATGACATCACATCATCACACCTTATGTGATGATACTGTATACATGAAATATATAAATGATAATATATACTGATACACCATTACACATACGTAATGATATGATTAATCATGGAAATATATATATACAGTCAATACACATACCCTGTGGATGGGACAGAGGTGTGCTTAAACACAGACACAGAACCTGCCGTCGGAACGTGGACTTTGCTGTAGTTAAAAGTAATATAATGATAAGTAAACATATGCGAAACATATTTGTTAATGCTATATTAAGTTAGCATTAATCCCACATCACTCATTATTAAACCTATCATAGTTAAAATATAGCAACTTATGTTAAAACGAATTCTCTCATCTCAAACTCTCATTAGAAGGATAGAAAAGTTAAGAACATATTAGTAGTATTTACTTATTGTTATGAGCATTACAATTAGAAGATAATGCATAGCACACTAACATGCTAAACTTAATGAATACCTATTTAGAATATGATAAATAGATATACTTTAATTGTGGATATATATACTGCAAAGGTGAAATGCAATATTACTTTATACTTAAAATATATACTAACCTCAAATATTACATTGTCTGTCTCTTTGTCAATTCTGTCTTAACAGTGTGGAAAGGCTGTGCAGAATGAGTTGAAATGTGCATGAGGTTAGTAAGACCACTCAGCTGAGAAGCGTCATGGCTTGGGCAGTTATATAAGATGATTTTACTAGGGCCAAACCCTAAAGGATTAACCCTTAAAGTGCTTGATAATAATACTATGGCTAAAAAGAGAGAATATTCACAATATATTAAAATACTTTATTTACAAACATAAATGCATCTGCCACAATAACATCCCGTGCTGATTGACTCACATGACGTCACAATCGTTAAGTATGACTTCACAATGTCAGCGGCGCGGCAGCAATGGTAGACTTGGCGATTTTAATGATTTTTATTTGATATAATTCTGCTAGTAATAAATAAAATACTAAACGTATGTCCCGTTCAATAACATTTTTATGAAACTCGTGAATGGTATGGGTATCTAACTGGCTTTCGCTCGTTAAATACCAAACCACATACTCATTTTTTAAAAATGTTATTAAATGGGACGTCGTTCAGTATTCTCAATGTACCATATGAAAGTACTATTTTAAAAATATGTTCATTTTGGCGACGTTATCATTCTTGAAGCAAAAAAAACCCTGACAATTCCCATGACCGGGACAGTTAGTTAGCAGTAGTTTCTTTTTTAAAAAATCGACTGACGTCATTACAATGGATTAATAACAATGAATCGTCAATATTCATGATCATATATATGACTGATCTGTTTTAAGGCCACACTGCCACTTCATACGAATTTAAGGCATTGGCAAATATAACAAATGGTTTCTAGAAGCTAGTTACAAATTCCAAAAACTGAAATCTATGCACTTATGCGCACCTGCTTCGTAAACTGAACGGTCTACCAAGATATGATAGAGCGAATAACACTATCTTTAATTGTAATTAACAACGAGGAAATTCGAATTATAATACACATTATCATTCTGAAACCTTTGACAAATCATACCTATGGTCATTTTGTTTAAAACGAAAATTTCTATATATCACTATATATAGTTCTGAATAAATATTCTAAGCAAGTTGTTAGTAATTTATTTAAAGAGAACTGACGATTTCTTTTGTACAATCAAGTACAGGTTTGACTGAATCTAAATGCGAACTTTGGTATTTTGAAAGTTTTCCGGAAAAAGCTCTGAACAACTCTTTAAAAAATTGAATAAAAAATTGTCTGAATAAGTCCCTGGATGACCATAAGTGGTGAAAACATATATTCCCATTGCATCTCTCCTTTAACGTAAAATGTAGAAAGAAGTCTCAAATCGATCACATTCTGTCTTGAATGTTAATGAACTACTGACTGAAGCTGTACCAATACAGTTGAATAACGAACCTAATGTCCCATGCATAAAGCTCTTCCAATACAGTAAAATAACGAACCTAATGTCCCATGCATGAAGCTCCTCCAATACAGTAGAATAACGAACCTAATGTCCCATGCATAAAGCTCTTCCAATACAGTAGAATAACGAACCTAATGTCCCATGCATAAAGCTCATCTAATGCAGTAGAATAACGAACCTAATGTCCCATGCATAAAGCTCTTCCAATACAGTAGAATAACGAATCTTATGTCCCATGCATGAAGTTTCTCCAATACAGTAGAATAACGAACCTAATGCCCCATGCATGAAGCTCCTCCAATACAGTAGAATAACGATCCTAGTCTCCCATGCATGAAGCTCCACCAATGCAAGTGTTAGCTCTAAAAAGAATAATAATGTGTCTGCCGTAAGATGAATCTTAACAACCTTTAAACAGGTAACAAGAATATCTTCACACATAACAGCCTTAACAACATGTTTTTACTAGAGAGAGAGTTTATGATTCAGATTGTAAAACACGAAAAATTAAAGCTGAGCGAGAAGTAAGAGCGAGAAGGATCATGGCATGAATAATTAAATAACAAAATATTAAATGAACCAAACAAGACTGGTTTAAAGATAAGACGCGACTACTCACGTTGCTGAAATCGGCAAACGAGGAATTGCATATGCAAAACAGTCGGTGGTTTTACAAACGACAATGGACAAGTTACGTGGATGATACCGACATCTTAGAGAAAGCACGTGCGAGCTTGCAAACGACAATGGAAAAGTCATGCGATCGACATCGTGTTTTTTAACATGTTTCAACGTTTAGAATATCAATGATGAATGTTAAGATACATTTCAAAGTGCGTAAAAGTGTAATTGAATATTTAAATACTATAGCAACGCAAAAAAGCCCTAACTGAATGTAAACAGTATTCAATATATTCTTAAAGATATAACTTATGATCGACCATACGACAAGGACATTAGCTAGAGTGCTTTCTATGCTTCTCTGCCGTCTTTCAAAAATTACTGTCAGAGACGATTATTTAATCCAATGGAAGCCTCAGAGAAATGGCTATTTCAGAGTATGGAATCTAGAGTTGTTTTTCAGGAAATTATGCTAAGGTCAAACAAGTTTTAACTCGAGACTTGTTATTAAAATAAATGATTTCTTACGTGTCAGAGGGATGTTGAGGGTTATTGCGACATGTTTTTCAATGGACCATCAATTAAATAAACTTTGACTGCAGTTACGTGGACAATTATAGTTTTAGTCATCTGTCATCTTATCTTATGTTCCCTTGTAAAAATATACCATACTGCTCATATTGGATAATCAATCACTAGTTACATTGAATCAGACTTCACATCGACACAAATCGAATACAGGATGTTGACAAGGCATCGGACTTGTTGCTTAAAGAGAAAGGCTGTGTGATATGGACAATACTGATTGCTTTGACTACTATATATGTCTAACTAGAGAGAAAGGACTCTTTGTATTGATATAAGAATATACATGTAAGTAAGGCTTGCTTCAGTTACAGTGGATCAGGGGTTGCCATAATCCGTCGTAGATACCAATCTGCTTAGTCTCGAAACAGTGTGTAAGGACATCTTGTAGTCAGACAGTGCATTGGTACGAATCAAACATAGGATGGTCATAATATGTCGACAGGGATAAAACTTATTGAGCAAAACCAACTGTGGAATTCAAATGTCAGACATTGAAAATTAAAGTTTTTTATACCACTACTCGTCGAATAGAACAAGGAGTTGTACTTGCTACTAGTATTCAATTGTGCATTTGTCACAAACGAAACACATGTGCTTATTTCCATGTCTCAATAATTGTTATTTCACTTGGTTACAAATCTAATTCACTGCAATAATGGAAATAGTTTTAATCCATAATTTTGTTGTTGTTGAGGATAAAGCCTTTTTCTAATGAGAACACCAGCTCACATGATGTTTGAATGTTTGTAAATGTTCAATAGAACACTATTACACTCAAAAGAAAACTAATTCGAAGACTTTAATTAAGTGATTTTCAAGTACAACAGTCATTCTGCAATAGGGCGAGTATTTGAATCAGTGAGTAAATCAAATAACGGTGATACTAGACGTTAAGTGTGAGTGCCATGTGGTGCAAATAAACGTTTAAAAGTGATTGATACAAAAATGGAACAGTCCTCAAAAACGTTCCAACATGCAATGGTTTCGAAGTCAACCAAGTGTTCATTAGAGCGCAGAAGATAATTGAGTTGTCATCAATTATATGCAACTTGGTAAGAACGCAAACAGATTTTAATTAAATAAAATATGGTGTTCCAAGTGCATGTTAAACATTATTCTACGAACCTACGATTAACAAGCTGGCCATTACAACATATTAAAAATTATTGCACTGAATCTATGATTAATAAGCTCAACATTATTATATGATAAGCTGATTACGTCTATTTCCTTTGTGGCATGAAGGGTTAACATTCACCCTGTTGCTTGGTCGGACAAGAAAAGGAGAAATAATGAAAATACAGATAATTGATTAAACAAACTATTAAATCAAAATGATAAATCATTTTTCAAATTAAACAAATGCTTTTAACAGTTTTATTTATTTCAGTATGTTATCTTTGTACAGACATTTGCCTGTCCTTAATGGCGATGAAGCAGTATTCAACTGATTACAATAAAGAGGACAAGCAAATTTAGGGTACTTACATAACGCTGGTTTAAAGTTACTTAAATCATTCATTAATAGTTATGTCAGAATGTTAAAAGCAAATAAATTAATTCTAAAAAGGGAATTCATAACAAAATCAAATGATAAGGTACATTTTACCTCAAGCACATCTATAGAAATTCATTTTTATTAATTAAAAATATTCCACATAAACTAGTGTTTCCTTTGGTAAATCCTAATCGCACAAAAGCACTCAAAAGAACTTCATTAATTGTGATGCCTATTGTTATTAAAAATTCGTAACATTCTTTTATTCTCAATAGTTAATATTTTCTTTTTGTAAATACTTCTCGAAAAAGCACTCCAATCGAACCACAGTACAATGTAACTGTATTACCTAATTTTGTTATTTATTTTAAATATGATTTTTGTTATCAGGGTAATTAATCATGTAATACTGGGCAGCACTAATAAACTTTGTCAATTTTAATTTTTTTCTTTTGATAATTTATCTTTAAAGTTGTTGGAAGGTTTGTTTTATAAAACATTTGCGTTCGCTGCTATTGTTCATTGGGTTTGAGTTAACCCTCAAATGTTGAGGTTTAGTACATAAGTTGATTTTTTGTAAAAGGGGTTGTTAGTTGAATAAAATGCTTTATAGATATATGAACACATCTTCTTGATCAAACAGGATTATAATTGATAGGATTTTATTTTAGATAACTAAAGAGTACATATACATCATTTATTCATAACATGCTGTAATGACAAAAAATGTCATAGATATATTATGTATCTGTTTGAGTGGCATTCTAGAAGTTGTGGGTATAAGGACAACAAGGAATTTTATGGATAATCAACTTCTTTATTGTACTTGTAGCGACGTTTCGGTATAGATTCTTATACCGTTTTCAAGCAATTGGTGATATGGTAAGATACATCATTTTTATACACAAGTTATCATGTTTTCCTACCTGTTTTCCTGTTATCATTGTTACCTTGTTATTCCATCCATATGTAACTTGTGTATAAAAATGATGTACATGGTGTAGGTTCTAGAGAGGAGACCACTTGTAGTTGGCTTGGGTGTTCACTGAAATTAACTACAGGGGGCGCTGGATAGCGCAGTTGTTAGCGCGTTAGGCTGCGGATCAAGAGGTCCGTGATTCGAATCCCGCCAGCAGCTCGGTAACTTCGTCTGCAGTAGAGAACTGTTCTACATAAGGTTTGGGTGCAATGCTACATTGAATGGTTCGCTAGTTTCAGCCGATGCTCGCAGGTTTCACCGCAAGGTATAGCCACATTGGTGTTGCGGGCTTTCTCCCTGCAATAATACTAGCTACCGCGATTATTCTTGATATATTCTTAAAAGCGGCGTTAAAACCCAACTAACATCACTAAACACATATTTGTTATGAGACAAATTCGACAAAATATCTAAGATATTGAAACATCGAGTGGTGGAACCGGTGACGGAGGGGGGCGGTTAGACGGGTGGAGGTACCCAGGGGGTCCGAAATAGCAGTTGATTCTTTATAAAAGTCGACCTAAAATACGGGGAACACACAAAGTGAACTCCCCTTTTCAAAACGCTTGGATCCTCCACCGACATCCCTACATCACACATACTGGTGAAGATCTGGAATGAGGTATCGTTACTGACCTCTTGTGTTAACTATATAAGGAAACCTTAAATGGATGATGTTCTTTTATCATTACAGTGACGTTTATTTTGATAGACCTGACGGGATAAGTTCGAAGTTGATTTGAATTTCTTTCGTTCCACAGAACAGAACAGATCCATTTGAAAACGGAGATATTAAAACAGCGAGTACAGACGCACTTCATTCGAGGTTTCAGACTAATGTCTTCATGAAAGTAGGAGCATGCCATCACATAATAACAGTTCTATGTCAGTCCGCTTTTCCTGTGACTGGCATTACACTTATCATGTCACCCTAAAAACAGTGCTTGCAAAAATATTAACCCTTTTCTATGGTGAAATGCACAATTTATGGATTATAAAATATATATTTTCACCTTCTAGTACATTCATTAAGATAAACACATGGTATTCGACGATAATGTCATATATCTAAAACATATATCATGACTTAGTTACTGAAAGCTGTTTGTAGTTGATGGAGATGACCTTATTTGAATATAACACATGGATATTGCATGTAATTCTGCCAGTCTAATGCTGATTACACTTCAATACTAATTACTGACACTTCATCAGGATTAAGTCAATTTTATCATCCCAAAATTATACACGGTCTGCATTTCAACGCATTCTTCAGATTCATATCCAAATGAATAATATTAATGTTTCAATATATGAAAAAGACTTGATATAAGTTTCAGATACCAGAGTTTTTTTATTGTGATCAACATGTTGCTATGTAACCACAGTATGTCGTAGCAGATAAGGTGACCGGCTATACAACGATTATTTGAAGTTTACAGAATTCATTCATTTATTAATAATGGAATCTACCGATGGAACATTACCGACACAGAAATGTCTACAAATGGAAAGAAAATCCAACATGTTTGTACAAATGTTCATAAAGAGGAGTTATATATAATTAGTAAAGTTTCCGTTCATTATGTGTGAGTTGACTTAAATACTTTATAATTATTGAAATAACAGTTTTCCAAATGCTACACTAATGTGGAATTAGATACAATAATACATTGAAAATGAAATGTTTATACTTGCATTTGATATGAGAGAAGCTTATTTACCATCATCTGATCTCGTGTGCAAATTTTGATTTGTAATCGTTCAAAATCAAGCGAAAACCGAATTTGCCATGCCGAAAGAACAGAGAGCTATCGTGTAACAGGAGGGTATAACTATTGATATTTCCTGGACTAACATATTTTGGATTATAACAGCTCGAATGCATAGAATTTCCTATCGTTTCTGTGGCAAACTTTAATAGCAAGTGAACAGCTACTTGAAATAATTTTGTAATTTTAGTTCCTCAATACTAATATAGATTGAACTTATGCCTTCCATAAATCCTTAATTATTGAATAAAATCTAAAATTAATAACCATGTGACGTGTGAGTGCAATTGTAAAGGCGTGATGAATTTATAAATCATTCTAGATGGACCATAAGTCATCAGATTTAAGAATCCACTTTCTGAAAGTCGTAAATCCTTTGCCTTAAAAAGCTATCAGAAAGAGTTATCAAAACCCATTTGCGTTCTCTGCTAATGTACGTTTGTCTGAAGTAAACGCTGAAAAGTTGAGATTTATAGTTTTGGTTCATGTTGAAAGAGTGTCTAAAGTTAAAGTTACACTTTTACATTCACAAATCAATCATAGCTTCAAGGTCACCTTCTTTGGAGGACAAGAGCTGATGAAGCATGATTTGATATATCTCTATAAATTTGCAATTTTTGTTGAAAGTGTTAGGGATGCCCATTTGTATGATAAACGTTGATGTATAAATACAACTGTTCCTTTAGATCTATTACTAATGTAGAGTTCCTGACCGGCGTTTCTCACATCGTTGCAAAGATAAAAAAATGTAAAGAATAAAGATAACTCTAACTTTTAACCAATTATTGATTACAAAACTCATGAATTATGAAGAATGCCTTTGGTTTAACGGATTTTGTCGAGCCCATTTAGCAAACCACGGGACTTCAGCACCATATCGTTCAGAGAAGGTTTCCTCGTGAAGGAATGGTAGAACACGCCTAGTGGCCATAGATTACAGGTACTTGTATAGTATAACTTTGTTTGCATAGTAATATTGGATTTTGTTCGTAAAAATATCCAGCGATTTTAAGTAAAAATAAACACAACAATAGCTTTATATAATCTACAGAGAAAATCTGTGATATCGATTAATTACTTTATCTGGTTAATTCAGCAGTACATCAGAAACTACGGCTACAGGGTATCTGAGAGTGTGCGGTAAAGTGTAGTTAATAGAAGGGAACTCAGCAGATATTCGCTTAAAGAGGCAATGGCACGTTCTTTTTAAATAGAGAGAATGATCTCGGGAAACGAAAATAAATGTTTCCATTTGCAAGGCCATGTCTTTCAATAAGGAGAAGCAATTTAAAGGGGACGTACCGTGATCAGTAAGTCTATGAGAATCCATTTCCCTGCCTCAAATAATTGAAAGAAATGGCCATCAATGGCTTTTGCTAGATACTTGGTAATTTTCTATACGACTAGGGATAATCAGGTTGAGTAATGAGATGTTTTGACACTCTGAAGAAAAAACATTTGGCATAAAGTAACGTTTGTTGAAGAAAATGTGAAAGACGTAACTCCTTCAAAAACGTGCCAAAACAAAGTTTGTATTTGATACCATAGTTGTTTCACGATAATTTAAGAAAGTGCAAGTCTTTATGCAGAACAGTACTTCGGAGTATGCATAGTCTTCACATGGGCAATGCCGCTATTAACTACACGAATTTTGAAATTCTATTCAGAGATGAAGAAGCGAAGTGCTTGATTATTCCCAACCATTGGTTGAATTCCATTTGGAAGTTAGACACATTTATTGATTATACTAAGTTTCATGTGGAATTTGGTTTTTAAAATTATTTTTTTGTGTGATTATTTGCGTTTTATTTGAGGAAGATATTACTTTGTAATTGAGAAAAGCTTTTCAATTTATCTCGAAATGTCAGTTTGCAAAAAATAGTCCAATACAATCAATGATACCGTTCCATAAATACTGTTTAATGACCTGCTGTTCCGGACATCAAAGAGTTGGAAGACAGCTTTTACTGTCCAATTAGAAATAGTTCCATAGTTTCCTGTGTAAACGGCGATTCATTTCTTCTCTTATTTGTTGCAATTGAATCAATTGAGGCGCTACGTGGAGACTCAAGCTCGCTGTGATGGAAAATCCCTACATTTTTTTGTTTGAATAACAAATATTTTAATTGAAATTCGAAAATTGGATTTTTTTCACGATGTATTCGGGATATCCCGAGCAAAAGTATTAACTTGGGCAGAAAATTTTTATAATTTCATTCAACAAATACTAAAAATCATATAATTGTGGATTGTTATTTGATGTGTTTTATAGTTGGTAAAGTTAGCATTCAGGATACATAGTTGTAAACCTCCACAGACATCACTCCAATGTTCTTGCGGGACACTATTTTACGTAATTTCCCTCAAACCTGATTCAATCACTCATCCCCGGGCAGTAATCTTTACAATGTCCCTCTAACCCGGGCAATTATCTTGCTCATGCCCTCTGATATTTTATATCATTATATTTATTTTTAGGTAAACTAAGGCTAAGAATAATTTCTTATCATTCTTAACAATTATTTGACGTTATAGGGATTTTTAGTCGTTTTTAAAGTGAAAATCACGCGAGTCAACTTATCACTGCAGATAAATGCTGACCTCACGTGCAACGCATACCAAGACCAACGTGGGTGCGTTCGCGCGATGCATTTTAAAACCGAAAACACTTTGGATCGACTCTCAATGACTTTTCATTACAATATTCACCATTTAATATTTAGGACAAAAAATTTTCCCAGCTGTTTCTGTCGGTTTATAAGTTAAATAAAACATGACCCGCGGGCATTATTGAAAAGTATGCCCGACGTCCGCGGCATGTTTTATCCTACACATAGATCAGAACGATACTTCACGAGAAAGCAAAACGGCAGAACATGAAATACTCGAATGCAACGTTTGACAAGTGAACATTCACAGGTCTACTTGTTTTTAAACATGAAATGTTCTTTCATCGAGTATAAATCCCAAGAGGTAAACTAATGAGAATTTTTTTCGATATAATTAACCAGATATTCCAAATATAAAAAGAAACACAATCACTGGAACCAAAACATTGGTCTTCTCTAAATTAGCCATGTATTCTGATCGCGTATCTCGAAATAGCGCATCTCATCTATACTGGGAGAATTACAAGGCCCAAGTGGTTCGGTATTGAGTCAATTTGCTCTGCTAGCTACCTCCATTAGCCTTATAGATTCATTCAGGATCGACCCGGAGGAGACGATTTGGAGACTTACTCGGAAAAATGCTTATACTGTTTACCGGGCTTGTTATAAGGAGAAAAATCTGTATGTTCAGTATATAAAGATTAATAATTGTCAGAAGGAAATGCACATTTTCAAGAAAGGAAGTTAATGAAACATTTTGTGAAAGCATGATTTCTGTACAAAAGGTTAAACCTTTGAAGTGAGATGATATCAAGGATAATGTTTTCAAAAATGGAAGTGTCAAGAAAAGAAAGAGGAAGATGTTAGGAGTGTACTTTATGACATAATAATGGATATGCACCATTCTGTTGAGTTTGCAAGAGAGTTGTATCAATATCATTTTCGATCTGCTCACGTAGACATATACTCAGTATCGGTGAACGATTTTCTAATAAAACTGGCTTACAAATTAAGACAACGGATGCAAAGGCTTGTAACAAACCGTATTGAAAATAGCTTTACACATTTTGCCCTCACCATGTACCACCAATCATAAAAGCACAAATTTAATGCTTTATAAACAATTCAAAGATCTTTTTTGAAAATTTAATGTACATTTTTTTATGACAAAGCGTCAAATAATAGATAAAAGATAAATTTTAACTACGATAACAGTACTAAAGAAAAGATCAATTTTAACTACAACAATACTTAAGAAAAGATAAATTTTAACTACAACAGCAATACTTAAGAACAGATAGATTTTAACTAGATGAACAATAGGTAATTTATCAATCAGATATTTGTTTCCATTCATCATAATAAACATTCATAGAGTGGAGATGAGGTCACTCAGTTCTCTTTGACATACAAACACAATTGACATAGGACCATATTTAGAAGAAGTGTTAATTGGTTATTAAAAGAGAATAAAAAGCTATTGTATATCCTCTGTTTGTCAAAAAGACATGCATTTCCCTGAATGAAATTAGCGTTAATGTAATTCAGGGATTATCTAAATAAAATTGTCAATTTTAAAAAAAGAGATATGAAAAGTGCAGATAATTGTGACATTTTGTAAAATAATAATTTCTTTCAAAACAAACGAAATCATAAAGACAGCAAAAGCTTACACTGAAATACATTATTGATATTAATTTATCGTTTTTATTGGAATTGGTCAATCAGTGGCAGGCGCGACTACACATTTCTTGGTTGATCTTGTGCCCTTACCTCGTCGTAAAAAATAATTGCATGGGCGTTGCTTACAATCATCTTGTCTTCGCTGATAGACCCAGAACGCAACTCATATTGAGATCACAAATTGTACGCCTCTCAGACTGAAGCAGTCGACACTTCAACACTCTTCACTGATGCTGTTCCAATCTTAAAGATTATCCTGACTGCTCTCAGTCAGACTCTCAAACCACTGATTTGTTTCATCGTTGCCTTCAAATGCAAAAAAATCTATATTTTACTTCCAAATCACAGGTTATTAAGCATCATCAATATTTATAAGTATGTAAAATATACAATATCCCTTCCCCTATCTTAGTAGTCTGGCAAACGCCATATCAACGGTTTAAAAAATCAAGACCTCGCAACATCCTGGACTTATGTCTAAAATTTTACAAAATATCATCTGCAATAACTTACCACCGATTCTTTATTAGCTCTCGTACTAATCGTTTCTATGTAAAGATTATCGTTGATGTACTTACTTTTGCCAAAAACCTTAACAATGTATCGATTCCACCTGAAAGTGTTATCGTCAGATGGATACCAAACAGAATTTGAAATCGTAAATAAGTATGCAAGATGATTGTTTTCACTGAGGTTGAAAAATTGACAAAATATTTATCCGATGGTTACGGGTCCATGTATTTTCGGTTATGATAATTTTTTTTTATCTCAATAGACATTATGCTTATGTTACTGAAATGTTTTGAAATCCTTTATATACATTTTTCAAAAGACGTAAATCAATCCTTGATTAGGCTAATCGGAGTAACTTCCGTCTTCAGTAGCCTTCGGGCAATAAATGTTAGAAAGTCTGTCCGTCCCATACTTTTCATGTGGAGAGGGAATATCGCTATCGGTAGGCTTAATACTTTAAAACAATGATTATTTTCATTTTCTGTGTTACAAATTCAGTGTTCATGCATTTTTGGTTGGTCTTCAAACATGATTTTTAAAAGTTCAAACATGTGAAGGAAATACATTCTATCGATTTCTGTATCCGTGATGTCCATATATATCGGCCCTTCCTCTGTGACGACTGGCACTCATACCATCAGTCGTCATTCAGAAGCATTCTATCAACACGGCCTGTACGTTATTGTTTATTGTTAAGACTCTTGATGTTATACATTGGACGAAATTAAGATTTTGTCTGATTTAGACAGTCTTCTTAAATGAAAACACTGGTCTGCCATCGATCCTTGCGATTGGTAAGCTTTGTGGTGGAACTAATTCAAGGAGATATGACTTTTGTTATATTGTTAATGGAAATTGTTTGGGAAAGGTATTGACAGACTCTAGAATTAGAGAGGGCTTTACAAAGTTCACAAAGTGGGTACCAACATTCAACAAAACAGATTAAATCATATGTTTACTATTCATTGTTTTATTATAACAAACACAAAGTACAAGGGATTGTTTATAAAGTTGAATGTATTATCAGTTTATTCTAGTGATATTTAGTGTCCATTAAACCGAGTATGAAATCATTAATGGGATATCAAGAGGATTCTTATCAAAAGGTCCATCTAATCAACCCAGTCACAGGAAATTCACAGGATACCAGCTCCTGGTAATACAATGTAGCATGACAGAAAATTGTAAGACGTAATATTAAGAATTGCGGCATTAAAATTACAATACTACACATGTAGATGTGTTGATATTCTAACCATACATACAGTTTATTTTTAGAATGTTGTGAAATTATTAAATGTACAAAGACTTGAATCCGATAGGTCAGCCACTTTAACTGACCATTGAGAGAAGAATTCCGGGAACGTTGTCTAAGTTTGTCGGTTCAGGGATCTCGTGAACAGCCTCATTGGTAGTGAATATCATAGGGGTTCTCATATACAGCTATTAATTGTGAAATGAAAACGGATTTTTTTCATTTCGTTAATAACCCACTAATTCATTTAAAATCTCAGTGAAATCAGCTCGAATCTACTACTCCCATTTCGCTTTCTTTTTTTTACCTATTCTTCATAGCGTGATAATTTCATGGTATCTTTGGGGTGTTAATAAAACAATCTTTAAAGTCTGGGATAAGAATCCAGTGATATAGCAGTAGAGTAGATATATTCTGTTGTATCTAGGATGTATTTTTTGTTTTTGATACACTATCAAGACCGCCCCTCCCTCACTGCAGCCATCTGCACAATATTCTGCACTTCTTCAGGTGTTCAGTTTTCGCTTTTTCGTTTTTAATTTTGACCATTTAATTCACGTTACCCACGCAGCGTAAAAATAACTAACTT
This sequence comes from Phorcus lineatus, assembly GCA_921293015.1. Lineage (NCBI taxonomy): Eukaryota > Metazoa > Mollusca > Gastropoda > Trochida > Trochidae > Phorcus > Phorcus lineatus. The sequence goes on along the minus strand of OV121088.1, from coordinate 1,099,216 downwards.
ACGTACACTTTCGAGTTAAAAGGTGTGAAAAGCATGAAGCAGATATCATTTTATTATTTTATTATTAAAATTGTTTTTGAGATACTCGTCATACAAAAATGCAGAAACTGGTCCGTCTTCCTACCAGCGATCTGTGCCACAGATAATGGACCTAATAGATAGATACGACTTTCATATTTTCCGTGGAAAGATATGTTAGAAAATAAGATATACATAGTGTTTTACAAATATACAAAGCTTATAGAAATAACACAAATACACTCAACAAAACTTAAACAAAATAATTATAAGATATCGTTTTAATACTGAATGTATTATTTATACTAGTAAGACTTAGTACTCATTAGTCATTACGACTAATGTTCTATATGTTGTATCAAGTAACATCAGATTTGATGGTATATCATAAATTGTTTTTCATTATGTCTAATTTGATTTTTATAATAACGTAATCTTGAAATGCCAACATACAAATATATGATATCATACTACATGTAATCCTCGAAATGCCAACATACAAATATATGATATCATACTACATGTAATCCTTGAAAAGCCAACATACAAATATATGATATCATACTACATGTAATCCTTGAAATGCCAACATACAAATATATGATATCATACTACATGTAATCCTTGAAATGCCAACATACAAATAAATGATATCATACTACATTACATGATAATGATACTTGCGTACAAATATGAAAACGAACCCTCCAAGAAAAGGAAAGGGAAAATATTGGTATATACAGGAAAGGTAGACATCAAATCAATAATCCATTTAGTGCATTTTGCCCCATAAAAACAGACAGGATGTCGGCGACTCGTAATCTAATGTAGCGTGAAAGATAAATTTTCAAGGTATGTCGAGCTTTTTGCTGTCATCGGCTCCTTTAGTCAGTACCTGTAGCGTGACAGATGTAAGGAATAACTCAATAGCCAGATTCGCGCATCCATGAGATATTGTCCCTGGTTCCTTGTTTGAAGTACGCCATCGTATTGAACAAGAAAACATTTCTCCTCTGGAAATTTCCGCCAGGTAACATAAGTACGTGACATTCTTTCCTGCTTTCTGATTACAAATGAAATGAATCTAGCAACACGGAACACTTCAGGGAAGCAGTGTATGTTAACCAAATATAGCGTGACAGATGAGTTGGCAGGGGAAACCTCATAGAGAGGTGTATCCACACGCCTTGTTTGGATGTACGTCGTCAGAGGTTGATTATGTTCATTTGTAGCATGGCAGGAGTGAAGAATAACTCGATACATGGATATTAGGGATAGATTCTCTAATTTAAGGAACAATTTGAACGGTTTCTTATTTTAAGAAGAACGCCATTGTTAAAAACAAAACTCTCCTCCCTCAGTAACATGAAAAAAGGATCACTCCTTCCTGCCTTCTGATTACAAATCTAGTTACTCGAAAGATCCAGTATACGTTTGGAGATTTATCCACAATCCTTTCTTTTGATGTACCTCATTAGATTATGTGTATGTCAAGTATTAGCGTGATTGATGTAAGTTATAAATCGATTGACTGAGGCAGATCCCCTCAATCAATTGTCATTGTGAATTATCCCTCACCAGAATACAGACATCCACAATACAGTTCTCCTTTCAAATTTACCAATAGAAGCTATAACAGAACACGAATACAGTTTCTGTGATGTAAGTTAACATATGAAATTCCACACATCTGGTTCTGATTCAGTAAAACAGAAAGGAAGTAGGGTGACGGATGTGAGGAAGAACTCGATAGACAGAGCTAGGTCTGCTCTTTCAAGGGACAACTCCAAAGAAGGACATCTTCTTGAAAAATAAAATATTTTTCTCTTTAATTTCCGAGCCTTGAGTAAAACAAGAACACGGTTCCTCTTCCCTGCCTTCTGATTTCAAATCAAATTGTACCTTCATGCATATGGCATATGGCCCGTGACTTTAATTCCCCATTCCTGTATATTCAGTGTGTTTGTGTTCAGAGAGGAAGCCTGTTGTATCTCTACACCTTACCAAGGTGTAGTGGAAACATGAGATATGTCTTGGTATTAATATATATTTTTCAAGAAAAAGGTCTGTGACAACATCCATCCAAAAAAAAGTCAGAAATACAACTCAAAATTAACTAATCTACCAAGTGATGCATGCGGTACCATTAGTGTTGAATAAACTCAGTGTCTGTCCTTGGTTTATGAAATCTCTGTGTTCACTAAGAATAATGATTTACCGACGGAAGAGACTTACACTTTCAAATTTATTAAAGATAATATTTTTTCAGTTCCAGTTGTTTGTGGAAAGTAGGAGGGTTGGGTTTGTTTGCTCTTAAAAGTTGTTATCTATTACAAACATTCTCATTGGATCAGATCGATGGTAAAAGCCTAAATAACCGCGGACCTCTTCGAATATCTTGGAAATCAGGATGCAATTAAAATTTTGTTGAAAGCAGCATGAAAGCGGCATCCTCATTCAACAACAAAAATTATGATGAACATCATGATCATATGTACAAGGATCTCGTTGGCTTCCTGCATTATTCATTTTGAAATGTTGGAAAAGGTACGTGGTCCTGTGCGTAGCTCAGTAGACCGCTATCAGTGAAGTTCAGCAACATCTGGCGTGGCTCACCGGATGGGTGGGTGACCCGATCATTGCTGTATTAACTGAGAGTTCAAGGGTTATCCCTGCCCCACACTGAGGCACGAGTTGAGAAACTTGTGGTGTCTCCTTAGGCAAGAGACTTTAATCAAAATGTGCCTCTGTTCACCCATCAGTACTAATTGGGTATCTGGTGTAGATTGTGTTGGAGGTGACCTTTAAGCGCTGTAACCGGCAGCTTCGGTTAGACCAGGGTAATAATGCAGGGTAGCGCATTGAGCATGCATTCGTTTGTGGATAACTTGCGCAATATAAATATCCATTATTATTATTATTGTTGTTGTTGTTGTTGTTGTTGTTGTTATTATTAAAGGTTGCAGATGTGGTTAGGTTTCCTTATCGTATATGTATGCCTTTTGAAATAATTGTTTTACAAATCAACCTTCACAACATGCTTACTGTAAGAGGCCAATTCATGAGGATTCGGTGCAGGAGCTCACAACGCCTGAAAAAGATTTTGATGAAAAGCTCAATTCGCTTGTTAACAAAAGTTCTAGAAATAGTTAAACTATTTTTGAGTTTATTATAAGAAGGGTACATGATAGCAACAGTCGCACAGCGTGAGAGATTAATGGCAGAGTTTAGAAGATTTCCAGCGATTGTTTTTTAACAGACCATGGGCTGCTCGTTCACACCTGTTTAAAGTGTCTGAAGACTCTAGCTGTGTGTAGAGCTCGCAACAAAGCTTTCTGTTAGCATTCTGAATAGGGTGTGGGGCCAACATAAACATCATCATCAGCGGCTCCCAACAGTGTAGTCTGTGGAGATGACGGAGGCTGATCTCAGATATATTGTCTTTTCATTGTGTTCTCTACATGTCATAATACGTTAGAATAGCCTTGCATTACAATAACTCATAACACAGACAAGAGAAACTGAAACTGCTTTGTGTAGACCCGTTCACACGATAATATACCTATTTTGTAATGGATTTTCCTATAGTGGTTCAAATTTATCATATTTATGTTTTCGCGTTATTTTGACAACTTGCTGATTAATTCCATAAACGAGAAATCAGAAAGGCGCTTTAAATTTTATAAGTGCAATATTAATTTTTTTAACAATATTCTAAGACAATATTTGAGGAATATAGAACATGCTAAAGTGTCAACTAAAGATAAAACTTCTCGAAGAACACGGATATAAGGTAACCTCTTTTAGATCATATCTACTAAGACGGTCAAGAATTACCAACGGAAATAAATAAAAAAGTATTTTTCGCATCTGAAAAATTGCATTATTAGATTTCCAACATGATCATTACATTGAACTGTCAACAGAAATTCAGCGCAGTACCACCCATGGTTCGCTAGTTCCAGCCGATGCTCGCAGGTTTCAGCGCAATGCATAGCCACAATAGTGTTGCAGGCTTTCTCCCTGCACTAATACTAGCAGCCGCGATATAAGTGAAATAATCTTGAAAGCGGCGTTAAACACCAACTCACCCGTACTCTACATGTCATAATACGTTAGAATAGCCTTGCATTACAATAACTCATAACACAGACAAGAGAAACTGAAACTGCTTTGTGTAGACCCGTTCACACGATAATATACCTATTTTGTGATGGATTTTCCTATAGTGGTTCAAATTTATCATATTTATGTTTTTCGCGTTATTTTGACAACTTGCTTCAGAGAAGATAAATTCAATTAAATAAGATTTCCAGCATGATCATTATATTGAACTGTCAACAGAAAATGATATGTTCATATTTAGCTCATTACTGTTTGGTTCGCTAATTGTCTATCACAAGGAACATTTTTTAGTATAATTTTAATTAAAATCCCATCGCATCCATAAGTGTTAACAATATGATTGTAACTTGTCATCTTTTTGTGACGTTTCTTGATGAATTGTGAGCGATTGAAGGTTTAATGGGATTATTTCCAAACTCTATTACGGTAGCAATTTTAGATATTTCCTGATTGAAAAGCAAATTGTGCCTGAAATGACATCGTTGGATAAATGTTGGATAGAGAATATATCTGATCACTGGTGATTAAACAAAATCAATTTGAGAATATTGAAACCTTTGTGTTTTGCTTTTACAACAAAGAAAAACCCAAACATGGTCATGTATCAATAAATAGGGATCCAAATATGTTTGGTCAACAGCTTTGTTACGATAACAGGAAAATGCTGACAATGCAGGTTTTTATATGAGCAATGTAGTGAACGATGAAGTGACACAACACACTTTTTATCTCAGGTCAATATGTCTCTACCAGGATTCGAACCCGGGAAGGGGTTATGGAGTTTAACTGATTTCATTGAATGTGCTAAGATTCCTTTCTTAACTTCTTCGTTTGTTTATTTTATTCACTAATGATCATTTTTCATCATTATTACACTTTCTAGATATTAACATTTCATTTTTAGTAGTTTCTTTTTAAATTATCGATAATCTTTCTTTTTGTATCAATCATCCATTTAATGCAGTTGTCCTCATGTAACACGCACAGGATACCAGCGTCTGATAACCTAATGTAGCAGGACACATGAGCTGCAATGACTAACCATATTTAAGGCACGTATACTCTCAATGTTTGAGAGGGTCGCTGTTAGCGGTGCCGTGTAGAATGGTAGCGTGACAGATGTAAAGGTAACTCAATAGACGGAGACAAATGTCTTTACTTAATGGTCGTTTGTCAGTGCTTCCGTATTCGAAGAAGGGCATTGTCTTGAAAATGAACTGTTCTACTGGGGAGGTTCTAATTCTTTAGTGACAGCAGAACACGAAGACAGATTTGATTACAAATAAAAGTCCATCAGTTCTATCTGGCATTCTCCATATAAGCTTAAGCACCGAACTCAGCATGTTTCTTAAATGTTGATGTTCAAGTGCAGAGGATTCAAATGATAGTTAAAATATACAGCAATTGGATATTGCAACATATTACAAAAAGGAAAAGGAAGGTTTATTTAGATTGAAGTTTAAATGAGATTTTATCTCAAAATAAAATCCCGAACTGCTTTTGTGAACCACCCCCATTCCCAATAAGATTCAGACAAGTGACCTTGTGTCACGTAGACTCTCCATCCATCAATGGACGCCGAAGATTCCTCTCCAGTTTGACATGTTGTGATGCATCAACTCAATCTAGACCACCATTAGCGTTGCACTGAGAGCGTGTAGTTTCTGGTGCTAAGGAGGTCATTGTTTCTACAAGTTATAATTTTGAAACTATTTAATAACACTTCAAAGGAAGTCAGGTGTAAAGTCAAGTAACTTGTTACAGGGCTTGTTGTTTTGTTTTTTTGCTTTTTTCTTTTCTTTCTTTGAAAGGTACAATCAATTATTTCCAGATGGCAGTCTGGAATAAAAAAGAACCAACAGTTGACAATTTATTGTCAACATTCTTACTGTATTTGAACCATTGGTTAACCCCTCAATATTGACAACATGACGTAATGTGTATACAGCTGCATGCCAAAAGTTTGTTCACATACCTGAATATACCAGTGCAAATATCATGTAATTTGAGATGCCTTTGGGGTATCGTAGCGTTGCGAAAAGGAAAAGTCTTAAATTGAATTTTCAGTACACATATGCAGATCCATTCTTCTTTAAGACAAATGTTCATCGTACCCCACAATTACCCGTAACAGTTTTGGCATTGAAGTGACCAGGGGTCAAGATTCCGAAAACACTAAAAAAAGATTTCCTCCATAATATCCTTTATAAGTTATCAACTTCTTAAAAAATAAGTCACGTTTGTTCCTTAGCACAAATTCAATGTGATTATATTGGTTTTAATTTCATAGAGTCGATATGGAACATTTTATTCGACATTTAACGAAATCGAAATTTCGAAAATTTGACCCCTTCTGTATATATCATTATGCCAAAATTCGATTTTTTGCACGAGTGACAAGACAATGCCAAAATGAGTTCAAGAATGGCTATTTCACACATGGACAGTGGGTAATCCATTGTCAGTCTTTCTGAAGTTATTCTATTGACGTTGAAACGAAACCCAAATTACATGATATTTGCACTACGATTCAGTGGTAAGTGAACAAACTGTCGGTATGCAGCTGTATCACTGTGGTGGTACAGCAGAGATTTGTTGAAAGCAGTACTAAAACCAGTTCGCAACTCCAGAAATGTTATTGATGAGCGAACAAGACCATAGAGGAGCACAACAAAGATCATGTCAATTTTGGACCCTGGTGGTTTATCTTTTTTGTTCCATTGAATATCAATAGGATTTAGGTTTAGGGTTTTAAATATAGACTGTATCAATTCGAAATATGTGATATAACTACTTGACTCAACAACCTCGCATTTAGAAAAACACAAATCATATTCAATATCGATAATAATTAATGCTTCAAGAGATTCGAAGGAGTAAATAACAATGCAGAAGGCCAAAAGGCAACAGGATAATAATTAGTAAGTGAAACTACGTGTTTACAAGGATTTTAAACATCTTAAACTTTATGACTGAAAATAAGGATCTCGAACAGCAACAGACACCTTTTGTGAGAGGTAAATTGGTGAGTTTAGAACATTTAGCCTTAAGCATTTTCAACAGACTATAAACAGCACTTTCTCACCTGTTCTAATTGTTGAAAGATGACTTTTTTGTTGCTGGTGGCTATAGACTCTTTTTCCTCGTAACTCTAGTCAGGCTGTGTGATAGAGGGTAACAAAACCTTCTGTTAACACTTACCTCTATATAGAGAGTCGGGATAACATAAACATCAACATCAAAGCTCAATACATTGCACTCTGATGGAGTGTTTACCTGGAAAGAGGTGCTCTGGAGGAAATTCTGATAAGACATGTTCTGTAGAGACTGATCTCTCACATGGTGTCGTATTATTGTGTTCACTTATGATAAGTGCACAAGGACAAAATTCACTTCCATATACCAAAACGATAGAAAACATAAAGTCAAAAGTCTGCTGAGAAAATTCTGACAGAGCGATAGTGAAAACGTTTAGACGAAAACAAAATATCAATATTTACACTCAGATATCGTAACTACAGGCAAGGCGAGCGTTTCGAGATTCCTATTTATCATATTGGACGTGCCTCGTAATTAAGACAACCACAAAAAGGCTTAACATAACCTTAAATATTTTCAAATGCTTGAATAATAATAGGCGCTGATAAAACACCCACACATATGAAGAAGAGAATTGTTCTTAATCACGTGTCCTTCTTTAAAATCAGTTATCATTGAAAGCGGATATATGACAATTTATTACAAATATTATCCATCCAAATGCTAAATACAGAGATTTATAGAATAACGCACTGAATGGAATGGTCAAAAAAGCATGTGTCACATGTAAAAAGCTCTCGCCCGAGGAAAAACAAATATTTAGGCATGTGTGTCGTAATCATAATAGCTTATGGTCCCTCATATGGCAAATCAAGAAACATCTATACTCATATATATATTGTTATCGATGATATAATTTTTAAATTAGATTATGATGGAATATAATTTGCTCCGTATGCTCATGTCAAAGACAATACAACATGATGCCCTTTTACATGTAAATACGGATAGTCAAAGATGAAGATTAGAATTTAAGGAAAAACGAAATCGATAAGAAAAAATTATAGGTACACATCAATTGAATTATCCATTATCCATGGACACACAGAGTACCAGTGTCTGATAACGGAATGTAACGTGACAGATGAGTTGTGAGGAGTAACTCAATAAAATGAACATCTCCACTCCCTGGTGTGGCTGAACGTTGTTCATTGTTGTTAGTGGTTGCTCGAGTGACGAAGTAGCGTGACAGATGAGTTGTGAGGAGCATCAATAGAAAGGAACATCTCCACTCCCTGTTGTGGCTGAACGTTGTTCATTGTTGTTAGTGGTTGCTCGAGTGACGAAGTAGCGTGACAGATGCAAGGAATACTACGCAAGGCGGAGGCGGGTCTTATTCATGGACAGTGTCTTGCAATTCGTTCCGTATCTGAACACAGACACAATCTTGAAAAAGAACTTTCTCCTTTGAAACTTCTCGCTTTAAGTGAAAAATGTTTTAATTGCAAATTAATCAAAAGGGGTAGTGCAGTGATTTGTTTAGATGAATAAATATTTCCTTTAGAATTAGATTTTGGATAAAAACCTCAAATTAATTTGTAGACCATTTCCACCCAAAGTAGCATTTACACAACTAGGCTAGTGACAAGAGGTTTTAAACATATCAAAGTCTTATCAAACACGGTTTGAGGTTACAATAATAAGTATCCTTGTAAACAGGAGATGCAGTTCATGATAGAGTCATGGGAGATTTTAGAAACATGTAGCCACAATTGATATTTAAGACTCTATAAAAAACACTTTCAAACCTTTTCTAATTGTTGAAGGGAGAAGATATATTTGTTGTGAGAAGGAGCTTGTTATCTTCTAGAATATTTACACCTGAACTCTAGTCTAGCTGTGTGTAGACCTTGCAACCTCACCTTCTGTCGACACCTATCTTTGTGTAGAGTGTCGGGATAACATCAACATGTAAGCTCCTTACAGTGTAGTCTGGTGGCGTTTGTAATGCGAAGAAGGTGCGCCGGAGCTCCATTATGGAATTCTGTACTGAAGAAAGTTTGTTAACCTTTAAAATGGAGAGAGAGCTATCTGATGTCTTGTCACTCTCCTGTGTTCATTTCATGTAATAATACATCTGTTGTGCAAAAAGAAGGAGATATTTTGTTGTGTGAAGTTTCTTGCATTGTTTCTGCTAGGAGGCATGTAGACATTGTTTACATTCTCACTCTAGTTAGGCTGTGGAAGTGGTATTAAAGCCTTCTGTTAGCAGCTACCGTACAACAGTTAGAGAATCAGAACACCAGCATCATAGATCCTTCACTGCATTCTAACCAGGTTGTACGTGGAAATCAGTACATTGGAGCTTGCTAGAAACCCCGTTACCTGTGTGTTAGAGAGAATTAACTCTCATATCTGGCCTTGATAAGTAGGCTATACCATATGTACAATCAATAGATGTTCCCAACAAGTGAGGGTTTCGATAAGTAAGGTCCAGGAATATATTTTTGGCGTTATCTTCCTTGAATGGACCGTCAAACGTGAAATGGACTATTTCTTAAACTGCAGAATGACATAAAGAATGTAATCGTTCATAGTCAGAAGCGCACAGTTTCCTTCCTCTGTTTGCCATGAAATCTGATAGGCCCATTCTATACTTGACAAAAATGTTTCATGAACGTTTAGAAAGATATAATTCGGGTTCTATGAGAGTTTCAAGGTATCATAACAAGTGATGGTTTCTAACGTGGAACGCCATTTCTGATATTAGAACAAAACAAAATTTAAAACTTCTTACAAGTACAAAACTATCGCTGGTGACAGCAATCTATTCAGATATCTATATTTATTCATAAGCATTGAAAGGTTCATATCTATCATATGTCATGTTCCTCATTGGAAAAGCAAGGACGTTTTTTTCATTTATTTACGTAAAACTATTTTACATGTTAAAAATGATTATAGAAGCAAATAGGATATCCACAAGGAAGAAAATATTCGATTGAAATCAGAGGTCTTTCTTTTACAGAAAATTATCATAGCGGATATTAGATTACTTGGTTGATTAATGTGATTTCCAAATAACGACCGGAAGCTTAATTGAATAAACAGAGGAATGGTTTTGTAATGGCATTTATCTCATTTCAAAATTGGTTTTATTATTTTTTCAATTTAATCATCACATCAACATGTCAATATCAGATGACAAAGTTGTAGTTAATTCATTGCAACATTTCGGAAATCTAATTTAGCTTTTTGTTCATCTGTTACTTTCAAGTACAACTTCTACTTTTTAACTTATTTTACTAATCAATTTAGACTGCACCCTACACAATTTTGATCATCAGTTAAATGTTTTGGAACATTTCTATATGGTGTTTTCTTTTATAAAACCATTGGAAATGATTGTGGTGAAATTTAATGAAAATATTTCTGAAAACACGTTATTACATTATCAGGTTGGCATATCTCATGTTCAATAGCCAAAAGCTTATGAATATCAACGACAGGTAAATGTTTTGTTATAGTTATTTATTTCTTCAAAATGATATTACAGTTGGTATCAAAGGTAAACGATAAACTTTTAAGAACCTCGTACACATTACAGAACATTTTTCATAATTAGATTTCTCAGCATTTATAAATGAGTCGTCGGAACATCGTACTGTGTGTTTTTGCCATGGAAGGCTGTATGGAAAACACAGTTTTCTTAATTTTCAGTAGAAATGTGGTATAAAAGCTTTTAAAATAAACAATGAAGCATGATAGTGTAATTGTTACCCTGTTTTTGTTGATTAAACCATTTTTTTTAGTAAACAATAGACTTAGTAGGTATTAGACATGTTATTTCGTTAATGTAATTCAGCAGAAGTAATATTTTCTTGTAATAATACACTGAGCTCGGAATCGATGAACACACATTTAGCCCTCAGTGCTTCTAAAATTGCAACAGAATTTTTTTAACACAAAACGAAATCGAATATTATTTCATTTCAGTTTTATAATACCGTAATTTGAATATTTCATAATATGACATGAATTCTAACATCCGAGGAAAATTTAAGTAAATTTGACAAATTCATTAAAATTGAAGACAGTATGTAAACCAGTGTTTATAAAAATGTTTGATTCATTGATAAATGATATTAAACTGGTCCCTATTTGCAGGAAATAAGGATCCCTACTGATGAATAGTATATATTTTGATATATATAAAATAATTAGACCCTCTTTTATTGATCGTGGTTTGAATCTGCAGCAGTAATGGAAGTACTTGATTCCTCTCGTGACTTTAGCGTAGTGTTAATGTATACACATGCACTCACATGCTTATGTTGTAAGTCACGCAAAATGAATCAATATCTGTTGTAAAACCAAAGATCATAACGGTTCAGTCACTGTCGATTGCGTTAAAGAAACTGGTATGCAGTTGTTGTCATGTACTTGTACCCTGAACCTTATTTAAGAAAGGATTAAAATATCTAATATAAATTTTAATTTTCATGATTACCTCTGTTCATTCAGGATTTGTGTCTCAGGATATGAAAGGGATCTGTTAGTCATGGTATTTGTGTTTAGTTTGTTTAGTACATTCACATTTCTTAAAAGCACTCTGATAATGAAAAGTAGTTCATCTCCAGGGCGATACTGTAAGTTAATCAGGCTTTGAATTAAACACCTAATGCAATAGAAACCTTCACGTTCTTCTCCGTTGACATCAGATGCCATATCCGTAAAAGTCAATCATTACACTGCTGGGAGTGTGCATACCTAGAGTGTGCATGAATATATCTAATTATAACAGTGTAGTGTCTAGTAGCTAGTGTGAGAAGTGTCTTGACAATGACTGTCTTTCGTAAATACACGCGGTGAAATTTGAAGCAATATTTTGAAGCAACGAGAAAATTGCGATGTCTGTGTGTGTGTGTGTGTGCGTGTGTGTGTGTGTGTGTGTTGTGTGTGTGTTGTGTGTGTGTGTTTGTGTGTGTTTGAGTGTGTGTGCATCTTACGGTTTCTATAACATAAACAACGCGAATGGTTTTCTTGCAATAATACACACGACATTCGTGTTAAGAGCCACCAGACGTGTAACCGTCTTTACATTACATTAGCAGTGTTATAATTACCCTCAGAAAAACTTAGTGCGTGTACCTTGTTTATATTACTTTGGTCTGCTCTGCTAATTATGTCAGTTCATCTTCAAGCAGGTAATTAGTGCAACCTTATTATTTCATTTGACTTCTTATGCATTCTACTCGATGCAATTTTGTAATTTGAAACACGTTATTAGCTTGACCCTAGTGTTGTTTTATATCAAAGATATCAACACGAGTTTATTAAAGTAAAACACAAATCGGATGCTTCAGTTGATAAATATAAGTTGACATCAGCAATGTAAAGTCTTTGGAACCTTTGCAACACATTCGCAGTGAGCAGACGTCTTCGTGCAGGTGAAATCCGCACCTTCCGACCGGTTTTGGGGCATGACGTTGATGCTTTAAAATCATCGTAGTAAAATTGTCAGGGCTAGGTATGTTCATAATTGGTTAATATCTTATTTCTTCATACGAAACCAGGTTGAAAATGAACAGACAGCAAGTAAAGTGTTATGAAGGAGTGATTGGTTTAGGGTTGAATATTTTGGATGGAGTGGGGGGGGGGGGGGGGGGGGGGGGGGGGGGGGGGGTGTATGTGGTTAGCAATTTGACAACAGGGTTACACATATTATTATTTTTTTTTTATAATGGAAGGGCATACCAATGTAATTCGGTATATTGAGACAATTCTCAAGAGATTTACTCAACACAAATAAAATTGGTGTCTTGCCCTTTGTCAGTTACATCTCCTGATATGTCTTCAATAGAGCACCTATAGGACCACCTCGGACGCCAGGATAACCACTTTAACCAGAAACGCTCTGATTAAGGCCCAGCATGAAGAATGACAACGAATTACGAATCACGTGATCAGATTTCATTCCCCTTGACATCGTATGCAAGTATGCATCAACGACAGGGATGGACGTATGCGGTACTAGGGCCTTTTCTGTCATTTGGAACATATCGTGCTGTTTTGTTGCTGCAGATCGGTAACAATTTATCTTACTATGATACCGTAGCCTATAAACATGATAAATCAACACTAACCACAATGTTAACAAATCCAGTTTTATTATATACTCTGATTATCAATATTCAATATCAAACATTTGTATTGTCCTTTTGCTTGATTTGTACATTCTAGTTTGCAAGGGAAAGTTTCTTCATAGTTATGCAATACTTACTTAAGTCATCGAGTGTACACGAATAGTTTCTTATTTAATGAAATATTTACGAGATATTGATTTTCAGTATACTGTTGCACCTGCTGATGGAATCATTAGAAACATTGTCATTGACAAGCTGCATGGACTTCAGTGTCATAACATTTTACATACCATATTATCAGTAATGTGAATAATCCTTGTGCTGCAAGTCGCATATCAAACCATATTGATCTGATCTCCATGTGACCCTAAGGGAACTGCTATGTATGTTGCAGTGTTGAGTACATTTATTAAAAAAGGGTAATTATAACGTTGAAATCGTTTGAATAACAGGGATATGTAACATTAAGACAGATACATTATCTCCAACAACATTTATACACTGTTTATTTGATGCCTACCTGACGATCAAGTTACGTGGACAACAACGTGCAGTTGGAATACAAAATACTAGTACTGTGTCCCAGTCAACCCAACTGTGAATGGTACCCGTTAGGATTGTAAGTAACGTTAACTCGGCGTACATGCTTCATGATTGTTTAAGATCCCCAGGGAGTCGAGGAGGTAATTGATGTCTCAAGAAGCTCGAGGGATGTCGAATGATCGTGGGAAGACCAAGCTGCTGCTCCTGATAATACTCCATGAAAACGTGGAATAACTGCTTAACTGGACGTTCCACTTCAGAGCGTTTCTCACCAAATAAGTACATCACCGTTACTTGACAGGGGGAAATACACGCGATGCAGACTATAACTGTTTCTAACTAGACACCTGAAGAAGTCCTATTTGTGTTTTATATCAACCTATCTGGCGTGCAACTACAGAATCCTGTCTTATGTTAAGGTTTCATATTTTAGGCTTATGAAATAACATAAACATGCTTTGCTTTTTAAATATCTACTCCCATATGCCGAAGTTGCATTAGGTAAACATTTCAAAGGTAAATGCAAATGCGTCGTTAAATTCACGCAGTGAATGTTCAACATTGTTTGTCTCTTTACCCTTTGTAGAGGACGGATGAAGGTGATTCACCAGGTATATCATGCACTCTGCAACCATGAAACTAACAACCCTTTGTCATACATACGCTGTCCATTAAAGAGCCACTCCGTGAGTTGTTGGAGTCATATATGCCAAACTTAATCAATGGTGTCATCGACTGTTACCAGAAAGACACATGTTAAAGCTTATAAGTTTTTTTACAGTGACAATATGAAGGTGTAACGTTGCAATTATGATCGAAAACCGGACAGTGGCGCGCGTCAAATATAGGCAAACGTAATTTTGGAGACTTATCTAAAAAGTTGATAGCGTTTGCTAGGTTATATAACTACTATCCATGTATAAAGGACGTGATATCTACACCTCTGTGCATTTATAAGGCTGTTTTTAGATTTTCTTGGAAAACCAGTATTTGTCATATATGTCTTTTGGACATGAAAAGTTAAGATGTTTTGATTTGATATCACCACTTATTACTCGGCCGTGTAAGATACTGCAGTGTAATATTTATACGGCGATATTAAACTAGTGTAATACCACTGCACGTATGACGTCATAATATTGTGTGGTTGTGACGTCACAATGTTAGCACCGCCGTCACAATGGCGGCCAAGTCGTGGAAATGTTTCGTTCAGCACACTTTCGACAATCATGATTGATTACTAAGGGCAAGTAATAAACAGAATACTAAACTTCCTTCAATTTAATACTATTTTTATTAAACTCGTTAATGATTTGGTATCAAACTCGCTTTCGCTCGTTTTATACTTAATCATTAACTCGTTTAATAAAAATAGTATTAAATGGAAGGTCGTTTAGTATCCTCTATATATGACATGTAGGTTCGTATAAATAGGTAAATAATATGTTATGGAAATCACGGAGAGGCTCTTTAACGCTAAAATTCCTTTCACGCGTTACCCGACCCATTCGTACCCTCTCCCCGAGCAGAATTTCTTCTCTTGTGCACTAGAATCCCGGCATTTTACTTCTCCAAAGTTTGGTTCCTGTGTGCATGTAAGCAATGCACTAATGTCAACATCTTATGCACTTGCACCTACAGATGGGGTTTTCTGGTAAGTTTTCGAATTATTGTGATCGTGAATTGACTTAATTACAATCCCCAAAGAGCATTTTTTTCTAAAATGTAGGGATTTATCGTAACTATTTCCACAAAGGTCAAAAGACTGCGGAATTGATTTTAACGTAAATAAATCACTGAAAACAACCTCAGATAGATATAGATTGTAATATGTTGAAAAATATCAACATAGATATGATAAGTCCAAGGCAATATGTCAATTGGCGACTTATTACATTGGGTATTCAAAAGTTTATCATTGATCAGTTGTGAAATCTCTCATATCATGAAATCTTATACCATCGATATGAGCGTTGATATTTCATTTTATTGAACTGGATATGATAGTCCATTATCATGCATATCGTTATGAATTGCTTGACAGTTCACGAAAGCCAGACACAGACTCAGTTCGACATGTTTACAAGCCAGTCTGACCATTGAAAAGCGCACGGCATACTTACCATCTCAGAAAAATCAATTTCCACACGAAAAAGGTAAAGACAACCAAACAAAGGTCAAATGCTATATTTAACACACCCTGGGAGAAAATAGTCACACCTCAACCTTCAGAAAAACGTTAGTGTATCACGGCACTTTTAAAAAAGAATTAATTTCAGGGGTAAGAAAACTGCTAAGTTATAACTTGTATCAATTTGAAATATCTTCTCCAAATATTGAATATAAGCATTGCGTTTATTAAATAAGAGCAAGTGTGGCATATGGCTTTTTATAAAACGAGTGTGATCTCCTTCAGGAAAGCAATTCTTGTATTAAGTTCAAGGGAAATTCCTTTCAACTTTTAGGTTGACACAACAATACAGCAAAATATTTCTGAAGATTAAAATGACACAGAACCAAAACCTACTTGTTAGGAGTCGCCCTGAAGATACTAGACTATACTAGTCCCTGAAACAAAGACTTAAGAAGGCTCCTTTAATATTTTGCCATAGAGTCTGGATGACAGACTATAAAGATACCCGTGTTACATTAAGGTGTCTTTGGGTGTTTTGTAAATGAGATGATACTGAAAAGAAAATACTTATTGAAATACCAAGGCCGTTTTTATTAAATTGAAAAAAATCATATGGATACGATAGGGATATAATCGATATCGTTTACATTGTCTTTGATAAAATGACATCGAACATATTCGCAAGTAGCTGGAGACTTTCCAAAAAAATGAGCCAAATATTATTTTAAGTCAATGAGATGGAAGAAGAGTTACATATTCATCGTTAATCAATAAAGAGGTTTTTAGATCTTCCAGACGCAAAAGTCACAAGTTCATCTGCTTAAAAAGTAATAAAAAACGGCTGAGAGATTTCTCTGTGGAAATACAAAAGAAAGAAACGCTTTACATTCTGTAGTATATTGGAGATGGGGAGGGGTGTGGGTGCACTTGTGTGTGTAGATTCAACGTAAAACAAATTTGATTAATAATGCGTTTTTCAGACAATCAACACATCTCATGTTGCGTTAGACTAAAATTTAGTCTATGAAAAATTTAAATAATTAAATGTTCCCTCATTTAAAATGGTTTTTTTTGGGCTCCTTATTTCATGTTGCTGTATGAGGAACTAGACTGTATCAAAGGCTCCTTTATATACACAGTCATGAAGCAGGACTAATATTGTGTTTGTGCATACATTTAATATTTATTTCTCTTTATAATTTATTATACAAGTTGTCAAGTTGCACTTACATGTATAAAACATCTACTTTAAAAAATTATAATCAAAAAATAAAAATTCTATGGATTTACAAATTCTTTATTGCTATCTACATCCATGGAATGTTGTATCTCTTCATTACACCAAAATCCAAAATGCTACTCAAATAAGCTAGGTAAAAATTCGTGTCTAAAACATTAACCTCAATATTAACAAACTATTTTTCAAAAAAAGAACAAGGGATATGGTCAAATCAGTTATTATGAAAGCCAAATCTGACCCATGATATTGAGTTATAACCATGATGTGGAAATTATGATTACAGATGACGATTAGAATTCAATATAGATGATAGATGCATAATAGATGCTTAAAGGGATCAGACGCAGTACTATATGGACTTGTATGATGGTGTATGATGTAACCTACCACTATAGAGCCATCCTGCTAAATTAGCGTAAATTAATCCGCTCCGCTCCTTCCTTTTAACCTGATCTCTTTCAAGCCAAAACCCTCGTATCGCTAGCTATCTAACCATCCAATCAAACGACTCGCATTCAGCAACAGCGACACAACCCGGATGAAAATATACGTCGAGTTCACGCTAGTAGCTTCAAGCTCCTTAATTAACGAATTTCATTGGCTGGAAAAATAACAGGTGAGCATAGCCACTAATATCAAGCCGCCAGATATACGAGGCTTTTGACCTGAAAAAGATCAGGGTATTAGGAGGGAGAGGGGCGGATTCATATACGCTGATTCAGCAGGATGCTAGCGAGCCTCTGTACAGGCTGTACACCGACACATGGAACTCAGGTGATGGATATCGTATACCATGTGATCAAATATATGAATACATTCATGTATAAACCATTATATGATATAACTTTACTACCCTCATTGCATAACTTATGCAATTAAGTGTGCATTTCTCGTGACATTAGTATAATTTAGTTTAGCAGTGTTCGTACAGTTGCATAAACCATATGGAGTCATTTATATTAACATATGAATAAATTATATGAGCGTATTCGATTTGATGAAACTAACCACAATTTAATCAACGATATATACGAAACAGAATAGACTACATGTTTCTTGTGTCAAAAGTGCTCATTCGTAAAATTAAAAAAGGTGGATTACGGTGCTCGTTTAGTATCCTCTGCAAGAGAAGGAACTAATCTTCTTAAGCTAAAGCAATGACGGTCTGAAGTAATTCAACGTGAGTTTTCTTAATGTATATAATTAATTTCATTTTAGATTTTCATAAGGTTTCTGAATGATTGAAGGGTCTTCTATTCTTTGAATCTACGGATTCTGTTATAAATGGAAGAAGTGACTGCCGTGTTGGAGAGAGATTGACTGACGAGGCGATGTACCTATGGAGGGTCAGTTCGATCTGTTGTGCCATAGCTTTCAGTACCAGGTTTGTCGTGATGGACGAGACAGGGATTTTACGTGCTCTTGTTTCATGTGAAATGACATTAGAAAGTAAACCAAACCAGCAGATCGATGGACGGACGCACTGGTCTGACTGGTGGAGTTGCTAGGTAAATCAGATTGACAGGCATGTAGAGGATTGAGGTGTGTGAAGGGCTTAGGTGTCTGACTCACAGACGGGTTTTTTACAACTACATCTGAGCCAAAGATTATTAATTTCATCCCTTAGCGCAAGTCTAGGTTCTAATGGAAAAGCAGTTCTCCAAAGTTATCTTAAGAGAATGTGGGTAAAAAAAATGAATGTATTAAATCTTATCAGTTTAGCTTTTTTCTTGTTATGTTTCACATTTGACTTCTATTGCCGAATAACGTTTAATCCAAGATTCTTTCAAATATCAGGAAATATGATTAAATTGATAATATTATAATAATTAAATGTAACCTGTCCATATCAAGGAGGAAGGGGATATAATGTTCAACTCAGTACAAATATATACATATTTATCACCGGCGCACATAAGGGTGGATAACGTGAGAGGTGAGAGGGGGCATTATTTCATGACCAAAATTTATGTAATTTGAAACATAAAACGACATGGCATCTGTAACTTCCCCAATCTATATAACATGCACCATTTTAGTTAAATTAAAGTGGAAAATCATGAAATACTTATCAATACTTTAACCTTCCGAAGATGAGTTATCGTGGATAGTACCTTATTTGAGGTATCATTGGTGATATTTAAATACTATAACATGTGCAAGTAGTTACTAATACATAAATAAAATCATTTCAATATTTCGTGATGTCAATTATTGGTTTCATGCCAAGCAGGGAATAATAGTTAATCCCATTGGATCTTTTCTCACACGAGCATATCACCACAGCATAGCCATGTAGGTACAACATTAATCTGCAGTAGATGCATACGTCTTTCACGTACTGAGTTGACCATCCCTGTGCATACATTTATGATATAGTTTCCAACACTCATGGCAACATAGTTATTGACAAATGAAGATTATCATCACTATATGGTTTTAGAAGTGTTTTACGGCAAAGAATACTTTGTCACAGATCATCCTATCTCATCCATTACCACAGCATTGTATGGCTTTTCATTCCTTTGCTAAACTTTAGAAGATACCCATCCTTTGATCAATAAACCCCTATTTCCGTATTAGTACGGAACCTCATAAAGCTCTCAATCAACACTGATTTGTTATGCCAGTGTTTCGAAATGAAAATGTGGCGAGAACACACGTCGTTGATTTTGGAAGCCATACCACCTTTTGATATTTTGTGTAAAAGTGTTCATTTTCACGAGAGACTTTATCAATACGTGACAATTATCCTTTATCTGCCATAACACCATGTTACAAAAGAGTTGAACTCACATGTCTTTCTGAAGTACAAATACGTTGTACACTGCTAATATTGATTCAAGTATAAGTTTAGGGAAGAGAGAGTATTCTTAACAGCTAGTCCATTATCACACAAGTGTCCATCCATCTGAAAACCAGTATCATCACCTTCCTGCTGCATCAGCGTATTTGTATACTCACAGCTCGTGGAGACAAATACGCTGATGAAGCAAGATGCTTGTTCAGACTTTCTTACCACACGGGTAATGATCATGCATTAACGAATCTATGAGACCTACATCTGGTTTTCAGAAGAATTATTTCTTATTGTGTAAGCGGAGAATATAGAGAGTATCTATCACTGCGAATATGCCGTCATGACAGACCTGTTCCTACCACTACAGACCGTAGCAGAGACAAAGAACTTACTACAAGTCCCAAGACCAACAACAAAGGCTTATGGCGAGCGATCTTTCTCGTACACTGCAGCAGTCCAATGGAATCATTTGCCAGAAAATCTGAAAACCTGTGACTGTCTCCCAACTTTCAAAACTCTTCTCAAGACCCATCTCTACAGGGTGGCATATCCTTTAGTGCCCTAGAACTCTCTCCCGTACCTTCTGCAAGCGCTTTGAGCATGACTTTCAACGTGGATATAGCGCTATATAAATTGACTTTATTATTATTATTATTATTATTAACGAAATGAGCATGTGTTCTCAGCAACATTTATTCCCAAAGTGCAGGATGGTTGTAATGAGACTGTCCATCTATTAATCTATCCCGTTACGAAACAAAAGAGATCATACTTTTGCAAATCGATCTGAGATCATCACCATCACACCGATGTTACCACGCGGATCCATTGCTGGATTAGTAGAGTGGAACACTTGGTAATGTTATTGTATACTAAAGTGAGTACCCATTACTGCAGCTATCCTGTTACGAAACAAGCGTTCATTCTTACATCAGAAATTGATGCTTAGCAGTGAATACTACATATGTATGCATCTAATGGTGCAAGTTCAAATCCAGAAATGGTTTCCTTGTCATAAGGTAGATGTTTTTGATTAAAGCGATTGTGTGATCCCATTTCTAGTCATGCTACAACGTGGTGGGATACCCATGTTTTAAGATTTCACCACCGTTACACGACTACAGAGCATCCTATAAGAGTTCTGTGATGGTTGACTCTGGTTTTCGACATGATCGGTTTCAACTGTAGATTGACTTCATCCATAACTGTGAGCTATGCTATTCCGTGATCTTAAGTAAGACGCTCAGCCATACTCCACAACTCAGATACTGATCTATTAACATTACACCACCTATACAGTTAGAATTTATATCGGTTCGAAAGATTTGGACGTAGACATTCTGGTTTTCAAATGCATTGTTCACTCCCACTCCTAACTTCAGGTTCAGATCCTCCTACAATACTTTACACAAATGTTACTATTAGAATTAGTATCTGTTCAAAACCTTTGGGCATTGACGCTGAGGTTTTCAAAGTGTCGTTTCTATTGTTTCAGTAACCCGGATCCTTTATCGAGGTTTTAAACGATTCTTCGATCACGGGAGGATCACCTCACCCATGTATCTCGCTCTATTTGTTACTCGTAAATATCCTAGCTCGCAGATCTATGGAGTAAATCTATTTTCCCTGTTTCTACAACGCCGGTCACCGATAGATCGGAACTCTGCCTGGACAACGGATATCAGAGGAAGATATTCAATATGACATCCGGGATGAAGAAAATAATCCTGTCTTTCCAATGGAATCAGTGAACGGGAGATTGAACTTGTTCTGATTTGAAATTCACGCTCTATGGCCATTCGATTCAAGCGTTCTCGTCACCCCCATCTCGTTCCGCTGGATGCCTAGGAATTCTAAGTCCGATCCATAGGATAAAAAGCCAGGTAGACGCCGTCTGCTTTAAGAAAGTAGGCTTTGAATAAATGATGGAGATAACTTTTGATTACGAAGCAAGTGAAGTGTTGCGAATCAAACCAAGTGTGACGGTCAAATCGATGACGTCAGACCACTGATCAGCAGTTTAAGACAAGGGATTTAGAAGGAGACGCTAATTAAATTCCAATTATAGATAGCCGTTGCTTGAGAAGCGGGAGACTATCGCCTGCAATCCCGTCCGATACTGACGAGGATCGGGGTTAGAAAGAAAATCAGTTGGTATTTACACGCCAGCGTTAATGTTGCTCCAGCTCCCCTGACTAGGCTAATAAACGGCCGTACATACACGCGCCGAACGTGTCTCTGATGCAAATTGAATATAGAAGTAGGTAGCAAAAAATAAACTAAGTTGCCAAAATAACAATTTCAAATGAAAATGGCACCACTCCAATTAATTCCAAAATAGTAAACTAAGAATTCCAAACACTATCACTGACAGATTTCCGCAAATACCAAAATCCCGTTTCCATGTTTCGGGAGAAGTGGAAGCTGTCCCTGTGTCACGTTTCCATGTTTCGGGAGGTACACTTCTGTCCCCGTTCACCAGCAGTGTTTTGGCCATCGATCCAGTGGCTCAGTAAGGATGTCTTCAAGATCGTTACCTCAGGTCCCACTTTCCCGCGCTGTCTGGCGACAAGGTAGAGTGAGAGCAGACGATAGCAGAATTCCGTTACCATTCGACATTCCTGTTGGAGAACGATAACGATGTTCCCCATATAACTGTATCATGCCCGGATCACCCATCACGACCAACACAATGACTATATGCAGAGTTAAATAACTCGACAATATGCGTTCCTCAACTGTCAAAGAATAAAGCAATTGATTGCCTAAGTCAATACAATTTGCCACAGTGATCGCATAATTTTTCCTGGCCGGAAAAGGTCGATTGTGGAGGCTTATTGGAAGTGTAGCGATATGAGACCACTGATTATCTGAGAGCGGTGGTTCAGGGGAGGATTTCTTCTTCAGACCGGCGCAACGGTTGACGCTCGTGCTGCACGTGCGCGGATATACATTCATACTTGTGTCAAAGCGTGCAAAGGTACTGAATTCTGACCTTTGACCCGTGTCGTCATGTCGGTGAAGCATGCGCCGTTGTGAACGGGTTCAATAGAAACATGGTTGGAGCGTAACTGATAGAAGTAAGTATTACATCAAATAACAACAACTCGTGAAAAGTGTTTACATGGCGCACGTGTATGCACGCTCAATGTTTTCTGTTTTTAGTGGGCCAGGCCTTGAGACGTTTACAGCACAAGAGGCGGTTTGTGCGCCGGTCCTTATCTCGGAGACCCCTTCAGTCCTCAACTTCATACGGATCAGGTGGTGAGTCGACCACGCCCCTTTTCTTGACCCCCCCACGGGGTGTCCACCCTCATGCAATATTCTCTCGTTATTTCTATGCATTTTTTCCAGTCACCTCCTTTTGGATTTAGCCGTTATTTGGAGTACCACATGTATATGTCAATTGGATTTATGGGCAACACGAGGATTTACAAATTGGATTACTTGCGTGTGATCAACGGCCTCTGTACGGTGTCGGCGCTGGAGCTGTCTCTTCCTTGCCTTGTGTCCAGTTAATGTGACTGTGTCAATAGCTACATCACCCCTACGTATTGTTTTATTACGCATTGAGTGTGTGATACGTAACGTAATTTCAAGGTAAATAAATGTCTAAAAGGATCCGCGTATGAATGAATTACAATACCTATTGTTTTATTGAAGCTTTGAACATGTGACACGATGTGAATATAAAGAAATAAGGTAAATTTATTTGTAGACAAAATATACTAATATTTTATTAATGAATGTTAGTGAAAGATAGACATGTTTTGGTGGTGAACAGCATTTGATCAATTAATCATTTTAAAGAATTTTTTTATCAAGCATTCACAGTGTATGAATCTATCAAAACATTGTGAATGAAAGAATTACATATTTAAATGATACATTACCTAATGAAAATGAAAATGTGTGAATACATAACGTGATTACAATGCAAAAAGACTCCAAAAGGTTTATTTGTTTCATTCAACATTCTGAATCAAACACTGAACGATTAAATGTGTGAACGGGTTTGAAGGTTACAGAATTATCGGTTCATGGCTTGTAGAACTAAAGGAACTGAAACTTCATTAATCAAGTAAACAAGGATACACTCCTATATGGTACACACTTATATGTGAGTATTAACTGCAGACAAATATTGATTAAATTCAAAAATAACTCTGCGTTTCATTTCCAATGTTATATAAGCAGTTCAGATGTATTTCAGCCAGCCGGGCACCGAGAGACAGGAAATCGTTATCTGTGTGATATTGTTATATTAGGATGCTAATATTTGGAATGGAATGGGTGGGGCACATTGTAAATATACTCCTTGCCTTGATCAATAGCACCAGGTATGATAGAACAATCATCATACACACTTCATAGTGTGGAGACCTGTTCGATGTTACATGGTTACATGTCCACGTGTTTGCTGACATAATACTCTATGGTTTGGATATAAAAACCATTTATAATCACATATGTCACTATAGTAATGCAGGGCAATTGTCATTTGTGCTGATTTAACTTGTGCATTATTCACATAAGTTATTTAACATTCAGGTTCATTCTTCAACAGTTGTTAGTGAAGGTATGAATGTTTCTGGACACAAATTCAACTCGGGCTTCTATGCAGTAATCTTAGTGAGGTCATTTATTGTGACATCAACACTGTGATGTCATTAGATTGTCAGCTGATTTCTCTGTGATGACAATTATACACAGCAAGGTCATTTAGAGAAGACATGAATACTATTTGACAGATTTTGCCATGGTATCATTAATCATATCGACAATGGAGTTCTGTCTCATATATGTGCTAAGTCAGGCTTGCAAGGAAAATTGGCAAGTTGGTTAGCTGCCGTCACAGTTGGTGCTGGCCATGATGTCAGATTCCGAGGGTGTGGGTTCAAATCCAACGAGGGAATCTCGTACCCCAAATATACACAAATTTGTACTATTGAAGACAGTGTGATCCCATTTATAACAATGTTACACTTGCTCTTTGAATATGAAGTTAAATCTTCTGGTATGATATGAAGATATTACTCTTGTCAGATCAGCCGTCAAACATGATTTGATGGTATGATATAAAGATATCTCTCATGTTAGACCAGCTGACAATGAAAATCTAATGGTATGATTTGAGGATGTTTTTGACCACTCGTCAATCATAATCTAAATATATGATATGAAGATATCACTCCTGTTAAACCAGATGACAATCATAATCTAATGGTATGATATAAAGATATCGCTCTTGTTAAACCAGATGACAATCATAATCTAATGGTATCATGTGAAGATATCACTATAGTCAGACAGCTGTCAATTATGATCTAATGGTATGGTATGAAGATAACATGCTCACAGTAGGCAGAATTACGCTTTAGATAGAAAAGTGTGATACAAATTGCCCAGTTCATTGTCATCATCTATTTTACAGTCATCTTCACAATTGTCACTACAAACAGTTATGCAGTCACCAAGTGTTGTTTCAATAGGCAATAGAAAGTTGACAAGGTGAATGAGAACAAGTTCTATGGATTTAAAACTTCTTTGTTGCAAGAGTGTAACATTTGGTGTAGATAGTTATACAATTATAGACCATATGATACTAGTAACAATAAACTAGTTTTCATTCACCAAGAATCGTGTTGGAATTCACCTTTCACATGATATGCAAGAGAGTAATTATACCCCCGCCTTACAGCGTAAGCGGGGGTATATAGCGTTCATTCTGTCCGTCCGTCTGTCCGTCTGTCCGTCTGTCCGTCTGTCTGTCTGTCCGTCTGTCCGTCTGTCCGTCCGTCACAAATCTTTGTCCGGAGCATATCTCCTAAACTATACATGCTAGCTTCACCAAACTTCATACACTTATCAACCATGATCCCTAGATGTGCCTTTTGAGGGTTAGACTAACAAATGATTTTTATTTTTTGCGGTTTCCATGGAAACATGACTAAAACAGTGACTCTATGACCAAGTCCTTTGTCCGGAGCATATCTCCTAAACTATACATGCTAGCTTCAACAAACTTCATACACTTATCAACCATGATCCCTAGATGTGCCTTTTGAGGGTTAGACTAACAAATGATTTTTATTTTTTGCGATTTCCATGGAAACATGACTAAAACAGTGACTCTATGACCAAGTCCTTTGTCCGGAGCATATCTCCTAAACTATACATGCTAGCTTCAACAAACTTCATACACTTATCAACCATGATCCCTAGATGTGCCTTTTGAGGGTTAGACCACCAAATGATTTTTATTTTTTGAGGTTTCCATGGAAACATGACTAAAACAGTGACTCTATGACCAAGTCCTTTGTCCTGAGCATTTATCCTAAACTATACATGCTATCTTCATCAAACTTCATACACTTATAAAACATGATCCCTAGATGTGATTTTGAGGGTTAGACCAACAAATGATTTTTATTTTTTGCGGTTTCCATGGAAACATGACTTAAACAGTGACAAAGTCCTTTGTACAGAGTATATCTTCATAACTATACATGCTATCTTTACCAAACTTCATACACTTATCAACCATGATCCATTGATGTGCCTTTTGAGGGTTAGACCAACAAATGATTTTTATTTTTTTTGCACTTTCCATGGAAACATGACTAAAACAGTGAATTTATGACTAAGTCCTTTGTCCGGAGTATATCTTCTAAACCGTACATGCTATCATCACCAAACTTCATACACTTATCCATATTGGTGCGTCTCTTGAGGGTAAGACCAAAAAATTATTTTTATTTTTTGCGTTTTACATGGAAACGTTACTAAAACAATGACTATCTGACAAAGTGCTTTTTCCTGAGCATATCTTCTAAACTATACATGCTAGCTTCAACAAACTTAATACACTTATCAACCATGATCCCTAAGTGAGCTTTTTGAGGGTAAGACCAGCAAAGAAAGCCAGACTATAGTTTGAAGCGGGGGTATGTGAGCTGTGCTCACTTCTTTACTTGTTATGTTTGCATATCATTAAAGGTAAAATAGGTACATGTATAATAACATTTTCATCAAGAGAAAAGATGTGCCCAGAATGTTGCAGTCTTCTTGGGTGAATAATTGGTTGTTGGTGCTTGAAAGATAATTTGAAAATCAATAGTTTGCAATTAACATAATTGGCAGTTGGTTGTTGATTAAGTTTGTAATCAATTATTAACATGATTTTTATTAGCAATGGACATAATTGGTAGTTAGTAGTTAACCTATTTAGTCAGTGGTAGTAATTAGTAGTTTACTTACTTAGTTAAATACAGTCGCTTAGCTAGGTGCCTCATACTTAACTTTCTTATCAGTGCTTGCTGAATGCTTGATATTTGTGCTTAGCTTGGTAATTGATATTTGCTTTATATTTGCTGCTTAACTTGATAATTGCTGCTTAACTTGATAATTGATGCTTAACTTGATAAGATATGCCTTACTTGATAATTGATGCTTAACTTGATAATTGATGCTTAACTTGATAATAGTTTTTTTAATTTAAATATGGTAGTTTTCTTGATACTTATATTGATGATTATTAAAATGTACTACCGTGCAATTAGATGAGAAGTGTCTTGATATTCAAAATCAAGTTCAAATAACACCCTTGCATTATTGTCTGTCATTGATAAGTTTAATATTAGATACATGAATCAATGACCATAATTTGTAATAGGATCATAGCTTGATAGTTGATACTTAACGTATTTATACTGCCAAGTCTGGTAACTATTGGATACTGGCTTAATAATATGTAGTCTGTATTGGAAAATTGGATAACTGGTACTATATAGGATATATCAAGGATATCAATATCATTGATGATTTTTAGATAGTACTAGTACTTTCCTTAAAACCAAGATTTTAACTTGAGTTCTTGATTAATTGAGAAATTAGTGGTTTACAAAATCAGTTGCAACACAGTGCATTTATTTCAATGTTATTTTAGAATTTCACTTAACATAAAATCCCATTTCACTTGCCTGCCATTTTGGTTAGATAGGCATCACAGAAACTCTTGAGCTTTGGTCAATTTCCGTTTCAAGAAGCTCTTCATAAAAAGTTAAGTTCTTCAATCTAATTACCAAGCTTTGAGACACATCAGTTTAGTGACAGGAAGAAAAAAAAGATCATGTATAAGAACCTGCAGGCAGAAGCTTTTCATTGTGGCGGCCATTACCGAAAACATCTTCAACAGAACACTTTTCCTAAATTATCAGACAAAATAGTCTCAAATTTAAGTAAGTATTGAGAACATTTGTTATCACTCAGCTAAAGCTGACGAGCTACAGTGCCCATGACTTGTGAATTAATGAATACTGGAAGGGAATCATTAATGAATAGAAAATAATTGAAATCAGGCATTGACAATCACAGTCTGTTTAAAAGCACTTAAGCATGTTTTCATAGTGAAACAAGGGTTAGCAATTGCAAGATAATATTTTTGATGGATTAAAAGACTTGTAGCAACTTCTGTTAAATCCTTTCCAAATCTCAGATGGATAAAAAGATTCCTTAAATGAACGTACCAACTTCTGTCATATCCGTTCCCCATCTCGGGTGATTAAAAGGTGTTGCCACTTAAATGGCCTCAGGTATTTATTGCTTGAGACGTGATGATTTCTTCTACAACTACGGACCATTGGGTTGAGTAATGAGATTGTTGACCCTCTGAAGATAATAAATTTTGCTTAAACTAATATTCATCAAAAACGTTTAACAAGTAATTAGAATTCCTGTAACTTAACCCATCAAGAATGTTTCAGACGGTGAAGTGTAGTTTAAACATATTTTATTCACATGAAAAGGATGAGGTACAAATGTCATGGAATGCACTGTGTAAAGGGTCTAACTATGGCCTAATAGATATGTTATATCCTTATAACTAAATCTTAAAACTTTCAGAATCCTAATTTGGATTTTTTTATCAATTGCTGGAGAACAAGACATGTATTTATGCTTTCGATATATTATTTCAGTGTAAATAAATGTATTTATTTAAATACAGGATGTACAACAGTTCAGTATATTTCATTGAAGGTTACAAGATTGTGTTATCATTTATATGGACGTTTTGTTACATTGATGCATTAAGATATGTTTCAACATTATCATGTCATTAAAAGGAAATACTTCCAAGAAGTAACTGCAGGAATGTATATTTGGTAATTTAAGCATTATTATGTCATTCCTATTGTGGAAATAAAGATAGTCAGCTGTTTATTGTCTTATCAGTGGTTAAAAAAATCAGTATTTATGTTTCTCTTGTGGCTTAAATTTGGCAATACTTAGGGAAATTATAGCTATATTTAATGGACAAATTATTTGTTCTAATAGATAACAAACATTTGCAAGCATCTTTATTGAATTCATAAGAAGTCAATGATAGCTTTTAATTTTTTCCAACAAAAGGTATAAACATATATATCGATATTGATTGTCTTGATAAAGCCTAAGTAGAAGAAAATATGATATTGTCATGATTATATTTTTATCAAAATTCGTCAACTGGTACAAATGTATATTTCGTGTCTGTTCTTTACCTTTGAAGAAAATCATGGACATCTTATTAATTTATCTTCTTGCATAGGAACAATTAATAATCTGTCTTTGAGTTTGTTATGTAATATTGTATATAGAGAATACTAAACGACGTTCAGTTTAATAACATATTTATGAAACGAGTGGATGGTAGTCGTAATTAATGAGCGAAAGCGAGTTAAATACCAATACTATCCACGAGTTTCATAAGTATGTTATTAAACTGGACGAAGTTTAGTATTTTATTTATTACACTCTTTGAATTAATAATATAAAATGAAAATCATGTTTACTCTCAATTCTCGTAGTTGTGCGTAGGAATACAATTCTTACAATCGACGCATAAGGTCACTAGACTGCATTGGAGAAATAGGTCAAGAGTAAGTCCGTTTATAACAGCTTTAATTTTGAACAATACAAATGGAAGGCACTCATTCGTGTTTTGGTCACTACGAACACTGCGAGTTAATGAAACATAACATCAGTCACTGAAATACTTGAATGAACGTTACTGAATTATGTGAATGAATGTCACGTGATCGTGACGTCAGTGGAATGTGAGTTTTGAAGCGCGATTCATTTAGTTTGAGCAAGTATCAGTGGGAGGAACACTGTCCTTGTTGTTGCTGATGAAGTTAACATTTGCTAACGGAACCACCGAAGATCGAGTTGATTGATCGAAATTCGGAAGCACTGACGCTGTCATTTCTAGAATCTACCGAAATCGGCAGGGATGACCTTGCCCGATCTACTGGCGAAAGCCCGCTTGACCCGGATTCGGAGGTCATGTTTACATTTGAAGAAGATGGACGTTGGTTAATAATTGTGCTGATATCTCTGAGCTGTTTCTTGGACAACTGAGAGTAATTATTTATGCTTTGCATATTTTTCTGACCACTAATTTGCATGATTTGATTTGGAGGAATGCTACTCTCCGACAAAGTTTGGACCTAATAATTTCGGACTGAGCGGTTTGTGAGACGCTTACAATCAAGCTTGGTTAACGGGTATTTTCTAGCTAAATAAAAAACAAAAAAAGATGAAATCTGATGGTTTTCGATCAAATTTATTTATAAACAGCTAAACATGTTTTTAAAAAAGAATTGTACTTTTATCTCGTATTTTATCAAAGTTAATTAGTTTAGAGAACAATATTTTTGACAGTCGCCATTTTCATTTACATCATCACGTGATAACTTGTCATGTGACTACAGGAAAATAGTTCCGGATGCGATCGTTTTCACGTGCAATGTTTCACAACAGTGTTGAATAACATGTCATTGTTTCACAACTGTAGTATCTCCAACGAGAGTGTAATAAATGTATATAATCAACTGAAGGAATAAGATGTTACTATTATGGTTATATTTCTTATTCAATAACATAGAATATATTTTTGCAGATTCCTTGGAATCAAAGGACACCAATAGAGCAATTAATGTTTTTCCAGGGAGAAAAAAAAACGCTTTAGTGACTTAAGTTAACTGTTTAATTCCTTGTTCATTGTCATTGTCATTGTTCATAAAGAAGTATTATGTTAATGGGAAGATTATTGAGGTTATTTATTTGAGAAATTATAGTCTATTTGTTGATAGGCTATATCAGTTTTCTAAGGTAATTTGCCGTACAAATTTGGCATATTTTTTTTTATACATGTGTCATTGTTCCACTGAGTATGTGGTATTCCATTCATAGAAAATGTCTCTAATTCATTCATCATTACTGTGTCTTTCATTGAGGATAATTACATACATCATTTTTGTCTATTTAGAGTTGTAAGACAATATTCAAGAACAAGATGAGTATTTATTATTCATTTTTAGTGTAGGGTCAGACAAAATTTAATTAACTCTTTTTGGGGCAAAGTATGTGTAAAAGGCAGGAGGAAAAAAATTTGCCATAGTGTAAATGAAAAGTTTCCTGAAATGTTTAAAAATACAAACAGAAATAGAAAAAAACATGAAAATTTTCCCTCTTTCTTTGGTAAATTTTTGCAAAATATTTTATTCAGGAGGATTCTGAGTAGCATTTTCACCCCCAAATTAGTCAAAATCATTTAAGGAGATTCCATTAATCAATGAAATAAAAAATTTCACCTAACTATGATTTTTAAATTGGTATAAATGTGTATATTATACTGAATAAAATCTGTCTGATTGTAAATAATATGGTATACATTGAAAAATATCGTACGAAGTGATTTTGATTTACAATTATTTGCTTTCTATTAGACTGTGATCATTATATTTTCATTTTCATAATAAATGTTTATGTTTCAACCAAAACCATTCTGGCAAAGAAACATTAAAGGCAAATTATTTATAAACACATAAAAATAAATTAACTTAAGGCAGATTGCTGCTAAAGAATTAAAGAATTTTCATCACCAAAGACATGTTGTATACAAATTTTGTAAAGAGCTATTGATTATGAATTAGCCAATGAAATTGTTTCTTTAGCAGACCAAATTCTTATCTGATTTCCATGCACTGTTTCCCATGAGTGGTTCCAGAAATGAGGAATGGTTTTTGCTGAAGTCTTCTAGCTTGGGTTGAACTGGAATCATTCTCTCTTCATGGTTCTGTCGGTTTACTGTACATTGAAGATATGTACAAGAAGATGAAGAACTTGCCACACTTATTCTATGATATCCAGACTTGCGGGGATATTGAAAATAATTGTAACTGCCGAAAGGAAAGGATTCACTATAAAAATCATGCACTTTCTGAAAGATTTCATCATCAACAATTGACTACTTTTATTGTAATTGAAATATCATATATCTTTTCATTACAGAAATATTAAGATTTCATGACTAAGAAAGCCTTTCAAATGTTTCTTACTGAATTAGCAAATATAGGTTAATGGAGGTTTTACATTTGGTGCCCAGTATTGTATTGACGCAGCTCCCTACTGCTCGAAACCCTGAGTAAGTTGAACAGAGATGCTACCCTGAGGGAAGTGGGTTTATGTGGAAGTGTAAGGTAAAAGCGTTCCCACTGGCTTTGGCCAGAGAGACATCTCTCTTTGGCTGTATAGGTAGAGTGTCTGACTCTCAACCTGGAGGATTTTGGGTTCAAATCCTGCTGGACGTGGTCTTCTGTTACTTCTGTTACAATATCTGTGCCAGATGTTCAGCTTCCAAATGGGTGGTTATGCCCTCAATTTTGTCTCTATAATAAATTATCCAGGTCTTACTGGCCCTTTAACATACATTCTTGACCCATGTGACTAATGACCTTTACATTTGAGTGAGGATCTCAGTGTCCACCAAGGTTCAGTTGACAGACTTGCATGATTTCATGATCTTACATATACATTGGATTTCATTCCTGCAAAAGACGATCTGGTCTCACCTTTAACATATATTTTTGACCCATATGACTGTTGACCTTTACATTGAGCTAGTGATTGTCATCTCCAAGGTTCATTTGACAGACTTGCATGCTTTTATGATCTGATGTAAACCATCAGTTTTGTCCCCACAAACGATATCCTGGTCTAACTGTTCTATATTCTTGACCAATGTGACTGTGGACCTGAATATCTCCACGTGAGATTGAGCTCGCTGTGAGTGACATCAATCCTCAGCTCTACAGGACAGGCTGACACTAATGCCAGGTTGAAGGACTTTACAGTATTATCCGCTAATAAAAGTCATCTCAATATGGAACAGGAAATCTGGTTTCAAAAGCTGAAATTTAATTTCTACGTCAACTTTAACTTTGTTATTTGGACAGTGTTATGAGATGAAAGTATTATGCCTTATGAACAATCTATTAGGACATAGAAACATTATTTTTTAAAATATTATTTGTGACCCGCTATTTGACTTGGATCTTCTTAGAATACCACAGACTTACAACATTGGTATACAATTTATTTATTTAACAATAACATTATCTTAAAATCTGTTATGGATGCCTTCAATATAAGGTGACATGAGCCGTGGGTAAGAATAGTGTCGAAATATGCTCAGCACGTTCCATATGAGGTAAGGAGATTTTCCTAATTTAAAGATTAACATTAGAAAAGCCTGAATGATAATGTTAATCTCTTTGGCTTCAATTCAAATGATGGGTATAATTAAGATAAAAGACTTTCATCTTTGTATCTCATTAGTGTTGAACTGATACTCTTCACTATTTCCTCTGCATGGTTAAGAGGTTAATACTTTCAGGATTGATGAAAGAACATTCAATCCATTATCTACTAAATTTTATTAAATTATTTTCAATCTTGGGCAATATTAATTCTTCTGTTTGTATGCTCCCTGCCAAATATGATCATCATATGGATATTTATGAGATTTCTTTAACTATTTTGATTGCTTAAGATGAATTATGTAACATAATGATAAATTACTTCCTTTAGAAAAAAGTTTCAATTCTGAAATTGATTGGTGTTACGGATGAAAATAATCATTATCCATCAGTGATTGGATGGTTCCCAGAAGTGAGATATATGAGAGGTTAACCCATCCCTTTATCATTCCTCTGTGAGACAATAAAGAGGGATCACCTGAATACTCTGTATCAACAGATTTCAAACATGAAATATTCTTATTGTCTAGATTATGAGTTGTCCTCATGAATAGTTAAATACCATCAATAAGATTAACAATGCTTTAGATCTATTACATTTCGGCAAGTCTGCATGCAGATAACCTGATATAAAGTGTGAAGAAAACTTCCCTTATCAATATAATTCTGTTTACTTTGAGCTCAGTTTTCATACACAAATAACTTTAATTTTACACAAGCATTTCTGTGAAATTGGAATCATACATACGCTTTATAATATGTAGATATTTTCTGGTCTTGTCAAGCATAATTAAATAATTTTAAAAGTCATTCAGAAGTGACATATATGTTACACCATAGTAACTATGCATTGCAGTGAAGTCTGCAAGCTTTGGCTGGAACTAGCAAACCATGGATGGTACTGCGCTGAAATTCAGTGTAGCATTGCACCCAAACTTAACTGCATGTAGAACAGTTGTCTACTGCAGACAAAGTTGCCAAGCCCCTGGCAAGATTCAAACCATGGACCTTTTGATCCAAAGCCAAACATACCCCACCAACCACCAACAATTTGAAACAAGATTTTTTTATAACAAATGCTTTGCTGTGAAGATCAGAATGTTTTTTAGTATATTTGTTCTGCTTCTGCAGGTGGGATGTTGGAAATAACAAAATGGGATGGTTACGTAAATACATAGCAAAGAAAACATTAAGCATGATATATTCCTCACTGTAAATTACGTGTCTTCTTTGCTATGATTTTCTCAAGCTACGGGGGCCATATATTTTTTGCAATCAAAATGTATGTTGAATAATTATGTTAACGCATGGGTATTACAGTTAATATTGGTAAGAACATGAATAAGTGAGCATCAAAAGCAAAAATGCACAAGGAAAAAATATATCATTAACCAATAGTCTCCTTGGAAGTAGCAGCAATTAGTTGATGGTTTATGCATTGTCACAACGACTGCATCATAGCAGTAGTGATTGTATATCTCCATTCTACTTCATAGCAGTAGTGATTGTATATCTCTATTCTACTTCATAGTAGTAGTGGTTATATATATCTCTATTCTACTTCATAGCAGTAGTGATTGTATATCTCTATTCTACTTCATAGCAGTAGTGATTTTATATATCTCTATTCTACTTCATAGCAGTAGTGATTGTATATCTCTATTCTACTTCATAGCAGTAGTGATTTTATATATCTCTATTCTACTTCATAGCAGTAGTGATTTTATATCTCTATTCTACTTCATAGCAGTAGTGATTGTATATCTCCATTCTACTTCATAGCAGTAGTGATTGTATATCTCTATTCTACTTCATAGCAGTAGTGATTTTATATATCTCTATTCTACTTCATAGCAGTAGTGATTGTATATCTCTATTCTACTTCATAGCAGTAGTGATTTTATATATCTCTATTCTACTTCATAGCAGTAGTGATTTTATATCTCTATTCTACTTCATAGCAGTAGTGATTGTATATCTCTATTCTACTTCATAGCAGTAGTGATTTTATATATCTCTATTCTACTTCATAGCAGTAGTGATTGTATATCTCTATTCTACTTCATAGCAGTAGTGATTGTATATCTCTATTCTACTTCTAATACATCTGGTTTATGCTACACGGCTAGTTCGTGCTACATTCACTTAAGAACTAAGCTTGATAAACTCCTTGCCACTTGGTGAAAGGATGTCTATTGGTAAAGGCATTAGTTGATGTTTATAGACTTGTGTATTGTCCTCCTTGTTCTGGAGAAGCTATTGTCTTACAGTAATCAACCTAATGAAGTGCCTGAGGGTGTACTTAATGACAGTGACAAAGGGGTACACTCAGTGAAAGGGGCTTACCTATCGACTACGTTATAATCATATTCTAATAACATACTTGCATAAAGGGGAACATCCCCTTGAATTACACGTTTCCACCAAAACTACTCCGATAGAACTGTCCTTTTAAAAGGGGAGGGGCTCTTGGGAATTATGAAGTATGTTGTTTGTTATTTTATCCATGATGGCAGGGCACATTTGTATCAGGGCCATTTGTAATTATGTATAACATTCTCCTATTCTTAATTATTATAATATAACAGGTAACACTTGGGTTACATAATCTATTTATAATTTTCGAAGTTGAGGTAGAGGGGTGCACTTGAATTATTTTTGTGGTAATTTTAAGTCAGTCATGGTAATCACTTTTATTGATCTTTTAGAAACGTTCTTTCTCTATTCAAGCAAAAGTGCTTAAATTCTGGGTTGGCATAGATCAGGAATAGATGGTGTAAAATGTCAACATTTACATTTAACTTCTACTTCATTAAATGTTTATGGGTCTTGTCTTCAAGTGAGCTAGTACAATGAGTTTAAAGAGTTGTTTGATTAATTACATATAGAAGCAACTCCATGTTAATTTGAAATTGGAATTGGGAGATATCATTTAAGGAAAGTAAATTAGTATTTTTAATTGATTTCTTGGATTGAAGTATGTACGGTGAGTAGTATTGGTTATGAAAATTTTTTTACATGTTACAATATTTCTTCATGTCCCCTCATTTGTATCAAGTCCAGACCAGACTCTTAAAATGTTTTATTCAATTAAATCACACAAAGACTTTTGGTTTTGATGCAAAACATTTACACAATTTTCTCATCTGTCTCTATGACAACGATATGAACTCTGGGAAAACTTGTGATGTTCAGGGTTACTTTTTTCACTATAGATACTTGAATCGTAGGAACATGCTTATGTAGACTGTTAATTTTAATTCAAAACATTTCATATTCTGTTTCCATAGCAACAAACTTTCACTAAATCAAAAAATTATGTTTATGTCTGAAGTTGTTGCCTTTTTCTGCAATGAATGGAAGAGGTGTCTTTGATAGTTTCTCCTGGAGATGAGTTTACATTTTCTTTATTGAAACCTTAGAAATCTCTTAATGTATCAAGTTTATTGCTTTTGATTTATGATTATGGGGAAACGTCAAATAAATGTTCACGTCATTCCCTGTATGTCAATCACTCCAACTGATAAAGAAGTAACCATATACTTTGAACTTGTTTTATGTCAAATTGACATTTTTTAAATCTTTGTCCTTAAATTTTGCTTTTTGTGGACTCGACTTTAGAATGCCCTTCAAAGTCTTGATCATTGTGCAGAATAGTGCAGTTGTTAGTTCAGCGATTGGATCGAGAGGTCTGTGGTTCGAATCCCATCAGAGGCTCAGCAAATTTGTCTTTAAAAGAGAACTGTTCTACATGCAGTAAGGTTTGGGTGCAATGATACACTGAATCTCAGTGATGTACCACCTATAGTTCACTAGTTATCCCAGGTTTCACTGCATTACAAAGCCACAATGGTGTTGCAGGCTTTCTCCCTGCAATCATACTGGCAGCCGTGATATAAGTGAAATACTTTTGAAAGCTGCGTTAAACCAAAAATCACCTCACCTCTGGGTCTAGTGCATTGCATACCATGTTTTGCTGACAGTGTTTATTGACAATAATCTGTGTCATGTGTTGAGAATATAATAGTATGTTCAAAGCAAGTTTGATAGTGTGTTTGATACTTATTGGTATAAGAATGTACCATCATATCAAGGAGTATTTGCTCTCATAACCTTGATCAATTACACATGTATCTCTAATATCAATGGTGCTGCTTGTGCACCACCAACTTCAAGAATATAAATCAAACAGTTGTGAGGGCTGATATTGTATACTGTAAAGTAGGAAACCTTTTAACTTCTCAAAATCCAAGCCTTGAATCTTACAAAATGTTATGAACACCAAATGCGTGGCTCTACCAGCTGCTGTAGGTCTATTAAGGCCTTTCCTCCATTGTAGGAAATGTTTCAGTAAATTTCGGCCTCGTGGGTGAGTTGGTTACCTTTCCATGCATCGGTTTATATATCTATGTATATTTACCCACAGGGGAGTCTCAGCAGTCCATTAATGAGTTCCTGAAGTCAGCTGACTTTTATCAAGTCATAGAATACATTTTTCACCGAATGCAAACCATATGCATGCTGGTGAGTTCCTGCCGAGTTCTGAATTCCTCAGACATTAAGATATTTTGGTTCATGAGGCCAGATATCTTGTTAGTGCAGTGCATATATCCTAAAGGCTTGCAACACCTGATTTTTCAATGACTTTCAAGGGTTCAAAGTAATGATATTTAATTGTCTAATTGTATCTAAAGAATCCAAGAAACAACCAAACCATATGGAATTTGTTTGTCTATGAGGTTAAAGTTATTAGGTAGATCTATAAGAACACTAAGAGTTCTTGTTATAAGAAATTCATCACTTTATAGGACTCTTGGTAGATTCTTCAGACATTCAGAAAATCCGATCTATGGTCTATAGTAAATTCAGATATATGCTGTAAATACATTCAAATTGTTTGTAGTTTATCATATCTCTGCTAAAACATGACACTAGCAGCTATTAGGAATATATCAAGATCTAAGTTCTTGAAATGTACATAATGGTTACTAGATTCCTTGGACAGTGTTAATCTAGGAATCTGATGAACCACATGCTGTTAAGTACAGTCAGACCCCGATAATCCGGACCCCGATAATCCGGACCCCGATAATCCGGATCTCGCAGTATCCAAACGGTAGCAAACTGTAACCAAACTATTCTCTATGTAAACTCATTAAATGTTGATTCATTAATCCGGTGATTCAGTCTCCGTATCCGAACGCTAATTAGCTGTAACGGATTAGTCAATTACAGATATTTCTGCTTCATTAATCCGAACGTTTATCAAAGCGTTCGGTAATCCACTAGTCAAGCGAGCACCACACTGATTGAATCGGTAAACATCAATGACAGTGCAAGTTGAGTTGAGCGTGTCAGCAGTTTGTGATTGTAATAAATTGAGATGTCTCACTTTGTGTATCTGGAGTTTGTGATTTGTGTGATAGTTATAAATATCGTGTCAGAATGAGTTAAGTTGCATTTGACACTTGTCATGATGGCAAGTCCCGCCCCTAAGCGTAAACGATTCGAAATTACTGCCTCACAAAAAAGAGAAATTTGTAGATTTAAGCAGGAAAATGTAAAGGCCAGTTTTGATTCTGAAGATTCTGCTTCACTTATCAGGGCAAGAAATGCCAAACATCAAAAACTAGAGGAAGGACTTTATGTTTGGATTAAGGAAATGACCAGTAAAAATGCCGCGGTCAGTGATGACATTTTGTTAGTAAAGGCAAAACAATTTGGTGATAAATTGCAAATTACTGATTTCGGCTATTCTCGCGGTTGGCTTTTCCGCTTCAAATCTCGCCATGCTATGACAAAACAAGTTTACCAGGGTGAAGCAGCAAGCGCTGATAAGTCAGCTGTAATTCGTGGTCGAGTGTCTGTCTGTCTGTAAATTTGGTTCGTTTCAGTAGTCCGAACGTTTCACTATCCGAACGTTTTTGATGAAAAACGGAAGTGTTTGGATTATCGAGGTCTGACTGTACATTCAAACAATCTGTGTTGAATTCCTAAACTTTGAGATTTTCATGTCTGTGTTTAATCACAGCGGCCATTTGCTGTAAGGGCATTGAAACAAGCTGTGGTGCATCTTTACTCTGTGTACATTTAACTCTATAAGTGAGTATGAAACCAATTCATATCTAAGTTCCGTGTACAAGAAAGGTGCTTGATTCTTCAGATGTATCAGAGATTTGTTCTGGGAGAAAC
The DNA here is from genome assembly GCA_921293015.1 of Phorcus lineatus. Taxonomy (NCBI): domain Eukaryota; kingdom Metazoa; phylum Mollusca; class Gastropoda; order Trochida; family Trochidae; genus Phorcus; species Phorcus lineatus. The sequence continues at coordinate 1,059,396 of OV121088.1, read as the reverse complement.
ATCAGAGCATCCAGTCTGGTTTGCATTTTCTCTCTGCTAATACAACACTTCTCATGAGTGGGAAATATATTCATATCTAAGGTTCCTTTATTGAATAAGTGCAAGGACAGACGTGTCCTTTGCTAACACAGCCCAATCACTTTGGAATGAGATATCTATTGAAATCACTCAATCTTTGACAATAGTTAAAAAGTTCTTTGAAGACTTATCTGTTTCAAAAATCTTACAGTCTTTGATTGAACCAGTGTTCATCAAGCATCTCTACTGCAGACTGTTTTCATCTTTGTAGCACTGTGAGCAGGCACTGAGTGCCTGGAGGTTTAGGCGCTTTATTAATCTTCTTTATCATTATTATTATCAATTGATTCTTGAGGCCTTCAGATTTTCAATTGTGGTTTAAGAATAGGAATATCACCAAGATATTCTGGTAGGGTTTAGGAATAGGAATATCACCAAGAAATTCTAGTAGGGTTTAGGAATAGGATTATCACCAAGATATTCAAGTTGGGTTTAGGAATAGGAATATCACCAAGATATTCTAGTAGGGTTTAGGAATAGGAATATCACCAAGATATTCAAGTTGGGTTTAGGAATAGGATTATCACGAAGATATTCTGGTAGGGTTTAGGAATAAGAATGTGATATTCAAGGTGGGTCTAGGAATATCACCAGCCAAATACTGCAAGGGAATTCTAAGAGTTTGATGATCATCTCAACTCTACATATATATATATATATATATACAACATACATATCTTTTATCGCGAACAAGCATTTGATATATATCTACACCACTAAAGTCCATGATATTGATGTATTAATTGGACATGATACGTTTTTCTCTCTACTACCTTTTTAATGGCCTCAAAAATTGACAATAATTTTGATAGATGAATATAGTCTGACATTTTTTATTTGTTGTTTGTTTGACTAGAGTGTAAGTGAAAACTGATGCAGTCATTACAAATGATGTATTAACGCGTCATTTACCATCTTCCCATTTGTCATATTGGATTTGTTATGGCCCTGACAGCATAACAGGATTTATTGAAACATTAGAAAATAATCTTTTGGAAGAGAAATGTTGATGATATGATTGTTATTTGCATATCGAAGTAAATGACTTATGTATGTAAATTGTATATAAGGTTGACTACAGGCTGACCCCCTTTAACAGAAAGCTAAATCCTTCTTTTGTATAGTGTGTGCAGTGTTTGTGGTCAAGCTACCAAAGTCTAGTGAGTTATTTTGCTGAAGTTAACAAAGTCTATGACAAACAATTGAAAAATAGCCTTCATAAAGATGTTCATTCTTGTGAGTACAAATAAGCTTAGGAAGGACTTTGTAAAGAAACCGACAAACACTCTCTCTATTTATGGAAATACTTCAGACAAAAAGGAAGCTTTTGAGCTTTAAGAACACTTTGAACTTTGAAAATGTTTAAGAAAAGATCTGATAGTTTGTTAATGACAAAAAGTCAATGCAGCTACTACTAATTTCTTTAATGCAATGAGTGATTTCCAGAAGTCCTCAGACACCAAGTAAAGACAGGGTGTTGGTGGTGATAGGGCGGTATTCACTAACCAATCTACATGAATGCAAGTGCTTCTTGCTGCTCTGAGAGGAATGACTTCAGTAGCGTCTCAGACACGGTCCCATAGCGGGAGAGCGGAGTCTCTCATTATTGGAAATTCTGGGTATCAAATCAGGACAGATTTTCTTTTCTTGGGGAGATCAAGGACTTGATGGAACGGTTCAAAAGGTCCATTGGTCTCTTCAAGGTTGCTATTTGATGTCTGGCACATTACTTGATATTCTTATAGTCAATCTCACCGAATCGGGGAAATGTTTACATAAGAGATCTTCCAATATCTACAGAGCTTATTACTAATGGAAATTATTATCAGACACCTTTTATAGTCTCTCCTCAAAAATAAAGCTTTAGATTCCTATAAGTCATTGCTGAACAGAGGAAGAAATACAAATTAATAAATTTACAGAGAAGAGGTCCCTGTTGTAACACCTCAGCAATTTCCAGTTGACACACGGCTTGATTGATGACACTTGTCATTGTTGATTGGTCTGGGCAGGAGCTGCCCTGGAAGTGAGATTGGCTGAGACAGTTTGCTTGTAGACAGGTGATTAACACAGGATCCATTGGTTCAGTCTTCAGGGCTTCAGAGCTAGAGATATTCATGTGTCCAAGAGACATGATTAACAGAGGGACCATTGGTTCCAATTTTCAGGGCTTCAGAGCTAGAGATATTCATGTGTCCAAGAGACATGATTAACAGAGGGACCATTGGACAAAGACATTTATGTGTTGATGAGCCATTATAACAGTGGGACCAGTAGTCCCGGGCTGGTTCAGAGGGGGAAACATTTGTGAGTTAGAAAGACACCTCAACAGAGGACAAGAATGAAAACCTTTATATGTTATTCAGTTGAATACTTTGTATGCTTTGTATGAGTTAGAGTCCTTCACTTCAAGGGATGTTTATAGATTTGAATAACAATGTTTCAAACCTTTGAGAAATTTGTGCTTTAGATGGCTAAACCAAAACTATATTGTGGTATTCACACAGCAGTGGATAAAACACAACAAAATCCTCAAAACTTACAGGGGTAGAAGGGTGACAAACAGATCTGTGGCCAACTGATAGCAAGTAAAGTTTCATTTGTGTGCAGTGTTGAATTATTTAGGTTGATATAGCAATGTAAGTATCTGAACCCTTTGCAATGCTGGAATTATTTGTAGTAATTGCTAAGTGAACAAAGCCAGGAAGATTTAAGTGACAATGTTGTCAAGGCAAGGTGGGACCACCTCCAAAGATGTGTGTTTATGTGATCATGCCCAAGATACTTGGTTTATTGTATCTTTATTGGCTGGAGTCTGGATTTCTGTAGTGAAGGTTTACTTTCAGCATTTGTTCAAGTCCTCAAGACATTTGTCTATGGATTCCCCAGAAAATTCATCATTGAAGTACTTGAGCATCTGCCAAACTTGTTCAGTCTTCTGTTGCTTTTTCTATTGTGTTGATGCTTTATCAAGCTGCAACTTCAATTTGAACTTTTTGGCCTATTCAGATGTTTTGAGACTTGAACATGAAACTTGTAAGTAGGAGAGGCTAGTGTTTAAATGCTCATCATGAATTCATAGAGCACTAAAAGATGTTTCTTGCACAATACTTCAAAGAAGTTGTCTTTGATACACAGTGACGTTCTTGCTTCAAGTGAGCACGAATAATGGTCTTTATGTTTGTCAGAGCAAAGAAGGTGTTTATGTATTTTCTTTCACTGATCTCAGTAGCATTATCAGTCATGAATTTGATTACTACCTGGAGGGACTTTCAGTTTGGTTTAGGGTTGTGGTTATAATTATCAGAGTTATTATATGAAATTAATTACTTCGTTAGACCATAGATTGTATTTGTTACATTTACTACTAGCCTCTTTCTTGAAACAATCTTGAACCATTAATGGTCTGACATATTTCTGGATTGAAAATTTTTGGTAATTTTTGAAGATATTGTTTTACCTTAGTGATAAATGTTTGAATGGTTATATCAAAATTTTATTTTTCTGATTTTTTTCCTTTATCATATTAAGAAGAATTTTGAAGGTTTGCAAATTCATTTTCTTTGGTGTTGATTTTAATGCTGTAAGAAATTACAGAGGCTATTATAGAGGCTACCATATAAAAAACCGAGGTCTTTTCAGAGCCAGCTTCTTCACCCATGGTTCGCAAGTGCCAGCCGATGCTCACAGGTTTCACCACAATGCTTATAGCCACTATAGTGTTGTGGGCTTTCTTCTTGCATTAATACTAGCAGCTGCAATATAAGTGAAATAATCTTGAAAGTGGCGTTAAACCCCAACTCACCTCACCTCAGCTCTTCACTGTAATGAGTGTGACTCAAATTTATACTAACACAGTTACACTTGAACATGTTATTAGAATATTGCATTAAAAGTTAGAAAATGAACAACAAAGTTCACAATCCATAGAGAAGGGTTTTCTCTCCAATGGGTGTTTGTATATATAGAAATGTTTTCTTTCATCTCTATAATTCAAAATATATGTGCCTCGATCTAAAAAGGTAAAGAACAATATACTTGAAACTTGTTTTAAGCTAAAAATCTCATTTCTGTTACTATCACTGTCAAATGCAAAGTCTTGATATTCATATATATATTTTGTTAAGTAAAGAAGTTCAAAGAGAATTTTCTGAACACAAAAGTGTGTTGCTGCTACTTCTCCAAGAATATCTTCCTTTGAAGCACATTGACAAAAATTGGTATTTACAGTTCCTGGGTCAGTTTCTTTTTCTTTTTGCTTGAGAATACATCAACTCTCTTTTTTACTGACTGTGAATATCTTTATATATATTCTTTATTAAAGATCGACTGAAATGACCCATGGCAACTTTCGTCATTCATAAGATTTGTATTCCAATTTGCTAGTAACTTGAGTTTAAATTTTCGAAATCGGCCGATAAACAACTTTAATACAGCTTTTTCGAATCACCAGCTAATTAGCACCAGTGAACAGAACTGAACTGGCCCGTGGTCATTGAGGCGTGTCCTGTCGCGTGTACTGCCGCGTGACGTGCTAGTCGGCGGAAGCATAATCTCCTTAATGAAAAAACAACAGGAAATCTCACAGTCTTAACAACTGTTTAAACATATCTAAAGTCATCCAAGCAACTCAAACCTCCGGTAAATTGATGTTGAATATATCTTTGATTATTTGTATTGTTCCTAGCGAAAGACAGTGTTTCAATATGATGCTATGCGCACTATCCCATGCCATGTGTTCATCAATTACGACGTCTGCCAAATGTTGTCACAACAATCAGATTGGTTTAACTAGCCTTTTTTTTATGACTCACAGGTGGCCGTTATGTAATCCTATCGCATTCAATTTCATTTCTTGATTTAATGGTCTCTAATTATACCTTTTGAATTTTAACGCCTTGGACCCGCCAAGCGGAATATATGTCCTGTCATAATGGCGTAACTCTTGGCATTCGACTGCTACTTAGTTTATTGTCACGGCGTCCAGTCATTTTGAACCAAGGAACTTGTAGAATACATATTCAACCAATAAATTAAGAGAAGGAGATTTGGCTCATGCACTTCTATGGACGATGACACACATTTAAAAAAGTACATCGTGAATAACGGGTACCAACATTCTTTAGGATTACATAGGATGTTTCTAACGCTTGCGCCAGGTATGTTTTCATGTCATTTATTGTTAAATTCAAAGACAGAGATATTGCAACACGGTGTGAGATGTTATACTAGATAAGAATATGATATGTGTTAGTTAAATACAAACGAATCATCCAATAAGTACTAAGTTGTCATGAAAGTGAATTGAAGTGAAACAAAATTTTTTTTTCTATAGTCATTAAAAAGTTTCTACATTGTCTCCCATTTATTACAGAAACCTTCATTTTTTCGAGACAATTTATAACTTCATATCGATAAATACATGTTGTAACACTACGTGATATCCCATAGTAATGGATCTCTTACCGACCAAGTTCTTTACCTTTTTGATATATACCCACCCAAGAAAACCGCGTCCAAGGATTGTCACAGTCCAAATAAGATGGATTTGACGACTGAGAGGGAAAGTTGATATCATGAAGCCGTTATATATCGTATTTTGGAATTCTTTCGGTCATGCTATTGCCTCTATTTTGCTGTTGAATTATCTTAAAAATACAGAGAAAATCAAAGGGCTGGACTTTCAGCTGACGCCTAGCACGTCACACACTGGGCGTGGCTTCGAGTCATGCTTCGGTGATTTTGTGTAAGCGTTCGCCAGTCTCATTAGGCGGCTATCCAAAACAGGGGTATAAAAGGTCTCCTAGTAGTCGAATTAAAGCGTATATTTTCTCATTTTTTGGCTCTATTGATTCATATATGTGAAGCGAATACAGATACTAATTTGTAATAATCAAATTCATGCGTTACTTCTCCTCTTTAAGACTTATATAAATAATATTTGATGTTTTTGTCAGTCAATCATCACCCTTCAAATCAGTTAATAATTTTAAATATGCATAAGTCAATATTTTGGCCTTTGAAAAAATGAATTGGTAACTTTTTTGAGTGGCATTATAGATGTGTGATTTTTGATAAGAACACTATTCATGGATGTCAACTTCTTATTTAAGTTTGTGAGTATGGGGAGTTTTAGCTAGCTTCTTGTATTGTTAACAGTAACTATTGGTTAATAATGAATCAAGAAGCTGCGTCTAAACATCACAAACTCAGAATAGATTAGAGGTCATTTAGTTGATAGTGTTCTCACCGTGAAAATGTCTTTGTTACACCTACAAGTTTGAGGTGAGCACTGACAAATTTAATTCAACATTTTCCTGATAAAAAAATGTTAAAATGACTTTGTTACACAAGAATTCACTTAATTCACAAGAAAAACTTGGACAAAAAGACCTTGTGAAGCACGTGCAGTGAGATGATGTAGATTGGCAGATCCAGAATGGGGAACTGATGCGCATCCCTCCCGTGAGAGATTTAAATGTGTTCAATGTTGAGAGTGGAATTCTCATACATGGACATTTATACAAGAAAAGTGCAGGGCATCGAACGTTAATTCAGTAAATAATCTAATTCTTCTGTCGACACAATTCTTTGATCAAAACTAATTCTTGTAGTTGTACTTGTGGCGACCATAGGGCGCATCCCTCTCAAAAACAAATTCTGTATCCGCCCCTGATCACTTGTTTTAAGTTTCTTCATAAAGCCCTTTATTGATATCCATATTATTAAAATTTATATAAAATTCTGTTTATCTTTAGTCAGAAATGTCAAAAATAAAGCTCAGGTTTCAAGAGCGAACTACTTTATGATGAGTATGTGTGAAATGAGGTTTACTTTCAGTGTTCAGGTTCTTGATGAAGGTCTGCTACTAGACAGAAAAACATGAAGTTTGAGTTAATTGACAGAACTGCTCTTGAACATGTGATGTGGAATACAGCATCCAAACCCTTTGATTGGGATGCAAATTGATAACCTAAATATAGTTGTTTTGCAAATAGCATCCATATGAATTATTTTGGTAAAAAGTAGTTGAAAGGCAAAATTGTATGAGAGGCTTTGATTCTGCAAATAGAAATTTATATTTGGTGCCCTTTGATTCTGTGTGGAACTCTGTAATAGGAGATGAAGTCACTCATTGATAGGGGAAATGCTGCACATGACATGACATGGCAGATTCAGGAATAAAATGGTGGATTATAAGGGAAAGAGGGGAAGATTGAGTTGGAAAGTGGGGGGAGGTTGAGGGGGAAAGAGGGGGAAGACTAAAAGGGAAAGAGGGGAAGATTGAGGGGGAAAGTGGGGGGAGATTGAAAGAGGATGGTGGAGATTGAGGGGGAAAGGGGATTCACATAACTTGCATGCAGAAGTGAGGAGGATGATTCAAAGCCCTGTAAACATCGCCATCTTCTCATCTTGGAAATATTGTATGGGAAAAAATGACAAAGCAAAATGAACAATATAAAATATTTTGAAAAAAAATTAGGTTAATGCAAAAAATATCAAGTTTTCAAAGTTGTTGGCTTCAATGTCTTGACATGTTTGTAAAGTTGTTTGTTCATATGATAGAAATTGTATTGTAAGGTCAGTGTTCATGGTCCCTTAGAAGAAAAGGTAAAACCATTTCTTTTATGTGGTACAATTATATCTTTGATCCTGTCCAAGATAAAGCTTAGATGAGGATAACAAATAAATTTTACATTTTTATATATATGCAACTAGTATTATTTTGGTGAATTTTCAATTTGCTGACAAAAATAGGGTGTTAAATAGTGATTTGATACATCAAATTCAGAATGAATTATTTTCATTTTAGGTAAAAAACAAGATCTTATTCAAAGACATTTGTTTCTTGGCAAAAGTTCTGCATGCACATATGCACATATGCTCATGTGCTTATGTCATATATGCTACTCTGGTTATGTTTCACCATTCAAGGTAATGACTAGGATTCAAACAATATATTACCAAGTTCAGGTAACAAGTGAACAAATAATAGCCCTCAAGTTGGGATATAAAAATTACACATAAACCATGAAATAGTAAGACAGATGAACTTGCTTATCTATACAACTTTATTCATCCAAATGATCCTTAGAATTTGTTTTTAGTTGCTTTTAAGTTTTGTTTTGAAAACGGCACATAAAAATAAATATTGAAGTGTTTGATTAATAACGTCCGGAGCTTAAGTGTTTAAAATAAATATGCAGAGTATTCACGCCAGATTTTAAAAATAAATATCCGTTTCCGTGTTTGTTTAAGAAACTAAACTTGGATGGCTAAACACACAAACCAGCCAAGTAAAATATGTGGATGTTTATTGGAAGGTAGAGAATGTTCGTGTCTAACTTTTTATCTACAGTTTGAAGTCTCAGTTCCGTTGCACTGCCTGTGTTCTTGGAGTACACACCGGCCATATGCTGTAGGTGCAAAATAATCAGTGTTATATGCATCTCATCCCGCTAATAGGTAACACTTGTCATGGGCAGGAACTTTTTATAGCTCAAGGGGTTACTCCTTAGTAGAAGGAATTGCTTCCTCCTTCTGGCTCTGAAGTTTCATTATCATCAAGAACACTGAATAACCAAAGGAGATATCGTTTGTGAGATAAAGCAATATCTTGCTTAGTTTTGGCAAGAGACTTTGCAGAATTCCCTGCCATTGTCAACTACATGACGTACGTTATTACAATGCTTTTCCAGAATGTTCTTCTGAAGATTCATACTTTGGTGAAATCACATTTCTAATACCAGATCTTTAGTTTTTTTCATTAACAAAAAATCAATAATGCAATAATGCTAGCAGGCATGATATAAGTGAAATACTCTTGAAATAATCACCCCACCTCACCACAAACTGTTTTCTGTTTGACTTTAATTTGAGTCAAAGTAAAGTTGAAAACCCTTTAATTTAGTATCTTGTAGGAGTCTTGCTTATCTCATTGTTGCAAAACAAATTGAAATATGGTATATCTCAAAATCAGATTATCTAACTGTTAGATATTTGTTATCCAAATAATTTCAGAAAAGATGAACTCATTTATATTCGATATTTGTTCTTACAAATAGGTCCCAAGTTAAAAGTGTGGAATTTTAAGCTGATATCTTTTCCTGCCTTACACATAAATGTATGCACAAGGTCCTTCACGCTGTACAGATTTAAAAACAACAGATAATAATTTTAAAGGTCCTGTAATATGTTTATCCTCATTTAACAATATTTTCTTAATCTTTCACAAAACATGTAGACTATGATACAGTACTACTAACCTCTGACATAAGAGTTCCTAGACGTTGCTCCCTAGCCAATTTCAGTAGACTCAATGCTTTAATGATGACAACTGTCAGCTTTGATTGGTCAGGGTAGGACAGACCCAAGTAATGAGATTTACTGGAGTATTTGAATTTAGACAGATGATTAACACAACATCAATTGGTTCTAGTGTTGAAAGGTTAAGAGCTAGAGATGTTCATGTGCTCATTTAAACAGAGGATTGCAACAGGGTTTTAGCACTGGAGATATTACTGTTTCAAAGAGACTTGATTGGTTCCAATCCAGAGGTTGAGAGTTAGAGATATTATGTTACTTGAGACATGAATAACAGAGAGATCATTGGTTTCAATGTTCAGAGGATCAGAGCTACAGATATTCATGTGTCCAAGAGTCAAGATTACTAGAGACATCATATTGGTTCCAAAAAACAGATGATTGGTACCGGGTTTTATTACTAGAGTTATTAACATATCAAGGAGACAACAGCATTGGTTCCAATCTTCAGAGGGTCAGAGTTATAGACATTCAAATGTCCAAGAGACAAGATTACTAGAGTCTCATTGGTTCCAGTACTCGGAAGGACAAAGCTAGAGATATTCATGTGTCCAAGAAACAAGATTATCATAGACATTACTGGTTTCAATATTCAGGGGTCAGAGCTAGATATTATCATGTTACTAGAGACAGGACTAACATAGACATTACTGGTTCCAATCTCAGCATGTGACAATTTTGTGTTCTTGTCAAATGTTTAAAGGTCTGGCCTATTGATTTCCTTCCAGTATTTGTCTCGATATCGGGTGACAACTTCACAAAGATCATTGACACTTCAAGCAATTGAATTTATTGTTAAGAATGAATTATTTTGACACCTTACACCTGTAAAGAATATCTCTTCCATTGATTCAGTGATTTATACTTTAACATTTCCACATACATCTTTGGAAAAGAGATCAACTTTCAGACTTTGAGAAAAATGTTCTTGTTATGCAAAACTAAAGAAAAAATTATATGCTGCTGTTTCAAACAATGGTACAGTTCTTGTACAGTTCTTGTTTTACTGACACTTTTACTGCTGAGAGCAAATTTACAGAACATCTTTACTGTTAGTGGATTGCCGACTTAGTTAAATCAGTGCCAGGCTGAAGTATGAGCTGTTGGATTGTGTTAATAGATTTATGATAAATTGTGTATGATTTGTAGAAATTGAAGAACTTAAAAGGGACCGGAAGTATAAATATTAAAGTTTACTTTATCATTTACAAAGCAGAAATCTATAACAATACTTCATTAGATGAGAAGTTCAGCCCTCTCATTTTTTAAAATCTTGACATTGTAGATAACTTTTAAAAATTTGAATTTGAATTTATGTTGTTCTGAGCTATTATCACATTATAAGTGTATATTACCTCGTGATCCACTACAGGAAGTATCATCAATCTGAAACTTATGATGTATGGCTTCTATACAGATTCTTTATAGCTTAATCATTAACAGCTGCACAATGATTTCAAATTAAATGATTTTCTTTCCTTTGATTTAATGATTTACTCATAAACTTATAGTCACTTTATATTAAACTCTTTGAATCTTCAGAGAGAATTCTTTTTTGGTGGTTCTTTGATACCACCAAGCATGAGAGAAAAATTAATGCTCACAGATGTCCTTCCTGTATGGGTTTTTGTGTACACGATTTGCAGAGACATTGTCAATCAGTTTATCATATCCCTGCTATGAGGTAGTCGGAGGTATAGAGCTTGTATGTCCTTCCTTCCGTCTGTCCGTTCATCAGATCATATCCTGGCATTATAATCATTATACTCAAAAACTATATTACTCGGAAACTTGAGATTTGATACACATGTGAGTCATTAAAGATTTACATCAGGATATTTGATTGATATTGACCAAAAACTGCTAATTTGAATGACTATTTTTTACCCAGGGAATATCTAAAAAAAAATTATGTTTGAAACTTCAATGTTGGTATGAATGTTACTTATTGGGTGTTGATGTGCCTATTTTATAGATAGTGTGTTCTTCATGTTTTGAAGTCATTACCTTTAAAGATTAAACAAATATCAAGAGACAAAGAGTTTGTTGTTTAAGTCAAATTTGTCAAACATTTTCTATTGAATTAATTATTTCATCAAGGAGTAATGATTAGCTGAAATTACCATTTCTATACATGTTGGTTAACTAAAGTGACAATATGAAGGATATGGTTTAGATTTGTTATGAAAAAGGGATAACATTTTCTTGTGGATGAAGAGATTAAAGAGACAGTTTGACCAGATTTTTTATATAGAAATTCTCATTTTTTATCTAATGAAATAATGATTGAAATACATTCATTTTAAAAACTTATCTCCCAGAATGTAATTTTGATAAGTTTGATAGTATCATGGACACGATAAATTACCCATGAAATTAAGTCGAAAATACCCAATAATAGCTAGTTTAAGCACAGTTGAGTTTGTTATGACTTAATGGTTCTAGAAATACGTAGTAGTTGACACTTAATGTTTCTTCATTGAGACTTAAGCTGCAATAAATAAAATGGTAGTGTTATGGCTATTGTGACATTTGGCATTCCCTATCTGACATTTACACAATAACTGTGTCTCAATCAACACTGTCCTTTCTATTGTCTTCATACGTCAGTGAGAGTCAAGTGATTCTGTAGTTTATTATAACTAAAAAGTAGAAGACTGTTCTTCTCAGGTTTGTTAGGGATTTATTTTTTGAGTCAAATTGAGATTTTTTGGAGAGATCAATATAAAATTGATGTGGTTGAAAAGTTATTTTTAGGTAAATAAATTTTTTAATGTAATGATTTGAATAAGTCGCAAAATATTTGATAGTTTTATAAATTATATATATTGTTATTCAATAAAGAAAAGATTTATTAACATCTGTAAAATTATATTTCTTACAGAGTTTGGGTTATAACACGTAATGGTGATCAATTTCACATTAGTACAACAATTTTCAGTTGGCTAAAATTTGAGAGAGGATCAAAATGATTCCAGAATTAAAGTTTCAAAATGAGAAATCTTACATCCTTCATATGTCATAATTAGATGAAATAATTGTAATGAAACTATAAAATATTATTTTTGACAATTGGATAAAAAAATTATGAAAAAATTCATCAGAAAAGACTTAAAACGGATTTGTTATTGAAATTATTTTCTTCTCCAAATGCATACTGCATATGGATTCAGATTAACTTGCGAGATGGAAAGTTCAAAACATAAATCCTATACTTCTAAAAGAAACCTGAAGTAGAAAAATCTTGTCTTCAATATCTTTAAAAAATTATGAAATGTCATATCTTCTCAACAAAGTAAACAGTTTGTAATAAGATGCTTTCTAAGTTTACAAAGGTTACAAATTGCATGAATCTAAATAAGAATTAAAAAAATACTTTATGGACATTTTGTTTTGGAAAAAGTCCTTTAATAATATAAAAAAAACAATTCATAAGTAAAGGTCATAAAAATATATATGATTGATACTTTCAAATACAAATCAGTGACAAATATGGGAGGACAGATTTATATGTTTATTGGTAATGAATGAAAAATAATGAAAAATTCAAAAGACACCCCTAAATCCACTACCCCAACCTCCTACCCCAACCCCCATCCCAAGAAATGCCACTGAGGATAATTTGAATCATTTTTGACGGACATGATACCTCATGAAAAAAGAGTGACTCAATAGTCTAGCATTAATTAAGAGTAATGACCAAAACATCTTAATTATGTAGGTTAGTAAATGTTGTTTTCATTGTTGTTGTGAGATACTTTCAGATGTTTCTATTATGATGATACAGGTTTCTTTATTTCATCAACTCGCTGCAACTTTATCAGTGAAGATCCTTATAGAAAACTCTGGCCACTAAATACATTGTTAAGCCCTCTATGAGATTGTGGGGTCAGTAGAAGAGCTTGTTAAGATGAGAATCCTAGTAAGTTCAAGACTGCATATCGAAGCCTCTCCTTTTGCACCTGTTAACGAGTTCACCTTTTTACCTGCTCACACCTGGCATCAGCACGTTCCGAGGCAGGTAATACAGGTAGCATGTGGTTTGAATCATTGATAAGGAGAGCTGAGCGCCAGAGGCTCTAGGATGGTGTAATAACCTCTTGATGAGGAGAGGTCTAGGGCTTGTATATGCTCATCTCTCCCATGATAAAAGGCGTGTGATATTTCACTTGTTGTGAATGGTTATCTTTCTTATGATGATTCCAGCTTTGGAGCACTGTTGTGAAGTGGTTAACATGCTGGCCTCTCACTCCAAAGACCCAGGTTTGAATCCCAATGGCGACACCTAAAATCTGTGACCTGGGTCCTATCCGGTGTTGCGTCCTTGTGTCACTGCATTCACATTGCACTCAGTCCATACAGCTGTTAAAATGGGTACCTGAAAACAGGATGTATTGACCTACATGCTTAATAACGGAGCAACCTGTGTGGAGAGAGAATGACAGTCTGAAGACCTTGCTGAGTTAAAATCTGAGTCCTGTGGCTAATAGGTGACTCCTTGGCCTCTGATATATCTTGTTTACCCTAAAAGCTTGCTAGTCTTTTCTTCAGGATCAAAACCTTTACAAGCTTAAATGATATGTGCTGACAACTTGGCTTATCGGTTGTATGAATCTTTTATAATATTTGCCTAAAATAAGGGCCACATTTAAGTCCAAGCCTATAAACTGATGAAATCTTGTGTGTAGACTCCATGGCTGAGCAGAATTATAGTTGTACATTTTTTATTTGTATAACTTTTTAACCTATATATCATAAATCTCATCAAACCAGATGAGCTACAGAGCCAATTGCTCTCTCTTTGGATAACTGCATATCTCAAACTACAAGAAACTCAAAGTGGTAAGATATGATTATGATAAGCAATAAAAAAGATAAAAGCTATTTTTTAAATGTCAGCATCTTTGGAATTCCATCTTTCAATCAGAAATAAGTCTTGAGTGTTCTGATATTTCACTTGCTGATAGTTTATGTCATGATGAACACCTGGATTTTTTAAACTTAATTGTTGTGATGTGTTTATGTAATCTTCAACGGGAGTTAAATATCCTTCAATATGAGAGTCATTTAGTTGATAATGACGTATGGCTCCTATGAGGATGCTACTGGTAGTAATTAGGAAACTGATTAGTTAATTAGGAGTTACCAGCATACACTGATGCAACTATCTAATGATTGTTTACTTTTGATGTTTGGTAAACATTTTGCTTCTTATAATAAGTTTCAGGTGGATGTGAATATGGTCTCCTGATGGGAGGACATTTTGCTCATACTGCCACAACATTCGGAGGGGAATTTGCCTTTTTTTTCAGTACAGTAGTTAGTTCAGACTTAATGCACATATGACTCGATATGTTGTCAGAAGTGCATGGGCATTTTCATAGGGATATTTATGAATGACCTTTGCATACTTCCATTTACTACTGAAAGTTGGCTGGCACCAGTTTTCACAAAAAAAGACTTGTCATTTAGGGAGTATATATTAATTTCATAATGCAGTATTGAACAATAATTATTTTACCTGATTATATGACAGTGTCCATTATCTGTTTGTCCATCCATCAGTCAATGTTGTTTTAAAATCTTTTTTGTCTTCTCGAGAATCACTTGCTCTTACCGGCTGAAAACCTTGGACATTGTGGATTGTAAATCTTAAGTTGGCGAACCTTTACAAGCAGGTTCTCTTTCGGTAGGACAAAAAGCCCTTAAAAACTGAAATGTTTTTTACAGACAACTTTATGTATGTAAAATTTGTATGTTAGAGATCACTCTGTCTGCACTAATGCAAGTTCTTGTTAGTAAGCTGCCTGTAAGATCAGTGCAGGGGGTGTTGTTTGACACCTGGAGAGTGGGTACCCCTCCTGCAAGGGACTCACCCTGAAGAAGTTCCTAACAGGTAGTTTGGTCACAATTATTGCCTTTATTTTCATCCTATCAAATATGTATACAGTTTGCTGAGCTCAAAGCTTCTCCATCATACTGTCATTAGCTCTAAAGAGTAAACATTTAACTGTTATAGACTCTGCAATCATACTGACCACTTTAGTATTTGTTATCAAACAATGGTTTCTGTACTTCCAGTTATATAAACATAATTCAGACTTGTCAGAGAGAAATGATTTGTTCAGTTGATGGTGAATCAACATTTCTTATAATCCTGAAATTCAGAAGTAGTTTTGAACGTTGCCAATTAATGAGTTGATGTAAAAGTGTTTGAAAATGTAATTAATCTTGTAGGAATTTAAGTTTTATCACAAGTAAATACCCTAACAAATGAGGTGGCCTTACATTTCTCAACTGGACAAGATATATAGGGCCATGTGATGAGGGAATTTCTATGGGCATTTTGTGTTTTTGCATGACCTCAAATGGTAAAGAAAAGTGTATGTACTTTGTACATTAAAAAACATTTGTGTTGAATATCTTAAAATTACCAAACATTTTACTATTTGAAACATCAACAATGCATTCTTATTCTGGAACAAAGATTTGCACACTCATAAAGCTGTTGTTATGCTTCTGATCTTACTCGTTTTTTTAAAACTACTTTGTGAATTTTTAGCTCATCTGGTCTGAAAGGCCAGAGTGGCTTTTGGTATTGCATGTAATCCGGGGTAAATCCGTCCATTTGTCCATCTGTCCATCCACAAACTTTTCACTATTTCATCTTCTTCTCCAGAACCTTTGACTCTAGAAATCTGAAATCTTGTGTACAGAATCCTTGCCTAAAGAGTTTCTTATTTATAGATTCAGTAAACCTGTGACCCCTGAGTGCTACGGGGAGCACGCCCTAAAAATCTATTTTCATCTTCTTTTGCAGAAGAAAGTGGCCTAGAATACTAAAACCTTGTGTTCACACTGATTAGCTGATTGGGATTCTAATTTTTAGATTTGGTGACCCTGTGACCCCTATAAACCTATTTCCATCTTCTTCTGCATAAGCAAAAGACCTAGAAAGTTGAAACGTTTATAGACCTCGTAGATGATGGGTATTATAATTCATAGAATTGGTGATCCTTTGATCCAAACTAAGAGCCCTAGGGACAATGCCCTAGAAATATAGTTTCATCTTCAAGATGCCTAGACAGCTAAAACCTTGTGTACAGACTCCTTAGCTCAATTGGGTTATGATTTATTGATTTTTTGATTCGGGTAACCATTTGATAAATAAATCATAAATAGCCTAATGTGCCACAGAGCCAATGGGTCAATTTTTCAAATCTTGAGAGGCCAAAATATAATTCAAGTTACATTTGTGCTATAACCATGTACTAGTAATAAAGCTATCTATAAGCAGGCATGTCTCATTCAATTTGGTTCAACAAAAATACCCTTAAGATGTCTCTTTTAAAAAATTGAATGAAGTTTTTGTAGCATGTTAAAGATATATTGTCATTGACTATTTTTTAAAAGATGTATGTCATGAAGATACGATTATCAACATTATTTGTATTACCGTATTCGACTTAATAACCGCCCACTCCCCTATAAGCGCCCACCCACCACGTTTTTGAGTGAACAATATGCATCCTGATTTAGCGCCCACCTATCAACATTGCTTACCTTGCATGCTGATTCATTGAGGAAGGTTTTTCAGTCTTGCAATAAGTCTTTTACTTCCACTAAAGTGAAGAATACAGGGTATTTCAAGACCCCCAGCCACCATCAAAATGATAAAACTTATAAAACCATATTTCAAAGACATGTGTATCGTAAGAAAACACTTTCAAGACTAAACTTGAGGACAATTTTTATCGTTTTAATTTGCGCCCCCTTTTACCAATTTTTTAAGCGCCCCGGGCGCTTATCACGTCGAATACGGTACATGTGTTATTCATAGGAATTGTGTTATTTATAGCAATGTGACTGAACTGAATTACTTCAAAGTCAACTAAGACCTATTGATGGGTTTAACTGACACTGGTTCCATAGTTCACAATCTGAAGCAAGGCTGTAATGGGTCTCACATGAGATCTCTGTCAATCAATTAAACCTTTATTGACCGTCCATCTTGGAATATTGGTATCATAAAAGCGACTTAATGGAGGAATTAATTAATTGATACTTAATCATTGATAATAATGCATATTCAAGATGTACAGGGAATTAATAATTGCAAATGTATTTATTCTTCGTCATCTGATATTAACATCGACATGTTAAACTGATTTGCTTACTTGTAAACCTGGAGTTTGAACAACAACATGTATACGATAATCTCATTATCTGATCTAAGTCGCTTGATTTACAGGTAGTTCTTGTTGACAATGCGATTGTGAAATGGATATGAAATATTAATGCTTTACAGCTCTAATTGAAGGAAACCTTTCTAATTATGTCTTGACATGAGAATCCTTTGATAAGGAACAATTAATGAGTAAATGAATAAACAATGGTAGTCTGGGGAGACGTGAGACATTATCGGGTATGTTTGCTTGCCATTCGTTATCGAGGTAGAGTCTGGTGGTAGATATATATAATTTAACGATTCATGCTTGATCATTTGAAAAATTGTATAATTATACACCTTTCAGGTGTGAATGAGATAAAATGTTACATATTTTCTTGCAAATGAATTAAAAAATCAACAGGCGCTGATGAGTGCAGTCTTCAAGGAAAATAATGTTCTTCCCAAATGAAGACAGTATGATACAAATATGTTTAGGATATGGTGTCAGGCAGCTGTATGTTGCTGAGCCTATAGATTTCTTGATCAATTCATACATTTGTATAAGTAAGTCATTTAATTTAGTTCCAAAGAAGATATTTATATAATTCACAAACAGATATCAATATTTGTGATATTTAGTTCCTGAGAATATAATGATGCTCCAGGAATAGAAGGAAATTAAGGTATATACCTATGACAAAATCCTGAGCAGGTTGAGAATAGATCAATAATCATCTTACTTATGTTTTCCCAAATACTGAACCCAGCACAAACAGAACTATCAAACTATGTATCTTGTTCAAATCCTGTATAGTTAAAATCTCTTAACACATTTTTAGCTCATCAGGTCTGAAAGACCCGATGGGCTTATGGCATGGCATGGTGTCCGGCGTCCGTCCATCCGTCCGTAAACTTTTCACTTTTTCGACTTCTTCTCCAGAACCAATGACTCTAGAGAGCTGAAATTTTATGTGCATACTCCTTGGCAAATGGGGATTCTAAATTGTAGATTTCGTGACCCCATGACCCCAAATGGGGTCACAAGGGTCAAAACCTTAAAAATCTATTTTAATCTTCTTCTCCAGTTCCAAAAGGTCCAGAGAGCTGAAAAGTTGTGTGTAGACTTCTTGGCCAATGGGGATTCTAAATTGTAGATTTTGTGACCCCATGACCCCAAATGAGGTCAGAGGGGTCAAAACATGAAAAACCTATTTTCATCTTCTTCTCCAGTTCCAAAAGGTCCAGAGAGCTGAATAGTTGTATGTAGACTCCTTGGGCACTGGAGATTCTAAATTGTAGGTTTGGTGACCCCATGACCCCAAATGGGGTCACAGGGGTCAAAACCTGAAAAACCTATTTTCATCTTTTTCCCTAGTTCCAAAAGGTCTAGAGAGCTGAAAAGGTGTGTGTAGACTCCTTGGCCAACAGGGATTCTAAATTGTAGGTTTGGTGACCCCATGACCCCAAATGGGGTCACAGGGGTCAAAACCTAAAAAACCTAATTTCATCTTTTTCCCTAGTTCCAAAAGGTCTAGAGAGCTGAAAAATTGTGTGTAGACTCCTTGGACACTGGGGATCCTAAATTGTAGGTTTCGTGACCACTTGACCCCAAATGGGGTCACAGGGGTCAAAACCTTAAAATCCTACTTTCATCTTCTTCTCCAGTTCCAAAAGGTCTTGATAGCTTAATAGTTGTGTGTAGACTCCTTGGACAATGGGGATTCTAAATTGTAGGTTTGGTGACCCCCATGACCCCAAATGGGGTCACAGGTGTCAAAACCTAAAAAACCTAATTTCATCTTTTTCCCTAGTTCCAAAAGGTCTAGAGAGCTGAAAAATTGTGTGGAGACTCCTTGTACACTGGGGATCCTAAATTGTAGGTTTGGTGACCACTTGACCCCAAATGGGGTCACAGGGGTCAAAACCTTGAAATCCTACTTTCATCTTCTTCTCCAGTTCCAAAAGGTCTTGATAGCTTAATAGTTGTGTGTAGACTCCTTGGACAATGGGGATTCTGAATTGTAGGTTTGGTGACCCCTTGACCCCAAATGGGCAATGGGCATTTTTAATTTGATTGTGAATAACTCGGACGTTGGGACAGGCTATCTTTCCTACACTGCCCATGACCCCATGGTCTAAACCCAAACACCTATTTCTATCAAAAGTCTGATGAGCTACAGAGCCCATGGCTCTATTTTTTAAGGGAAATAATGGGATCTTACGAAGAGGAAAATCATTGTTTCCATGATATTGAATGTTGCTAGAAAATCTATTCAAACTAATATGTAGGAGCGCTTTAACAAACAATTCAATGCAATTCCTCCTGTAAATGAGTATGTTTTTCTGCTTTTCATTGCTATTTGATATTCTCTTTGGAAGGCCTGGATGTGAAAGCATGATACTGGGCAAGTTGTGGACAAAGACATTTTCTATGGTATCTATTAATATTTTAGCTATTGAATGGTGTCTGAGTGGGGATTTTACAGGAATCAACTCATCTTTGAAAAGGGGAATAATCTGGTAATTGCCACTGCATTAGAGTGTCCTAATAGCTGAATTCCTGAATTCCAGGATCATGCAATGAAAGAGCAGGGCTCTGAGAGTAGCAAGACTGCAGTTGACAAATACCATGTCTATGAAGAAGAAGAAGAACATCACATCTAGAACATAAATGAGTGAGATAATTAAAAAAGTATATGTAAAAAGTATAACATTTTCTGATTTTTGTACTTCATGGCAGCTTAACAACATCGCTATCATCCGAGAGAAAAGATTTGAAGATCGGCACTGCTAGTTAACAAGAAATCATTTTGGTTCTGAAAATGGTTTATATTCTACTCAAAATAGATATCTTCAAAATTGTCATATGCTACATTTCTTAGGACAAAATTGTCACTATCTTCAATTAGAACTGTCAACTGTGATCAATTGCAATCTGCGATCATACTCCCAAAGTTGGAAAATATTGGAAAATATTTCAGTTTTGAAAACAAGGGTTGTTCACTGCAATCATAGTTTGGCGAAGGAAATAGATTAAAACTTTGTAGATGATGAAGCATCACTTTATCCGTGTCAGATTGATGTTCTTTGGAGCTATTGCATCTTTAAGAAACTACACGAGCAATATGAATGGGAAATGGATTGATTGATTGCACTGTGCCTCTTTGATGAGATGCCCAGAGTGATCATGTGCACATCACACCATTAGTGTTGGAGTCATTTTTCAAGAACAAGAAAATTGATTTTGATTAAATTTGGTATAAATTTTTTTTGGCTGAATCATATTAACCCTCAAGTTGCTGAATATTATTTTGACCAGTTTTGCCCCCGTGGCTGAATTTTCCAGCACTCGCCTCGCTACGCTAATAACGCAATTAGCCCCTGTGGCTGAATTATTTCGCACCGCGAGTCGCGGCTGTTTTTTCGATAAATGGTGTATTCCCATGGCGGATTACGGGTGAAACTGACCGTTCGATACAAAAGTAGCCCGCCAATCCCGTACACAAATGAACGATCTTTATCCGAAACTTTGAATGAAATTTTTATCTTACCTAGAACGGTTTCTATTGCAATATGAAGATTGTCTTTATTTAGAGTTACGCAAAATCCTTAAATATAATCGCACAATTAATTTTTTTATATGGAATTGAAGATACATTATTCCTCTTTACGATGATATATATTTTTTTACAATGCGACCTCTAGTTAGATTTCTACAATTATCTAAAGATTGTCTTTATATCCGGCTGAATAAAATCCCTAATACTTAGCGCGCATACATGTATTATATATGGAATTGTAGACAATTTATTCTTCTTTATGATGATAAAAGATTGTTAGAAAATGTCACCCTGTTCAAAAGATATACGCCGCGAAAGATGGTTGGAGGTACCCCGAGGATGCTCCGACATAACGGGATTTTTAGCCAGAACTAATTCTCCCTTGGGCAGTCTGGCATCGGTACGCTAATTAGTACCGTTATACCCCCGGGGCACCCCCGAGGCACCAGCATGCGAGTGCCAGTGTTCTAAGCAACAGCGTTGCTTCCTGCTGTACCGATCCTCTCGGCGCGTGCAGTCACACGCGGGCGAACATTCCGAGATAATAAAATCAATCATTCTATACGCACGCCGCATCGTTATTTCTTGCTGCGCATGTACAAATTATACATGGAAATAAAGATAAATCTTTCGTCCTCACGACTGTGAAAAAATAATGAAAAGGTGCCAACTGGTTCAAAAGATATGAAAAACGAAAGAGTGATACCCTCAACTACTTGAAAACAAATTTTGATAAGCGTTCTATTTGCGACACCAGTCGCATCATTGACCGCATCGTTATTATGGACTGCGCATATGCATATTATACATGGAATTAAAGACAATTCTATTCCCTTGAAATAGGTGAAAAAAATATAAAAAAGTATAAAATAGTTCGGGAGATATGAACCGCTAAAGAGCGACACCCTCAACTACTTGAAAATACATTTTGACAATCGTTTTATTTGCGACATTTGTCGCTGCACTCGCCACACCATTTTTATTAATTGTGCACATGCATATTATACACGGAATTAAAGATCATTCTTTCCGCGTGAGAAAGGTGGAAAAAAAATTAAAAAGTGCCAAATAGTTCGGGAGATATGAACCGTTAAAGAGGGGTACCCTCAGACATTTGGGGAAAAAAATTGATAATTGCGACATTTTTCGCATTATTTGCCGCTTCTTTGTTATGTGTTGCGCACATACACATTTCAAAATGAATCAAAGCCAGTTCTTTTCCCTTTACGATGATGTAAAAAGTATGAAGTTTCGCCACCCGATTCTAAGAATACAAATTGCGAAAGATCGGGGTAGATTCGTGATGCGGCTTGTATCGAACGTCCAGTGACAGCTCACATTGACTTTCTCTGTCTCTTTTACGACTTAAAAAAAAGATTATTTTATTGACAATCAGTATTTTATATTACACTCATTCACCTTATTGATGTGAAGAATAAACTTTATAAGGAGAGTAACGCTCATCCACACTTCTGCTTCTTTCTTCTTTCTTCAATCTTCTTGATTATCCCCCTCATTTTCCTTCTCTGACATCAAACTGATATAAGCTTTAGTGCAATCTTGTGACGTGTGATAAATTCTGAAACATGGTGCTGCACATAGAGCCACATTACACTCGCTACATTCGTAAGAAGATTCTTTGCCTACCCTTTTCTTCTTTCGAACTGGCTCATTGCTTTCTTCCACTGCCCTTCGAAAGAGTTCTCTTTTCGCTTTGGAGCAAACAACACACATACGGGAAAGCCTCTTCTTCTTTCCAACAGGCTGAATCTTTGATGGAAAGTGTCGACCATGAAGACGTATCACACTTTCGTCGCTTGTGCTTGGCCTGCCACGAGGACGTCTACGCAGGGAAGGTACTTTTTCCGTGTCTGCGAAGGTGATCATATGCTGCACTATATCTTTTCTGAATTGACGGCTTGTTTTCAAGGTTTTGTCTTTTGAGAATTCTTTATAGAGAATGTAAGAGTTCAACATGGCAACGTTTAACACATGAAACCACACTCGCTTCCACCATTTAAGAGTTTTCATTTTGAACGGGGTGTACGACAGCATCTGGTCGGCCCGATCCACACCTCCCATATATTTGTTGTACTCGTGCACAATACTTGGTCTCGTATTTGCTTCCCCAGTCACTCGGTTCTTCTTCCCTGTCTCTACAATTTCAGTGTCTTCTACGGTTGACATGAGCAGCACTGACTTCCTGTCCTCATACCTCACAACGAGTAGGTCTTGATTGTGATAGATCATCATATCCCCTTTCTTCTGTTTTTTCTGTGCCTTCTTTAGCTTTTCAGGAATGCCTTTGCGATTGCCTCTCAACGTCCCAGTTGCACCAGTTCCCATTTCCCACAAGTTTATATACAATGCCACAGAGGAATAGAAATTGTCCATGAACACATGATATCCTTTCCCAGCATAATCCTTCACCAAGTCCATGACGAGATCATACGTTTTCCCACCGACAGAAACAGATTCATTTGTTTTTCCAGTGTAGAGTTCAAACTTGCAAACATAACCATTGGTTGAGTCACACAGCATGTAGGCCTTTATCCCATACTTCTTCGGCTTGTCGGGATTGTATACTTTGAAACTCAGATGGCCTTTCCAAGGCACCAACCCTTCGTCAACACAAATAGTTTGATGCGGCTTGTAAATTCTGGAAAAACGATGCACGATGCGCTTGTACAAATAGCCAAGTTTATTGATTGGTGAAAACTGGGGTGTGTTTCGTCCCGGCATTTGGTTATTATCATTCAAATGTAGGTACGTTAGTAATAACCAGAACCTATCACGAGGCATACATTTGGCAAAGAAAGGCGTCGACGTCACATCACTCGATGACCAATACTCAGAAAAGTTTCTCTGTACAACCAAAGACATTGCTATAGTCATTGCTACGAATACTTTCATTTCTTCAGCATTCGTATCATACCATTGCCTCAACCTTGAACAGGGCTTTAGAACCGTATCGTCAACCTGTTGGTGGAAGTATCTGTTGGTTTCTGCTGCCATTGATCCATAATCATCTTCATGAAAAAACAACCCGAAATAGTCTACAGGTTGCGGGTTATCAGGCAATTCTATGAAGCGTCCTAATCCCGTGTTGCCAGTAAATTGGAGATCAACACGTCCACGTGGCCTCGGACCCTCTGTCCAGCGTTCCATAAAGTTGTCACGGTCATCAAAATGTGTGTCCATTTCATTATATTGCTCATCAAAGCCACTGAACTCTTCTTCTGTGGAAGTACCAGTCGTAGCAGTTTCACCCGTAGCTGCTAATATGTGTCTTGCAATGTTTCTTATTTCTACATCACTATCAATGTCACTTTCACCATCACTGTCACTGTCACTATCACTATCACTCTCATCAGTTGATTCCATATCAGAAGCTTCATCGGCATGGACCTCGTTGATGAAGTCGTCGTCGCTAGACGTTGACGGACCTTCCCAACTCCTGGTTCGCGGCCTCCTGGCCTTAGGCATCTTTCACATCAATCTGTAAATGATTGAAAATAATTTAGGCACACGCAAGATATAATAACATCAACACATGACCTGTTGTACAGAGAAATTCAATGTGAGCTTCATGGACGTTCAATTGCCACATTTTGTAAGTGTTTGAAACAAAAATTCACAATCCCGCCGAAGGTGCCGATGGCACCGACGGCCGCCGACGTTGTATCAACATTATCAACCCTGATGCCGCCTTCTGACTCCTATGCAACGAGCCGGCGAGTCGCGAACAACTGCCTTCTACGTCAGGAAAGTTCTGATTGTCAGTTGTGGATTACAAAAGTTTTTCAACTCTTGACTTCTCTTCCGAGAATGATAGGTTCCACGGGCCTATCCGTCGGGACGGCCGTAGTCAACGAGCACCCGGCCCCTTGTCTTTATTTCACTCGAAGGAACTCATGCCATCCCGACATATATAGCAAACTATTTAATACATTGGAATGCTACCAAACTTTTTTTTCAAAAATGAGTTTCCTCGACCAACACAAATTTGGCAAAGAAAAACACATACCTGCTGGCGGTGCCCGACGAAAGTCCGCTGAAATTTTTTTTCTCGAACACGAACATTTTTGTTGGACACATTTTCTTATGACCTGATGGCCGTGCCCGGCGAAAGATCCCCGACATATTTTGTCTCGTTTGTACATGTACATTTTATATATCACTTTGTAGACAATTTATTCCTCTTGATAATGATGTAAATGGTTTTGAAATGTGTCATTTGTACACGGGGATATGAAGTGCCAAAGTTTCCCTATTTCCGTCACTAACGGAATTGCGAAGTGCGAAAGTTGTTCTTTTTACGGCACTTGTTGAGTCTTTATTTATTTGCGCGCATAATAATTGATATAGGGAATTAAAGCCAATTCATTTGTCTTTATAGTGATGTAAAATTCAACAAAATCTTTTTCACGGTGTAAAAGAAATTCATTGTGAAAGAAAGGCACATGAAAATCGCGCTTCAGATCACATGATAAGAAAGTCGGCAAAATTACCTTTTTGTGCGGCGCTTGCTGTATCTTTATGAATTGTTGCGCATGTACACATTTTACATGGGATTAAAGACAATCTTTTTCTCTATCTTGTGATATAAAAAATGTCAAAATATGTAGAGCACATCATGAGAAAATTGGTGTGATAAAACAGTGTAAAACTAAAAATATATAAAAATCACCTTTTTTGCGGCACATGCGGTATCTTTATTTCACGAGGCGCACATATGTTTTTTACATCGAATTAAAGAGATTTTTTTTCTCTTTCAAATGATCCCACCTATATTGAAATCTGCCCAAGGGTTCAGAACATAGGGCGTGCGATAGGAAGGCGTGCATAGGGTCAAAATGCACGCGTCTCAGTAAACGATAGCATGCGCGGGTCGGTAAGCTCGTGCGAGAGGGTAGAAAGTGCCCACAGGCTATTAGCACGTACGGCGGGGAGTGGGGGAAAATTGAGTGATTTTAAAGCTTATTATCGGTACGATAAACGTTATCAATCGTTGCATAATTTTCGGAACATGTACGCGCATTATTTAGAACACCAACGAAACAAAATTCGGTAGCTTAGCGACACACGGACGGAAAGTACTAGCGTTAAACTGACACTACTGCCGTGCAACAATTGCCCGTCCTTCGCTGCTGTGCACCTCGGCGTTAATGAGCTAGCGTGAGAAAAATAGAGTTTCGATGTCGCATCTCGCCCAGAGGACATGCGGTCAAAGCAAATTTCAACCCGGACAGGCCCGGGACCCGCATCTTAAGGGTTAATATATAATCACTGCAAATATACTGTTCCTTCTCGAGAGCCCATATGTGTCTTTGCTGACATATCCATTTCTGGCCCAGGTTACAAATGTCTTGTGCCTCCACTAGGATTTGAACCCGGGCCATTTGCCTGATAGGCCAGCATGCTTACCACTTCACAAATGTACTCCACTAGTGCACAAAGGAACTTCATTCTCATCTTTCTCAACATTTAGACAGCCGGTAACCCATAGACATCCAATTTGGTTTGAGAGGGCCCTTATTTAGTTTGATAGGGCCATAAGGTTGATTGAAGTGTTCAAAATCAGGAAGATCAAAAATGAAATAATGAAAATAGTGTGAAAAGAATTGACAAATTCAGGCAATGTCAGATGATATGGCAGAAAAATTTGGTGGTTTTGTTTCATTGCCAGCTTAAGTTAATTTGCCTCAATGGAAATTCTATTTTCTTGTTTGGAACAGATAATGCACATTCCCAAGGAAATAAATTTCCAAGGAGTTTTTAGACTTTGATGAATAAGTACTAATGCTAGTTGAACTGATGGATGGATGAACTGATGGATGGACAGATGGACTGATGGTTGGTGATGGGTGGATGGACAAATGGATGACAGATAGATGGATGGAGGGACATATATAATTATATGGGTGGATGGATGGATGGATGAATGGATTGACTGATGGATGGACAGATGGATGGATGGTTTGGTGATGGGTGGATGGATGGATGGAGGATCAGCTATTGGCAGGGTGGATGGACAGATGGATGGATGGATAAATTGATGGATGGATGGATGGATGAATTGATGGATGAACAGATGATCAGTGGATGATTTGATGGATGGATGGACAGATGGCTGGATGGATGAATTGATGGATGGATGAATGGATGGACAGATGGATGGACGGATGGATGGATGGATGGATGAATTAATGGAAAGACAGATGAATAGAGGGAATAACAGTTAGAGGAAGGGTGGGTTGAAGAATGGAGGCAATGGACAGACTGACAGACACGATGGATGGATGGTTGGATGGATTGATGGATGGATGCATGGACATATGGATGGACTTGTAGACAGGGAGAGGAGAGCCAAGGTACATTGATGTAGTGAGGGGATGGGGGCCAGCAGTTGGATTGGTGGAGAGATAATGGATGGATGGAAAAGGAAACAATGGATGGATTGATGGCTAGGTGACTTAATGACTTAAATTTGCCAAGAGATGTGTGACTTGTTAGATTAGCATTAGATGACAAGATGAAGAATTAGTTTTTTTCATGGATATGAAACTTTTGTTTTCAAGTAAGTGTAACTGTACTTGATACCAATAGCTATGGAGGTATCACACCATAAATGATCTTTGTTATCAGTATTCATGTCTTGAGTTTTTCACAACCCAACTAGTACTTGACATGAGGTGATTACAAGATGAATTCAACACTTCAGTGTCTTGTTATGACTCCAAAAACAAGATATAATTTGTTGTCAGCATCTGACTGGGCAGTTCACTTGACAGACAGACAGATGTGTGGATACATAGTTTCTCTTTGATTTGTGGAGGCGGTGGACCTTCGAATGATCCACTTAGGTCAAACAGCAGCTGCAAGGACACGTTAGCATGTGGACACGAAGACCAGTTACCGCCAGGGAGACAAAGTTAGGTCTCATAAAACCACCAATCTGTCCGTTCCTTGCTGTGTCCGCACCATGATCTGGTCCTACTGATACACACCAGATCTCCATAATACCCCCTTTATTGGAACTTTCAGTAATTTGCAATGATCATTAGTTGCCAGATTTTATTTCCAGAGTGTCGCCTGGGTTCAAATGGGTGGTTACTGTTAAAGTTTATGTATGCGATGTGGTAGAGATGGCAGTTAGTGGGCAGGAGGCTAGTGTGAATTACTGAGCACGTGCATCTGAATGGGGGGCTTCAGAATGAGTGATGCTGACCAGAAGACAATAAGTGGTAGGTAACTAGTTTTTATCGAGTTCATCTCCTTTTATCACCATTATCTTGTCAGGATTATTGTTAGGATGAAACATTTTTAAGAGTCCAGTCAATTAGAAAATCTTCATCTCGATTTTCAAAGATCATCCATCAACATTGGCCGACTCTCATCTTAACATCAAAATGAGCAATTTCTGTAAGGAAAATCTTTGTATGGGAAGTTATTCTTGTGTTTTTATGTTCTTGTCGCTATTGTCGTGTCGAAATTCTTAAAGAAAGGGCTCTTGTAATAATCCAAATAGCTCAGTGGATTGGAGCAGTTTAATCTTGATCTTCAAAGCTCACCTTGCACCATTCATCAAGATCTTTACTTTGAACGATCTATAGTGTCTCCGAAGATTTAGTGGCTGATGGTGTTATCAAATTCATCTATTCATTATTATCGTGTCAAAATCCTTGTAAGGGCTATTAATCAACATCAGCCTGTTGCCATCTTGAGTCCGTGCTGTCAGCTTAGGTGATAGTTATTGTGGAGTTCTGTTTATGCCACTGTTATCATGTCAAGATTATTGTTAGCATGGTTTATTGTAATAGTCCAGATAGCTCTTTCATTCTGGTTCCAGATTTTGAAAGATCTCGGTGCTTAAATGGTTTGGCGCCATCCATCAACCTTATGTTTCAATTAAGGTACTAGGACGATATATGTGGGTGGAATTCTCTGTATTTGTCAGAGTCATTGTTATAATTAGGTACGTACTGTCTTTGATGTATCAATGACCCTGAGCTCTTTAAAAATTGAAAAGAGGGTGTGCTGACCATAAATTCAATTGAATGAGTAAAATGTCTTGATATTCTAGATTCTAGATAAAAAGATAAAACAATAAGTTCTATCTAACTTAATTATAACTTGATTCAAAATTATAATTTGATTCAAAATTATAATTTGATTCAAAATCATAATTTGATTCAAAATTATAATTTGATTCAAAATCATAATTTAATTTGATTCAAAATTATGATTTGTCCTTGCCCTGACATGGAAGAAAGACAGTTAGCACATGCAAGAGGAACATCTTAATAAAGGTAAAGAAAGCTAGACTTGTATGACTTAAATGAAAGTGCCTAGGTCTACCAACAAGGTAGGTAATGAGAAGAAGCGGACACTGAATTTTTCACACGCTAAAAGATGGTAAAGGATTGCTCATAGGGGTTCTTGTAATGACGCTCATCTTATTGTTTCCATAACAGAATTTCAATAGGTAGAAGCTATTGGTTTGAAAGTCAGGTTTCTTATGCACACTGAAGAAACATATTTAGATATGATTTAGTGTGATGTACTCTCAGTTTTATCAGGTGAGGTGATATTGGGTTTCAGGCTGCTTTCAAGAGTATTTCACTTATATCGAGGCTGCAAGTATTATTGCAGGGAGAAAGCCGGCAACACCATCGAACCACGGACCTCTTGATCCGAAGCCGAACACGCTAACCACTGCGCTATCTCGCCCCCTAAGTTTTATCAGTATAATATTGTGGTAAAACTGAGTTTCTCACTAGTACTAACATGTTTCCATACGATTTCCACTCGCTTATATATTCGGTTACGTTGGTTTATGCATTTATCCTAGATCGTTAGTCAGTCAGTTAGTCAGTCAGTCAGTCCGGCATGGTTTAGTCGCCATGTTTTTAGTTGCTAGTCGGAGTCGTATGCTAGGAGTTCTCCGATTGGATAGGTGTCGGGATTGCTGGCCAATCACCGGTCTCCTTACATTGCTCAACCTATAATCGTGTATATAAGCGACGTGCTATCAATCATTCAGTCAGTTCATTCGAATAGCGCCTATTCGGAGGTGAGAGCTCCCTCTTGCCAACTTGTTCTGCACCAGGACAATGTTAACATAATTATTATTGATATCTAAATAAAGAGTATTTTCTGTTAGGTAAGGTTAGACGGGGTGGGTAGATTCGGGGAATTTAGTCGACGCTTCGAGTCTATGCACCTTGTATGTTATTCTAGAAAGATTAGTGGGTAGGAACAAATAGGATGTAGGGTAATAGAATAGTTTAGACAATTTAAGACATAAGTTTAACTGCAATACTGTGGTGAAATATAATCACTACAATTTCTGACATGGAGGCATTTGTATGATGTGAGCCGTGTCTGGTCGTAGTATATTTCAGTGTAAGGTCAAGGTCAGTTACGGTAGCAGCTTTGTTATGTTGTGAGCCGTGTCTGGTCGTAGTACATTTCAGTGTAAGGTCAAGGTCAGTTACGGTAGACGTTTTGTTTGTTGTGAGCCGTGATAGGGCTGTTAGTTCTTTCTTGTAGTGAACTATGTTTACTACCGTTTCAGTTTGATGAATGCGTAGCATCTTTTAGGGTGTGAGAACAGTTTGCAGTCATTGTAGTAAATTATTATTATTTGCTGCAAGGTCAGGGTCAGGTTATGGACTATGTAGCTTTCTTGGTGACATACTAAGTTGTGAAATATTGCATTTATAATATCTTCGTAAGTGCTTCCCGTTGTATAGAGATTTTGTGGCTGTTGCACTTCTTCAATGTAACTAAGTGAGATTGTAAACACTGAGTGATATATTTTTGTATTTATTCCCTCTTTGAGGTAATTACGGGTGCTTAGCAAACACTATTATTGTATTATACACTTTGATGTTTACACTTCTTTGATATTACCAGGTGCTATTGAGAGTTTGTACCTCTTTATATTTTGCACTTGTCGTTTATAAGTGCTACCGTTGTCAGGGAATATATCATTGACCTTTACCCTTGTTGAAACTTACCTAGGTGCTATTTTAGGGAGTGCTAGTTATCGCTAGGGCCGTTCAAAATCCACCTTTAGTTATTGAGGAAAGCTGAATTGTCTAGAAGGAGTCGCGAAGTGTTTTGACCATTATTACACTATTCTATCGTTTTTGTTATTAAATAAACTTCTTGTTGGATCCACATCACTTGTCTGTTTTTCATCCCGCTTCATGTCTGGAAAGAACTCGGGGGTTAATAGAGCGAGTTTGGCCAATGTCTGTTAACATCTTTCCCCTAAAAAAACTACACAACGCAAAGTCCCTATTGACGAATGTACAATGGCCGAACTCGCACTATTACAGATTTGGTGCCGTGACCCGGATGAAGTGTGTTGATGATGGTCAGTGGTAGCGTAGTCTCGGATCAGGAGTGTGTTGATGATGGTCAAGGGTACTTTATTCTCGGATGAAGTGTGTTGATGATGGTCAGTGGTAGTGTATTCTCAGATGATAGTTGATAGCCTTTATTTGGTAGTTTTGGCTAGTTGTCTATTTCGCTGATAGTCATAGTTTGGTCCAACTTTTCTGGTCTTAAAGCCTACACGGATCTGTGTCAGATTCTAACATGGCTATGTCTAACTTAGATTTGCTTTCTGTAAGTCCCCATTCTAGAGATTATGAGCTTTTATCTAGTGAGGATGAAGGTTTCAGTAGGTTGTTTTTGTCTCCTCGAGGTTGGATAAAGGAAGAAGTTGAAGGTTCCTCTACCCCTAAACGTGATGCCACTACTTCTGTTGATCCTGAGGATTTAGGTATTCAGACTCCTGGTAGTATGGATGTAGGTTTTCTCGATAAGAGTGGTCCAGGGCATAGTGCTACTTCCCGTCATTCTTCGCCGAAGGGTGCTAGACCAAAACTAAGACAGGATACTCCTCATGTTGGTAGTGGCAGGGCTAATAAGGTGAAATTTTGTCCAGAGTTAGATACCGAGTTCTCGTTGGCGGAAAGTAGTTACGTGGAGTTGCCTTCCCGGGATAGTTATAAGTTACAGAGGTCGCCTTTCGATATGTCTGGTTATGAGGTTAGAGGCAATGCTAGGGCCACAGGGGGACATCAAAGTGGAGTAGTGCCTACTTCATCTGGCGTTGATAGACCAAGGCCAAAGGTTTCTAGAAGGGAGAGACAACCTGATCCATTTGATGGGAAGAGTAGTGAATGGCAGGACTATGTTATCCATTTTGAGCAGGTAGCTTCTTGGAATGGTTGGACAGAGGCCGAGAAGGCTCAACAGTTGTCTATGAGTTTACGAGGTACAGCTCAGAAACTTTTGAGTAATCTCACATATGGTCAGTTGTCAGATTATCATGTTATCAAATCAGTGTTAAGTCAGAGGTTTAATCCTAAGGAGCGCTCAGTGGCCTACAGGTGCGAGTATCGGAATAAACGTCAGGGTAGGGATGAAACTGCGGCCGATTATGGGTATCAGTTGAGGAGGTTAGCATTGTCAGCCTATCCTGAGGTGCCTTTTCCATCCTTAGAGCTACAGGTTATTGATCAGTTTGTGTCCGGTCTCTCAAGTTTCGAGATGAAGAAAAAGGTTACCTTCAGTCATCCTAACACTTTAGAGGAAGCTATTGCTTCAGCTGTTGAGTTCGAAGCTCTCGAAGGAAACCTTGTGTAGGTTTTCGAGAAGCAGATATGGGAGGGTTGTACGCCCTAGGGAAATCTACTCCCCATAAGTTGGAGAAATAGACGTTGAACTGCGTGTAAATACTTTAGTTATTTTGTAAACAAATTTTAGTTTTGTTTCTTGACATTGACCTTACAAGTACTTCAGTTTCAGCATGGAGCTAGAGATATAGGACCAGGAATTTGTTAACTTCCAAGAAGAGCATCTTCGGGAGACCTGGCCGACGATGGGGATATGGTTAAAACATATATAGTTTATTGTTGATAAAGTTATGGGTAACTTTAATCTGTAGGGGGGAGGTATGTGGTAAAACTGAGTTTCTCACTAGTACTAACATGTTTCCATACGATTTCCACTCGCTTATATATTCGGTTACGTTGGTTTATGCATTTATCCTAGATCGTTAGTCAGTCAGTTAGTCAGTCAGTCAGTCCGGCATGGTTTAGTCGCCATGTTTTTAGTTGCTAGTCGGAGTCGTATGCTAGGAGTTCTCCGATTGGATAGGTGTCGGGATTGCTGGCCAATCACCGGTCTCCTTACATTGCTCAACCTATAATCGTGTATATAAGCGACGTGCTATCAATCATTCAGTCAGTTCATTCGAATAGCGCCTATTCGGAGGTGAGAGCTCCCTCTTGCCAACTTGTTCTGCACCAGGACAATGTTAACATAATTATTATTGATATCTAAATAAAGAGTATTTTCTGTTAGGTAAGGTTAGACGGGGTGGGTAGATTCGGGGAATTTAGTCGACGCTTCGAGTCTATGCACCTTGTATGTTATTCTAGAAAGATTAGTGGGTAGGAACAAATAGGATGTAGGGTAATAGAATAGTTTAGACAATTTAAGACATAAGTTTAACTGCAATACTGTGGTGAAATATAATCACTACAATTTCTGACATGGAGGCATTTGTATGATGTGAGCCGTGTCTGGTCGTAGTATATTTCAGTGTAAGGTCAAGGTCAGTTACGGTAGCAGCTTTGTTATGTTGTGAGCCGTGTCTGGTCGTAGTACATTTCAGTGTAAGGTCAAGGTCAGTTACGGTAGACGTTTTGTTTGTTGTGAGCCGTGATAGGGCTGTTAGTTCTTTCTTGTAGTGAACTATGTTTACTACCGTTTCAGTTTGATGAATGCGTAGCATCTTTTAGGGTGTGAGAACAGTTTGCAGTCATTGTAGTAAATTATTATTATTTGCTGCAAGGTCAGGGTCAGGTTATGGACTATGTAGCTTTCTTGGTGACATACTAAGTTGTGAAATATTGCATTTATAATATCTTCGTAAGTGCTTCCCGATGTATAGAGATTTTGTGGCTGTTGCACTTCTTCAATGTAACTAAGTGAGATTGTAAACACTGAGTGATATATTTTTGTATTTATTCCCTCTTTGAGGTAATTACGGGTGCTTAGCAAACACTATTATTGTATTATACACTTTGATGTTTACACTTCTTTGATATTACCAGGTGCTATTGAGAGTTTGTACCTCTTTATATTTTGCACTTGTCGTTTATAAGTGCTACCGTTGTCAGGGAATATATCATTGACCTTTACCCTTGTTGAAACTTACCTAGGTGCTATTTTAGGGAGTGCTAGTTATCGCTAGGGCCGTTCAAAATCCACCTTTAGTTATTGAGGAAAGCTGAATTGTCTAGAAGGAGTCGCGAAGTGTTTTGACCATTATTACACTATTCTATCGTTTTTGTTATTAAATAAACTTCTTGTTGGATCCACATCACTTGTCTGTTTTTCATCCCGCTTCATGTCTGGAAAGAACTCGGGGGTTAATAGAGCGAGTTTGGCCAATGTCTGTTAACATCTTTCCCCTAAAAAAACTACACAACGCAAAGTCCCTATTGACGAATGTACAATGGCCGAACTCGCACTATTACAATATAATAATCTTTATTGTCCTTATGCTGAGTGGTGTTAACTCATATATCACTGAATATATTTCCATATTCCCTTCTTGAACTATGATCAGGAAGATGAATATCAATGAAGAGTTACCCATGAAAAGGGGCATCTGCTGAACAGTAACCCTGGGTTTGAACAAAGAGCACCCGACAAATAGCTATCTTTACGTGTTTGAACTGTGTGATCAGGAAGTTGAATATCAATGAAGAGTTACCCATGAAAAGGGGCATCTGCTGAACAGTAGCCCTGGGTTTGAACAAAGAGCACCCGACAAATAGCTATCTTTACGTGTTTGAACTGTGTGATCAGGAAGTTGAATATCAATGAAGAGTTACCCATGAAAAGGGGCATCTGCTGAACAGTAGCCCTGGGTTTGAACAAAGCGCACCCGACAAATAGCTATCTTTACGTGTTTGAACTGTGTGATCAGGAAGTTGAATATCAATGAAGAGTTACCCATGAAAAGGGGCATCTGCTGAACAGTAGCCCTGGGTTTGAACAAAGCGCACCCGACAAATAGCTATCTTTACGTGTTTGAACTGTGTGATCAGGAAGTTGAATATCAATGAAGAGTTACCCATGAAAAGGGGCATCTGCTGAACAGTAGCCCTGGGTTTGAACAAAGCGCACCCGACAAATAGCTATCTTTACGTGTTTGAACTGTGTGATCAGGAAGTTGAATATCAATGAAGAGTTGTCAATGACATGGGTAATCTGCTGACATGTCTCTTTCATCTGAAAGCCCAGAACACCCAAACAGAAAATCACCGCCAGACCAAGTACCCACTTGTACTGCTGGGTGGACAAGGGCACATCATCAACAAACATTGACAAATAGCCATTCATTGCCCCTGTGTGTGGGAAGCCTTGAGAAGACATGACAAGGCATTGCTGAAAGGTCTTATAATTAAGTACTTGAAATTTGTGAATATCATTAATTATTTGTAAATTTGTGGATATTCAATATTCAATATTCAATACACATTTTCTTAGTAAAAGGTGTTTTCAAGAAAGGCTCAAATTATAGATGACAAAAGATGGCGTATGATTAAACTGTTATTTCTAAATGCAGAATGCCTTTAGCAGCACACTGCATAACAACCCGAGGTCATATTTGACTCCAAACATTTTTAGATCCATTTTTCAGGAACATTGTACAAGCATCAAACATCCAGGAGACAATTCTCTTCCTTGCCACACTTAAGGACAGTTATCTTGCAGCGATGTCCTTTTTTGTGATGGTTGCAAGTTATGTGACGTGCGAGACTTTAAACCCAAAACTGAATTACTGGAACAGTCTATGACGACATTAAAATCAATAGAGAAGGAAAACATGAATATTCCCATTTGAAGAAGAATTACTGATCGTCACTATAAAAATGTTATTCTTGAGGGCTTATAGTATACTGATATAGATTGATAGATGTTTCCAAGTCCTCAAGGCTTCTACATTTGTGTGTTCAGCCATCATTGACAAGGCGTGTTCAATAAAGCGGTGTAGCAGTACTGAAGAATTCAATTTAACGCGGAGATATTCTCAAAATCTTGTACGTCATATTGGGTAATAGATGAATTCAAGTTTTTTGGTCAATATAAATTGCTATCTAAATATCTTTAGGCTTGTTGCTTTTTGGTCTAATTACTTGATTTAACATATTTCTTCACAAATAAATGACGCGATCAGCAAACAAGCAAATATCTACTTATTCTAAAGCCTTTCCCTACAAAATACACATAAATACATAATTGAATATGTGACGTTCCCAGAACATAATTACAAACCAAAACAGCTTCAATTGTAATAACGTACAAAACCAATATCTGGTTTGAAAAGCTATTAATTTTTTGTAAGCTTGAAACTAAATCTACATGGAAGACATTATTCATTTGTCGTTGTTTAGTTAGGAAAAATTTGAAAATCTTTGAGAGAATACTATAAGATTGTGGATTTAATAGTTCGTTATTTTTTGGAAGGCCGAGTCAGCTTTTCCATGCAGGAAAGTTGCCAGATTATAGCTTTTGAGAAAAAATTTGAATTTGACCTTAAAACGTTGTAAATCAGACAGGAAGAAGTGAAGTGTGTCTTCAACTAATGTCCACATATACGAGTAGGGCTATCAGATGTATAATATATGTCTCTCAAACTTATCCCCGTACAAGTCACTACATACAAGCCAAAGGCGAGTATGGATTACCGGTATCTGGCAAAATCTTGGACCATAATAAAAATTGATATGAATTGAATTAGTTTTGACTCTCTTAGGTCTAAATACATGCACTTACCGTCATTCTTTGAATAAAATCCATTGGTTGGGTTTAACATACTCAATGTCAAAGGTTTATTGGCACCAGTATAGTTTTTCAATTCAATTAATGAATTAATTAATGTATAAAAGTGTATTTTAGATATTATTTCAAATTTTGCAGAACATTTTTTATATTAATCTTAAAAGTATGAAAATCTTATAGTGGTTGCTCTGTAACTTTATTTAAAGAATTGTTTAGATGCAATTATCCATCTCCAAAGACAGTTGATGAATTTGACCCCACCCTTAAGTTGCTCAAATTGAACTGCCAGAAAGCTGGCATACAATAAATTAGGCGACCAAATAATAACAGTTCTCTTTGAAGAAATTAAGTCATAAGTTGGTGTCTAAACTAGAAAACTAAAAATCTAAGCCAATGAAAAGATGTATGACAAACTAACATCAAGTCTCTAGCTCATGAGTTTGTTTGCTGTCACGGAAACAAAAATCAAAACAAAAGTCTTTATGTTTTATTGTGGTTACATTCCAACATATCACTGAGATAAATTGAACTTATTTTGCATAATATTAATGTCTAATCATATAAAACAACCGGCATCAATATAGATCTATACAACTTGTGTGTTGGCTTTTGGACAAGTCGACCTGTTGCTTCCACAATATTGTAGTTGAAGTTGTATTTTGGGGTCTGAGAAAGGGGTGGACTTATCTGCCAGGTCGACTTACACGCATTGATATATGGTAGTTGAACTGGAGATGATCCTCGGTTTGTTATATGATAAACAGTTCATCTGGAGATGATCCTCGGTTTGTTATATGATAAACAGTTCATCTGGAGATGATCCTTGGTTTGTTATATGATAAACAGTTCATCTGGAGATGATCCTCGGTTTCTTGTATGATAAATGGTTCATCTGGAGATGATTCTCGGTTTGTTATGTGATAAACAGTTCATCTGGAGATGATCCTCGGTTGGTTATATGATAAACAGTTCATCTGGAGATGATCCTCGGTTTGTTATATGATAAACAGTTCATCTGGGGATGATTCTCAGTTTGTTATATATGATAAACAGTTCATCTGGAGATGATCCTCGGTTTGTTATATGATAAACAGTTCATCTGGAGATGATCCTCAGTTTGTTATATGATAAACAGTTCATCTTGAGATGATCCTCGGTTTGTTATATGATAAACAGTTCATCCTGAGATGATCCTCGGTTTGTTATATGATAAACAGTTCATCTTGAGATGATCCTCGGTTTGTTATATGATAAACAGTTCATCTGGAGATGATCCTCGGTTTGTTATATGATAAACAGTTCATCTGGAAATGATTCTCGGTTTGTTATATGATAAACTGTTCATCTGGAGATGATCCTCAGTTTGTTATATGATAAACAGTTCATCTGGAGATGATCCTCAGTTTGTTATATGATAAACAGTTCATCTGGAGATGATCCTCGGTTTGTTATATGATAAACAGTTCATCTGGAGATGATCCTCGGTTTGTTATATGATAAACAGTTCATCTGAAAATGATTCTTCATTTGGCATCGTTGTGTGCTGAATAATCCAGTGTCAGGCATTCCTATGTGGTCACTTTACAGGAATTTCACCTTATCAACAAGGTATAAGTTTTCTGAAATTGTAACTTGCTTAAATTGACTCACAGAATTTAGATCGACATTATAAGATATTCAGTTACCTGACAGTAAATGGTAGGCCAGGAGATAATAAGATATTCAGATACCTGCCTGTAAATGGTAGGCCAGGAGATACTAAGATATTCAGATATTTGCCAGTAAATGGTAAGGCCAGGAGTTATATTTTACCGGTGTCTTCTGATGAAGAAATGTTACAGCAATTATAGTACAAATAAGTGAATAATGTTGTGATAGCAATTAAGTTCTGACTGTCAAGTGTAAGAATAGATTGCTAATTGACACGATTGATCTATAAATGGCAGAGATAGTCTGAAAATGTTCTAACATACTTATAGATAGATTAAATCCATTTGTGAATACAAACGGACAGTTGCTTTCTGTTGTCCTAGTGATAAATGATTCATTCTATCAATTGCATTGTTATTCTACTTTGGGGGTCGTCAGGTCTGATGAAGGGTGTAAAGTGTATGTACATAGCTAATATACTTTATACAAACTTGTCTGTGTACGGATGGATATGCGAGATAAGCGAGCTGATTTTGACTTAAATAAAAACATGATGTTTGGCATGAACTTAAACGAAAAAGAATTTATGAAAGATTTATGAAGAAAATGCTTGTTTCACTAGAACTTTAGAAAGACAGTCACATTAAATGACAATTGAATGTAATGTAAGAACTTCAATTTTACTTTTCAGATATTTGCTCTTTAGTGCATGTTATCAATCAATTATGTATTTGTCTTAAAGCTTTGTTACTGATCAAAAATATAACTATAAAAAATCAGTTTATCATTACATAGGTTTACCACAACCAATTTTCTTCCCTAAAGTTTGGTACCAAATATAAATCTAAGATTAATTCATTACTGCACTTGTACTTGTAGATCAAATATGATTAAATAAATGTAACTAGAAACTTACCTGTTATGTTAAGTTGGTTTTATGAGAAACACTTATATAGGCTGTTTACTCATCCTTTGCTTTCATCTTACTTTATTGGGAACTACTTGTCTTTTTTTCACGTTATCAAATACCTTTGAAATCGTTTGTCTGAAATTCTAAACTTTTTTAGAATGAATTAAGACATGGTACTTGATTTGTATGAAGAAAAAACAAACAATGAACAAATTATATTCAAAAAAAGTTAACTTGACTTAAGTGAAAATGATATTGGAAACTATATTGCTTTAGTTGCCATCATAATGTAACTGAGGAAGTAACATAATATTCCTAATGGTAGTCAAATGTAATTTAGACAATTGGCTCATGATGTGAATGTTAGGAGTATCATTAAGAGTTCTCACAACACTGAAATATAAATGTCCTGTTTGGTGATTAGTAACCTTGCACGTTATGTAACTTTTACTAAATGTCACAGAAATAATTCATATGACTGGAAGTTTATCCAGTTTTCTGGGTTTTTTACTTATTCTACGAAATACCTTTTTACCAAAATTAGTAAATCATTTTGGTAATATAATTATGAATTTCTTGGTCTTTAAGTTTGATACAAGTTATATCTAGACTTGCTGAATTTGAATCATGACTGCATTGGTATCCTGAACAATTTCACATACTCTAGTATGTTATGTGACATCTAAAACTACCAACCTGTAGTTTTATGTTTTCTGCTGTAGTTACCAAAGTTATGTTTAACTCACTGGCACTTGTTAGTCACTATTCATTGTCCACTTTTAAAGTATAAACTGTAAACTATAGAAATCATGACATGAAAGGTTTTATTTTTGCTATACTGATCCAATAAGCATTGAAATGATTATACTGTCAGCAACGTCAGTACTTCTTGATAGAATGATAGCATTGACAACAATTAAAAGTTTTTAAAAAATGATCTGTCCAAGATTACCACATTGTTACAAGGTTGTAATTTTCAAAATTTGCCACTTTTGGTAACTACAATTTGGGTGCAATTTGATAAATTATGATTTTGAGTAATTAGTTCTTCCTTAGAAATAGAAACAAAACTAAGATATTACGAAAAGTTTCAACTTACTAAATTAAATCAAGTGTATTTTGAGTGTAATTTGATCAAACGAAAGTTTGTGTAATTTGTTGTACCACAGACAAGGCAATGAAACGGAGACATAAGGAGAAGAGCTTTGACTTACTTCATCGACTGTCTAGTTTGTAGATGTAACCAAATTCTTCAGGGAGCAGCCGAAGTCATGAAGAGGTCTTTGCCCTCGGTGGGCTGAAAAAATCAATTGAAGATAACCAACATGTCTGAATCTAACAATGTACGTTGATAGTTGAAATTCCTCTGAATTGATGTGAATAGTTGAAGAACTCGTTGACTGCCAGGCATTCATCCTGAAACAAGTTGTAGATTTAATCTGTATCAAAAAAATCTTGATTATTTCTTAAAGTATTTAGCACAACCAACATGTATCATGTCTTATTACTTGTGCGTCTAAGATACTGAAGTGTCATATTTATATACAGCGATATTAAACTAGTGTAATACCGCTGCACGTAAGACATCATGATATTGTGTGGTAATGACCTCACAATGTTGGCACTGCCGTCACAATGGTGGCTTTCGCTCGTTTTATACGTAATCATTAACGTGTTTCATAAAAGTAGTATTAAATGGAAGGTCGTTTAGTATCCTCTATATATCTAACAATGTACATGGATAGCTGATAGTATGAAATATATATATGTTGTTTCGAAGTATACACTTAATTTGGCTGTCAGGTATCTTAATTCAATTACCCAAAAGGTCTAAATCCTTCCAGAAACTATTTGTAGAATTTTATTTATATCAGATAGCTCTTGATTGTTCTTTAAACGGTATTTGTTTCCTTCAACAACCACTGAGCATCACGCCAGCATAGCTAACAACAGCGGCGGAGAGTTGAACTTCCTCTGAAATTTACGTGTTTTTTTTCTAAACATACACTTTGTCTGCCTGGCATCTTATTGAATTAGTCCATAACTTCTTGAAACAATTTGCAGAATTTTATCAATGTCAAATAGCTCTTAATCATTCTGGTATTTATCATTCAGTTTGCACAATAATTTCAAAATGTCTTGACTTTGTTAATTCAATCATATATCTAGTTTGATAATGATTCTTACAAATAGATATACTTATATATTCATGTTTTAACAAATCATGAATAATTCAGGTGTATATTTATCAAATTATGTACAAATATGTTAATATTTGGCAAAAGGGAAACAACTCTGTTTTACAAGCGTCTTTAAAAAAGACTTATATATTTAGACCACTAGTAGCTATGGGTAGATAGTACCGCGATAAGAACCAAGCCTGCACCTCTCCGCGTATGTTTATCTATATATTCAGGAGACACACAGTGAAAACAGTTTGAACATACTTGTCTATATAGATACCTGTCTGTATAGTTTTCAAGGTCAATGGAAAGAGATTCAATAAAGTGAAAGTCATTCAAGTTTTTTAAGAATATCAGTGACTGCATTTTATCTACTTGGTAGATGTTCTGTGAAAAGTAGTTCCATTAGATAAAACCCTTCAAGGCCAATGGAGGTAAAATAAGTTAAAAGTTTTCCTTGTAATATTTTTTACAATTAAAGTGATGATATGTATGGATTGCTTTGATGACAAATTTGTTAATTTACTCTAAGTTCCTGAAATATTATTTTTTAGAAATGATTATCAAATTCAACAGCGGGGAAGGAACGTCAGAGAAATGGGAGTTCCCAAGTTTGTTATTTAGACTTACTTTAAAAGAACTGTGCATATTTCAAGTTAGGATGAATGTATGATTTAAATACTATGATCTTAAGTCTGTTGTTATGACCATTAGATTTTATCAGTGCATGATAATTCAGATTGTGATATGATAATATGTAACAGAAGTGATTGTGAGATCACCTCCCGTGGGATTCGAACCCAGGACCTCCGGATGAGATTCTTACACTCTACCGATTCAGCCAAAGAGATATCCCCCTGGCCAAAGCCAGAAGGAATGCTTTTATTTCACCCTGCCACACTTACATGCATAAGCAAAATCTGTGGAAAAAATCCTGATATTTTATAGAAAATCATTTTACATAAATAGTTGTATAACTGTAAGTTACATAAGGAAGAAAATAGATAATAGGATGTTACACAGTCCCG
The DNA here is from genome assembly GCA_921293015.1 of Phorcus lineatus. Classification (NCBI taxonomy): domain Eukaryota; kingdom Metazoa; phylum Mollusca; class Gastropoda; order Trochida; family Trochidae; genus Phorcus; species Phorcus lineatus. Next base: position 1,016,611 of record OV121088.1, on the reverse strand, counting down.
GTGAACATGTGAACACCTGTCACCAATATCACAGGAGAAGCCCCTCCTTCAAAAGAATCGAGTTTTTCAAACATTGTTGAAGTATGATGCACAATGGCCGAGATTGTGGTAGTAGGTAGGAAATTTGCTCTTATAGTAATCAGCGCTATTTATGCAAAGTGATTTAAGAAATATGTTTGTAAAAGTATTACCATAGCACATAATTATTTCAGTATGAGCTATTATGCAGAGAGATTTACAACACCTGTCGATCACAATCCATCTTTTTACTCTGCATGTTTGCATGTTCGGTAATATTTGTTTATTAGAAATAAGTCAATTGTCTATTGGATAAAAGACATCAAATATACACAGAAAGAGAGCTAGATTTTGTTCATGTAATGAATGAAAATAATTTAAATTAATTAAATAAGATACATGTTGATTTAAAAGGTAATTGATAAACTGCCCGCTGGAATCTGAAAAGGACAATATCTAATCAATCAGTCAATCAGTTTTATTTCCACAAAGACCACTCACAGTGGTACATGGATACAGAAATAATACGTACATGTAATTTGGAGGCAGCATAATCATTCTTTAAATTTATCAAATAAACAATTAATAAATTTACTAAGTTTTCTCTGTGTGCATAAGTCCTGAGCAGATAGGAGATAGATTTCCTATATTTGATTAACTTGTAATTAAAGAGACATACAGATTACATTCTTTGATTATAATCAAAACTTGCCAATACTCGCAAAGGGGAACTGTTTCATTATCTATAATAAGGCATTGACTTATAGTTTAGATAGGATATTACCATGTTATCAATGCAAGGAGATGGGGGAATAATCTCTTTGAATGAATCTGATTAGCTTTGACTCAGTGAACTTGTGTAGGAGACCAGGCAATACCTGGATGATTCTTGATGTTCTTGTGTGGACTACTTGAATAGGGTATGGACTCCAATATCAATCAGTGAGATATAACGTGTTGGTCACAGCTTCAAGGGATTACAATCAATGGAAGAGATTGTATTAAGTACTGGAATAGCTCAAGACTATGGATCATAGTTAATCGTGCAACTTGGAAATGATACGGAGGATTGGGAGTATCAAAACTGGATGTATATGAAGGAGAAGTCACACTCTAAATGTTTATGAGATAAGCTTGAAAACCACCCACTCCAAATGTGTCATTTTGTCAATTTAAATCACAAGTTTAGGAGAAACCTTTAGATGTTGCCAGCTTGGACAACAAGTTACTTGTGTCAGATTTGATGAAAGAGCTGTATTTTGTTCTGATAGTATTAATCTGAGTGGGTACTCAAGATTTGCTATTTAAATGATGTTCATTTAAAACCTCTCTTCATGAAACAAGTAAAATGTATTTAACAAGTTCTACAGTATACGTTTCATGAATAAAAAAATTTAATTAGAATAAAAATCAATAATAATAACTGGTGTAAGCTATAATTCTGCTGGAATCATATAATAATGAAAACAAGCAAAAACAGCTTGTCCACATGACACTTACTTTAAATTAGTATGTAGCAGACATGTTTAGCATTGTGAAGTCAACTTTATGCTTGTGACCTCATGTCAGTTAGGAGCATGACATTGTGATCTTATCACCCAGTGAGTTTTTGCATTGTGAATTTATCAAATAGTGATATTTCATGTGGCAGGTAATAAATACCTAGTTAACAATCTTCATGAATCTGGCATGGTTATATAGAGCTTCTAGATCAATAGTTGGATATCCCAGAGTTGAAATGTGGATCCTGTAGAAGGTATATGGTGATATTGACATACTAATTGATTTATTGATGGCATTATTATTTCATCCTTATTGGACTATATTTCCTTTTTTTTTCATATTGCATTTCAGAAACATCCTCATGTACAATGCAACTCTCTGTATAGATTCATTTACTTCACGATCCATTCCTTTTCCTCTTGAAAACAATTTCAATCTTTTGACTTGTTTCTTGTTTCTTACCTCTTTTATTGTTTGTAGTGTAATTTTCTACTTTCTTTTACAATTCTATCAAACAAATTTTGCCTATGAATCATGCCTTCGTTCCTTACTCATTTATATGTTTATGTCCCTCTTTCCCTGACAAATCTCCCCATTTCCACCAGAATATTACCCTGACAAATCTCCCCATTTCCACCAGATTATTACCCTGACAAATCTCCCCATTTGCACCAGAATATTACCCCGTCTGAATCTGCTGAATTCCGGTGTATCTCCAATAGATAGGTATATGGCGTATGTGGGTTAAAAGCAAGGAGGAATGTTAATAGGGAAATCAGACCTGGTGAGAAATACATAGAGCTCTGGGATAGCTAGACTCACCAACTGTAGAAAACCTTAGATTGTATTTACTGAGAGGTGTTGGCTCCACCAGAGAGTTGGAAGTTACTTGCTTGTCATCATGATTGAGTTGAGTTAACTCTTAATCTGCTGCCATAATGTTATATATGAGAGGTCTTGGCTCCACCAGAGGGTTGGAAGTTACCTGCTTGTCATCATGATTGAGTTGAGTTAACTCTTACTCTGCTGCCATAATGTTATATATGAGAGGTCTTGGCTCCACCAGAGGGTTGGAAGTTACCTGCTTTTCATCATGATTGAGTTGAGTTAACCCTTAATCTGCTGCCATAATGTTATATATCAGAGGTGTTGGCTCCACCAGAGGGTTGGAAGTTACCTGCTTTTCATCATGATTGAGTTGAGTTAACTCTTACTCTGCTACCATAATGTTATATATGAGAGGTGTTGGCTCCACCAGAGGGTTGGAAGATACCTGCTTGTCATCATGATTGAGTTGAGTTAACTCTTACTCTGCTGCCATAATGTTATATATCAGAGGTCTTGGCTCCACCAGAGGGTTAGAAGTTACCTGCTTGTCATCATGATTGAGTTGAGTTAACCCTTAATCTGCTGCCATAATGTTATATATGAGAGGTCTTGGCTCCACCAGAGGGTTGGAAGTTACCTGCTTGTCATCATGATTGAGTTCACTCTTACTCTGCTGCCATAATGTTATATATCAGAGGTCTTGGCTCCACCAGAGGGTTAGAAGTTACCTGCTTGTCATCATGATTGAGTTGAGTTAACCCTTAATCTGCTACCATAATGTTATATATGAGAGGTCTTGGCTCCACCAGAGGGTTGGAAGTTACCTGCTTGTCATCATGATTGAGTTGAGTTAACTCTTACTCTGCTGCCATAATGTTATATATGAGAGGTCTTGGCTCCACCAGAGGGTTGGAAGTTACCTGCTTGTCATCATGATTGAGTTGAGTTAACTCTTAATCTGCTACCACAATGAATATAATGTAAGGAATGACAATAGGAATATCAAATTGCATCGCAACTAAAAGGAGGCGGTGATTAGCCGCTTGTCTTGATACTTAACCCCTACTCTGCTACCACAATGTCTATGAGAGGAATGATAATAGGGATATCATACCTCATCACAATGAAAAAGAGGTGTTAGTTTGCTAATTGTCTTGATACTGAACCCTTACTCTGCTACCACAAGTTATGTTTTGTTCTGTGATTTTCTCATAGTTGTCAGTATATCAGAATACTTCATGTAGGATTGATTTTGCAATTTCTTTCCATATCAACGATGTTTACTACATGAGTGACTGATATTAATATTTCCCGAACAACAACGAGGGATATTCTGAATTATAGTCACGAGTGTTGTAAGCATAGGATGTCATGGGCACGAATATGATATTCAGTTTATTACTGACATCACAAAATCAAAGAAGATGATCATAATCTACATCCGAGCACAGATTACCTGTGTATGGTACATTTGGAGTGCAACATCATTGTTGAACTGTGACATCATTTGTCACTGAAAGTATTGTTTATGAATTGACGTCACAATGGAAAAGCAATATTTTGCCTCAAGGCATTGAAGGAAAAATGTAAACCGTAATATGATTGCCCTCATAGGCAATAATATGCAATACTGACGTATCCTATCGTCTTATCACAAACCTGATTCCCTGACCTGCCGAGATTCCCTGACCTGCGGAGTGAAGTGTGGAGGAGAGAGAATTTCTGTAACTACAGGCCAGTGAAGTGTGGAGGAGAGAAAATCTCTGTAACTACAGGCCAGTGAAGTATGGAGGAGAGAGAATATCTGTAACTACAGGAGAGTGAAGTATGGAGAAGAGAGGATCTCTGTAACTACAGGAGAGTGAAGTGTGGAGGAGAGAGAACCTCTGTAACTACAGGCCAGTGAAGTGTGGAGGAGAGAGAACCTCTGTAACTACAGGAGAGTGAAGTATGGAGGAGAGAGGATCTCTGTAACTACAGGCCAGTGAAGTGTGGAGGAGAGAGAATCTCTGTACCTACAGGCCAGTGAAGTGTGGAGGAGAGAGAATCTCTGTACCTACAGGCCAGTGAAGTGTGGAGAAGAGAGGATCTCTGTAACTACAGGCCAGTGAAGTGTGGAGGAGAGAGGATCTCTGTAACCACAAGAGGGTGAAGTGTAGAGGAGAGAGGATCTCTGTAACTGCAGGCCAATGAAGTGTGGAGGAGAGAGAATCTCTGTATCTACAAGAGGGTGAAGTGTAAAGGAGAGAGAATCTCTGTAACTACAAGAGGGTGAAGTGTGGAGGAGAGAGAATCTCTGTATCTACAAGCAAATAAAGTGTGGAGGAGAGAATCTCTGTATCTACAAGCCAGTGAAGTATGGAGGAGAGAATCTCTGTATCTACAAGCCAGTGAAGTATGGAGGAGAGAGAATCTCTGTACCTACAAGAGAGTGTAGTGTAGAGGAGAGAGAATCTCTGTAACTACAAGCAGGAGGTGCCAGCTTATCAACCTGACCTTGTAACTGCCTTCACTAACAAGTGCCTCATTAGCGCTCTGTCTAGTAGATTAGGCTAGACTTCAGAGAACTATCGTGTGTTTCACCTAAGATTTATGCACCTCTTCAATTCCCTGGGAGGTATGCTATCTATACCATCAATGATACATGACATATTGCCTCAAGTAATAAAAACCACATTAGTTCTTTGTCTAGACTTTAAAGAAGAGTCATATATTTTACCTAAGATTGATATTCCCCTTTTGGAAGGATGTTATGAGAAGGGTACTCTGTTCTGAAAACCAAACTCAAACTACCTTACCTGATAACGTCAAAATTTCTTTGAGAGTTACTTTTATTGCAAGTCATAGGACAACATTGATTTGAAATGTTAATTAGATTAGGATGAAAAAGTTCCGTTGTCTCACCTCCCTGGGAGTAATACCTTCCCCAATTAACAGTCTCACCTGTTAGACTCGAGTGTCATTAAGATAAGAAGTTGTTATTGAAAATGTTTTAATGTTTGTCTCCTTTGACATGTTTTTAAAAAAACCATGCAAAGATGTAATGAAAATCAAAGTAAACCCCTCCAAATATCCCTGCATTTCATTTCGTATCTATTAACATTCTTAGTAGTTTTTACTTTCTTGCTAAGAACCGTTGTATTCCTACAAAGGTTTCATAACTAAACTACACCTAAGTTGAAGGCTGAATTGTCACTGCTCCATTAATGAATAAACATGCATTTAAGATTTGATTATATTAAGTTAGTTAATTAAGAACATGTGTTTTAACTCTTTCTGATAGGAGTTAAGGCTATACATGTGGCAGAGTGATATATTTTATTATTGTAATATATTTCATTATGGAATGTTTTACTTGTACATATCATGTCTCTAATACAATGTTTTATTTCAGGTTGTCTCTTGTAACCAAATAGTTACAGTGTTCATGGCCTGCAGTTGATAAGCTTTCAATCAATCTATTAGCTATCTCTCTATTGTTCTCTGGTGTGACTGCTTGCCCTGTTCACCACCTCAGCTCTCTTTCCTTTGTTCTAACTATGGTTAGGTAAGCGCACTCCTGGAAAAGCATGCTTTCAGAAGTTATAAAGTTAACCAACACTAATGTTCAATTGCACTACGATATTATCACCTTTGAGAAGCACTACACAGAAAGACATCTCAAGCCATTTTTGACATCTTCTGTGTTTCTCATCTCCTTCTATCTCACAGGTTAGTTATTCATCTTTTTGTGTCTAATATATATTGATAGGGTATAAATATCAATACATTAATCGTTAAGATTTTTTGTGCATGATGAATGAATTTTTTAATGTATTGTAGTTTATATAGTACATGCTAAAGGGAAGTTTTATTTATCACATTTAGTGTTTGTAATGCTCTGGTTGCATTGAACGTACTTGCATCAACCTTCCAGATCAAGTACATGATCTGTATAAAGATTCAACAATATCTTTTATATAAGCTTATTGTCAAAATGTAGATTTTGTATTACTTCATAGGTTAATGGTTTTTATACTGTATATATCCTATTTTACCTTCATAATTATCATACAGCAAGCACAAGTAACGTATGTGCTCATGGCATCATATCATAATATAGATGTGGTAGAATACAATGTAATGCAGATAATGTAATCCTTTGCTGGTATTTCATATATTCAATGATGTGCGTAAATATGATTATTTATGTCACGGATATAAGTATTTGTGATATTCAAGTACATGTAACTCTCAATATATAATTTGTAAGATATACTTGATTGTATTGCATTGTGTATCATTCTTACTTATGTATTTTGCAAATTGTTACAGGGTGAACACAAACACACACACCTTTAGTCCATTGAATAAACTCCATCGAACCCACCAGCAGTGCTTGTCTTCATTTGCACAAGTTGACCCTGCTACATACATACTACTGTATATTTTATATTTATCTTTATTGTCACTATACTGAAATAATAAGCACTAAGATACTGATTTTCAGATACAACCATTACTTTTCGACAAAATAAATCCATTTATGAAGTTTGAAATATTTGACATCAACAACACACTCTGTGGCTCAACCAATCTACTGGGCAGTGCTTGATTCTATTGATGGTATTGTTTCTCTATCTGCCCTTGACACCATAGATAATTACCTGTCATATTTTTCATTTAATGATAACAAATGGTCCAAAAGCATTTAGTAGATTTTCAGATGAGAATTATCTTTTCCTTAAGAACTCTTTGTTTTAAAAATATTGCATTAGAATTTGACTAAATATCTTTTTTCTCTAAGTCTGTTTACATGGAATGTCTTTTGACTATCTAAGCTATCAACTTGCAGCTTTAGTATCCTATTCACACTCTAAAAGCATTTTTTCTCACTGGGATCATGACTCCTTAGCTGCAAGAAAGTTAATTGAGGAGAAATTGAACATTGTCTTGCGTTTTCTTCTGGTTATGTTTCTTATGTCAGCTGTTGGTGTTGTGTCTGAACCCAACTCGCAACACCACATGGGTTGTTCTGTATGGAGTAGGCATGTCTTCAATGTGTAGGTGGGGGGGGGGGGGGGGGGGGGGGGCTCATCTCTTCTCCTACTGAAAGTTCATCTTGAGAATCACCCACGTCAAGATGGTTATCCTGATGGGGGATGGATGCGAGTTATTTTACCCTGTTGTCTTCTCTACCTGAGAAGTCATGTAGAGAAAGCTCCACATCCAGATTGTTTACCCTAAAAGCCTGCAAGTTATTTCACCCAAAACCAAATTCAGCTTACCTGACCTTCTGTCTGTTGTTAAATAGCTCCATTGTAGCAATCTGTATTTAACATACTTGTGAAATCGTTTCAAGTTATTTTTTTCGATTCTTAAATCAGACCTGTTTTTGTAACAGTAATTTGTTTTTCTCTTCAGGTTTGTTCTGACCTTGACTTAAGCATAACATTGATGATCTTTTGACAACATTCCATGACTTTTGTGTTTCGATCTTTTTTTAATATCTGGGAAAGTAGATTTTGATGGTGGGCTTTGCTCTTTCCACTTCCATTCTAGGGATATGAGATTTGATTTTGCAAGGGGTTTCGCAAACAGTAACATGTTTGTTTTCTGTTGGTTTCATATTGAGTGAAAGGAGAAATCTTGGGAAATTTAATGAATAATTTTGTACTTCAAACTTGCTTACATAACCTCCTGCGAGACCTATCTGATTGGCATTTAATTAAAAGTTGGGTTTACAAAAGATTTCCTAATTTGAAATTAAATGTAGGCCAATCTAATCAGAAATCCCAGAAATTCAGATTGCATGGTGTTTGCTATGTTACAAACCTGTTTTGTTGTTGATTTGGCCATGACCATCATGGAAGGCAGGTGGAACCCACATAGGGCAGGGTAACCTACATATCCTACTACTGATGTTTACAAGTTTATTGGATGCCCTTTCTTGCTCTGTTGAAGGTGTGTTATGTTAATGACTATAGCTTTTTGTTTATCTCTAACATCATGTCTGCCAACTTGTTAGAACTTCTGGAAGCTGATGTACATTTTTGGCAGTTTCTGTTATCTGTCAGGTTAATGAGCAACAGATAAATTTTACATCAAACCACAATAGGTCTTTTGGATACCAAGTTTGCCTCTGGTGTATTCAAAGACCACAGTCTGTTGTAGATCGTAAATAGGAAATAGATATCATCTACCTGTAACTTCATTTGTGCTTTTGTAACCTCTAAGATATATTTTGTTGGTAGCACCTGTGGCAGGTCAAGAGTTAATCCTCTAAAACAGCTAGGTTATACCTCCCACGAGTCAAGATTGTAAGTCTATTAGAACCCCATGATGGCTCTGTTTGGGGTGTTTGCTGTCAAAGGCTACAAGATATAGGCTTGTTGTGTAAGCCGAGCAATGGACAAAGTAGCATCTGAACAAACAAGTGAGTAACCCCTGTGATAGGAGAGATTCTTTTCAGGGAGGAATCTGCTTGAAGTCAAGACCTCCACCCTCAGTAAAACACATACTTTCTGCTCCCAGCACTAGTGCCATCTCTTTGTAAAACACATACTTTCGGTTCTCACCATCGGTGCTCTCTCTTCTTGCTTTGACTGCTATTTTGGCGCTGTGGTATGGGGGGGGGGGGGGGGGGGGGTATATTGTTTTTGGTATGTTGCTGGCACTCTATGCTGCTGTATTTTCCTGGGTTTGCCTGTCATTCACACACTCTGCTAGGGTCAGGTCTGAGAGCATTGGGGAAAGTATTCAGAGCTGTTTTTTAGCCAGCATCTGGGTTGCTTAATGACAAGTGATTCGGTGCTTAGAGTGTTACATATTAGAAAGTTTGTGTTGGGTTGTGTTAATCGGACTACTCAGGTTGAGGACGTCTTGCGGTGACATGAGTCTGCCGGCACTCCGAGGTATGTGCGCTAATGTACACTTGACAGCAAACCTTCTTCTCTTCCAACAGAATGCATCTCTCTGCATCTCTCTCCTGCAGAACACTTCCTGGAATCAAAGAACCAATCTGGAATCTAGGTCATGGTCAACTATGCAACCATTTGGTCATTTTGGGATTACATAAGCTACAAACCTTTGGATATATCAATTAGCTTGTTAATAAAATGCTTAATTGATATCCACTGTTATCCTCTGAATTCTAAGTGAACTTCCTTTAATTTGCTTTCAAACTTTTCAACTGAAATGTTTGTTCAAAGCTTTGGATATACATTTCAAATCCATTGATATGCTGTTTAGGTTCTGAACATAAGTATCCTTAACAGGTATCCATACATTTCATATTCAACCTTTCAATGAAATATTTAAAAGGGCCATTTGAAAACATTGAAGTAGAACCTTTGAAAAACATGAATTACCTTGTAAACAAAATGCCACATTTACTTCTGTTTTAATATTTTGTCTTTTAGCTAAGATATTTTCCAAATCTGGCTGCTAAAGAATATCATTATAAACCTTTTGAGAAACCAATTTGTTAAAGTAAGAAGCTAATTTAAAAATACTTGCTTTTCCACTTAGATTTTCAATATAATAACATTATCTTGTATTTTAGCTCCATTTAAGAAAGTCATTAAAAGTTATCATTAGAAGGTATCAGGTAGAGAAATTGTTCATGAAAAGTCAGATTGACAACTGTTATTTCATATTTTTCAACCAGGCATATAAACAGGCAATTTTGGAATCTCTTTAAACACAAATCTTTACTACAGCAATGCTGTGCACAAAGAGTAACATCGTAGATGACAAGTTGTCAAATTTTATGCTAATTTAAAATCTCAAATTACTTGATTACACAAAGTAAGAAACGTTTTGAAAATCTTAAATTACGTTATTTCACAAAGTATGAAATATTTAAAAAATCTTAAGTTACTTGACTACACATGCAAATTAAGTATTAAACATTTTCTATACATGATATACTGCCAAAACTTATTTTGAGCACCATCATTCTAAGAAATTCACCATTTGATATTTTTATCATCTATAAGAGTAAAGCAATGCCTACAAACTTCTCCAATGTTTCTATCTTTACTTACATTAGGATCCTGTTGCTATACTTATTAATCATAAAAATAATATAAAGAAACAATTAACAAACTTTAAAATTTCAATATATAAAGTCTGTTAGTATAGTATAGTTAGTATAAATTCTTGATTTAATGCTCAATGTTCTATCGAGGTTGTTTTTTTCCGCCCTTGCTCTTGATTTGTGTAAGTAAAGTAACATGTCCTTTCTACTGACGTGAACTGCTACCACATAAAATATCTGACGGACATCAAGGACATCTTACGCCCTCGGATATAGGGCCCTGGGCCAGATGCTTATATATCGTAGACATAATCTAAAGTGTTACATGTGAAATTCCTTCCAAAATTTAAAATATAAAAGATAATTTTAAAATCTTGACAAAGGAGTGTGATGATACAGAGTCACGGTTATGTGCGTACCTGTATTTCCACTAGTTGCGATTCCAAAACATAAAGGCACTAGTTCCCACAGTTTGCGCTCAAAGTGACTATTTTAGGGCATTTGAGAACATTTGCACTCACTTGTGCTTTCTATTAATGCAATATAATTTTACTAATTCTTTACATTTTTCATGCAATCAATAATAATAGCGACTTATTCGGCAGCCTTAACGTTAAGTGATGTGAAAATTTCAAGTGTTGCTGTAAGCGTTTTGAAAATGGCTAAATATGTTCAGCTTTTGAAATTATCTTATCTTATATGTCACAACACTTGAGACAAATCTTGAAATATTTGATATATCCCATATTTTTAAAAACAGAATGGGTTTTGCTGTTATATTTAATTTGGCTTTTCAGACTGTTTGCAAAATTTCAAAATTGCTGATATAGAAGTTCATGCATATTTAATGCAATGCTTTGCTTTCGGTCTTGTCAAATAATATTCTAAGCCTGAATACATGCATCTTTGGCAAACAACTAATATGAATAGTTTGGGTAGTTAGTAATGTTGAGGTAAGCATTATCTGTTCATTATTTATAAATATGAAATATTGGTGTGCACTAGTGCCTTTAAGTATCACGAGGACTAGAGAGCTAATACCCGACATTCCATGTGTCCATCAAACACGAGAAAGTAGTGGTTCTAATGGCTTGTTCCGATTCACCTGGGAAGATTCCATCTCAGCAGCAGCTGGGGTGTCTGTCAGACTGTACAACCTATATAGGCCACTGACCTTGGCTTCTTCTTAGAGAAAACCAATCCTATAAAAAGGATATAGACTTCCTAGAGAAAACCAACCCTGTAGCAAGAATATAGACTACTTAGAGAAAATCAATCCTGTAACATGGATATAGACTTCTCAGAAAAAAACATCCAGTAACAAGGATATAGACTTCTCAGAGAAAATCAATCCTGTAACAAGGATATAGACTTCTAAGAGAAAATCAACCCTGTTACATGGATATAGACTTCTAAGAGAAAACCAACCCTGTAACAAGGATATAGACTTCTTAGAGAAAACCAATCCTGTAACAAGGATATAGATTTCTTAGAGAAAACCAATCCTGTAACAAGGATATAGACTTCTCAGAGAAAACCAACCCTGTAACAAGGATATAGACTTCTCAGAGAAAACCAACCCTGTAACAAGGATATAGACTTCTTAGAGAAAACCAACCCTGTAACAAGGATATAGACTTCTCAGAGAAAACCAACCCTGTAACAAGGATATAGACTTCTTAGAGAAAACCAACCCTGTAACAAGGATATAGACTTCTTAGAGAAAACCAATCCTGTAACAAGGATATAGACTACTAAGAGAAAACCAATCCTGTAACAAGGATATAGACTTCTCAGAGAAAACCAATCCTGTAACAAGGATATAGACTACTAAGAGAAAACCAATCCTGTAACAAGGATATAGACTTCTCAGAGAAAACCAATCCTGTAACAAGGATATAGACTACTAAGAGAAAACCAATCCTGTAACAAGGATATAGACTTCTTAGAGAAAACCAATCCTGTAACAAGGATATAGACTTCCTAGAGAAAATATATCCTGTAACAAGGATATAGACTTCCTAGAGAAAATATATCCTGTAACAAGGATATAGATTTCTTAGAGAAAACCAACCCTGTAACAAGGATATAGACTTCTTAGAGAAAATATATCCTGTAACAAGGATATAGATTTCTTAGAGAAAACCAACCCTGTTAAGAGAAAACCAATCCTGTAACAAGGATATAGACTTCTTAGAGAAAACCAATCCTGTTACATGGATATAGACTTCTTAGAGAAAACCAATCCTGTTACATGGATATAGACTTCTCAGAAAAAACATCCAGTAACAAGGATATAGACTTCTTAGAGTTAACCAATCCTGTTCTAAGATATATAGACTTCTCAAAGAAATTATATAACAGACAAGAAGGTTTAAAATCCTCTATATCGTAATTTCTTGTCAAACCTCTTGTAAAGGTCTTGTCATTTCATTTACTTATATCATGATTCTGTATTTCTATTATTTCTAATGCAAGTCTGGGCCTTATCTCAAAAACACTTGGAGACTCTATACTCTTTGTATGTAAAGTGAGAAAAGTTAAGAGTGTTTTCTTCAAATGAAATATGATTGCTTTATAAATAAACCCAAGTGAAATTTTAAAAAAAATTTTGTTAAGTCATTGACGTTTAAAATACTCTGATCATTGCTCAGATTTCTTCCGATTTATGTAATGTAAGAAATAAATATTGATGTGACGGATGTTAAGGTAGTACTCAAACTGGACTAAATTCATTGAGGTGTTTTATGGAAGAATATTTTCTTTTTCTTTATCTCAAAATACTCATTACTTTTCCCCGTAATTTTTAATGTTTTTATTTAAGTTCAAAGTTTGAGTGCCTGCCATGTGAATTTGAATCCACATGTGCAAGGTCCTTGAATATGAAGAGTTTTGCCAATATGTTTTTGATTATTTGTTAATTCTTTCGTTTGAGCACAATGTTTTTCAAGGTTAATGTTTCATAGGAATATTTTGAACTTTCAAATTTTAGAATATCACATTACGATATGGTCAGGAACACATACCATATCCATAAATCATATTTTCATCTCTTTCTATTTCAGATCTTTGAAAATCATCAGATTAATTTAAAATGTTTGAAGTTATTCAAAAGCCTGGTTTACTAAAAAATATCGCAGTGTCCTTATGCATCATTGCACGTTTGAGAACTGACACATGCGTCAATGAGCAACCTTTATATCAGGATCGCTGTGGAAGAATTTGTCTAGACCTGATTGGTCCAATCAATACATGTATTCTGGCAGATATAATGCTTTAGCACGCTGTTTGCTGTGGTTGAAATCAAATAACGACATTCCCGCTGGAGAAGACTAAAAAAGCAATTAAATAATGGAAAGCTGATAAGCTGCAAAGAGTGTTTAGATTGGGCGTGTTTGAGTCTTGTTTTAACATTCTTGAGGAGTTGGGCATGTGGAGTTAAACATTATTTGTGGTAAAGTCATCGGAAAACAGAACTAAAGGAATGAATTATGAAGAATTTTGTCAATAATTCTTGTCAAGTTTTTGTGTGAATGCTTCTAGTCAGTATATTGGCAATTGCAGACTCTTACGGTATATGTAAGTAAATGTGTTATTTAGAATGATATGTTTAAAAAGCAATTTAGTACTTTCTAGATGTGTTAATTTTTTTTCAAGGTCAACCCTTTATTGATTTTCTGCCTGAAATGAAACATGCTCGAACATTTAGCATTGAAATATTACAAATATGATTCAATTCTATGTTTGAGTTGTCAGTGAAGATACAAAAACGTGTACATGCAATATACAAATTCATCAGCATATATGTGGAGTGGAATTTGTATACAGTTCTCTATGTGAAGATTGATACTGATAATTACATTTGTCAGTATTCCCTGTCAGCTTCCTTGATAGAAGATTATCCTCACATTCTAGGTCAGTGGCCCATATCCTAAAACCCCCAATAACATCCCAATTGCCTTCAAATTGGACATAAACTTCTTCATCACTATATGAGCTTCCTTGATTGTTTAATAACAAAATGAAATAGTTAAAACTATGGAGTAAGAAAAAATTATTGATGGTGTCATTTGTCTCTCGCATATACAACAAGATATTTGAAATTTAAAAAATTTCACACGGTAGAGAGAGTAATTTCATTGATAATTGATCATCATTTTTATGAAAGCTTTCAAGATTATGGACAACTTTAATGATATTAAGAACTGCTGAAACCTTGCTATTGCAGATTGAAGATGTATAAGAGAGAGGTAGGGGGGCTGTCAAAATGAAAAGATTTACTTGATGCGTTCCAGGGCTCTTTTTGAGTCCTTCCCTTAGACAGTCTTTGTGAACTGTAAGTTTTGAATCCCAATTCAGTCAAACAATTTATAGATAAGATGAACATTTTTACCAAAGGTATCTATTGTGGTTAAAACATTTGAAGAAATATTTCCATTTGTGCACTAATGCTTTTCATATATTCATATATTTGCATCGTAATCATTGGTTAGTAAATTATTTTGATGCACATCAAAACCATAAAATACTAAAAAATAAACACCATTCGACCTTTTCTTTCCTACAAATAATTCTGTATACTCTCTCTTTACTTCTTGACTTGTACAAATAATAATCTTGAGGTTATTCCAATGGGTACTTCCCCCCCCCCCCCCAAAAAAAATGTCAAGTACACCCTCCTGCTGGACCAAAGATATTTTGTGTAAGCAAAAACTTCAGATTACAGTAATCAGGGAAAGGACTCATCAACAGAAAGTCATTCAATGTCCTTTCTCTACAAACCATTTCAACATTTGACAGCACATCAGCAGGTCTCCCCTCCACTTGGACATGACTTGAGCACACACAACTCACTTAATTGTTCCCCATATCTTTACACGCGTCTTCCATAACAATCAATCATTTGTTCTTATTTGTCCCAGAAGCAGAGAAAATGATCACCAAAATGGCAACAATCATATTAAGGAAAACAGAAATAATTCATTTTGAGTAAATACTGTCATTATAACCCAATAACAACCATGAACCTCCTTTCACTCAGATGATAAAATTCTAAAAGATAATTATTGTAATGAAATGTTGTTACTAGAGTTGAGGTGAACCATTATAAAAATCAAACTATATTCTACACTAAAATAATGTTTAGGGCATTCATATCAATATTACATCTAATTCTTTTGATTATGTGACTTCAAATTACAGCCCAAAGTTAAGCTTTTAAGATTTTGTTCCATTTTTCAACCTTCTAAGGTCAATGCATCTCCTAAATGAGTATTTGAATGTCTTTTCAATTTAGTGAAACCAAAATAATGTCAAATAGATTGATAATTGAATAAGTGCATTTGCGAGCTCTTCTATCTCGCTTCGCTTGCAGTGAATAAACTCAAAATTGTGTCTCTAATTGAGACCAAGGTCAGGCTACCAAATAAATCAATTAATAACTTTTTGTTGGTAAAGTCATTTTTGCTTGGAAATCTTATTATGCATTAGCTGAAAGACAAAAGATGATTCTCTTCCACATTTGGAATATTAATTTCAGAATGATATGATGTTGGTTCATTCATTAGCTTTCTTTATCAATTTAATTATAATCTAAATTACTTACCAATTTTGTTATCATCTTAAATTGCAAAAAAATAGTTGTTATAATAAAACTTTTAATCAATAATGGTATGATACTGATATTTTTTATGGGATGGTATAAGAACATTTTTATACAATATTTAATGTAAACCCTACTATAAAATATGTCATCTTTCAAGCTTTCATTAAAACATATATTGGTATAGAGTGTATATAGCTCACAACAGCTTGGTTTAGTAACTCTTTATAAAACAACTGTAAAGTCCTTACATGGTCTCTATACATACATACATAAATACATACATACACACACACACACATGCACACACACACACACACACACACATACATACATACATACCTACATACACACATATATATATATATATATATATAATCTCCCTCCTATTACTGGATAACAAACCATGAAATTGTAGTTATATGAATGAATATTATATAGTGAGAAATACTTTGGGTATGGGTTCTCAGCTTTATCAAATGGTTTTATATGAAACTGCTTCGAACTAAATGGCAACATTGTTTGTTGCTATCATCATCCTTTACCATGATAAATTACATTAAGGAAACCATAAAAAGTTTGTAGATGAAAGTTATAGTTAAGATAATTATTTTGGAGATGGATCCTGGCTTGGTTGAGTAACTTGATATGAAACTGCTACAAAATACATGGTGTAATTCTTGGTATATATTTCAGTCCTCTAGCTTACATGTGCAAGAAACAAAACACAAGAAAGATATATACCCACATGGTTCCAATTATGAGATGATGCTTTACTGAAGACAGGTAGTAATTAGTGTGGACGTATCCTGTACACAGGCATGAAATGAAGACAGTACACTTAGTTATGCACTGTCACTGTATATAGTTGTCACATTAACACTATGATTGAAAATGCATGTCTGCCGGTCTAGTTGTCAATTTTCTTAGGAATCAGACATTGCTCTACTTTCCTGTCTTCTTTCCTTATCTTTGTCAAAGGAAAATTTTTGGTCACTTTCAGAATATACTTCATGATATTAACACCATGAATCTGTTACCTGCTGAATGGATTAAAGGTGCCAAACTGTTTTGAAATGCAGGGTTCATAACGCCATTACTCAGCAAATCTTCCAGGAGTTAATTGGCTTTCAGAAGGTTCCGTCTTTATGAACTGTTGTGTTCTCAAAGTACATACATGTCCACCAGTTTAAGTGGCATCACCTGTCATATGTAGTTCACTATCTCTAACCCTCATCTGTGGCCAAAGACAATTTCATGGTTACTCACTCTATTTGCCTCATGTTATGAATATACTAGTATGCTATTTACACTTCTACTGCTGAACTGATTCACTGGTGCCAAACCATTTATACTGGCTGAAGCAGGAACAAGAACATAGATAATCTTCCAGGTGTTAATTACCACAATTGATGGTTTCATTTTGTCACAAACCTTAAAACAAGAACCAGAACTCATTTACATGAATAATCTTCCAGGTGTTAATTAGCACAATTGATAGTTTCATTTTGTCTCATCATAAACCTTTGCTGTTCTTAAAGATACATAGTGACTTTCTTCTGCATCTGCTTGATATCAATCCCTGAATGATATCAACCAGTCCATGATATCAACCTCTGCATGATATCGACCAGTCCATGATATCAACCCCTGCATGACATCAACCAGTCCATGATATAAATCCCTGCATGATATCAACAAGTCCATGATATCAAGCCCTGCATGAAATCAACCAGTCCATGATACCAACCCCCTGCATGAAATCAACCAGTCCATGATACCAACCCCCTGCATGATATCAACCAGTCCATGATATCAACCTCTGCATGATATCAACCAGTCCATGATATCAACTAGTCCATGATATCAACCAGTCCATGATATCAACCCCTGCATGATAACAACCCCTGCAACACCCTGAAATGCTTTCACCCTGAAAGGTTTCTGAGTATAAAATCTGTCTCTGTGAAGTTCCTCCTCATTTCAGTTCTATTTCTTATATCATTCATTACTGTACATCAGAAATGATTTTCATGGATGCAATTATAACCACAAAGCATATTCTAATGTTAGTGAACACTGCTTGTTCACCATTTTATTTTGTTTGCCTTGAAAATAAAATATTTAATTTGAGAAGGTGAAGTAGGGAGATGGTGTTTGCTCTACACACCTCAGTGTTTCTGTGAGTCTAAATGGTTTGACTGCCTTTTCACTATGATTTTGATATCATGTTCACATTTTCAAGACAGACCTCTATGTATACATGAGATTTAAGTCAATTCACCACTCATGATAAAGACAGTTAACTAAACCATTAACTGGTAAACCAAATGGTTAACCAAATATGGATGCATAGTAAGATATGTCTGGTTTTGATCAAGCCAAGTTATGATTATATTAAATACTGATATGCACGTTCACTTTGATGCATAGGGAGGCTGTTCTTTGTAACTCTGAAACAAAGTTTTAAAACTCTGCTATTTGTTAAAAAGATCAGTTGCTGATGTTCAGTATGATCTAGAATGAAGTTGTCTGACCTTGAAAAGCTATGATGTTAATTAAGCTACAGTTATGGTCAACACTGATATTCACATTCAATTCAATGGTTTTTGGTGGCTGCTGTGGATCAACTCAGCTGAATTCAATTTTGGTAATACGGCCATTTGTTAAAAAGATGAATGCATGGCTGATGAAGAGGCCAATCCAGAGAGAAGGTTGTTCCGTCTGATTTCAGCAATGATGAATAGTTTCCCTGATTGTATCAAGTTTGGAAACTCTGACAGTTCTTTGTCACCAGGAATTGACAGATGCCCAAGAAGATCCTTGAGGTCAGTCCAGGAAGTCTCCCAGAGTGAGGCTATATCATGGAAAATGTTAGATTGGGACATTTAATGAATCTGTGTATGCTGAAAGGATCCATGTTAAGTGTAAGGGATGGAGGGAGGGGGAGCTAGGGGGAGGGGGGAGAGTGAGAAGAGGGAGGGAGGAAGAGGGAGGAGAGGGGGTACATGACTAAATGAGGACATATCCTAATGACTGGATGTTTGCTAGACAGAATGGTGTTAGGTTGGATGTTGTTGCTATGATGAAGGAACCCTTCTTTGCCGATACATATTCATCAGTGCCCTAGATAATGCAAGTCAAGTCTGGGAAGGCTACCAGAAATACTGATAGTTACCCTGATACTATAAAGGTCTTTATTGCACATTCTACCATGACCAGTTATGATTATAGGGAATTTCCTGAATGGTCAGTCGATTACTGATGGATTAGTCTCTACCGTCATTTACTGAAGATGTTCCATTTATTAATGACCGCAATGTTCGACTTACAGAAAGATGTTTCTGTATACATGGCGCTTCTGGATGTTAACTCTATAATTCATCCACATCAAAATTTGTATATGGAACCTTGACTAAGGAGGTTGATGTGGTGAGGTTACCCAACACATTCAACTAATCATTGCTAGGATTGCAGTATGTCAAATATTTTCTCTAAATTCTTGCAATATTTCAGCTATGTATGCCAGAGTCATTGTAAAGATTGGAAATTTGTTTAAAATGATTAAGGAAAATGCAAATGTGATGTATGAAACGTACCTATCATTATGGAAAGGTTTCTAGTGTGAAGAAGGGAAATTATTATCAAAAATTGTGCTGATGAACAATGTGTAGCTGTGTAAAGTTTACTTACCTAAAGAATGGAATCAGGTCAAGAAGAACCATGATGCATTAAGATTCATGATCATTACGAAAACTTCTCTTGACAACAGATATAGAACATGGTTACAACAATTATCAAAACTGTGATGTTTATGTCCTTTGTTGGAAAAGTTCTCAAACCTGAAGAATGGAAGTCTAGTCATATCAATTATAAGAAGTGTGATGTATAAGAAACTCTGGTCATTGTGAAAAGTCTTACAGCCCATTGAGGTTGCCCATACAAGGGATGTATATACAAGTCCTTCAGTAGCCTGATATATGTGAAGACGGCCATCTCGGTCTGATCCCTGGTCAAGTCTGTAGAATCACCCAGACTCCATTGATGTCAGCCGCTCTGCAATATCAAAGTATTCGCCGTCTTGTGGGAGACATTCACCGCCCCAGCAGACTCGCCGTCAATGTCGTATTAATCAAAGTTCTGAAGATACCGCTTTCCTTCAACTGATCCACATACTGAAAACCCTATCTCTCAGTATATGCGCTGAAACTGTGGAGCTAAAAACTTCTTTTCAATTAAAACTTTGGTGAAGGAACTTTGAAATTTATCTCTTCCATCAGCAATGTAATGTCGTCATAGGATTTTGATAAATGTTATAAAAATGTAAAACTAAGAATAAAAATATAATCGTTGATACTATTTTAGGAGATATCCCGCCTCATTATTTTACTTTTATTAATTATCTTTTCATTAAGGTGCAAACGAACTACCAAAGATATTTGAATATATTTTCATCAGATATAGTCACTGTACATTAACCTATACATAGGCATCTATGATTTCTCTTTTTGTTTGTTCAAATAATTAATCAGTATTATGTTCTGCTTGTTTTACCAGGCTTTATAGTTTTTCACACTTCAGATATTATAAGCATCTCAAATCGCTGAGGAATTTGGCAAGACAAAAAGCTAATTCTATGTATCCATGTACTACAAAACTGAGGTGATGACAAGTGCAAGAAGAAATCTTTTCCCTTGCAAAACCTTTATTCTAAAATACATCAGGTGTAGTGAAAAGGCTACAGAACTTACTTAGAATGCCTTTGCTGCATGCTATATAATATACAACAGTGTGAACTCATTATAAATATTGATGGTTCGTAGAAAACTTAATTATTGATTTAATTAGAGGTTATTAGTGATGAAAGGTTTATTTTTAGGTAATTTCTTTGTTAACTGCACTTTTAGTACCTTATTCATATTTAACAATGGCATTAAGTGGAGGTTGAAGTGTTCAAAAAGTTTTTATTGGTAATGTTTGATAAATGTGGTTATAAAAACCATGCTTTTCTCAAAATAGACAGGTTCTGATATTGCTCAGTAAATCAAATTTTGACAGGCTTTCATGTGAAGTATTGACGAAGAGGTTTAAACACAATAACGTTATGTGATGATAAATTGCTTTTTGACATGTCTGGACATGCTCTTGTGAAGCATGACAAACCCTCACATGGTCTTAAGTCTTACAAACTGTGCAATATACAAAGGGGATATAAGAATAACCTATAGATAGGTAGTTATTCAGTGCTGGCCAGACAATATCCACACAAAGAAGATATATCTATGTTATGCTAATTAAAAGAGGTATATAATTCTCCATGGTGATCAGCAACAGTATCCAATAGATATCAGAATTACACGGGAGGTTATATAAGCAATACTACTCAACAGAGAGGGTATATCAGAGTTATATACGAGTGATTGATAAAGATATGATATCCAAACAAGGAGGATAAATCAGAGTCTATATTGGTGGTGATATAAGCAATAATATCCTAACAGAGAAGATACATCATGTTTATATAGTTTATGATATAGGAAATGATATCCTAACAGAGAGGATATATTAAATATATATGGGTTGTGATATCAGCAAATATCCCAACAGTAAGGATGCATCAGATTTAGATGGGTGTTGGTATAAGCGATAATATCCTAACAGAGAGGATATATCAGAGTGATAGAATCACTAATATCCTAAGAGAGATGATAAATAAGAGTTGAATGGATGGTGATATAAGCACCAATATGGCTGCAATCACAGAGCAGTACGGAGCTTGCAAGGTAGAGTCTGATGTGTCTGCTTGAGAAAGTCCACGGGGTCGAGAGAGCGCCTGATTTGGTGCACTGCTCGCCTTTTTCAGCCGCCTAATAATCATTGATTAATCAAAACTACCATTGCCACTCTCACTTTATCTTTACAAACTTGTGAAATTGTTTGGATTAATTCCCATGTACCCAGTTATGAATACCAAGCGGCCCGCTCGATGCATTACAACACATAATGGGTTTTGTGGGAGAAAGAAGTTGATAGACGTTGTATTGTGATGGCAAGAAATTGATAGACTGGATTGTGTAGAGAGTGTGCAAGCTTGTGCTAAGTTTGTGATGGGGTAAATGCAGTGGATCGCGGCCGGCCCTCCTGGAAGTGATAGTGAGGAGTGATGAACACCGTGCATGATGCCATGACATGATACAGCAGGTGCTCTGTGGTATATATGGTTTATGCCATGTCCTGCAGTTGTGACTATGTCCCTACTTAAAACATTCCGCAACAATAGCTCTCACTTAGCACATTCTTGCATGTTATTAATGGTAGCCCACTGCTTGGAGTAGAGTGTCTGCGAGACTGGGAGCGGAGCAGTTTACACACGAGGTAGCTGTACCTATAGTCGCGTATATCCTGGGCAGAGGGGCAATACAGCCGGATACCTACCTGCCAGCATGTCCTACAGTGGAACCGACTCAGGTAGGTCAGGCGGGCTACCACTCAACCATCCCATCTTCACCTCTCACTTACTCAATCTTTTAGTTTACAAACTTTTCAACTTGTGTTCAACTTACTTTCAGCTCATTGGACTGTCCCAGTAGGACACACATGTACACACTAACTTTGTAACTTTTCAGTTTCTCTAAGCCAGTCTTCATACATATGACTTGACTTGTATTAACCCCTTATATGCCAGGTTAAGTGAAACTTGTTTTGTTGACTTATAGTGCTTCATTTAGGGAAGTGTGAATGACCTCTTAATATAAGAAACTTTTCTGTTTATTTATCAAGACTTATTTCATTATTTCACGAATTAGTGGAAGTTGATTATTTTTTCAGAGAATACATGTTTGGTTTATTCACTGTCCAGGATTCAGAAATGGATTACCAGGATTTCTGGTGGATGCATTTAATGCAACAGTCTTTTACTGGATTCTCTCACTTTCATTCTTTACAAGTCTGACCTCAGGATCGTCCTCTGCAGATCAACTTCTGCATGATTATTTTTGTTGCTAAAAATTCTGAATATCATTTATACGTGAAGTGATTATCAAGAGCTGTGCTCGATGGATATGATACATCAGCATTTGGATATACCTAAATTTCTTCTTTCTATTCAAGTCTGACTATTATTCCTCAAGATTGTTGTTGCAGTTCAACTCTAGAATCAGTTATAGATGGACAATCTCTTCTGAGTGGCCAAAATACAGGAATCAACTTGTCAAGGATTAGTCAAGGATTGACAATATTGGTTTATTTGACAAAGTAGGTATGGGATTGATGACACTCAAGGATTGGTCAAGGATTGACAATAACTTCTTATCGGATTGATAACACTCAGGATGCCATTGACCACAACCAAGTTCAAATCTAGATCGAAGCCTTTGAAGAAATTTTTCTTGTGTGCAGCTCCACTGCGCGCCTTCAAGATGGATTTTCGACGCTTTGTAATCAATTATTATTATTTATTGTACAAATCAATGGATGAATATGAATTATATGTGAAATAAAATTCTTCAGTTGGATAACATTATTCCTCAGTGCCTTCATAGGAAATATTCATACTGGATACTGATTGAAAATAAAGTTGTTAAGTTGGACATAAAGTATCTCCAGGATGAAGAGTGCATTAAACAAGTAGAAGGCCTGGTGGCTGTGTGGGTAAGTTGTTGGGACAGTCAGTGATTGTGGTGTTGTCTGACTCGAGGGATGTGGCTTTCGCATCTTACAAGGGACTCGACCTGAGAAGGAAGTTATCTTACAATGACAGATAATGTGATCAAAAGGCAACTTCAAGAAGTATTTGCTGATGAATTTCATAATTGAATGAAAAGGTCAACTCAGTTAAAAGTATGATATCAGTCTGTATAGAGGGAAACTACAAATGGGTACCAAATGCTTTGATTTGATTTGAAACTTTGCTCAAGGATTTATTTGATGGACATTTGTTGATATGTGTTATTTTAGTTATGTATCTATTTCATTCTGTGAAACTTTTAAAATGGAGTTGAAATCTAGCATGATTACCTGAAAGGATAAGAAGTAGCATGATATCATTGTAACGGAATGTTTTTTGAAAAATTATCAAAATTTATATCAAAATTATTATTAAAAAAATTATCATAACACACTTGGTATTTGTACAAATTTGGCTTTATCCATTTGGCTATCAAGCTCTGTCTTGAATTGGTTTACTCCATGATCAGTTGATGTTGCTTGATTTCTAGTAGAATATGATTATCTCTCATTGATTTCCTTTTCTATTTATTTTCTATTGTATTCAGTTTCATGTCAATATTTTGATGGATATCAAAATTGATTTGAATTATCTTTGGATGGCAACAGTTGGATCCAAAATACATATGTTCACAAAATTTCAACTGAAGAATAATTTTTTATATCCCAAAGGAAAAGAACTTACCACTTATGTATCAATTATATTCTTAAGGTGTTTGTTTTTCATTTGATAATCTGTTTATGTGCATTTAAATTAAAACTGTTTGAAATACATACATGATTTCTCTTTTGCAATATTAAAAGCTTTACAGTTTCTGACTTTAATATAAACACTTAATTAATCTTTATTCAGACATGTCTTTTATCATTAACTGATTAATATGGTTATAGAAGTAAAAACTTTTAAAAAAAGTTTTTGTCACTGGTGATGGAAGTTAACCTTTAAGAATTTTTCTTTCTTCAATGAAATAGAGTATTGTTTTGTTCAAGTTTTACTTTTAGATTTTTCAATAATTTTGGAAAAATAGTACTTAAAAGGCACATGCTTTTGATCTAAAATACCGTGTAACAAAGATTGTTATTTAATGAATCCGCTTCTAACGTATAGTTACAAATTTGTTGGGATGATAAACACCATGTTGTTTTGGATCACACTTTTATATTGCATTGAAAACAACACTACAAGTTACAGATATTAATGCCAATAATGCAATAATTAGAGGTAATGATGGATAATAGAAACTCGTCATAATGATGGTAATCATTGGAAATCTCATCATGATTGCAGTAATCATTCCAAGCAATACTTAAAGTATTTCATTTTCTTGTTTAACTGACGGCAATCTCACAAAAACAAAAATCTATAAACTTTACATTTCATCAAATCTTATTGAAACACGCCAAAGGTTCCAAAGCTATTTGTGCTACACGCCTGTCCATGGAATTGAAAATCAATGGACCACTCAAATGCATCTCTTGTTGGAAATTAAAGAAGAAAATCTATCAGTGAAACATGGGGAAGAATGTTGCTGTTAAGGTGAAGCTAGAATTGAGACTGGATAGAAAGAACTGTCTGTCTAATTCAGAAAAACTAACCCCAGAATGGGAATTGATTTTCCATCGCCGTCTCAATCAGTTCCATTTTCTCTTGCCACCCTACATTTTGAAACTTAAATTTCCCCCTGCTGAAATAGCATATGGTTTACTGTTTTCTTGGTTGGAATGATTATATAGTTTTTCTAAGAAAAGCAGTACTGGAAGAATGAAGATTCAAAACCAATGAATAAGAATGTACATAATATTTTTTAAAGTTTAAAAAGTTGTGTTCCAAAAATCTTGCTTTTCCTATGCATTCCACAGCCTAAGGCCTTTTAAAGATTTAAACACAGATTGGCTTAGTACAAAACCATCTTGTAACCTTTGATGAATGTAGACATGTCATGTCATGAACATAACCTTTTCAGCACAATTTCACTTGCTTTTCGTTGTTTGGATCATCATACAAAGAACTGTATCAACCTCCATGTCTTAGGAGGATGGGGTCTAGAATGAGGAACTGAATCCCTTCATATACTTTAATCTATGAGAAAATAGGCTCAACAGATAACTAACTCACTCCAATCTCATTTCTGTTCATGATATTAGGTTAAGCTTGTAAAGTTAACGTTAAAAGTATCAATGTTGTTTGAAGAAGATGTTGGCAAGAATGCAAGTGTTAAGAGTGGAGATGAAGTACAAGGTTATATCATTGAGAGGCGTGTTTGGACATGTCAGGAACACTCATAATAATACTATAAAGGAAGGTGATTCTTAGCTGTTTGCCAGAAACTACTCTTCGTTTCAAAAAGTTCAGTGACAGAACACTTAAAGTGTTAAAGTTGAAGCGATGCTGGAGATATGTAATCAAGAGGCATGTTTGGACTGTTAAATCAATTCACATCCAGGTTTAGACAGAGCTTTTTACTGCTTTGGATCTGACTTCTTTCTTGTTTTGAGATTTATTGTTTGTGTAACTCTGAAAATAGGATAAAAAATAAACCTGAATTTACTTAACTTAATCACAAGAGATAAAAATAGGTTTTGTGTATGCATTATGTTGATAAATCAGCAAATTTTTATTTATTTCTTCACAGTACAATTATTTTTGTATTGTTTATTATATTTTTAGTATCATATACCATTTCATTTGAGTGTTGAAAGTGAAGTGAAGAAATATGTTGCTATACTTTATTCAGATTAATCTTGAGCATTTACCAAGAGGAAGTAATTTTGGTACCTGTTTAATCTCTAAACAAATTCTTGGCAAATTTGTTGAACAAATTAAGTTCTGTAACTACGCATGCTGTGGTTTTCAATCAGCAAGTTTGTTGCTCCTGTTAATTCCGATCTGACCTTGAGTTGATATTCGTTTGACATTGCATGAGTGAAGACGTATGTGTCGGTTATACTGAAATAGAAGTGAAGTTATAAGCAAGGAAACCTTGTGTAGGACATCTGTTATATCATTAGTGAAGAGTTTAGGCACCTTTCAGATCAGATGTCAACAGGAATAACCTCTTGCTCCTATGTCAAAGCTTTCATGCCATCTCCACAGTGAGGTTTCCAGTCTTGCTACATGTCCTTCTTTGAACTTAGGGACAGTATAGTATAGTGGTCAGCACATTCGGCTTTGGATCAAGAGGTCAAAGGTTGGAATCCCACAAGTGGCTTGGAAACATTATCTGCAGTAGAAAACTGTTCTACATGCAGCAACAAATGGGTGCAATGCTGCATTGAATTTCAGAGCAGTACCACCCATGGTTCGCTAATTACAGCCGATGCTCGCAGGTTTTACTGCCATGCATAGCCCTTTCTGGGCTACTTCTTGACAGTCACCTGAAGAAGGGGCAAGAAGAAGCCATGAAACGTCGTGAGAAATCAAATAAAGAAGTTGTTATCCATAAGAATTTTTAGTATTATTACACCAACTTCTAAATGCCTTTGAAGAATTACATGTAAACTAGTCTCTCAAACTGGGTGGACAATTGATTCAGCAGTTTGTGTATGCATGCAGTGTATGAATTAAGCTTGACGAAAAGCCCTACCAAAATTATTATCTTGTGAATTTTAATTGTAAAATTGAAGTAAGACCTCAAAGAGTTCCAAGCCTGGACCAAAGGTAAGCATGTCGCGGGCTGGTGGATGGGCCTTTTTTCATAAACTGGAGTACGTAGTGATATGAATCCCTCTCGTTACCAATATTTGAATACTTATTATACTTGTTGGATCTGTAAATTACTCAGAATGGTTTTACAATCAATTCAGTAGCTAAAGTGTGGATAATGTCAAGATAACCAGGACATCGATTCTTAACCCACTGCGAGCTGGAGGAAAGTTATTCTGCTACCAGTATTCATATCACAAAAGTGTCATCTTGAAAAAGGTGGTAACTGACTAAGCAAGTTAGTCCTGACAGTTGTTTGTTTCCTCAGCTATGCATGGTGTATTACAAGCACCATGGTGAAGGCACTGGGATAGAGGCTGAGCTACTTATAGCCAGAGCACATGGCAGTTAAATACATGACTGCAGTTCCACATGTGTTTTATAGCCAAGGTGTAAGCGAGAGTTCTAGGTTGAGGTATTCGACAGAAACGTGATCATCCTTGGTGCTGATAAGTCATCTTGATGATGCTGTGTAAACAGTCAATCTAACACTTAAAACATAAGTGGCACTTGCAACTACATATGTCTTCAGTTGCAAGTTGAAGAAATTGGTAAATGATCTAAGGATCAAGTTGTTGGCATGTGTAACAAGGTCACTAGCATATCAGTTTTGTGTTCCAGCTTTGAAAATGAAATTTAGAACTGCACAGATGGAACTATAAATAAGCAGTAAATCCACAATGGATTGTTGCCAAAAGTCAGTGTAACTTTTGCAGGCTAGGTAATATGAAGATACCTATCTTTCAAATAAAGATGAATTCTGAAACTGGATGAGATGATATCTTTAAATTAGTCACATTTGGCACAAGTTTGTCAAGGCTAAATATGGTCACTTAGAAGTAAAACTCAACTAGATTAGAGTTTTTTCCTGAAATTTTGCATAACTACAGCTTCTTTTGTATGTATTAATGAGATGTTTGGTATTGCAGAGACAAATCATTACCCTAGAAAACCCTGTCTGTCAAAAGATAACTCATGATATTACAAGACTGAG
Organism: Phorcus lineatus; assembly: GCA_921293015.1. Classification (NCBI taxonomy): domain Eukaryota; kingdom Metazoa; phylum Mollusca; class Gastropoda; order Trochida; family Trochidae; genus Phorcus; species Phorcus lineatus. The sequence continues at coordinate 988,218 of OV121088.1, read as the reverse complement.
TGAAAAATTGCCAGGAAAAGAATCGCTTTACTGCGATCTTCCTATGAAGACCTTCGTGACCAACCATTTTCTTATCAAAATTATCCAATTAACCAATAAGACAAGAACATTTGCCATGAACTTAGAGAACTTGTTATGACAGAAAAAAATTACTGTGACACCCAGGGACTATTAAAGTAATCTAAGAACACTAATTTTGACTTCAAAGAACACTATAACTGTGACCTTAGTAAACTAATTATTATCCCAAATTTTATATCCGAGGGGAGTAATTTCATCCCTAGAACACTAACAATAATCCTTAAGTACTATTCATGACCATTCAAACTAACACTGACCCTGTAGGACTAACTATAACTCTCTGATCTTTACCATGACCCGAAGTGACTAGTTCTGACCCGAGAGCTCTTGAGGACTTTAATTATGACTGAAAAACATTATCTCCCCACCAGAAGACTATATTGATTCCAGAGGACAGTGTCTATGCACTGTGAACAACGTACTTCTCCTTTAGACTATGTTAACCTTTAAATTCTAAGAATACTAATTTACTCTTTTACTTAACATTAGAAGGATTGGTCTTCAAGTCTGAGATTGACAGGCAATGTTCTTATATTGGGAGAGGGACTGAGTCTATGACTAAGACAAGAAAGATCTTTATGACTGCAGATGTTGGTTTGACACACAAGATTTTAAAATAAAACATGTCCTCAGAAAACTAACCATATCCCTTGAGTAAACTTGTCAATAGAAAACCAGACAGTAGTGTCCATAGATGACTAAGCATGGCTACGGAACTGCTGCCATGCCCAAGCTTGAGGACAGGCCATGCCCTGACATTGAGTAGACTTTATCTGTCAATGAGATGAGAAGTTCTTAAAGGCTGTGAGAAGTCTCAGCATAGAGCTGGATTGATAGACAACAAGTGTCTGATGATAGAGCATTACGGGTCAACCGTAGGGGATTTCTCTGTTACTGGGTCAGTAGAGACAGGAAAGGGAGAAAGTATGATTTGTGAGGATTCTGCTGGGATGATGCAATTTTAGCAGTCTGGTTGATGATGTTGTGATGTATTGTTTAAATTGAACTATTTGTCAATTGATTTTATTTGGTATGAGAAGAAATGGCTATGTTTTCTCTTTTACATTGATGTGTCATTTATGAAGTTCTAGTGATATCTAGTGATTAGTACAAGTGAATTTTGGTTGATCAGATCTGAAAGATCAAATCTTATGGAATGACATGGTATCAACTGTTAATCCATCCATCAATCCAATCATCCATTCATCAATCCATCTCTCAATCCATTCATCCATTCATCCATCCATCTGTCCATCTAAAAATCCAATTGTGCAGCCATTATAACCAGCCATCCAACCAGTACATAATGTGCATTTATAACCTCTTAAATTCTCAAGAACAACTAGTGTCCTTGATTCTATCATATATGAAGCTTTTGTGACATTGAAACCTTGTGAGTGAATAAACAGCAACTGTTAAATGATGGCCAGGTTAGACCTGATACTGTTGTTGGTATGGGTATCACTCCTCATTTCCATAGTGCAATATATTGCGATACAGAAAATATTATATATTCGTACTTTTCATATCTTAGTTTTTGCCATAATAACTAACTAAATAACAGCAATTAGAACAGTGATCAATGCTCAACTGGCTCGTTTTGTAAAGAGAGATATTAATCCGTGACTGCATTCAGACTTAACATCTCTGTGCTATTTTCACTTTGCAAGTTAACACTTGGTTTTCAACTTCCAGTAAAATCACGTTTTTTGGTCACATATTTTTTTTGCAATTTAACCTTAAATGGTTAATTTTAAAACCTCCAATATATTGGACATTTTCAGAAGGGTGTTCCGGTATGTATCATGTTGTTTCTGTATTGCAATATACCGATAATACTGCGCACCATTACTGTACAATGCAAAAATAGCATGGATCATAATCAATATACAATGCTTTTATCCTTTTACAATAAATCTTAGGATGAGACAGATCGATCTCTTCAATAAAGAAGCAGAAGAAAGAGACATCTCTGAATATAACATCATTTAAAAATTATTAATCTACATAACATGTACAGTTTAATAGATAGAAACCTTGCAACATGTTCATGTTGTATAAACTGCTTACTCGGCTGGTTATCCAAACATTACTCAAGCCAAAGGGAAAGAAAGCGTTATTTCTTGAATGATTTGTTGTATGTAACAATTAAATCTGCAAGAGTTATTGATTCCACTCCACTGTGTGCTGGCTGCTCCTCTCGAAAGGAAGCCTTTTCCTGGTTGCTCTCAATAACACTTCTCCATTCCTTCGATAACCACATTGACTTAATTCTCTCTAAAGCTCTATTCATTTTATTCATTGATTTTAATAGTAGTAGGAAAGCCCTATCGCAGAATGTTACATAATAAAAACTCTAATTTGCTTTTGACAAATGGTGTTATGTAATAGTATTTGTTGGCAAAATCGACATCATTGAATTGAAAGATTGCAACAGTGTTGTCATTTTGTACAAATGGTTGACATCTACGATTGAAATTTTGTTTTTTTTGTTGTTGAAATATTGGATAGCTTCCTTTTTTAATGTGCTTGATAAGCACTATTATTATCATCGTGTCGTGGAATCAGAATTTGTAGGTATATATAATATATATATTAATGTATTGTCAAAGCTCTCTTTTTGTATAACTTAATTTTGGACAATCTTTATGCAAGACCTCTATGAATCTTTAGCTCCTTGTTTTCTGTATGAACCTTCTGTATATTCCATGCAAATCCATTTCCATATCTCAAATAATTCAAAGGACTTCACCAATTTGGCGGTAAATGATTAGAGAGAAATTACATCTTGTCTATGAGGGATGGATGGTATGGTTGATGTAGGACATGTTTTACCCTCTGAAGAAGATATATTTTGCATGGACAAATATTAAATGACGAAAACTTTTTAAATGAATCACAGGGATACTTTATGTGGGGAGATTACAATGGCCTCTCTCAATTTCATTGATGTTTATGCGATGCTCATCAAGGGTCATGTCTACAATGCTCATCAAAGGTCATGTTTACAAGGCTCATCAAAGGTCATGTCTACAATGCTCATCAAAGGTCATGTAAAATGTTCATCAAAGGTCATGTCTACAATGCTCGTCAAAGGTCATGTCTACAATTTTCATTAAAGGTCATGTCTACAATGCTCATCAAAGGTCATGTCTACAATGCTCATCAAAGGTCATGTCTACAATTCTCATTAAAGGTCATGTCTACAATGCTCATCAAAGGTCATATGTTCTTTGCTCCCTCAATCAAACAAAGGTATCTCCCCTACCCCTCACTAGAAATCTATGTAGTTCAATTATAAACAATTATAGTCCTAGCTATTGTCCAATACTGGTAGGCCAACCAAGTAGAAATAATGTTCTTGGAGACGAACTAAACCACACTAAAACTGCATGAGTGCTGCCCTCTAGAGATGTGATTAGAGAAGAGAGTACAGGGACGGATGATGGCCAGAATTGCATGGTGCGGTTCATTGATGTGCTTGTATGGAGGGAGGCCCGTGTATTTAATGTGGCTGATTAACACAGACCGATGATGCCATTTTAGTTCAGTCTAAGAAGTAAAAATAGCCACAATCATTAATTACTGGGCCAGTATGAGTTCTGTCTAAATGCTTTCTATTATCTAGAGAGCTTGTTTTTTACAAGTAATGGGATACTGTTGAAAATGGAAATTCACTTAAGTGATATTTTTGTTGCATGTTTCAAAGAGATTTATCGTGGATGTTAAGATCCGTGTTGCCATTTAGGATGATTTAAACATTTGTTTGAGCGTTCCAGAACATCTCTTTAAGATGATTTGAATATTGATGTTCTTATTTTTAAAAAAAGAAAATAAAGATGCTTAACAATGTATGCCCATGGGAATCAATTGAACAACATTATTTAGCTTCATACATCATTCCTGAAGATCTTTTCTCACCTTTTAAAGCAAACTTCTAATTGATGAAGAATAAACAATTCAAAAATTATAATAATGTGCTTGTTTATTAGTTGAAATGCCAAACTTCAGCTATTATATTGCTTGCTTATGATTATATTTTGTGAATGTTGTTACATAATGGCGCTGAAAGATTGAAGGTTGAAGATATATTTCATAAGCTTTATGAAGACATGGATGAAAAAGGGTTTTTAATTGTTTTATTGTAACTGTTAATGTTGTTTTGTACATAAATCATTTGCCTTTGTTACTTCAAGGGGACTTCTATGTTTTGTAACAAAAATAATGTTTAAGATGTAGTTTTTGTATATTTTCAGCTCATTTGCAAAAAGATTATATTGTAAAATAAAACGTCTTAGTGAAAAAGCTGTTTCTTGCACAAAATAAACAGGCAGTTGACACAAAACCATCTTTTTATGCAAAATTAGGATGTCTGTTTATTTTCTAGTGCTTTTTCAGCAAATGTATTAATTCTGTATAACAACTTCTATATTGTGAATAAGCATGACATTTAAGATGTTATATTCACCTAATGAAAGAAAATACAGCTCTTGAACATAGTGTCTATTCATCATTAAGAATTTTTCTAGCAAAACATCTTGTTTTCTTAGGTATCAGTTCTGCTTTAATGTCATTTGAAAACCTGTTTAAAAAAACATGCCCAAAAGTTGTAAGTGCACTTTACATAATGCAGTTGGCAGGAGCAGAGATATAAGAGTTTTGTCATACACAATATGTAATTCCGAGCTCCATGTGGAATAGCTAATGCAGTGGATGAGTTCATGTACTGACACAGCTGAGGCTCGTGAGATGTGCAGGTTATGGAAGAAGACATTCATTAGAGAGAGCTGCCAAACATGGGAGCTGTGCTGTAAGCTTCTGGGGAGGGGGGAAAGACAGGTCGGACAGACAGCAGTTCCAGGGAGACTGACTGAGATGCTTCAACTCTGATGTTGTTACTGTCACCTGTCACATTTGATGTATATCCTTGTAAGTTCAGTAGAATGGTTCATGGAAGTATAAACTGAGTGATTGTGAGATCACCTCTAGGGGATTCGAAACCCAGGACCTCCGGGTGAGAGTCCTACACTCTACCGATTCAGCCAAAGAGATGTCTCACTGGCCAATGCCAGTAGGAATGCTTTTATTTCATCCGTCACTTCTTTCACCTTAAGATAGGTAGAAATGTATGAATAAATTGGAGCTATAAATTCTAAAGATATATCTTTGAAGGCCATGATTGGTAGAAGCTAGCTGTCAAAATTAAAGTGTATTCTTCCGACTGTTATCGCTTCAGTAGACCGTTCTCTTAAGATAGAAGTATAAACTCTTAATATATCATCTTTGAAGACCATCTTTGGAAGCAGTTAGCTGTCATATTTGTTGTATATTCTTAAGATTGGTATAGCTTCCCTAGAATTGTTAGTGGTCTCTTTAAGATGGATGTACAAATTCTTAAGCTATAATCTTAGTTGTCCATTATCATAGCTGTCATAATTTATACAGTTCTCAAGGCTGGTACATCACTTCAGTGTCACAATGGTTTTGTATCTTTATATATCAATAACTTACTTTTTATATAAATAGTATCAAATATGAGTTTTTAAGTATCATCTATTGATTGAGGGCCTTTCTTTTTTTTTTGGTTGATAGTCACTGCATGGCTGGCAAACAAGATTCCTCATGAAGGAGACTGGTTGATCTGACGATCTAACAGCTTCAGTGCTAGTAGATGCATAGTATTATTTTTGAGAGCTTCAGTTGATTGACATGCACATGCACTTGTGCTTCTATGTCCTTGTATCCAGCTATGGTGTGTCCTGAGGGAGATGGAAGGATGCACAGCAAATCTGATGGTGTCTCTTACAACTGAAATCCTGTCGTAGGGCTTCAGTTTACACGCACCCATACATCGTAAGCTTGTGATCTCTATCTGGTGTTATGGTGTGTAAGCTTGTGATCTCTATCTAGTGTTACGGTGTGTAAGCTTGTGATCTCTATCTGGTGTTACGGTGTGTAAGCTTGTGATTTCTATCCGGTTTTATGGTGTGTAAACTTATGATCTGTGGGCTGTCATGGAGATGTTGGGATTCTCTACTATGTAGATGGTATTACACTCTCCTGTCATTACTGAGAACTCAATCCACAGAGTGGGTAACATGACTTGCGAGAGTTATTAGATTTGTCTAAGATGCTGATTGAATTTCTCTTAGAGCACTATTGGCATTATGATAGTGTAGTGGTTAGAAGATCAAAAGGTTTGAATCCAGTCAGGAGAATGGCAATTTTGTTTTGGATAGAGAATTCTTGTTTTGGTCAGCTGTCACCACTAACTGATGTCTTAAAAATACATGCCAAATGTCATCTGATTATAAAATAACTGATATCCTCGTAGATTTGGGATGATATTACTTGACACAGTTATTAGATAAATGTTGATAGGAATTGCACTGGATCTTTGGATAGTGTGGTGGTAGATGTTTTCTCCAGATCAACAATTCCTGGGTTTGAATCCTGCCAAGGGTTTTGAAAACTTGATTCCTTAAGGGAGCTGTTGCAGTGCAATGCTATAATGAAACTTGCCAATTCCACTAATAGTTCAATGGTCGAAGCCAGAATTTGAAAGGTCGCTGCATGTACAACAGATGCTATACTATATTCGATATGAGTGAAATTTTCTTGAAAAGCAGCATTGGTTACTCAAGAGAATGATTTTGTAATCATTTGATTATGTCTCATTTGATTCAAAGTCTGTTATGACAACACAATTTGGGAAATGTTAGCAAAAATGATATGTGGACCTATGAAAAATGTGTCATTGGTTAGGTTTCACGACATTGGTAAAAACATGTATCCCCTTTCTCCCTCCATTGCGCCAGTTCACTGACACTAGGTCTATGAATCTTAAACAACACACTTACTTCAGAGCTGCCAACCTATAATGTTTTGTATGAGTGAGATTTAGTGAAACCGGGGTCCAGGGCGAAGCCCTGGCGGGGGGTCTAGGGGGGCGGAGCCCTGGCGGGGGGTCTAGGGGGGCGGAGCCCCCTAGCCGAAAAAGGATTTTGCACTTTTAAAACACTTTTGGAGACTGGAGAATAGAGATAAAAATATTCACAACAGGGACACATTTTGAAAGTTTTAATGCAGATCATAACAGTTTTGATCACTTGTCATGAATATCAGTGGCAATTATCAATAATTTAAATCCACTTCACTTTAAAAATACAAAAACATGCCTTTAAGTTAAATTTTTCAAATAAGAGTCACTTTCCTTTCCCTACACGTTGTATAAAGCCTCTTAACCACTTACAAAAAACTTGGTAAATATATTGGAGACAGTTTGGGGTTTATCCTTCATATATATATATATCGAGTGTTTCATTTTGCGCTATCGCACGTTTAAATTGCTGATCGTTGCTTCAATGATGCTATTTCGTGACTTTTCGATGCGGATCGCAATATTGTGATGCGATTTCGTCTGTTAATGTGGCCGTTTCGCTGCTTCCCGTTGCGATTCGATTTTTTCTTTGGTAGGCCTGTATATGTCCCTGTCGCTCATCTTGTTTGTTTTTCTCTCTATGAAACCCGGGTGAAGGGTATTCCCGTTTCTGAACAATGGTAATGAAACAAATAATGCCATTGGCTGAGCTAATCCATTCAGCCAATCAGTAGCGTCGTACTTAAAACTTGCCGGAAAAGACCGACTCAACATTCGGATTAGATCGTGTTTGAATAATTGTATCTTCATTTGAATGTAACTCGTGCGTGGAGAACCTTTATATTTCATTTTTATACTATGATTTTAAAAATGCGTGAGATTTCACTATGTGCTCGTGAGAGCGTGATTTTGATCAAAAATGCGTGATTCTCACGCCAAATGCGTGACAGTTGGCAGGTATGTTACTTGATAAATCTAGACTTGTCCCTTGTGTCAGAGCTGTTCAACATGTTCAAAGGAATGTTGTCACTAGACGTCTGAATCTGGTGTGGTATGACATCAATGGTCTAAACAAATCTAATTAAGTCCCTTTCAGATTGTAAATATTGTAGATAGTTATGAAAATGGTATCTTTTTATCTTATCTTTCACAGACACATTCAAATTACTACATTCACCGACATCATTCAAATTACTTCATTCACCGACATCATTCAAATTACTACATTCAAGGACATCATTCAAATTACTACATTCACCGACACATTCAAATTACTACATTCACCAACATCATTCAGATTATTACATTCAAGGACATCATTCAAATTACTACATTCAACGACACATTCAAATTACTACATTCACCGACACATTCAAATTACTACATTCACCGACATAGTTCAAATTACTTCATTAATCGACATATTTCAAATTACTACATTCACCGACATATTCAAATTACCACATTCACCGACATCATTCAAATTACTATACATTCAATGACATTCAAATTACTACATTCACCGGCACATTCAAATTACTACGTTCACCGACATCATTCAAATTACTACATTCATTGACATCAAGGTCAAGCCTGTGAAGGTCATTCAGAATGTGAAAACATCGTTTATCTCACGTTAAATGTTTTTAAATGATTCAGATAGAAATCAATCATTTTATTCAATGGTATGACTTCAACATTTCTGCACTCTGTATTCTGCTCTAGTTGATGGATATGCATGTCAAGACAAACTCTTCACTTGAAAATTGTAGAGCGCTTGAAAGCAATTTATGTACGAGAAAACCCCACATGGTTGTGGCGTGTATCAACTCTTTTAATGAGCAGGACTAATTTGGCACTAATAGACTCTACAGAGGAACTTGCTGCAGATTGGTTCCCTCAATTGATAACTTGGATGTTGCAGCTACATTGCGTTGAAGAGCCAACAGTGCAAACAGAAGCCTCTTTAAGCTCTCTCCAACAGATGAATGAGGAACTCTATTAAATGCCATTTGTATGAACATTATGTCACAATATTTTGTTAAAAGGTCAGATGACATCATGTTCCTTTGTATTGAAGACCAGAACATTTAAGTTATCAAGTGGTCAGTATTTGTGTGAAGACTTATTATTCAAAGGAAACTCATTTTTGCATGAAAATACACAGACAAATAGACAGGTACATTCAGTAAGAACTAGAAGCAGAATTATGATCGTAATGTAACAGATTTGATTATGAGATCACATCAAACACCAACAATCCCCCCTTCCCACCCATCTCCCCCCATACAAGAAGTACCTCATAACCTAATAAATTCAAGATTCTCTTCAATATTATTGTTAAAGGGATTTTCACAAAGAAAATCTGTAGCTAATTAAACCTCTTTGTGAATCATAGTTCGCTTACAAAATCTCCGCTAATGGCTGAAATATTGCCCAAGCGGCGTTAAGCAATAACTCACTCACTCACTCACTCACTTACAAAGGTTAACATAACCCTATTCATCTTCGTTTAAAGCTCTGAACCTTTGCTTGGTGCTATTCTTCATATCTATAACGGTGATTTCAAGGCATGGAATATTCATTTGAATACATGACAGTGTTGCATTTCTAATGAATTCTTCTCTTGAATATGCACCGGTGGTTGTCATGTGATAACTGCCTATATTACCTGCCTGTATTACAGGGTCTCTACTCGCTGCAGAGAGGCTTGGATTGATATATAGTGCAGATGGCTACAGTGTAACAGTTTATACTCTAGTAGAAAATTAGGCAAAACTTGGGGCTGTATAGTAAAGGCAATCACACGCGGTGGTTTTCAATTGTCCGCTTGGCAGGCAAGTGTGGAATATCATCAAATAGTCACTAGACATGCAATAACATTAGCAAAATCAAGAATTGTAGATTTCAATCCCATTTGTATATTGATGTAGGTGGAAAGGTGAGTGAATGGGAATAACTAATAGTCACTACACATGCGATACCATTAGTGGAACACACGATTGTAGATTTCATTTTCATCTGTATGCCACTGTTTCTAAGTGTAACATCTTCAAATGATAGTCACCAATGTCCAGAACAAATGTGTAACATATTATCATAGCCTTGATGAATCAAAGTGACCAACAGGAGAGTGATGATCATCTTGTAATCACCAAACAGAAACAATATTATAAATTTAATGAAGGAATGTAATGGATTACTACTTCTACTTCATTTGTTTTCTGCCTCTGGCAGTTTTTCACCTTCTCCCAACTAGACCCTCATTACTAGAAGAAGCAGTAAGAAATGTTGAAAGATGGCTTAAAAGAAGCTGTTTGTCCACATTGAATAAATGCTTTTGAAGGATGTCATTATCAAAAGTCATCACAAAAGCACCTTTGTCTGTAAACAACAAGTGTGGAATAACGCCAAACATGCAATATCATTAGCGAAATACGCAAGTGTCAGTGGTATTCCCGTCTGTATCTCCAATCCTTGTGAAATGGCCGGTATGATTTGATTATGAAAGTGATTAGAAGCAATCATTTAATTATTGGTGCAGTCAGTGACAATTACACTGCGTGAGTGACGCTGAGTCGTGTAGAAGAAATCAGGGTCAGGGAGTAGAGCTCGGTGGAGTCGCGGAATGGAGGCCAAGCTTGTAGACACCAAGTTGCTTATTGGAGAGCAAGCCTTGTTTCAAGTGCCGGTAGTTCTCGCTCAATCAATATGGAACTATGTTGGCTCGATTACCCGCCTCGCGATATTTGGTGACGAAAGTCTCCTCACTTGCAGCGTGTGTCAAAGAGCGCTACGGAACAATTTAAATGACAACTTGATTTGAAGGCAGAGTAAACACTAGCTGTTTAACAGTTCAACTCCCACGGAGTATGCTGGAAGATAATAGTGCAACCGCAAATTCTTTGAAAGTATGGTATGATTTGATATACAGACTTTAACCCAATGGTGAGAATGTTCCGTCTCAACTCCCTAGGGAGTATGCAAAAGTGATGGGACAATCGGGCGTTTTGATGTTCAGGCATTAGTCCACATGTTTGCACTCTGGTGTGTCAATTTTGCCATCTTTTCTCCTGAATGATGTCCAATAGTGTTTTGTTGAGGTTTTTGTCTTTTTGAAGTCTTTTCGAGGATGGTTGGATTATTAGTAGGTGTTAGATTATGTAGTAGTAATTGTGTTTGAAGTGTTAATTAAGTGCTGAATGAAGGTGTTCAATGATCAAACTAATAGATGAGGTTATGACACTCAGAGTTTATGTGACATGTCCACACCAAGGAGAATGAAGGTGTTCAATGATTAAACTATCAGATGAGGTTATGACACTCAGGGTTTGTGTGTCCACACCAAGGAGAATGAAGGTGTTCAATGATTAAACTATCAGATGAGGTTATGACACTCAGGGTTTGTGTGACATGTCCACACCAAGGAGAATGAAGGTGTTCAATGATTAAACTAACAGATGAGGTTATGACACTCAGGGTTTGTGTGTCCACACCAAGGAGAATGAAGGTGTTCAATGATTAAACTAACAGATGAGGTTATGACACTCAGGGTTTGTGTGTCCACACTAAGGAGAATGAAGGTGTTCAATGATCAAACTAACAGATGAGGTTATGACACTCATGCAGGGTTTATGTGTCACACCAAGGAGAATGAAGGTGTTCAATGATCAAACTAACGGATGAGGTTATGACACTCAGGGTTTGTGTGTCCAAATCAAGGAGAATGAAGGTGTTCAATGATCAAACTAACAGATGAGGTTATGACACTCAGGGTTTATGTGTCACACCAAGGATTGTGAAGGTGTTCAATGATTAAACTAACAGATGAGGTTATGACACTCAGGGTTTGTGTGTCCACACTAAGGAGAATGAAGGTGTTCAATGATCAAACTAACAGATGAGGTTATGACATTCATGCAGGGTTTATGTGTCACACCAAGGAGAATGAAGGTGTTCAATGATCAAACTAACAGATGAGGTTATGACACTCAGGGTTTGTGTGTCCACATCAAGGAGAATGAAGGTGTTCAATGATCAAACTAATAGATGAGGTTATGACACTCGGGGTTTATGTGTCACACCAAGGAGAATGAAGGTGTTCAATGATCAAACTAACAGATGAGGTTATGACACTCGGGGTTTATGTGTCACACCAAGGAGAATGAAGGTGTTCAATGATCAAATTAACAGATGAGGTTATGACACTCTGGGTTTATGTGTCCACACCAAGGAGAATGAAGGTGTTCAATGATCAAACTAACAGATGAGGTTATGACACTCAGGGTTTATGTGTCCACACCAAGGAGAAGGGGATTGCTAGATTACATTTCATGACTGAAATGTTAAAAGTTGATTCACAATAAAATTCTGCAAGAAACATGATGAGTATTATAAGAATTGGCAGACATGCAGGTTACGGACCCTTTACGACTATTGATTTATAATTTACTTCATATTGCCTGGATAATATTTCCAGACAAGATGTCACCAACTACTGCATTTTTTCAACATAAGATAATTGAGCATGAAATGAAAACAATCAATGACCTCTCTAATATACACCTGGAAAAAAGTATTGCAACACTTGCTTTATCAATGAGTGTCGTGACAAACAATTATTGACATTCAATAGATAAGGATCTAATGCATATGTAAGTGTTAAACCATACATGAAGATTGGAATACCAACAAAGTCTTAAGTAATTATCTTGTTCATCATTTTAACAGTCATCGATGTCTGCATTGTCCCAGTGATTACTGAAAACAAAAACATAAAAGGAAGTCAGTATTTGATGTTTACCCCACTCAACACATAATGGTTTCTACAAATTGTACCCTATGTTTATTAAACATGCAGTTATGTGAGCTGTCGGTGAGCCCGTTGGTTCCTTTCAGTAATGATTACCCATTTGCTTTGAATATCATTTTGATATGGTGGTTTGCAGAACATTTGAAGAAATCAAGAAAAGTTGCTGTGGCAATACTTTCCTCCAAGTGTAGTAGTTTTCTTTGCAATTCCATTAGTACCACCCCATACCAATAGTACCACCCCATTCCAGAAGTACCACCCCATACCAATAGTACCACCCCATACCAATAGTACCACCCCATACCAATAGTACCACCCCATACCAATAGTACCACCCCATTCCAGAAGTACCACCCTATACCAATAGTACCACCCCATACCAATAGTACCACCCCATACCAGTAGTACCACCCCATTCCAGAAGTACCACCCCATTCCAGAAGTACCACCCCATACCAATAGTACCACCCCATACCAATAGTACCACCCCATACCAGTAGTACCACCCCATTCCAGAAGTACCACCCCATACCAATAGTACCACCCCATATCAATAGTACCACCCCATACCAGTAGTACCACCCCATTCCAGAAGTACCACCCCATACCAGTAGTACCACCCCATTCCAGAAGTACCACCCCATTCCAGAAGTACCACCCCATACCAATAGTACCACCCCATATCAATAGTACCACCCCATACCAGTAGTACCACCCCATTCCAGAAGTACCACCCCATACCAGTAGTACCACCCCATTCCAGAAGTACCACCCCATTCCAGAAGTACCACCCCATACCAATAGTACCACCCCATATCAATAGTACCACCCCATACCAGTAGTACCACCCCATTCCAGAAGTACCACCCCATACCAGTAGTACCACCCCATTCCAGTAGTACCACCCCATTCCAGAAGTACCACCCCATTCCAGAAGTACCACCCCATACCAATAGTACCACCCCATACCAATAGTACCACCCCATTCCAGAAGTACCACCCCATACCAATAGTACCACCCCATACCAATAGTACCACCCCATTCCAGAAGTACCACCCCATACCAATAGTACCACCCCATACCAGTGGTACAACCCCATTCCAGAAGTACCACCCCATTCCAGAAGTACCACCCCATACCAGTGGTACAACCCCATTCCAGAAGTACCACCCCATTCCAGAAGTACCACCCCATTCCAGAAGTACCACCCCATACCAATAGTACCACCCCATATCAATAGTACCACCCCATTCCAGAAGTACAACCCCATTCCAGAAGTACCACCCCATTCCAGAAGTACCACCCCATACCAGTGGTACAACCCCATTCCAGTAGTACCACCCCATTCCAGTAGTACCACCCTATACCAGTGGTACAACCCCATTCCAGAAGTACCACCCCATTCCAGAAGTACCACCCCATACCAGTGGTACAACCCCATTCCAGTAGTACCACCCCATTCCAGTAGTACCACCCTATACCAGTGGTACCACCCCATTCCAGAAGTACCACCCCATTCCAGTAGTACCACCCCATTCCAGTAGTACCACCCTATACCAGTGGTACAACCCCATACCAGTAGTACCACCCCATTCCAGAAGTACCACCCTATACCAGTAGTACCACCCCATTCCAGAAGTACCACCCTATACCAATAGTACCACCCCATACCAATAGTACCACCCCATACCAGTAGTACCACCCCATTCCAGAAGTACCACCCCATTCCAGTAGTACCACCCCATTCCAGTAGTACCACCCCATACCAGTGGTACAACCCCATTCCAGTAGTACCACCCCATTCCAGAAGTACCACCCTATACCAGTAGTACCACCCCATTCCAGTAGTACCACCCTATACCAGAAGTACCACCCCATACCAATAGTACCACCCCATTCCAGAAGTACCACCCCATTCCAGAAGTACCACCCCATTCCAGTAGTACCACCCTATACCAGTGGTACAACCCCATTCCAGAAGTACCACCCTATACCAGTGGTACAACCCCATACCAGTAGTACCACCCCATTCCAGAAGTACCACCCTATACCAGTAGTACCACCCCATTCCAGTAGTACCACCCTATACCAGTGGTACAACCCCATTCCAGAAGTACCACCCTATACCAGTAGTAACCACCCCATTCCAGTAGTACCACCCCATTCCAGAAGTACCACCCCATTCCAGTAGTACCACCCCATTAAAGTAGTACCACCCCATACCAGTAGTACCACCCCATACCAGTAGTACCACCCCATACCAGAAGTACCACCCCATACCAATAGTACCACCCCATACCAGTAGTACCACCCCATTCCAGAAGTACCACCCCATACCAGTAGTACCACCCCATTCCAGAAGTACCACCCCATTCCAGTAGTACCACCCCATTCCAGTAGTACCACCCCATACCAGTGGTACAACCCCATACCAGTAGTACCACCCCATTCCAGAAGTACCACCCCATACCAGTAGTACCACCCCATTCCAGAAGTACCACCCCATTCCAGTAGTACCACCCCATTCCAGTAGTACCACCCTATACCAGTGGTACCACCCCATTCCAGTAGTACCACCCCATTCCAGTAGTACCACCCTATACCAGTGGTACAACCCCATACCAGTAGTACCACCCCATTCCAGAAGTACCACCCTATACCAGAAATACAACCCCATTCCAGAAGTACCACCCCATTCCAGTAGTACCACCCCATTCCAGAAGTACCACCCTATACCAGTAGTACCACCCCATTCCAGTAGTACCACCCTATACCAGTGGTACAACCCCATTCCAGAAGTACCACCCCATTCCAGAAGTACCACCCCATACCAGAAGTACCACCCCATTCCAGAAGTACCACCCCATTCCAGAAGTACCACCCCATACCAGAAGTACCACCCCATACCAGTGGTACAACCCCATACCAGTAGTACCACCCCATACCAGAAGTACCACCCCATACCAATAGTACCACCCCATACCAGTAGTACCACCCCATTCCAGAAGTACCACCCCATACCAGTAGTACCACCCCATTCCAGAAGTACCACCCCATTCCAGTAGTACCACCCCATTCCAGTAGTACCACCCTATACCAGTGGTACAACCCCATACCAGTAGTACCACCCCATTCCAGAAGTACCACCCTATACCAGAAATACAACCCCATTCCAGAAGTACCACCCCATTCCAGTAGTACCACCCCATTCCAGTAGTACCACCCTATACCAGTGGTACAACCCCATACCAGTAGTACCACCCCATTCCAGAAGTACCACCCTATACCAGAAATACAACCCCATTCCAGAAGTACCACCCCATTCCAGTAGTACCACCCCATTCCAGAAGTACCACCATATACCAGTAGTACCACCCCATTCCAGTAGTACCACCCTATACCAGTGGTACAACCCCATTCCAGAAGTACCACCCCATTCCAGAAGTACCACCCCATACCAGAAGTACCACCCCATTCCAGAAGTACCACCCCATTCCAGAAGTACCACCCCATACCAGTGGTACAACCCCATACCAATAGTACCACCCCATTCCAGTAGTACCACCCCATTCCAGTAGTACAACCCCATACCAGTAGTACCACCCCATTCCAGAAGTACCACCCTATACCAGAAATACAACCCCATTCCAGAAGTACCACCCCATTCCAGTAGTACCACCCCATACCAGTAGTACCACCCTATACCAGTGGTACAACCCCATTCCAGAAGTACCACCCCATTCCAGAAGTACCACCCCATTCAAGTGGTACAACCCCATTCCAGTAGTACCACCCCATACCAGTGGTACCACCCCATTCCAGAAGTACCACCCCATTCCAGTAGTACCACCCCATTCCAGAAGTACAACCCCATTCCAGTAGTACCACCCCATTCCAGTAGTACCACCCTATACCAGTGGTACAACCCCATACCAGTAGTACCACCCCATTCCAGAAGTACCACCCTATACCAGAAATACAACCCCATTCCAGAAGTACCACCCCATTCCAGTAGTACCACCCCATACCAGTAGTACCACCCTATACCAGTGGTACAACCCCATTCCAGAAGTACCACCCCATTCCAGAAGTACCACCCCATTCCAGTGGTACAACCCCATTCCAGTAGTACCACCCCATACCAGTGGTACCACCCCATTCCAGAAGTACCACCCCATTCCAGAAGTACCACCCCATACCAGAAGTACCACCCCATACCAGTGGTACAACCCCATTCCAGAAGTACCACCCCATACCAGTGGTACAACCCCATACCAGTAGTACCACCCCATTCCAGTAGTACCACCCCATTCCAGTAGTACCACCCTATACCAGTGGTACAACCCCATTCCAGAAGTACCACCCCATTCCAGAAGTACCACCCCATTCCAGTGGTACAACCCCATTCCAGTAGTACCACCCCATACCAGTGGTACCACCCCATTCCAGAAGTACCACCCCATTCCAGAAGTACCACCCCATACCAGAAGTACCACCCCATACCAGTGGTACAACCCCATTCCAGAAGTACCACCCCATACCAGTGGTACAACCCCATACCAGTAGTACCACCCCATTCCAGTAGTACAACCCCATTCCAGTAGTACCACCCCATACCAGTGGTACCACCCCATTCCAGAAGTACCACCCCATTCCAGAAGTACCACCCCATACCAGAAGTACCACCCCATACCAGTGGTACAACCCCATTCCAGAAGTACCACCCCATACCAGTGGTACAACCACATTCCAGAAGTACCACCCCATTCCAGAAGTACCACCCCATTCCAGAAGTACCACCCCATACCAATAGTACCACCCCATACCAATAGTACCACCCCATACCAATAGTACCACCCCATACCAATAGTACCACCCCATACCAGTAGTACCACCCCATTAAAGTAGTACCACCCCATACCAGTAGTACCACCCCATACCAGAAGTACCACCCCATACCAGAAATACCACCCCATACCAGAAGTACCACCCCATACCAGAAGTACCACCCCATACCAGAAGTACCACCCCATTCCAGAAGTACCACCCCATACCAGAAGTACCACCCCATACCAGAAGTACCACCCCATACCAGTAGTAACCACGCCATTCTATTAGTACCACCCCATTAAAGTAGTACCCTCACCGTTTGAGTAGTATACGTAGCATCCCATTAAAGTAGTACCACCCCATTCCAGTAATACCATCCCATTCTAGTAGTGCCAACATGACAGCAGGCAAGTTATGAAAGAGCTGCTGCTTAGAAGCTTTATGCATTAAGAGAGTCCAGTTTTAAAAATTAAAACAAAATCAAGGATAAAATCCTTTTTCTTTGCCACGGGATAAGAAAGTTAAAAGGTTTTGGTTACTACGTATCTATCTTCGCAGCTCCACCAGGACTAGACAAGTTGTGAAAGAGCAGCTGAGGAAAGTATTATGCATTTGGAGACAGAGATTTCTGAATGGCCAGTTTTCAGAAATTAAAACATAATCGAGGGTCTTTGCCACTTGGTTAAGATAGACTTTATCAATGAACAAAATTTAATGGTGGAACTTCACTGTATTTGTAATGACACCACGACTACAGCTTGTTGAAGGGTATTTGATTAAAAAGCATGGGGTATTGAGAGAGATCTCTTCGATGTGTATTGATGAGCAGACAGGGGGATGGTTCCACTCGGCTACTCTCAGAGCATGTATTTACATCCATCCAGCGGGGTTAAGACAATGTTGTTGCACATGAACCAACACCGGTATCCACTCTCTGTGTAATAAGTGCTCTTATAAACACGTACAATATTGAGTACACGCTCGGCACTGCATTACGTGAGTTGGCTTCGTGTAGAAACGTCTGCTTATTGATTGTTGAATAACTAAACATTGTGAAGCTCAAGCTGGGTGAAGATCTGCCAGAACCAGTGAGGAACAACATGGGCTGTTTGTTTAGATGCTGTTTGGCAGTGGGGATGAGCTGCTATGCGGGGTAATCTGTGTAATATGGCAGGGAGTCAAGCTGGATATCTTTTCATTGGGTAATTGTAGTTGAAGAGAAGTGAAAACAGACTTTATGTAATGAGTAGAAAGTTTTTTATTAGGTTTGTTTTTATAGGTTGTTGAAAGTTTGAAATGTCATTGATTTTTCAAAAATTATCCTAAAACCTTTATGGAGATACTTTGAAAATTGATCAGCTTGTCAATTTTGCTAGTGAAGCATCTGGGTATCAAACATGTAGGGAATAATGAACAACTATTTGCAAATACTTTGTATGGTTGCCTTTAAAACAGACATCAATTGTCAGGAATATATGAAGAGGGGCAAAGCATTTGATCTAATTGAAGTTACATGTCATTATTTATGGTTATCAAATGTGTTATAATGGAGATCACACTATCTTCAATAGGGCTAAATAAAAGAATTAAATGTTTCTCGGACATCTGCGGATTACTTTTATATGCGACTGTAAAAGCTTTTTCTTGGCTGCAAATATATATTTTTTAACTTTCTGCATCATTACTGCTTGACTGAATCATCTATTTGTCAACCAAAGATACAAGTCCTGTTGTGCTTGCTGCGAAGATTCCAAACTACTATCCGATTATGAAAATATTATGTTTTCATCCTGCATCAATGTTTGTTCAAATAAAATGTAAAAATAAACCCCTACCATCCTGATGTTCACCTTTGAAAAAATATGCCCAAGAAACATCTAATTATTTCTATGCAGCCTAGTATAGGTCCGTCCTGTTGGGGATATATGATTCCACAAACACACTCTATGAATAAAAAAGCAAAAATAAATGTTGTGCCTTATTTTCTCCCTTGTTTGATTTCCTATGCTAAAGACCTTAGATTCATGTCCAGTGGCCAGGTTTCCTTGAGATCTTATGCGTACTGAGCAGGTAACACCCACCAAAATTGTACAGACAATTATTCTGTAAACACCCATTTGTGCCTTTTTGCAAATGACATGTTATTCCCAATACTTCAGTCCAAATTTTCTGTTTCAAACTGTCATATGAAGTCATTGTCTGCATAAACATTGGGAACATTTATAGCAAATTACCATCTCAGCATTAAATGATTAATAAACAGATTTAATTTGTAAATAAGTGAAAATGAAAGATGCTAAATCAAGATAATGACATTTGTAGTATCATTCCAGCAGCTCTTACATCCAGGTAGATAACCCTATACCTATTGGATGTAAAAGTTTGAAAAGGTCTTTTTGACTTGAAATTTTATATTTGACAGGAGTCAACATTAATAGAAGTACGTATTAGCTCATTTGCCATCCCCATTTTCATGAAATAGATATGATTAAACCACAACTTATTGATATGGTTCTTCGGTCAGCGCGACCCAGAGAGTTGTCTTTGCTTCAGGAGATGAAAAATGTTTCTGTCAATGAACTCTAAATTGGATCGATCTTTAGTTCTGTAAGACGCTCTCTCTATAAAAGTGCACGTATCTCGATCCATCCATCTCCTTGCCTCAAGCGGGCCATTATTTCCTCTCTTAGTTTCCTATCCCACTGTCGGCCACATCACACATACTGAAGAGGTGGGAGAGTGGTGGGAGAACTCATTCACAACACTACTAGAAGGTTGTCTCGTGTAGTAAGGGTTGCAGTTGGTTGTTGGATTCTGTTATGTCGAGAATCTCACCCAAGTGTCTTCTGATATAAATATGTCAACATCGAGTTGATAAAAGTTACAAATATCAGAGACATCATCCAGTGTTGTTATTTTCAACATCAGAAGATGTGAGGGTTGCATTCTTTGTATCATCTGATATCATTTTCATTACGTTTCCATGAAATATGATATTGGAATATTGTACTACCCTAAGACTCCCAAGTGTGGTGATTTCATAGCATTTCGACATCATCATCATTATTGTCTTACAGCATTATGATGTCATTACTTGATGATGTAAACCAACTTTGATGTTTTTCTACCTGACTAGCAGGGGATCGTCAAAATTTACTTTAAAACAGAATCTCCTAGGAGATTGTTCTCCAAAAACAATGATATCTTCTTCAGAAAACAGTTCCTGATGATTATTAACACCAATTTTAACACACACTTCTTCAATTCTTCTTTTTCAGTCAGTGTACCTAGTTACCTTAGTGACTTAGAAAGATCTTAGGACCTTGTTTAAGCATATCAAGGGTCAAAACATACTTGAGGATAAACAAAGGGTACGTTGGCATCAGCCATGCTGGTTGCAGGATCCAATCACATCAGTGCATTTATCCATCTATCAGATTCCTACACTAATAATACAGTCATAAATTGACTGTTCCCTTGTTTTGATAGACCTGGTTCCGTGTCAGAAGAATTGGCAAACCATTAAACTTGATACTTGTTCTCAAGAACCAATTTGAAATTGGGCCCAACGGTTCACAATCTTGAAGCCTTATTATATTCAACCTTCATTCCTGCAACAAAGAGCCTGATGAGCTAGAGAGACATGGAAATGGTGTATGTTAATTAAGGAACAGATCCTTATCTGTAACGTGGATGAAAACGTTTTTCATCCAGTGTTCACAAATATGTATTTAAAATATGCCCCTAAGGAATATTGAATGAAGGTCACTCATTGTTAAAAAGTACTATACGAGGCAAGTGAGAAAAGTAGAGATTTGTCCCTGAGGATATTACTGACAGGGAGGTCTTGCTGAGTTTCCTGTCAATTAGATATTTGAAATCCAACAGTGTTCCCTCCATCGATTGGACATCAAAGCTGAGTTTGAACGGGTCACCTGAGGGCTTGATAAGATCAAGGGGAGACAACTTAAATTTATTATTTTCCTCACCAATGTGCTACTGTACCAATTCAATATAGAAATAATTTAATTTTTTAACCATTAGACCACTGTAAAATATTCTTTATTTTGGACCTACACATGAAATTTTAATCCAGGTGTTTCAGTCGAGTGGAACCCAGTAATTTTTTTATCATCCTTAGATTTTGTTGTCTGAAGACATTCTATACAAACATTAAAATATGTATAAATAGTCATTACTAGTGAAGCGTAAGTCTTATCTGATCCGAGGTACCTACTTCTTAGCGGAACACTTGGGACATGTTAGAGATACCAATCAACTGCATGAGACTTACTTCAACTGAAATTGGCTGGTATAAGAGTATATTCAGGTTTGTCAACTACCAGTATGTGGACCCTTTACCTGACACCTGATATTGGAATCCCTGAATCTCCAGCTGCATACAAAAAGTAACACATTTTCCCTGCCTAGTAGTTGTCTCTTACTTAGGTCTTTATTTGCACCCTTACTTATCAAAGTACAAAGAATCCATTCTCAGCAGTGAGTTATTGCTTGTCTATATCTATATATAAATGATTTATAATTACAAGGCAGTTCGAGTTACCAAGACAGAAGAATTGATATCCACATGACTGCAGATTCACTGTCAATTGATTCAAGTAATTAAGTTCAGCAAGCAAACATTTAATTAGTAATCAAACGGTCAGTGTCACATTTCTTTAAGTTTTCAATCTCTTCAAATAATATTAAGATGCAACAAAAGATTGCACTAAAACTTTTCTTTCTGATAGGGTTAATCCTTCGCACTGAGACTGAAAAATCAAATCTCACATTAGCTGCTAGTTTACTCTTTGACGTGACAGGGTCGTCACTATTCTATTTCTGACCATTATTACCATATTTCTATCCCTTGGCACCGAGGAGTTGGAGGTGATGTTGAACCCAGGCCTGGCTCTTCAAACTCTGATCAATACGAGATTATATCCAACAGTCAGTTGTAAAACTCTCCCACTTTCAGGTGCTAAATCTGCAGGCTTCGTTTTTGACAAGTTGAAGCACCTTAACAGCTGGCATAGTTCAATCTCCAGTGTATTCCATATTTCCTTACAAGACTACAGAAACAGGCAAGCTTTAAACCTTTGACGTGATTCTTTCAATCTAAAAAAGCATCACCAGGAAATTATAGAACTTATTTCCATGCATACTTCTTAGGTTATGATCATATTCAACAAAAATACATGTTTTACAATAAAGATTTTCAATTTTGAGAAATATAGATTCAAACGAAAAAATGGCAACTGTGCACCAGTGATGCCAGGAATTAAGCCCACATCTTCTGGGTGATGAGTTGATGGTCTACTCACTGAGCTGTTATTGATGCCAGGAATTAAACCCACATCTTCTGGGTGATGAGTTGACAGTCTACTTGCTGAGCTGTTATTGATGCCAGGAATTAAGCCCACATCTTCTTGGTGATGAGTTGATGGTCTACTCACTGAGCTGTTATTGATGCCAGGAATTAAACCCACATCTTCTTGGTGATGAGTTGATGGTCTACTCACTGAGCTGTTATTGATGCCAGGAATTAAACCCATATCTTCTTGGTGTTGAGTTGACAGTCTACTCACTGAGCTGTTAATCCACATACCTATTGATTTTTTTATTTAAATTTCATCATTGCTTAAAGTTAGGATTCCTAATTTCTTCTACTCAATATTTGAATTTTGATTGTCTTAGAAATATATGTCGTATTGATAGTGAACAAATGTACCACTATAGTATTTTTTATCATACAAATGTTCATAAAAAATATTCATACAAATGATTGTCTATTAATCATACAAATGTTCATTAAAAATATTCATACACATGATTGTCTATTTCATTACAGTAAGTAGATAGGTCATTAGTAAAAGATAGATTTGTGTGGTGCAATTCAACTTCTAAATGTCATCATCCATACCAAACCATGATAAGATAGCACAAGGACACCAATAGGTCAGATGTTCAGTCCATCAACCAAGGTCAAATTTCCTCCTGAACAACGTGAAGTGAAGTGTTTGCTTTGAGTGCAATTATCACGTGATTATGATGCCAAGGATTTCTGCAGTGATGGGAGTTTAATTGGATGTCACGTTATGCACACCATTCAATGACTGCATTTACCCATTTAGATCAGTTTAATTGATCCTTCAAGATACTGTTCAATTTACTGTAGAGTGGGTGAGCCAACCATTGAGATCTTTTCTTTCAGCCCTTGCATCTTGCAAATCTTCTTAAAGATATGGCCATGCTTAAAGTTGATACATACACATTGCCTGATAAGTGGCAGTAGAGAGAGCATTTAGTGATGGATCTGTACAGATAAAGAGATGGGCTCACTCATACGTACAACAATTGCTCCTCCTGTGGAGAGTCTCTCCAGCACGTGCTGATGGATGATCTCCGTGTTGAGAATGATTAATGGATTGAAGAGATTGGCATGCCAAATCAGGCTTGTAAATACCTGACAATCAGTAATACTTAGCAGCCATTTGTGTACTTTGTAATCAGTTTCTTAAAATTGCACACAAATATCAGAGAATGATATTGCCAACATGATTTGAAGACATTTTAGATTGAGTTGTCCAATCACTGTTGAAGAGCTAGCAATTAGTTGATCTTTCACAAAACTATTTTTCATCTTGTATGTTGTATGTCATCAAATGTTGTAAAAAAAGAAATTCCATGCTTTGTCACATTTACATCATTACATTTTACATCATTACATTTTACATCAAGGCTTGAAATTCTGAGAATATGTTACATTAGCAATTTGTACCAATTGGTAAAGAGTTTCTTTAACAAATGTGAGTTCTATATTCAATGTATATTGACTCTGTAACCATTGGGAACAAGTAATATAAAAAATAATGTGAACATGAATGATAAATTATGTCTTATTACACAAATATCAAGCCGAATCTAACATTTAAAAAAATGATTTAAAGTAGACCTTGCCAGAAACTGTCCAATGAATGGAGCTAGCAAGTAGTTGAGATCTTTACTTGAAATCTTTCATCTTTCACACAACTATTGCTTCTGGTGAATGTGGTTCAAAAGATTTATCGACATGCTTTGTCAGATTGATGTGTATACATTGATAAATGGCAGTAAAAAGAGCATTTGGTGGTTCAGATATACAGATAAGGAGACCTGCTCACTGGAACGTACACCAGCTGATCCAGTCTCTTCAGCATGCAGTGATGAATGAGAGCCTGATGATGATGATTCAGAGATGGAACGATAAACTCAATCATGGCTTGTGATTCTCAGAATGTGTAACATTTAGCAGCAATTTGTGTACACTTTTAAACTAATGTGAAATCTGTATTCATTTTAAAAATTGCATCATTTCTATCATGTAGAGGACCTGTGTATCGGTCAAGTATATGATTTATAGAATAGAGTTATGAGTAGACTTCTACTTGAAAAGACCGATACACTGGTTGAAATGAATTCATCTTAGTGTATTGAAGAAGATTGATCCAGTCCGAACCATCCGATGTTTACTCTTTCTTATATATATATCCTTCAAGTGAGAAATCAATTCTGCTTTTTTAAATATACACACACAAATATATATACTGTAAAATCATAATATTTCGCGGGGGTTTAATTTTCGCGCAAAGCAATAATGCGCGAATAATAAAACATCGCGAAATATTATGGTTATGAACGTGAAGAAAACCAATAACAGACAAATGATTTGGTTGACACATTTTACTACTCACTGGAATGTTTGGTTCGTTTATTAATGACGAGTCACTAATTAGAGCTCTCACAAATGTGTACATCGTACGCCGATATGCACCTTGTTTATTGTGCAAACACAGTCATCACAATAATCCGGCCTGGCGGAATCCTCTCTTGATCGCCAATATGTGTGTCCTGATGTTTTGATTGCGGTACGCTTGAGCTTCGATTCGGTGCGTATATTTTCGGTTCAGTATGATATTTCTTTGAACGAGATCTCGAGAGGTCACATCATTCAAACACTATTGTTTGGAGTTAAAGATCAAACTAAACCGTTCCGAATGTTTACTTCTGGGAAAACTTGGCGACAGGTATCGTTACCACTTCAAAACTTGAAGACGTTTAATGACAATAAATAAATAAAAATTTTATCATTGACTTTTTGAATAAATATTGTTTTTATAAGTAAATTACTTCTAGTTTCAGTGTAATCTTTGCTGCACAGTGCATGTAGTTTTCCTCACCAAATTTTTGCTATTGCTTAGTCGATATGCGCGAAAATTAAACCCCGCGAATCAGTCATTTTTTATGTTTGCGCGAAAATAACACCCCGCGAAAATAAATGATTTTACAGTATGTATATGACTTTGAATGTTCAATATAGACATTCAAAGTCTAACCTGAAGAAGCCATCATGGCAGAAAGCGCTTGTTAGCAAATGTGAATGTGAATATGTACCTGATTCTACAATAACATTATTTTATCTTTATATACCTGAGAGTAGTGTTTGTGAGTTTTTCGTTTATATGGTCTTAGAACATTTATTGTTGAGAACGAGATAAGGATGAAATAAAGTAACTTAAACAAGGCTTATTATAAGTTGATGAGTGTGTAAGGTGAGGTGAGGTGATATGGGGTTTATCACCGCTTTCAAAAGTATTTCACTTATATCGTGGCCGCTAGTATTATTGGGGGGAGAAGGCCCGCAATGCCATATGGTGGCTATGCATTACAGTGAAACCTGTGAGCATCGACTGGAACTAGCGAACCATGGGTGGTACTGCCCTGAAAGTCAGTGTAGCATTGCACCCAAACCTGACTGCGTGTAGAACAGTTCTCTACTGCAGACAAAGTTGCCGAGCCCCTGGTTGGATTCGAACCATGGACCTCTTGATACGAAGCTGAACGCGCTAACCACTGCGATTTCCCGCCCCGGATGAGCGTGTAAGCTGTTTGGATATCTGGTGCTGAGTTATGGTGTATGGATGTGGGTTGTAGTTAAATGAAGGCTTCCAACAAAACAAGATAGTGTGTGAGAGATCGCGAATATTGGACTCCTAATTCTTCTGTGCACTGACATTACGAGCTTGTGTATTACCGATGTTGGACGACCTGTCTGTTTGACGAAGTGGCAACACATGTTTCTCTGTGTACAGTTCACAGTGCTGGTGTCACATGCTCCTGCTGTCTGTCACTTTAAACTGGAGCGTGGGTGTGCACATTCATTTGGACATTTTTATGATGTTTTATTTGTATATTTTGATCTTCATAGAGGTTGCTTTACTTGTTTATCCATTGATGTTTCAATTATAGAGACATATGTATACTCCTGAGTTACACTTGACAGTGATCATAATTCATCTTGATTTCTTTTCTAGATGATTTTAGATATAATACTTCCATTATACATTTTAAAAACCAATAGAAAAAAAATCTTATCAACAATTATACTTAAGTCAGAAATTCTTGGAGTACATATATTTTTAAAAAATGTGAATATTTATTAGTTCAAATGTGCATAAAAAAGACAGTTGTTAATATAAATGTTCTTTTTCTTGAAGTATTCAGGGTGGGTTTGTGTTAACATGAGAGACATTGCATTTCATTTAGAGAGATCTGGCAATGGCTGACAATGGTAGACGATGTAAGCATTCATTCAGTAATAAGATCCATGATGCAGTACCATCCTATTCCTTAGTTCCAGCCTGCGTTGTCAGGTTTCACTGCATTACATAGCAATATATAGTGTTATGAACTGTATCTAATTATACTTGTTATTGTGTATCAAATACTCCAGATATTTAGTTGAAGCAATATATAGTGTTATGAACTGTATCTAATTATACTTGTTATTGTGTATCAAATACTCCAGATATTTAGTTGAAGCAATATATAGTGTTATGAACTGTATCTAATTATACTTGTTATTGTGTATCAAATACTCCAGATATTTAGTTGAAGCACTAACCCCACAATTAGAGACATTTGTCATTATCACGATTAGAAAGAAGTACACATTAAACAATGAGAGAAAAATCAGGCTGAATGAAAAACAAGAATATAGAAAAAATCAATTCAGGATTAAAATAAACATTCACTAAGACTTGTTACATTTTGGAACTGGTCTTAATGATTGAAATTTGTCTGCAAACTCTGTATTTTCGTTTGATGGTTCCCCCTCATATATTGTTACATGTTACAAATTGATTACACCGAGGATGCTTTGGGGATGGAAATGTGAATGAATTGAAGTGAAAAAAGTTTCACTGAAGAAGATTATTGAAATTGAATTGGATTCTAAATGTGAGCAAATTCCTCTTGTTGTGTGACAAAAAAGAAGAGATTTTATCAGATGTTTAACGTGTCTATAAAGTTCAGTCCGAACAATGGTGATGGAGGAGAAATGTGAAATATTCATTCCATTTTCATACTTTAAGATTATTTTTGACATATTTTCATTTTGTGAAAAACTGATATAGGATATTTTTCTCAATCCTGAAATTGGATTGATTCTGAGTTGAAAAGCAATGTTAAACCCAACAGTGAAAGAATCCATTGATTTTCTTGAATTTCATTTTAAGTGGAAAATATAAAACTTCTGAATGGGAGATTGATCTGAAAACGAGATTGACGATTCATAGAGTGGAATTGATTGTCATCTGAAATAACAAAAACGTTTGAAAAAACTTTCGGAATGTACAATTAAAATAGTCTGTTCTAGTGGAAACATTCGGGAGGATCCTTTTCAATACTTCTTTAAATGCCCACCATATGATAGATTCCGATCAAATCAATACTTTTTAAAAAATGATCTAACATTAAAATCTATCTTGAGCGGCGACAAATCCTTGTCACAGAGTGCTAACGAATCCCTAATAATATCTGTATATCATTTCATAAATGATACCAATTGATTTTTATAACTCTTTTATTAAATCTGTACCAAATGCAAAGGTAGACAATGTTTTGAGTTTTGTAAAATAATTGAAAATATATATTTCCAGCAATGTATTTGATATCTTAATTGTTTTTTGTTTGTTTCAGGAGAAGCATTTATATAGGCATTTGCTGCCTTTTTGCTAATCCTTTTTATATATATATATTTTGAATGTTGTGTATTACATGTTTTATGGAAATAAAATACTGTTTAAATCAAATGGTAACAATTTCCCTATCATTACTCATGTTTGTTATTAAAAGATAGAATGTTGAGTTGCTTGCGTTAGTTGAGTTGCTTGCGTTAAAGCTTTGATAAGATGACTTTTCTGGCCAATTAATCAGTATCGGTACGTAATTTGCTGAGCGGACAGTTACAGAAATCTCATCTCTCTGACCAAATAATTGCCACATACTCAATATAGGCTCTGCAGAATATTAACCTCATTCATTGATACATGAAGTGTTATCTTTTAATTCCCACGTGTTAAAGTCGTTTGTCTTTACAGGGCTGTAAACAATGATATAAATATAAGTAATTTATTTTAGGTATTCATTGAAATGGAAAGTAAAAAATCCAGGTTTTATAAAACAAGAGAAACCAAATTAATTTGAGCTTGGTACTGAGATCTAACTCATTTTTAGATTGAAATTGATAAATTTTTAAAACTTTTGAAAATAGCACCTTCAAGCATTTTGTTTCAGTCAAAGAAAAAGGAAAATGATTGAAAATTAATTGCTTGTTTGAAGAAAATGAATTAAATTGTAATTAGATATTGACAGATCAATCTAAAGGAAATAAGGCAGTAACTCTGTCATCGACAATAAAACCTTTTGTGCATTCTTTTTAAGAAAATGATAAATGACATGTGTTTGCCAAAGTTTTTGTCAGCTTCTAAATGTTTTGAAGATAGTTTGATTTATGAAGTAATTCTCAATAAGAGTTTTTCAGGATTGAAAGAAACGATTCCCAATGCATTTTGTTTTAACTTGAAAAGAAATTATTTTTGTTCAATGCTCTTTCCCTCTAGACTCTAATGCACTTTTACAAATACAAATATATAAATAATTGGAATTTGAAAACTTTTACCAATACTAATTTTGATTTAGGAAATAAGTTAAGCAGAAGTTAACAACCTCATAAAGTACTCCCAAATAACAACTTATACAGTCCAAGTTTCTAACAACCCCCTGATCATTGGGTGTAGAAATATTGAACTTATAAAGTGTAATCTTATGTAAACAGATACTGAAAGGTTATACGTCATAGTACTTGAGCCACAAGCATATTTGTCAAGTTTTATGGATAGTCAGTTCTTGTATTGCAATCATGCAGGAAAACATTTTCGTGTAAATACCAAATAACATTGTCATCAAGCAAGTGACACATAGATTGAGAAACACTGAGAATTGATTATCATAGTTAACATACAATCATGAAGCTCATGAAACTTAAGTTTTGCATTCAACTCTACAACTTCTAAAATGCTTCTTAAAGAAGTATAAATATTTTATGTGTAAATATAATTGATTAAAATTCTATATCTAACAGTGGTTTGTAACAAATCCTCTATGAAAGTTTACAATAAACATGTCGATATGAACTCTTCTTAGTTATATGATTTTGAGGAAGTGTGCACATGTGCTCATATTGAAAATATGTCACCACTTATGAATATAGATTGAGACTGTATCAGTATCATGCCATACCCAACAAATGGATTTTGGAAATGTTCTTGTTGGTTATTAATAGATAGTCATTCAGAGATTTATTCAGACATACATTGTCTAAAGTGGGTTGAAGCCATTTGATGAAAATAATTATTTTCCTTATCATTATATTATTATACAGGGACACATACAGGATTTTTTGGACGGGTGCGGTGCGCCCAATGTTTGTTACAGGTTACAGTAAAGTTAAGTATTATCCAAATCATTTTTTAAAAATTGTGAATTTTTATGAAAAATTTATTCTCACCCTACACTTACCTTGTTTACTCTTATCGTGAATGAGAAAATAGGATTCTCCACATTTACTATATTTTGAACCTTCTTTGGTGGGATGCACGCGCACCCTCCCTCTGGATCCGCCAATGGTTTAGTGCTGTAAGTGTAATTTTTTATTAGAAATTATTTGAAACTGCTTAAATAAAATCATGTTTTTCTTAGAAATTTTATGTTTATTTGACTGATTGTTTTCCATTTCAGTCCTTTCTTGCCATAAGTTAATGACGGAATTCGATAAAAATAATTTAATAAAAAAAAAAATTTAATTAAAGGCATTGGTCACTTAAATAAGAATATTATTCAAATATTTTTATTCATTTATAGACATGGTCACACATCAGTTTATCAAAATTTCTTTAAAAGTAAAACCAGTGATAAAGAAAGCACTTTAAATCAAGTAAAAACTGTTGTTTAACTTAATTAACAATTGAAAATACAATAAAAGGAAAAGGGTGTGTTTGGACTCCCTTTCATTTATTTTTTATTACTTTTTTAAGGCTTTTCAGTGCATACATAGCTATATAGATTCTAATTCATAATCAAAAAGGGCAGCTAACGAGGGAGGGTTGTCAGATATGGTAGATCGAAGATGGGTGTTATTATGACATGTAGATTGATTTCTGTGTATATTTTTGTGAATATTTACTGAATTTCAATTCCACGCCCTACACTTTTTCACATTTCTCCACATTTACTATATTTTGAACTCTCTTGGGTTGGGTGTGCACATAGTAGATTACGTAAGATATCCAGGTTACTGAATGGGTGTAACTTGTTCATGTCTAGTTGTGTTCATTAATCATTGATTATCGTTTTACAAAATGTTGTCACCTCGCTAGGAAACTTTGACTAGGCCAAAATTTCTAATTTAAAATTCTCATAAATTTACTATGCATGCTCTGAATCTTCTCTTGTCAGTCATGCTTCTTATTTTTCTTTTGATATTCATATCATCAAGCTTCATCGTTATTCTTTCTCATTTGAATATATAATTGGAAAAGAGAATTTTGAAATACATTTATCATCATATTTGTAAGCTCCATAGAATTTCATTTCTTGTCTTCACAACATATGGTTAGATGAGTCTCTACTTAAATGTATACTTTAAAATCCTGATTGATATATGCTGTTTTAGTGGACCTTGTGCTTGTATCCAGACAAGTTCTGTTGAGCTATCAAGACTCATGTTTTTATGCATGGCCTTCTGGTCTGCTTCAAACCTAATTCAAATTCTTTGACTTCATTTCCGTGCAATCTCCAAGTCTTTGAGACTTTACATTGGCCTCAGACTGGGAGATGTCCTTTAACCCTTCTAATTGTGAAGTCATCAACACTGGTGTGGAGACAATAGTGACAGACCGGGAGATGTCCTTTAACCCCTCTAATTGTGAAGTCATGAACACTGGTGGTAGAGACAATAGTGACAGACCGGGAGATGTCCTTTAAGCCTTCTAATTGTGAAGTCATCAACACTGGTGGTAGAGACATCAAGTACAGACCAGGAGATGTCCTTCAACCTTTCTAATTGTGAAGTCATCAACACTAGTGAAAGCCTGGAGCTTCAGGGACTCAATTTGTGTAGAGCTTCCCTGCTTTATTGTGCCACTCAGCATCTCTTGAAACTCATAATGAGGAAAGAAAAAATAAATTCCGGTGTAAAAAGTAGTATTTTCATCCAGATCTAATTTGATTACATTGAATAAAACTTTGTTTATCAACTTGAGGTTGAAAGTCTTTATGTCCTGCAGACATATTTGTGATTTTTGCTTTAGAATAAAAAGATGCAGATGCCAAACTAGGAAATAATTTCTTGGTCCTGACACCTCCTGGGAATATTCCTCACTGTATTATGTATATGGAGTCATAATTCAGCCATTAAAAGAGATGGAGACTTTGGTTATGTTGAAATTGGGTATCTGTAGAGTCCCATAGGAATTGAATGTAAAAACTATCGGTAAAATAATCAACTTTTTTGGAGCAGTTAATTTAGTGAATAGTTTGTTTCTCAACATTTTGTGTGACATATGACTCCATGTTCTGCTTCTATATAAGCAGCGAATTATAGAAAAGTTTGTTCCTGTTGAGTGATAATAGTTCTGCTCCTGATCAAACAAGACTGTAGTCCAGGCAGATATTGATACAGAGGAGTAGAGAAATCCTATTATCAATATTGACATTACAAGGGCTTTAGTTATTGTTGGTCTTTATATGTACGATATTTGTCTCATCTTGTATGCTTGGATATTCAATGCAGTAGGAGAACAGTTTGCTTTAATAGACTAAATTACCCTGATTTCTTCAATTCAGTTATTTTGAATGTTCTTTTCAATAGGCGAAACAATACTTTCAAACTATTGTTGGGTATTTTGTAGTGGCATGATGCTTCTCTTATTGATTGAATAAACTTATTCTCTTTAGCCTTTTGGATTTTTTCATAATGAATTTTTCTTTTCTTATTGTAGAGAACATCATTTTAACAGGTGCAGTGTACTGCATTTCCTTTATATAAGTCCAAGACTTCTTTGAGCTTCATGTATTCTGCACATCTGTAGATCATCTGGATTTTATTTCATGTTCTAATTATGGAAGACAAACTAATGAGGTAGTTTTTTTATATCAACTTAGCGAAAGTAATTTCAGTCATAATTTAAATTAATTTAATTTCTACTGAATCATGAAAAAGTCATCACTTACTTTTACTTAGCCCGCATGAAAACTGTGTCAAAACTAATAACAGAACTGGAAAAAGATTTCTGGTTTATAAAAGGTTATTACTTATATCATGACTTAATGAGTTGGGGCTCTTTATAAGTTCTGAAGACAGGAATGAGTTTCCAGCTAGGCAGGCTAACACCATAGCTTCAGAAGCAAGTGTTTGTGACGTGGGCAGTAGAAAGTCTATACGTCTGAGCAGTGAGTGATATATTACACCTACCTAGTTTGTAGGTTGATGTTTGAACTGCTACCCACTGACATGTGAAATGTTATGTTATGAACCAAGCATTTGATGGTGCCGTTTGATTTCATGATGTGAAAAGAATGTCTAGCCAAATTTATTTGGCGAGACTCTTTAATGTTTTGATGGTTCACAGGTTCACTTTTTCATCATTATCAAATGATATGAATGAAAATTAAACTTATCGGCCCAGTTCTCTGGTGTGATAAGAAAATGGAACACATGGGCCAATTAAGATGTTTATGATTAATTAGAGTAATAAACATTTAAGTAAATGTAGGTAATTCGCCCAAGGATATGTATGCAGACTTTATTTTGTATGTTTAACTTATACTGTATCTTAATGAAATAGTTGTGGACATCCCAAAAGAATACTTACAATTGTTGAAAGTGAGATTTTAGATTTTTTCCCGATGTACTCCAAAGAGAGGTAGACATGGTTTGTCTCTGATACATAGAGAGTTTGATGATGCTTGTGAACCTTTTGAACAAGAAATCAATGTCGCTTCCTATTTTTAGGTAATCGTTTACTCTGCATTAGTAGAACAGGTGAACTTTTCTCTAAATCAACACCATTAACTTAAAAATCTATGAGGTGGCCATTATGAACCATTAGTTGTGGGATAGGAATTGATAAATATCCTGGGCATCAGAAGTAAAGGTAAAGTCCATTTTATCTAAGCTCCTCGTGAAAGAATTATTATCTTCATGGAAAGTAATATCAGCATACAATCAATTTCCATTTTGAAATTATCTTTGCCTGACATACAGAATTAATTTTCCTTCAAATAGAATGAATTATATTTATCATTGTGTTATAACAAAGTCTTTGGGTGCCATATTCGATTTTGTTGAGAATCGATAAGACTTATCATTTGTATGTAATACATTGCTAAATGTCAATACATTAAAGAGATTAAATGTATTTCTAGAAGTTATTTTTATGCCTCTCTTATTCTTTGATAACCTAATTGCATATTTCATAAGTTACATGTTGATTAGAAGATTAGAAGACAGATACGACATATTGCACAATAAAGCTGAATATAGTATGAAAGTTTAAATTCTAAAAATGTCGAGATATTTTATTCTTCCCCAAGCAAACCCTTTCATCTTTGTCGTTTATAGGACCTTGGTACCTTTTGTAGAGACAAAATTTTACTTGAATGATTATCCTGTTCTCTGGTGGTGTTAGAATATGCTGTTCGTAAATGTAAATATTGTTTGGATGCCAATCTCGGATTATCGCCAATGATTAAGGATCCTTATGAAATTACCAGACAGAATGAAGTGACACTTATTAATTCAGAAAAACCCTCTCACTTTCCGGAAACTTCAGTAAATGGTCAAAACGTCTAGAAATGTGTTCCACGGGGGCTTTTGTCTTCAAATTCCAAAACCTGATACTTTGGACTTTGTTGGGGAAGTGTGACTTCAATTACAGTGTCTATATTGCCCTAACAAGTTGATCCAGTCAAACTTGTCACATTTCCGTGAAATTGCCCCTCTTGGATTCAGAACTACTCTGTTTACTAGTGCAGTAAAACTGAGTGTGACTGTAGCCCGTAAAGTAGACTGTTACCATGTAGAGAGTCGGTGTCCAGTAGAGGTCAAGTGGTCATGATGGAGGCGTGAGAACTGCTATTCAATCAGCTTGCCCAACCAGACTTGTCTCCGAGGACCGTTGTCTTACTTGATGAGTTGTCTTACTTGGTGATCGTAATGGCTTAGCAGAGACTTCAGGGGAGGTAACTCTTAAACAGGAAGTCAATCGGGTTCAGAGACTGACCCTAATCATCTTGTCATGCTCATCGTATACTGTGTGTGGGGAAGCACTGTGTAACATTTCGTGTTCATCATTGAACAGAATAAACTATAAAAAATGCCAGCATTTAGTTATTTAAAAGATTTCTACTGCCAAATTAAAAAAAATCTGTGAAAGTTATCAGCTCAAAGGCAAGTTTCCAAGGTTACAGGGTTAGACAGATTTCATACACCTTGTTATGCCTTATCAACCTTCAAGCCTCCAGCCATTTGATGACTCTCTACATGAGTTGAGACTTGTGACTCTTCTGGCACAAGTTCTGCTGCTGTAGTATAAAGTTATTGAGCAGCAGCATTCCAGTTATAAGTGGGAGTGTTGACCCTTACAATAGCTACAATGGCTACCAGAGATCACTCTCATCTGTGTTAGTTTTCTTCTGAACTATAAACTAAAGAACTAGTTCTTTAAGTGATGCTACAGTTAAACCTACAGGGGAGTTGTGGGTTCTCATGTAATTGTGATATCATAAGCTCATCACACCTTCTTAATCAAAACCATTGTCGCCAAACTAGTCAGTTACACAATGTGTAATAATCTTGTAATCTTTTCAGATGTTATCTTCGAAGGGAATAAAAATCTGTATTTCCTCCCCAATGTGACTTAAAACAGTGTTATCTCCCTTGCCTCTTGCTTACACAGTGATATATAGCTAGGAGTTTAAGAAGAGTGTAACAGAGAAACTATCTGTAGAATCAATAATCACAGAGACTGGTTTTACTTGACCTACGACCCCTCCTTACATGCTTGTTGTCTCAGGAAATTGAAAATCCCTGTATCATTAATTCAAGACTGAAATTTGGTTTTTATTTTATAATTTCCAAAATGACTGTGATGATTGCCACATTGGAGATTGGAAAACAGAAAAAGAGTTAAGATAACACAAATGTGAGAATGTTATTTAAATGAAGTGACCAAGTTGCTATAAAAACCTTAAGCAATATACAAATTCATAAACACTTCTATGAAATATGGAGGAGTATATAAAAGGCTACAAACAGTTATTAATGAAAGTATCAAAACTTTTATTTCTACTTTGGCAGTGGAACATTTAGAATGAAGAAATAATCTACACCAAATCATTCTGCATGGTTCTTTTACAGGAGTCACATCTCCTGATCACCAAAATTGGGATATTATAAAAAATTCAAAGATGTGCAAAGAAAGGGTTAAAGTGGGAGTAAATATATAAATTTAATGTTATGAAATGCTAAAGGGTTAAAGTGGACGTAAATCAAGTTATGAGATGTTAATTTCATAGTAGCATGTTTTCTTTTAGAAATGATTGTATTGAATGAAAAGGAAAACAAAGGTTACTGATGGCAAGACAATCTGTTCTGAAGAAATACAAGGATTTTGAAAAACAATCATATCAAGTTGGGATAATTAAATTACATATATCCATTTTGTTTCCTCAAAAGATTTAAAGGTGTTCTCACTGAATTGGCTACATGCTGTTATTGCTTGATGTTTAACACCTTATTTAACGACTACAGATAATCAGCATGGGTAATGAGATGCTTAACCTTCTGAAGAAAATTTTGCTTACACTCACATTTGATAAAGAATATTTGAAGAAGAAAAAAGTATCTTGTCTACAGTGCTTCTACAGTGAATATTTCTGTATCGTTTTAGAATTGAGATGACTGAGTGAACTAAAGGTCTCAAGGTGTTGAATCTGAAATAGAATTGTTAGTGAGGTCTTCTCCATAAAACCTCTTAGTTTATGCTGTTGTACAGGATCTGAGGGACATTCCTTTGTCTATAAAAACTAGTCACACTTTCTTTTCACTCTGCTATAGAGGTAAATCCTAACAATATAACAGTCTTTACTTAAACATAAAAACAGTGACACGCAGGCTTTAACAATAATAATGTGGATACTTAAATCAAGCTTTTTCCACTTACCAATACATGCTCAAAGCCCACCAAAATCATTACCCTGAGGGAAGGGTACTTTCAATGCTGCTACCTAGCCCTAAACCAAACGATGTAGATCCTCACATCCTTTTTTCAGGTACCCATTTAAACAGTAGGGTGGACTGGGTGCAATGTGAATGAAGTGCCTTGCCCAAGGACACAACACAGATTTTGAGTGTCTCCACTGGGAATAGAATCCAGCATGCTAACCATTAAACCACATACTCTGCTCCCCCTCTGATTTCTGAAATCTCTGATCTCATCTCATAATGAAACAATTTATGTAATGGCCTTAAGCACTTTGATCATTTGCTTTTTACTGACAGCTTTAAAGTACACAACACCTAGCAATTTTCAAAAGTTCTTTTGCAAAATTTAATTACCTAACGCTATAGTGAAATTTAAGTTGAGCGACTTAGAACTTGTGAAGATCTCTTAGGTTTGTCCTTATCAAGTTTCTGTAATTTCTTGAAATCCTATGTGAGGTCTTTCTAGCTTTATTATTCTACTTTATTAAATCCAAAATTTACAAAAATAAAAACATTTGATAAATGGGAAGAAGATTTGCATAAGCAATATACTGAAACTGAATGGATAAATTTCAATCTCATGGCAAAAAGATGTACACAAAGTAGTGAATTGCGATGGTTTCAATTTAAACTCCTGCACAATATATTGACTACAAAAAAGCTTCTATTCAAAATAGGATATGTAGAATCCCCAACATGATCTTTATGCAACGATTCACTTGAAACCATTTCACATGTATTGTATGAATGCCATTTTGCAAAAATCATATGGAGACAACTGGCAGAGTGGCTTTCAAAAAACATTGAAGGAAAAATTGATTTAAATGAAGAA
Source organism: Phorcus lineatus (assembly GCA_921293015.1). Taxonomy (NCBI): domain Eukaryota; kingdom Metazoa; phylum Mollusca; class Gastropoda; order Trochida; family Trochidae; genus Phorcus; species Phorcus lineatus. The sequence continues at coordinate 950,137 of OV121088.1, read as the reverse complement.
AATATATATATTTTGGTTTCAAAGGTGTAAATAACAATCCTTTGAATGTTATCATTCTTATAACTAAATAACTGCTTTACAGTTGCAATACAAAAAAATAAAACCTAATTTTATTTCTTTGCAGCAGAAACTATTTAAATATTATCAAACCACAAAATTTATTGCATTTTCTAATTGCAACTGTTCTAAGTTCCATGCCTTCTGGGGTTCTCTCCATATACTTTTGAAAAATTCATAATATTATGCTCATCTTGTGTATTTGATGAAATTGATCTGGAATGTTTTTGCTCAACTGTACTTAGAATACATGCTCTGAATTATTTATTGTTATAAATGGAAATGTAACTTAAAAATGAAAATAAAAAAAATAAAAAATAAAAAGTTTCTGTAATTTATTGAAATACTATGTGAGGTCTTTTTAGCTCTGATGTGATCTTTGAATCTATCAGGTTGGGAAATGATCAACCTTGACACTTTATCTGTGGAACGTATGATTAAATCTACATCATTTATTTGACAAATTTCTGGAAGTATTGATAGTTTCTTTGTGAGCTAGGATACTAGTTTTAGGACTTTTTGAAATACCGTATTCGACTTAATAACCGCCCACTCCCCTATAAGCGCCCACCCACCACGTTTTTGACTGAACAATATGCGTCCTAATTTAGCGCCCACCTCTCAACATTGCTTACCTTGCATGCTGATCCATTGAAGAAGGTTTTTCAGTCTTGCAATAAGTCTTTTACTTCCAGTAAAGTGAAGAATACAGGTTATTTCAAGACCCCCAGGCACCATCAAAATGATAAAAGTTACAAAACCATATTTCAAAGAAATATCGTAAGAATCGCGGGATATCGTAAGAAACCACTTTCAAGACTAAACTTGAGGACAATTTTGTATCGTTTTAATTAGCGCCTCCTTTTACCAATTTTTTAAGCGCCCAGGGTGCTTATCATGTCGAATACGGTAACAATATAATCTGTGTATGGCTATCTCATCCAATGGTGTGTATCGAGATATACATGAAAGACTATTTCAAATGAAAAATGTAAGTGATGATGTCTACGAGGGCTGGATATTGCCCTGATATTCATATTGCAATATATTGCAATAATTTGAGAGATATTGCAATACATATTGCAATTTATTACCCATATGGTTAATCATAAGTGATGACATATTTTCAATATGAGCACATGTGCACATATCACTTTTGCCTAGCAACAATTGTTTCAGCGCGAGTCACCTTATTTTGTCGTCTGTGACGTCATCAAACCATTGTTCATGACGTCACTGAAGCGGGCCTCCGCAAAGAAAGCAGGTCGCTTTCCGTGTGTTTTAAATGAAATAGAATAGGTAATAAAGAAATTATAACCCTCGGAATTGTGTCATATGACTTTTACGAAACTCGTGCGAACTTGTGTGTAACCCTCGCTCTCGCTCGGGTAATACAAAAATTCGCACTCATTTCGTAAAAGTCATATGACACACTTCCTCGGGTAATAATCTCTATATATTGACTGAAATGATTCTGCCTAAATATGTACAGCTCACCGTGTAAAACGTTGTTTTGTTGTTGAATTTGTTACCAAAAAGCTGTAAAGGTTGCTCCGTGAAAAGAGGCCCAATATATTGAGAATTGAAACCATATTGCGATAACCGTATTGCATGGTTCTTGACCAGTATAAACCGGTAAACCGGTAATATTGCACAGCCCTTAGTCTACCTAGCTGAAGATCTATGTAAGTCTTTCTTCTTGAATGTTATAATAATATGTATATCATTTGTTCCTCTTGAGTTATGATCAATCAAGATCATTGAAATTTTCCTAATGATATTCCATGGGTGTGATTATGACATTTAGAAATATACAAACAGCCGTGGAGACACATCTTTCTTATGGCTCAATTCAATATTCAATATCTGTCATAGTATTTTATTTCTTCAAGATCCTAAAAAAAAACAATGATCCATAAGTGTGATTATGATAAATAGGAATATATGTAGACATTATTGAGACATTTATCATCTCTGTGTTGTCTGTCTTTACGTGCATCTGCTCCTTCATGTTTTATACAGCGACAAGCAGGAGACAGTACTTCACGTGAGAGAGCTCCCCGAGGAGTCCGCTTCTTCCCAAGGTGTGACATCAACACCATTATATACTTCCTCCATTCATGTGTCTCTATCAGGCAATCTACCACTTTAAAGAGCCGGTTCTATCGGCTTCAAGGCGTCAGCCATTTTATTTTTTTTGCATTTTGGGAAATGATTGAATGTAATGTAATTTCACTTATCCCTTTCATCCCTTCAGGCTTAAAATCAGGCTAAACAATGTTTATTTGGTAGTTTTATTCTGTATGGTTAGGGTGACGGTTGGATTAGCGGGCTGAAGGATACAAAATTGTTTTTTTCGCTGTATGTGTGAAGTATTTGTTTAAGACTGGCAGATTTGTTTTGTGTGTTTGCAAGATTGAGGGTTTGTACTTATACATATTAGAGACAGAGGATGGATGAGCTGTTAGTTTCACTTTTGTGTGTTTGCAAGATTGAGGGTTTGTATTTATACATATTAGAGACAGAGGATGGATGAGCTGTTAGTTTCACTTTTGTGTGTTTGCAAGATTGAGGGTTTGTATTTATACATATTGGAGACATAGGACGGATGAGCGGTTAGTTTTGGTTTATTGAAACGATAATTTGTGTGTGCAGAACTGGTACAACGAACCAATAAGATATTCCACTTTCACAAACAATGATCTCTACAAATGATGCAAGCTTTAACTTCCTCCTCCCATTCACGTTCCTCCTTCAGGTAATCTTAGACTAAATCCTCCATCAATGTACGTGAAATATAAAGGAAGAAGCATAGGGGTATTTCAGTGTTTTGGCAGCTAGATTCGAAGAAGGCATTGGTGCCAATTGGTGTTTTGGTATTTTTGTTGTTTGAAGTGATTTGTGTGGTTTTGACAAATGTCAGTTTAGTTCCTCAGGAATAAGAAAGTCAATGAACATCAACATCAATGAACTCAAGTCCTGATGGTTGAGTGGGTAAGCTGCTGGTACGGTTAGTGTTGGTGCCTGAATTTGAGGTCTTTGATTTAAATCCTGCAAAAACTTGAAAAGATAACATGAAGTGTTGGACTGGTGAGAAATAAGATGGATATTGGTTCAAGAAAGAGTTCATTCAGCAACCAACTAACTGATACCATTGGGTTTCATTCATTAACTTATTAACTAACTGATACCATTGGGTTTCATTCATTAACTTATTAACTAACTGATACCATTGGGTTTCATTCATTAACTTATTAACTAACTGATACCATTGGGTTTCATTCATTAACTTATTAACTAACTGATACCAGAGGGTTTCATTCATTAACTTATTAACTAACTGATACCATCCACGTTTTGGTGTTGATAGTGTAAATGTTTTTGGTTTCTATGAAGAAAATAACTGCCCCATTGTCACTGTATTCCAGTGTTGAGCTAAGTATGTTGAACTTGATGTTCAGTTATAAATAATTTGGAGGAAAAACTTGGTTTGATTGACAAGTCACTGTAATTAGGCTTGATAGAGGGGATCGAGTTCTCGCTTGCATTCCAGAAAAAAAATCGATATGGTAATTGGTAGAAAAAGTGTCAAGTTTGGCCTGTTATTGAAGATAGGATTCAACCGGCGTCATGGGAATTGTTTAGGAATCAAATAGCTGATAAAAAATAAGTGACTTCAGTTCAGCTGGAGAGAATTGCAAAGCTATTTGGTTTCTTTAATTCATGAGACGTGGCGCCATTCATGTGGAAGCTGATGAGTTAAAAGTAATTGTGTTTTCAAGGACAAAGAAATGGTGATTTCAAGAAGAATTAATGTTTTAAGTTGTTAAGGAAATTAGCTTTTTATTCATTGTTGTTTAATTTTACTACAACATAGTAGAATATCTGAGGTCTTGCTTTTACTAATATACAAGATATTTATGAAAAATTATGTTTGTTGTCTTTCCAAAATATATCTAACATTTAGGCTATTTAAGAATGAAGTTTGAATTTGAAAAAAGTAATGAAATACATATTTCTTGTAAACAATAAACATTGAAGAAAAACAGATTGAAAGATAAATTCTTTATAAACTTATTCTATTTGTTGTATTCTGTAGCAACAGTGCTTTGCCTTGGAGTAATGTTTGATATAAACAGTCAAACTGTGGAGATTTTATGATGCTTCAATCATCTTTGCCTGCTGCTGCTTGACTCAATAATTTGATCCTTTTTAAGTTTCTTCAAAGTAAGCATGATTTGTCATCTGATTTCAGTAAATTTGCCTAGACTCATTCATGTCAGAAGTTTTCTAATTCTCTCCCCACAGAGATAGCTAAATTCACAAAATCCTATGCTGACCTCTTATCTAATTCAAGCACTTCTTGGGCTAGAAGTGCAGAAGTTTGATTCTATAAGCAAAGTTTGTTGTGCAATCAGCAACATAAGTTCCAAATTAATCATTCCCAAAGCTTCAGTCATTCCCACTTGCTAAACTAGGATTTATTTCATTATCGATTATTCACTTAGAGTATTCTTGACAGACATTGGTCATGAGAGAAGACGCATGAATCATAGCATTAGCCTTGGTGATAATATTCATACTTTCTATGCCAGAAGTGTCTTCCTCGGCTGAAATTTTGCCACATTCTGTCACAATCTTTTGCAGCTAGTGCAATCTGATTAAAATCAGATGAAGTATCGCGCGCTTAACATTTGTCCATCATCAATATGCGATACTAACATCTGACACTATCCCGCTAGAGGGGTCACCAGATTGACCTTCGTCCTTGAATTCCCAACCAACAACCTATTGAAATATAACCAATCAGATTACGCGTTACTTCCATTGTTCGGGTCACCGTGAAAAGGGCGGACGAAGTACGCGAAATGGCTTGCGGTGATCTCGTAGACAAAAAATTTCGTAGATACGGGAATTTCGTTGACAACACAATTTCATAGACAGTGAATTCGTAGGCAGTATAAAAAATTTATTTCTAAGTCAATATTGGCTATTATTTTTAATTATTATTATCTTTTATAGTAGTTTATATCATCCAAGGTAGCATCGTGCGCCATCACCGGGCCGGTACGGTTTATCAACCCTGGTGCGGCACTGGGCCAGTAGTGGCATGCTGTATAAAACCGGCACTGGCCCAGTACTTATACTGAAAATATCAGCATTTTGGCTTGTCATGTCGACTTCGGACCCTCATATAAATTGTTAAACACTCTTAGAACTTCCAGATAGTGATCAATATTGAATGTTACATATTAAATTGTTTTAATTCTTTCAGTCCGAACTTTTGTCTATATAGCAATGTTTGTATTGTTATATAAAAAAAGATGAAATATTACAATACTTACAGGAGAAGGGGACAAAGTGAAATTGTTATCGATCGAGAAATGTGAATATTCATAATTAAACCTTCACCTACAACATAGGAAAGGTAATCGGAATATAAATATAACTTTCAGATATTGAAGATGACAAAGGATCAGAAATAATAACTGACACCAGTCATTCATTTGTAAATGATATAGTATAACATTCATATATTATTGATTTAATATTCATTTTAGTTCAAACGAAAGGCAAAAGCATTAGACAGGAGGGCCTGTTACCTTGATTTATTTTTTTAAAAGATCAAACAAGAACTAAAAGAATTGATAATAACACATGAATATTGGATTACTTTAATAGTTTCAAAATACAACAAAATTGATTATTATAGTTTTTATGCACTTTATTTCTTTAATCGAACCTATAAGTGTTCGAATCCTTGAGTTGGATAAATAAAGGTTTGTTAGATATTACTTCTAATCCTGTTTTAAAACCTGTCGACGAATTCAATGCTCGATTTGTCTACGAGTTCACCGGATTTCGTGTCTACGAAATTGTTTTGTCTACGAAATCACTGCATCCCCGCGAAATAGCTGAAGAATTTGGAAATTCCGAACTCAAAGTCGAACAAGTCAAAATTTTGCATTGTTTACTGGACTGTTAAGATTCACATGTTTTGTAAGGTGGTCAAAGCAAGAAACGAACTCGCTTTGCGTCGGATCGTTGTCAGGTTCTGCAAACCCCTCGATCGGGTACTAGTTCCCGTTCGGGGACCAACACCCCGATCGGGATAATAAAACCGTCTTAAACACGGACAAAAGTGTTATTTTACTTTTTCTCTTTTTAATTTCACATTGGCGCATCACGACGAAGGAATCTACAGGTAAACAAACCTTTCGGTCTTTATGGTATTTACTCTCTCTTCACTTAAACGCAGTTTTTCTTTAAAATACTTTCTTACAATTTAGGCACCCGTTTCTGAAATTTCCTTCTGCACAAACGCTCGAGAAACCACATATCACGCAAATGTTCGTCTTACAATACACCCGTTTGGGTGTAAGACAGGAGGACATGGCGCCTTCTGTCAATATCTACATTTTTCAAATATTTATATTTACAGTACATGAAATGTCAATATTCAATGATCGTTGAAGAAACATGTTAACTCCAACATCTTTGTGTAGAAGCGCATATGCGAGGGAAACCCACCGCGGAATACACTGAACGAAGCACTTGGAACAGATCGGCTGTTTTCGCCATGCCTAACTCCGCGCAACTCCGCGCAACACCGAACATACGCTGTATGGAGTCCAGGCTGATGGCATTAATAGCCTAGAATTTGATTGGTTAATTCTCGTAAGCCCGGGACATTCAACTTAACGGGGCAGTGTCAGATGGAATATAGCTTGTTAAACTGAAACGAAACGAAAGGAAATGGAAATAAAACGAAACGAAATTAAACAAGCGGAATTCCATCTGATTTTAATCAGATTGCAGCTAGTGGAATCTGATCGAAGCCGGAAAAGTGCTTGGATTGATACAAAATTCTTTCAGGAAAATGGCTTTCTCTCTGCAACAATTATACATTAAGAAAAAATCATTTGGAAAGCAGAAAATCCCAATTGCCTCATTTGGATAACTTTTCCCTCTTTTGGTTTGTCTGATGTACTTATTGCCATCATGACATGTGACATGCACCGTGCATGACTCATGACAACTAATGCATATAAGCAGCTTACCTACCTTTGTTCTTATGTTAATGCTTCTTTGTAACAAGCTTTTACCTATCCACTTACGCTGTACAGCGGTGGGCTTTGTTCCTGTCAAGAAATATTTATGATATACTGAAATATATTGTGCATACATTATTACGATTAAATTTCTCCGTGTTCATATTTGTTAATAACTTGTACATTTACATCCTCATGGGTGGAGAAAGTCAAATTTAAGGAAAAATGAAGTGCATATATATTTACTGTATATTTAGAACTTGTTATTGTGCTGACATGTTATGTAAGTTGATATGTGCATCTGGAACAACCGTTTGTCAACTGAGGTGATCGTGATGGGACGTACTCCATTGTTTTCAAACATTAAACAGAAAATTTGAATTATTTTCACAAATGCCATGTTTCCTGTCACGAAATAGAAATGAAATATTACTTGGGATAATATAAATGTTATACTGCACTTCATTAGAAAAAAAATTTGTTGAAACATCATCTTATTCAAATTTTGGATTATTTTTGTTATTGTCCCTTATTATTTAATGGTCATTAGGTGTACATTTGAATATTAAGGATTATGTTTTTATTGTACATGATTATTTAAAGGTAATTAGGTGTACATTAGATTTACCCAACACTCTGTATGAAGAACGAAGGAAGAATGCATGTGGTCTATGTTGAAAGCTAGAAAAGAACATGTTGTCTGAACATGTAACATAAGCTTCTCTTTTTTTGGAGAACAACTTCTTTATTCAGAAGGCAATTTTTCCACACAGTTTCTAGGTGCTGTTGTCAAGCAATAATGAGCACACAGAGGCATGGTGCTACCTATCTTTATTACCCATTTGGTAAATCATAAGTAGTTACATAGTTTCAGTATGAGCACATGTGCAAATATCATTTTTGCAAAGCAACGATTGATTTAGCTCAAGCTACGGTATTTTTTGTCAGTGACATTTTAAAACTATTGTTTGTGTCATCACTGTTGATGGCCGTCACAAGAGAAGAATATGAATATTTCTGTGAGATTTAGATGGAAGAAATCAGTTATAAAGAAATTATTACATTTGGAAGCGTATTGTATAGCTTTTAAGAAACTTGCGGGAAGTTTATGTAAAACCCTAGCTCTTGCTTGGGAAATTAAAAATTCTCTCTCATTTTGTAAAAGTAATACAACACACTTCCTGCTGTAATAATCTCCATATCTATCCTTTTTAAAATCTCAAAAGGCTAGGTTATTCACTTGCTGGAGTTTATTGTTCCAAACCATTTTCAATGGAAACAAAAGTTTCAACAAAGAGGGTATATATCTAGTATTTGAAACCAGTTTATCACAAACATACGCTATCCAAACCTTTTAATGATCTGCAGGTGAACTATTTCTTAGTCATGAAAAAAGCCTTCTTTGTGTTTACAATGTAGCTGTAATCTTGTAAGTAAGTTATACAAGTTCTAAAGAGAATTTAACCTATAAGTTTAGGATAGATGTTCATCTTATTATTTGAATAAGAATTTATGAATTTCTATATTGTTCAAAGGTTAAAAAAATAATTATCTGTCCACGATGGCAAACTTGTGACTATTGATTACTGCTAACACTTCAATAAAATCTTGTCGCTGATAATTTGTAAAGGGAGATAATTCCTGTAAGTATATTTGGATCCTGTGTCTCTTAACATCAAGTTCTTCCTATTGAAAAAGAAGAAGTATTAATTGTAGCTTAAGTTATATGAGAAATATAAATAATAAATCAAATTTCTAGTCAGTAGTCGTCCTAATAAGTTATGCCTTAGATCTTTTAAAAAAAGCTTTATGACAATTCCACATTGGAAATAATTAGGAAGATTTTTAAAGAGGATTCAGTGGTGTCTCTTTAAGGTCATTTTCGTCCAATAAGCTTTCCAGACAATACCTAATAAGCACCTGGGCACTTTATTTTTCAGCTTTCAACATCCTCTCTCATTAGTTTAATGGTTTAGAGGTCTGCATGGTGCTCATTAGACGTCTTGTGCTTATATTCTCAACCATCCTTCACACCTTGGCGCTTCTTAGAGGAAATGCAATATGTAGATTTCTCTTGGCTTTGTCTGAAAGATGTATGTCAAAATTAAACAATCCAGAGGGTAGTCCATTGAAATCTGATCTGATTTAAACAAAGTTTTGCTTGTCTCTCTGTTATACCAACTTGATATAAACCTTTTGAACCAGTGGTTAGACAGGGTGAACCATGTATTTGAAGTATCGTGTGATATTAGAGGTAATGAACACATACAATAAAACACAATGACTTTATCGAAGTCTTGTTGATTTGCTGGAATTACCATATCTAAACACAGTTTGAGCCGTTTAATGCTTTCTAAGCATGCAAGTTTATGATCTATTTCAATTAAAACCGTAGTTTGATATTGATTTTTATTCTTGATAATTGATGTAATACTTGGCTGTTTGAATGTAAAACTTTTCCATCATTACCAATGTAAGTGCTTTCAATGTTACTTAAACTGTAACTTTGATTTTTCTGAAACTACTGCTTTATATCATTTTTTGATACTTAATTAGAAATATATGCCATTTGAATAGTTAACGAATGTATGTAACATCGTAATATTCAGGTTCACAATATATTCAATAGAACCATCTTCTGTACTTTTTGATATATATGTCAGGGGATGAGGTGGTCTGCTGGTAGGGTAGGGCTGTCACTTATGCCTGATTCTGACCCCTTGGGTTTGAATCCCCCAAAAAAAGACAGCTTATATTTTCTCATCTTGATAAGAAGGACATCTCATTTGTTTCTTTGAATTTCAAATATTAAAATAATTTTAGTGTTGATTTGTAGACACCTGCATGTTGACACACTAATAACTTCAGATAATGCCAATTATAAGTGACAAATTCCAACACATTTAAAGTACAGTTACATAGATCTGTGGAGCGGGAATTAGGTGAAGCATTCATAAAATCTACCCATAGTTTTCTCTATTTGTTTAGCATACTATGATCAATACAGCTGAAGCAAGTGTTTACAATTGACAGATCTGCCATGAGTTTCTATTTATATTCTATATGTCGATCTGACTATGTTTATCTTAGTACTTAACCCTTCCGTTGCTGAATATTATTTTGACCAGTTTTGCCCCCGTGGCTGAATTATCCAGCACTCGCCTCGCTACGGTAATAACGCAATTAGCCCCTGTGGCCGAATTTTCCAGCGCCGCCAGATGCGACCGTTTTATCAACATATGGCGTGTTTACATGGCGGAATACGGACGTTATCGTCGTTTTATACAAAGCTAGTCGGCGAATCCCGTGTTACAAATGGATGATACTTACTTGACACTTTGAATGAAATTTCTATCACCCCTGGAACGGTTTCTACAACTGAAGTAAACTTGTTTTCAATTCGGGCGCCATAACTCAATAAATTCCAAGAGCGCATGCGCGAAATCAAAACGAAACTAAAGATGAATTGTTCCTCTTCACATCGATATAAAAATTATTTTTATAATATGTCTGGAACGAATTTTACTAAATTTTAAAAATTGTCTTCATTTCAAACATTATAAAATCATTTAATCACTGAGTGCACACATGCAAATTATATACTGAATTGAAGCTAATTTCTTGCTCTGTATTTCACGATAAATTTTATTACGATACGCCATCCTAAACGAAAGATATAAATTACGAAAACAGGGTAATGATAAATCCCGATAACGTTCTGACCCCACAGTAATATTACTAAGCTAATAGCCCCGGGCAAACGCACGCGCTCAGCGCGTGCAGGCGGGATATCCCCGTTGAAACATACACTCACACACAATATAAATTGTCTTTATTTCCAACTTTATAAATCATGTTATTCGCTTTGTATACATGCAAATTATATATGGAATTGAAGGCAATTTATTCTTCTTTACGAAGAAATAAATCATAACAATCTTTTGCACTGTAATTAGAAGTTATTACCAACGAAACGTGGGTATAGCTAGTAATAAAGTCTTTGATAATCGCCTTACCGCAACATATGTCGCATCGTTTCCACACGTTTTATTTTGATGCAAATATGGGCAAATTTCACATGAAAATGAAGGTATTTATTTCTGCTTTACGATGATATGTAAATAATGAATATGTACCACTTGGTTTGGAATATATAAAGTTTGCAAAGATGGTACCCTCGGGTATTTTAGAACAGATTTTGATAATTGCGACATCACTAACCGCTCCTTTATTGTCTAATTGTAATTTGCAAATTTTATATAGAATTGAAGACGATCCTTTCCTCTTTATTGTGATATAAAAAAGATGATAATGCGCTCTGCCGTTAAATGGATAGGAAGTGTAAAAAGCAGTTGAAAAAAAATCGCTTCTCGGTAAACAAAATATGAATAGAGAAATTGTCTGTTTGTGCGATGCTCGCCCGGTCCTTTCTGATTTTCTTGTACATACCAATTTTATATGGCAATAAAGATCATACTTTTCTCTATATTTTGATATATGAAATTGCAAAATTTACCGAGAAGTTTATGTGATATAAAGTGCGAGAAAATGGTAAAAACGTAAAGAATAAACAAAAGTCACAATTTTGCGGAACTTGCTGTATCTTTATTCTATATGGTGTATATAATTTTTTTATATCAAATCGAAGACAATTATTCCTTCTTTATCACGAGGTAATCAATTTCAAAATACGCCTAGATGTTGAGAAGATATGAGCGAAAGAAAGGCACGTGTCAAAATCGCCGTTCAGTTCACATGATTTGAATCGAGAAATTAGCTTTTTGTGCGGCGCTTGCCGTGTCTTTATTTATTTTTGCGCATGTACACATTTTACATGGAAAGAAAGACAATCTTTCCCTCTGTCTTATGATATAAAAATTGTCAAAATACGTTGAGCACATGATGTAAAATTGGTGTGACAAAATGGTGTAAAACTAAAAATATGTAAAAATCACCTTTTTTGCGGCACATGCTGTATCTTCAATTCAGGTAGCGTAGTTATGTATTTTATATTGAATTGAAGACAATTTTCTGCTCTTTCAAATGATCCAACCGGTATTGAAATCCGCCCAAGGGTTCAGAGCATAGGGCGTGCGATATAAGGTTGTACGTTTGGTGTGAGTGCAGGCTTGTAAGCAAACGATAGCACGCGCGGGACGGTAAGCTCGTGCGAGCGGGGAGAAAGTGCCCACAGGCTATTAGCACGTGCGGCGGGGAGTGGGGGAAAATTGAGTGATTTTAACGCTTATTTTCGGTACGATAAAAATTATCAATATTCTCATAACTTTCGGAGCATGTTCGCGCATTATTTAGAACACCAACGAAACAAAACACGGTTGCTTAGCGACAGCCGGAACGAAAATACAAGCGTTGAATTGAGACTACTGCTAGGCAATAAATTTCCGGGCCCCGCTACCGAGACCCGCGGTCATAATTAGTTAGCGTGAGAAAAATAGAGTGTGCTACTCGCATCCCGCTAAGAGGACTTGCGGGCAAAGCTAATTTCATCCCGGAATATTCCGGGACCCGCATTTTAAGGGTTAAAGTCATAGGATCACTTTTGCATGGCAATTTGTAATGCACCCGGGCAAATAGTTCATCACTTCTTTCCTCTGACATTTGCAACAATTTTCAGAACTTTACCTGCATTCTTGACCTAATTATCTAAATTAAAAACTCCCTACCCGTCATGTCATATGATGTCATTTTGCTAAAAAATGACGTAGAAGAGATAAAGAAAATAGCTAATGCTTACCTTTTTCAAATACAGAAAGAACATAAAAAGGTGATAAACTCAATGAAGAATTTGTGTGTCTTAAGAATCAACAATGCAATTACCTGGTACTAGATTTCTGTTATATCGCACTTTTGATGGGGCTGCACTTGATTTGCTTGCCCTCCTAGCTGAAACGGCAGGCACAGTCACACTTAACTGTAAAAGAGGCATTAAAATGAAAATCATTGCAGGCGCGTAAGGAAAGATTGGTATAAGTGATCAGCTTTTTTCTCTTGAAGAATAATTAGTTCAGTTTAGTTGTTTATATGACTTTAAAGATCAGAAGTCATCACCAAGAATCAGATGTAACAAAAACTTCGCTTTTATATATCTGAATCAAATAAGAAAAATATTTTTTCAGAAAAAATAGTATAACTTTGAATTATCAAGAATAAAGCATTGTTGAAACTATCAATTTTTAAAATGAACGTTATATTGATAAATATGTTTTTGGTATAGATTAAAATGCTTTTGATAGAAAACATTAAATCATTTGAAATAAACAAAACCCTGTGATGTAAGATAAAAAATATGAATAAATTGGACTGAATTTCAGTTAAATTGTGTCAAGAGAAATATAATGGAGATTTAAACATTGTGAATATTATTATGATAACAATAAGCATTATTTTCTTATTCAGATATATTTTGGGATAGAAGAAAAGCACTAGTGAAAGAAAACATAGTTTGAGAAATTTTAAATGAAAAGATATTTAAGGCACTATACCATGTTTCAGGATGTTTTATTTGTTAACATTTTCTCATTATATTTAAGTTTTGAAAAATATTTTCAGGAGGTAAAATGTCTTTATACTCATCCCATTATTTAATGTAAACACCTTATAATCATTTGAGTTGGAGAAACAGATTTGTGTAGCTAAACTGAAATTGTTACATTCAGTAAAGAAATCCATATATCAAAAAAGGATTCCTTTTTTGTGAGATCATTTTATTTCCCTCAGAAATTGTACAATAATGCTGTAAAGGTGAAGTTTAACTTCAACTCTTGATATTACAGTACTCATGCGAGAAGGAAAATAAAAATGAGTCATTCGTACAGAAACAACCAGATGGGCTGTTAAAACTTTGTATGACGTACAGTTCCTACTGAACATCACTTTGAAACTGAAACCAGCTCGATAAAGAACAAAGATGGTTCTGGAGAGGAGGGCAAATGGGCAGAAAATACAAGAATAATATTTATCAAAGTGACTAAATATAAGTCAGTAGGAGAAACACTGCATTGGGCTTGATGATAGGTAACCCTTTAACAGAAGAGCTGGGCCTATCAGAGGGGGCCAGATGATAACAGTGTTTATTTAATGGCGTGTGGAACGAGCTTATTACACGGACAGAACAAACATCTCCTCTTGCAAAGAACACAGAGATCGTTCCTGTCATTCTTTAGTTTGGGCTCCTCTGCACACACCTTCTCTGTAAGGAATTCGAACAGATACCGTATTTAATCTTGAAGTGTTTTCATCCTATGTGACTGAGAAGTATAAGGTTGAAAGAATTTAGGTTCACACATTTTTATTTGGATACCTTTATTTCATTGTAAGTCATCTGAATTTCAGGGCAATTACAGCACCATACGCACCTATTCCAAGAGATTTGTCAGATTCAATGAAGTTTGTAATGTGTTAATTATTTCTTTAGCTTTCTTTTGTTGATTATATCAAAGTCAAGCAACAGTTTGCTTTTATGGAAAAATGCTGGAGATTTCTTTTTGACTCAGACATGTTCATTTCTGTGCTGAATAATTAGAAAAGTTGTGATCATATAGTGTGATGTATAACTTAACAGTTTTACGGTACGCTATTGATAAGCAAGCAACCTCAAACTCAATGTCTGTGTTTAGGCACTGGAATTATTTCTACCCTGCCGTCTGATTCTACAAGAATTCCCCCAAATTACAGGAACGCAATTGAAAACAAAAAAATCTGGTTTTGTTTGGAAAGCTCTTCAGGGAGCAGCTCTCTATTACCTCTTGGTAGCGTTTTCTTCTTGCTTGTCTTCTTCTGCTTCAATTTTTTCTTGGTTCGGGTCACCATATTTTTAGCCTCTTTGGAACCAAACTTCAATGATTTGAACCTTTCATCACAATTTCCTTTGATGTTGTAAGTTAAGTATTTTGTAATTGAGTAAATGATTGACTTGAGGTACCTCGCTGCATCTATGTTTATTATGACATGAGATGTGAATCACTTTTGAATTATCTGTAGGTGCATGTACCATGGTTTAGTAATCAGTGGTTATTTTCATGCTGTAACAGAACCTGAGAGGTTTATTTTTTTATATTGATGAGGAAATATAATTCTTTTACCAGATTATTATTGAAGTTTTTTAAGGATTTATGTGAAATCATGTGATTTTGTGTACCAGAAATGACCTTACTTTATTTATCTCAAACTGTGTGACCCAAAATTAGTTTTTTAAATGCACTTATATGGTGCCCTAATGTATTCCTTGAAGCGTGCGAGAATATCACTGAATATTTAAGATAAATGCAAATGCCCATGACCACCATTAGTTCCTGATGTGAACAAGAATGGTTTGTATTTGTTCAATAAATGAAGTGTAACTCAGTTTGGGTTTTCATGTACAAGTCTTTTTCTGGAATTTCTTTTAATACTCTAAAAGAAAATAGCTAAATATATTTTTTTTTAGAAGGCTTATATTTCAGCACTCAAATACCAAGCCCATATTTTCTAAGCATTAAAAATGCTGTTGATGGTTATATATTTTCTTCAGGAGATTTTTTTACAAGACCTTATTACCCATCCTTGCACTGAATTTTCAAACACTGATCCCCATGTTCTTGTAGTTTAGATATCCTCCAGTTAGGCTAACAAGACAAAAGGTAACCTACTGGTCTCCAGCTGAGAGTAACATCAGTCCTTGATTGCATCAGAAAGTAACCACTGATGGTAGAACAATGTGATGACAAAGAGATTTATTTTATGACCTGGAAAAAAGACTTGGTAAAGAACCATTATTTGTCTTGAGTGTTGAAAGAAAAGTGAAAGTGATGTTGTGTAAATAAGGATTGTCTGTAAAATGAGTTTGGTTTGAACTCTTGAAGTTCTTTCAACTATTAAACTATCAAATTCAAAAGTATTTAGAATAAAACTTTCATAGAAAAGATGAATTTGTTCTCTTGTTGAACGAATCTTGAATCTTTGGTGAGTTTTAATTATTGGTGAGTTTTAATTAAAAAAACATAAAATGGCCAAGCAAATAAATTGTTTGATTCCCTACTAATGACAGATTGATTGAAGACGGTTACCTAGATATTTGTCCTCTGATTATACAATGTTACTGGCATAAATTTTTTTAAAACACATTAAGCAAACATAATACCGTTATTACCCATAGTATTATCAAAGTTTCCTGGAGTTGTCATCTATGAATATGCCACATCCAATTGATAACTAATAACAAGGACTTATGAACCAGTGTGTCGGCGTAAGATAAGTAATTAATAGTCATAATGTAACAAGTAAAGGAAATGAAATGTTATTGAGGTCTATAACCATGGTATGTTATTTAGGCAGTATGTTAATTATGAGCATAACGTAACAAGTAAAGGAAATGAAATGTTATAATAACCATGGTATGTTATATAAGAAGTATGTTATGAGTGTCTATTAATCTATTATTATCTTCCATGGTTAGTCATTTAGTTCCGAGGCAGGAAGCTTGACAGACAAGATGTAACGATTCCCCCACAGGAGCTAACTAAGATCCACTTAGCCATTGGCATATCCTATTCATGTCTGATAATGTAGGGTATATTTAACCAAATCAAAGTTACAGACATGACATGAATGTTAGAAAATGGTTCAAACACAAAAAAATAACAAAGAATATATCTTGGATGCATGCATATTTTAATTAAAATGCCTTTATAATTTAAAAAGTTTGATTTTTAAAATATTAATCTATGATTATAAGACACTAATGATTTGTTCTTTATTTGCAGGTAAGTACATTTTACTGATGGTTCTCCAGTTTTGGTGTAAGGTAAGCTTTATTTCTGTAAAAGACGTAAAATCTTGAAATCACCTCAGGGACGAGATGGTGCAGTGGTATATGTGTTTGGTTTTGGATCGAGAGGTCTGGGGTTCAAATCCTTGAAGAGATAAGCAATGTTTAAGGTGTTATTTATCATAAACATGTCCTCATATGTATGTATGTATGTATGTATGTATGTACATAAACATACGAGGGGAAGTCAATAAGTTCAAAGAAGTGGAAATAAAACAGAAGCCAATGGTTGTGATATTGATTTTATTTCTCAATATAATGTCTCTGGACCTCGATGCACTTTGCCCAGTTGTCTTTGACACTGTCTATGTCATTGCGATGTAAGTCTTATGACTGGCCCCTCAGCCATGCCTCAGTACCAAATCATCTTCTTAACCATGAAACACGCTAAGTAAAGTTTAAATAAAGTTATGATTTATTGTACATCATTTTTGTTTTGTGCTTGTATAGCATATGTTTTGTTATTTCTATGATTTTACTCCACTATTATCAAAAAACAATACATCAATGATAAGTTTAACTACAAGGTGCCTCGATCTAGTTGTCAACAGACATTTATATGACATCACATCACTTTTAGAAAACTTTTTGCAGAGTTTGGTAAAGTTATTGCAAGTTGTGGCACTGTAGTTGTCAATACAGTCAGCCAAATAAACAAGTGAAGTTAGACAAACTGCTATTAGTTGTGAACTTACAGAAACACAGACATTTCAATCACTTCTCTCCTTTTGAAGCAATTTGTTCCTAAAGTTTTGGGAGTTCTGAAAGTAAATCTGTTGCAAGTTTTGATAGATGTCTACATAGACCAACATCCCCTCAGGTTACAGACCGATTTCCTAGTTCTCAGTTGGTTAGAATGATGTAAATAGTCTGTGTCTACATCTGTGCTGACGAGCTCTTTAATTGGAGAGGTTCGTCAGAGCACATGTCCACCAATTGGCCAAATCTGAGGAAGTAAAATTCCGCTGGTTGATGAAGTCAATGTGTCAACACAGAGACTCCTCAGACTAAAGACTGTGATGAATTAATTAAGCGCACCTTACTCTGTGTCATCATGGTCATGAAGACCCAACCATCAGTATGAAACAGATCTGGCATTGAAACCATTGCCACATTTTTGTTTATCTATCTATTTATTACTTGAACTATGTAGAGATTATGTGTTTATAAGTTGCGATTTAAAGAATTAGTCACATCACTATCTGTTTTCCCTTCAAACAACATGGCGGTGCCACAACTCTAGGCCAGCTAGGCTTTTTAACTGAAAGTGGTCAACTAAGCAACATGTACACAGGATCACGTGCCACCACAATATTGGTGTCATCATAGTTTTGTACTTATCCTGACAAAATGCACTTGTTTCTCCCAGTTGCCACATGTTACAGCGTCTGCCAAGGCCCCATCTCTACATACCTCTACACTTGTTACTCATGGGTAGGGAAGAACCAATAGGGGCTGGCGGCCATTACCCGATGGGTGTAGATTGTTGATAAGTGGCAGCTTCACACACTGGACAAACAAACACACCAAAGGACAAGGGTTAGAAGAGATACATTCCTCCTGAATACTGTTTACATGCTTGGCTTCAGTGCTGATAGGACTCAGCAGGATGAGAGGGTTGGAACCCGATTTAGTTGATGTTTGGCTTGGGAGAAATGTATATGATAAATATCTAGATTGTTGAGCATGGAACCCATGTCAAATGTTGTATCAAAAAAGTAGTATATTATTTTGTGAGAACAACAATGATACCAGTTTTTAGTTGAGAGAACATATAAAAAAAATTTTTATTTGGGAACAAAATGGATGTGTTGATTTTAATTGTCTATCCAAAATAATATATGACCGTTTACTGCAATCGAGAAAACAAATGGGTGAAAAGATATTTTATACATCTATCATGTATATGAATAAAGTCGGTAAGTAATAAATAATGTATATATGCGTTTATCCATGTGTGTGGCATGTAGTTACAAAAAAGGCCATCAAACCAAAAATACAATAATACAGTAGTTTTTTAAATTCATATTCTTTGATCTGAACAGCATGAAGCCTAGCTAGAATGAGGCAACAATTTAAGTCTTTGTATATCACCAGGTGAAGTAAGTGTACTCTGTGTGTAGTTTATATTAGACACTTATCAAAGCAGATATAAGACATAACAATGATTTTTTTCATTTCATTGTCATTATGTACTGATATACATTGAAGTATATTTGGCTGAAGATCAGAGAAACACATGTATATTACTTCTTACAAAGCCTGGACCACGGGAGATTTGTTTACTGTTACTTTGTGTTGTATTCATTATTGAATCATCATTTTCGAAATATGAAAGGAAAATTATTGTTAAATTTTCATTTGGTTTTTGCTGATTATCATCAAAGGTCTGTCTATGAAGTACATGTGGCATTAGATCAAACAAAGTCAAAAGTAAAACTGTGCAAAGAAGAAATACCTGAATTTTGATAAGCATCAATAAATCATAAAAATATCAATTGAAAGAATAGATAAAATTTGTGCACAGTTTTTTCCTCTCTTTATCTCTGTCAATTTCTCCCTACAACAACTATAAGATATTCATGAATGAAACTTTCCATTTTGTTTGATGAAGAAATGAAGTTTTGAAGTTTGGTACGAATTAAATTATTGACTTTTTCCATAGATACAAGAATGAAAAAATACAGTAGTACACGGATATAACAAACTCCAAGGGACCAACGAATTTAGTTCGCTATATCCAGTGTTCGCTACTCGCGTTTGGCCACCATCATGGATCATATTGTCGGGACTTAAAAATTTGTTCGCTATATCCGAGTTCTACTGTACAGAGCCCCTGCACATGGCATGAAAACAGTAGTGGTATTCTTACCTGACATAACCTGGCTGTCTTGGGCAACTGTTAGTTGAATCAATGCTCGCATGGTATGGGTTCAAATCTAACAAGGAACTTTACCAAAAAGAACAAAATGTATACATTTGTTTTGTTTTCATTCTGTTAGACTAAAATTTAGTTTATCAATTATTTAGATAATTTCTTTTCCTTTATCCAAAATATTCTTTTCTTCAGTCTCTTCATTTCAAATTGTTTATTCGTGTAATTAAATCTAGACTTGCTGAATGAGAACCTAGACTTTTTTCTATGTATATATATAGTTCAATACACAGGTGTCATGAAGCAGGACTACCATCCCGTGTGCATGTATCTATCCAAAAGTTCTATTCTTCTTCATGAAAGTTTCACAAGTATCCAGCAAGCAGTGTACAACTGCCTCGTAGGGTTTCTATTTCTTTGCATGTACCTGTGCTGTTTCTCGGGAAATGCATTTAAAATTATTTTATCACGACCATCACTTGTAAACTCTAAAGTTAAGCTCAAGAAATCAGGAAGGGTGAGGTGATCATCTTATTAAGCCAGAATTCATTGCCAGTGATTTTGAATGGCATGTAACAGTTTCATCATTAAGGTTGAGAGTGGTCAAGGACTGGTAGAAGTTGAAAGCATTGAATCGTTGTTCAATATATTTCGAGCTGGTTGGGGTACACCTGACTCTTGATGCTAGTTGTTATGCAAGTAAGTGTGTGATACCGCTCTGTGTGTCCTGTTTGTTTTATCTGTCCATTAGGCATTTAAGTGTTTCTACTTCCACTACCCCTTACCTTTCCAAACTCTTTGTAAAATACCCAGTTTAGGGGAGCGAGGTAGTCATTGATGTTTGCTATGTATAAAACTGAGAGATCACATTTGTGCAACTATGGTTTTTGGATCGTATTTGTCTTAAGGAAAATAATGGGTGCATTTTATGGTGAGTAGGTGTTTGCATGGTTGTTTCTTTGTTTGCCATAAAGAAAATATTCTATGCCTTTCATAGGGAGGTAGTGTTTTTGTTTTTTTCTTGGTATAAAATTTTGGCTCTTCCATTGATGTTTGTTTTTTCTGTTTTGTTCTTCTTTCATGAATGAATCTTGAAGAGTATCATTGTCAGCATCTCCAGCAGCCTGTTGTGATGTGATCATGTTTCCTGTTATTCACCTCTTGAAAGTTTGCACCTACCTTTTCATTGATAGTAAATTTTTTTACTTGTCTTAAAGGGGCAATAGCACATTATTTTGAAGATTTTTTTCTTCAAATTCTCCCCAATAAACAGTAGTTTATGCAAAAATTAAAAAAAATTTTATGCCAGTTTCAGAGGGTCAAAACATTTCATTACTCAACCAGATCATTCATAGTCGTAACCCATTATGGTAGGTTTTTTTGTAACTGCTTCTTCTGAGTACAAATCTGTCATGCAATTGGAAACAGTATTGTTTTCTTGAGATCTAAAAGTAAACATCTACTGCCCATTACAATTATGAACAAAAATATTGTTAACATTATGTTCTTGTTGCAAGAAAGAATGCTTCTCTTTATCCAGAAGAAATCCTTTGTTTCGACAGGCCTGGATGACTTATTTCAATACAAAGTTTTAGTATAATTTCGGTCCTGTAAAGATAAACTCTAACAGTTAAAACTGACTTTGTTTTAAGTTAAATATAGAGTTCATTTTATTTTGTAAGGTCTCAATGAAATTCCTTGATAGGTATTTTACAAATACTAAGGACAGTTTTTATGAAGGACAACTGCATATCCAATGGATGAATGAAATTCTGAGATTGGGATGTTTTAATACAGATTCCTGCTCTAAAAGAACGTTGTTCAGATAGGTCTCAATTCCTGCTCTCAAACGTTTGTTCTTGATTAATTTCCTTGAGAGGAAAACAACAAAAGACAGATTTAATGGATGACAGCTGCTTTATTTGGAGATAGTAGTGTTTCATTTCAGATTAAAAAATATAAGAATCTGTATCCAATCAACTTATTCTGAGAATCTAGTGGGTCATTTATAACTCTTCATTTGTTTGGTGCAAACACCACGCAATTACATTTTTGATGACTCCCTTGAACCAATGGAAACATATCTATCACACATTAGAATTTTATAGTAAACTCTGTGAAATGGTACAGTTGTTCTTGGTTTGAGGCATGATATCTGACTGTGTATAACTGTTTGGGTTGGAGCTCCTGACACTGACACAACTCATCCTTCTGTGTGTGGACAAGGTGTTGTCAGCGCTGTTGTGGAGTTTAGGGTACAAACAAGATTCTTGTCAGATTACGTCTACTTGACTCGTGCTTCACTACATCATAAACAAAGATGTCTTCCCTCATCCAATTGGGCCTCCTTGCCTCCTTGTCTGCTCACTTTATATATTTTGATTAATTAATCGAACTCAACTTATTTTCTGTTATCTTTAAACATGTCTTACCTTCATAATCTTAATGGTAAGGTTAATTAGTGCTGAGAGGTGTAATAATGTAAGTTTTATATTTAGTTAGATTGGATTATTCCCATCTATTACCATTTTTGTCTCTTTTTTAATATTCATTTACCCATTTCAAAATAATCCAATTAAAATTATCATTATGTTTTAATTTCTAAAGGTTAAACCCTCGGACGGACATGTAATATCAGACTATAGAGAAGGAGGGATAAAGGAAGAAATTCTCTGATGCTTTAAGAATACTATTCATTGAACATCTTTGCATTTGAAATGACTGATATCTTGGTCAATTCTGAACAAAGTAAGAGAAAATATATTTAAGAAATAATAAAAAATCTTGACAACAATAATACCTTGATTACGTTGTATATATCATCCTTTATATTGCAGAATATACCTTAGGACCATTATTTCTTCTTTAAGTCGAAAAAGAAATGAAAGTGTTATGGACAGTAACCATCAATAAGATTCAGGTTATTGGGCATTGATACGGCTCATCTCTACCATGAATAATTAACAGCTAACATCATGTAAAACTTATTCTTCTATTGTTAAAAAACTACACTGATGAATAGTTAAAGAGTTGACCACAAGAAGTGCCTCGTACCGAGATGCTAACGACCTTATCCTTCTATAGGTGATGAACTAATTTTGATTAAATCCATCTCGTTAGTTTGATCGTTAAGATAATTACTTGATGATCGGGGCAGGCTATTCATGAAACGGTCCTAGCTGTGGGATTATGATGTGATAATACATAGGCGTTTGATTAATAAGGAATCAGATTGTAACGGGCAGGAACTGGCGCCAAGCATCGATAACACTTAAGAGCAGGCAGAGAATTCTAGATTGATTGTCAATTGACAAGGCTAAATACGGTAAGGAGAGACGGCACTTGGGTCAGCTGCTAGCATTGACCATTCCTGGAACTAGGAACGCTTCCATTGACTGCTCTAATGGTGTACTGCACCAACCACTAAGTTACGTACATGCTCTCTCTCTCTTCAGTGTTGAGGGTTTTGGTTTAAACATGCATGTTTATTTCGTATGAAATTTGAATGGCGAACAAGTCATTTGGCTTAATTTAACGCCGCCCCAATACAAAATTCATCAAGCTGGATACAGAACATAACAATGAAACAAGAAATACTAATGAAAATATATTTGTGATATAAATATCAAAGCATAGTGAATTCCCCTATAAAAAAAATTCCCCTCTCAAGATGCATTCACAGCATCTCCGCAAGCAAAATTTTACCATCGCCACAAGTGCATCCGCAAGTACATTTTCACCTTCACCAGAAAAGTCGTAAAGTGTACAGGCCTGTGGCGATGGTGTGGATGCATCTTCAAAAAGTGATTGTAGCCATAAAAGTTTACAGGAACCGGTGCCTCTAGAGACTGTGTGGAAGCATCCTTGAAGATGTAAGGAGGTCGTAAAAGTTTACATCAACCAGTCCCTCTAGAGACTCTGTGGAAGCATCCTTGAAGGTGTAATTATGTCGTAAAAGTTTACATCAACCAGTCCCTCTAGAGACTCTGTGGAAGCATCCTTGAAGGTGTAATTATGTCGTAAAAGTTTACATAAACCAGTCCCTCTAGAGACTCTGTGGAAGCATCCTTGAAGGTGTAATTATGTCGTAAAAGTTTACATAAACCAGTCCCTCTAGAGACTCTGTGGAAGCATCCTTGAAGGTGTAATTATGTCGTAAAAGTTTACTGCAACCAGTGCCTCTAGAGACTATGTGGATGCATCCTGAAGGTCGTAAAAGTTTACAGCAGCCACTGCTTTTAACGAGCATGCTGATACAACCTTCAGGACGGGATGTCTGCATTCTCGCTAGATTTATGTGTTATACTCCCTAGTGTCATTAATGTTGCCACCCACCAATGCCTCTAACAAGTATGCACATGCATCCCGTCATGAATTATGATTCTGGCTATGCTTTTACCGATATTCCACATACCGCAAATTGGCAGAAGCTTCTAAAGCAGCTGTTGAAGATCGTTCAGAAGCTTCTGCAATATTACATCCCAGTCATAAAATAGTACCAGCATTGAAGCTAAAAGCATGCCTTCAAACAATGACAAAAGAATCACACAATCATTAAAACGTTTTAATAGAATGTAAAATCAAAATCTTTCTTGGTGGCAATTTCATGGACAACATTTATAGATTTAATTGTAAGACTATACACACAAATTTATCAAGAATGAAATCACTGATAAATGAACAATTACGAGATAGACTATTGGAATATTCCTCACAGCAATTTAATTACAAGAAATCACTTATTTTAGTTGAAAACTTTTAACAATGCTAAAATATTATTAACAAAATTATATATGTATGAAAATTATGTACATATGTGATTATTTAGGAATGCATATAATTATTTTTTCATTAAAAAAGTAAATAAACAATCCTAAAAAATCCAAAAAATCCTTTTCACTGTGTTGACATCTGATGACTAGTTGACTGGTCTTCATTCTGAAACAGAATATAATGCTTGTTACAAACAGAAAGACACCAAACAGTGTAAACAGATCTCAGATGGCAATCTCAAATTGGATAACTGTACTCTTATACCTAACAAAGAAATCAATTAGATCAAGCAATTAACAAATAAATTGATATGTGGCTCCAATCAGTAAATCAACTGATCAGAAGTCACTTATCAATCTGTTTGTTTATGTAACAATTCAATGTACTTACTGTGAAGACACTGTCTCTTAATCCCCCTGTGAATCTTCATCTTGCCAGCTTTGTGTATTCTCTGGTTCAGTGAACATCTTAAAGAATAAACGAGCAAACACTTAAGCACAAAACTAGTAACAGCAATGTTTTAAAAATGTTATATGATTAAACTTGTTTCTTGTAAACAGTTTCTAATTTTCATTACCTCTATTCATTCCCTTGTATAAAGTATCTATATATGTTGTATTGTTTTTAATAATGTCTCATATGCCAAACAATGGGTGGTTGTTAAACAAACTAAAGTAATACTATAACATGTTTTATTGATGTACTAGTTTAATTTGTGACACTGAAGTAAACTAAATCTGTCTGCCTGTATAAAAAAAGCAGCAGAATTATCAATCAGGCTTTAAAAATCTTTCAAACATTTGTTTATTAGTTCTCATCTGGAATAAACATAACATCCTGTGAGGCCAAAAGGTGTCCATGTATGTGTGTTTGCAACTTTCAATACATGTACAAATAACCAATAATGATGATGATATCAAAAGAATAGCATTTATCATATACAGTCATCTTAAGGAAAACCATACTTGAAATTATATAAAGATAAAGTAATTGTTTAACAATTGTTCCAAAGGTTGGTAAAAACTTTTAAAGTTACAGAAAATCCAAAATGTTCACCGATAACTTTTTCCTATCTTAAAACATTTTTCAAGTTCAATAGCAGGAATAAGTATAAAGTGCTCTAACAATTTGTATAATACCTGTATTACAAATATTAACATAAATGTAGGTTCAGCAATACTAACATTTATGAGTGTAATTTTTATCAAATGAATTTGATATTCAAATAAATACATACAAATTATGTAATGCTAATCACATGTTATGAAATGAAAACAAATGAAAATTCATGTGATCAAACTTAAAACTGGGAACAACTTAATTGTCTAACAATTATTGATTGCAAATTCCAACTATCAATTTCAGGTTAAATGGCAAATAGTATCAAGTCCTCCCACACCATATATTAGACAATCAGCCTGTCTGGGTTTTCACGAAAAGAAATTACAATTAATCAAGACTATCTATTTGTAAATTGGAGTGAACCCTCTGATGCGATTCCTAATCTAACCAGTTGAGAAATACACTGCATGTTTATTGAAGAATTAGGTGAACATACTTACAGTGCCAGCTCTTTCCTGTTATGTAATGGCTTGTCCACTCCCTCCTCTCCCAGCAGTCATGGTTCAGTGCACACCTATGTAAACAATGCCATCTTTGCTTAATATTGTCAAAGAAAAGGAACCAAATATCACTTTTACAAATCAGTGTTAATAAAACACAACTTAACTTGTAACTTAACAATAAGTAACTTTATTACATATTCTATTTAAGGGAATGGACTTGAAATTTTTTTCATTTTGACTGTGAAGCCAACATTTCAAGGATTTTTTATCAGCTCTTTCATGAAACAAGGAAGAGCAATAAGGTTAAGATGTTATACTGTGTATGTAGCAGTAATGGTCTACTTACTTTGGTTTTTGCAACTGTAGATATGCCTTCTATGCTGTTGGCAACTGTGATTTTAATAATCAAGAATCAGTTGTTTTTCCTAATGGCGGCCATTGCTCCTCGTTAGTGACAGGTCAGGCAGGAAGTTGGGTCTTGCTGTCAGTCAAAGGGGTTAAGACTGCAGAGATTCTGATTGGATAATAATGTCCAGCCTCATCAGGTGTGAGGCAGAAGGTATTGAATGGTGTAAAGAACCTTAAACTGTGATCTTTTCCAAAGAGAAGAGTCAAGTCATTGAATGGCATTTAGAAGTGGTGTCTTAAAAAAAACCAAGGTATGTCTTGGCAACAACTTCTTAAGAAATGAGTAATGGATATAAATTTGAGTCACGGATTTTGATCAAAATTTATATTCTTAGCTTGAAATGATGAAATGAATACAATATATGGATGAATTCATAAATATCCATTAAATTCAGAAAATGTATAATCATAAAAGCTTAGATATTTTTTAACAACATTGAACTTATTATTGAACTAGTTTATTTGCAACTTATCTGATATGTGATAAGAATTAAAACAAATATTTAGTTTAAGGGGAATTTTTCAACTTATATGTTTTGAAGGCGTACAGTCATCTATAAAATATATATTCCCTTTAAATGATTGATGTAGATTATTTGTACAAATTCATAATGAGATTATTTGAAATGAAAGAGAATTGAAAAGCATTTAGAAATGTATGGAGAAAATGACTTCTTCCAACACCTGGAAACAATTCCTTCATGATAATATTTTAGAAAAATTAAACAATATGAAACAATTTTAAACCAATTGCGTTGTACAGGCTATTAAATTCAAACAATAAAAAATTTCTGGTCTCCAATTTGAAATAACACCTAATTGAGTGATCGATATGTATAAAGGCACTGTTAGGTCAAATGACTAATAAGCAACTAAACTCGTTAAAATGTTAATTGTGATTAATTTTGAGAACTAATAGGTTACGTACAAGGTATTTACTCTGAATTCAACTGGAAACACAATTTGAATAACATTTAATTAGGTAACAGATGTCCCTTACTAAACAAAAAAACTTGTTAAAAGCTTAATGACCAACAAATTGATTCAGCTGTCAAAGCAACAAAACTGTTATAGACAATGGATACCTATTATCACCTTATTTCATTGGCCATTTTCTATAATAAAGGCTCCACCCATCTCCATCACTGTAACCAATAGATTTTTATCTTAATGATGTCACCTAACCTATAGAATTTGTTTATCAGTATAAATCATTTAACCAGGCAAATGAATTTGTTAAAACCAGACATGTTTTAGGAATGATTGTTTATATGTTAAATTTGAAGACTTAAATCAAATAAATAAAATTGTGAATGACAAATTCATCTGTATTAAAATTTTTTTGTGTATTTGAAGACAATATAGCAAATCTTGCTTCTGAACGTCTTCAACTTCTTAAAATGTTATATAATAAAAATACCTTTTCTGATTTAATATTTTAACCTCTGTAACCATGAATCAATATCATAACATACTATTTGAACTTTTGAAATCGTTAGTGGATATATTATTATGGAATAAAGTTTGAATTACTTTTCATCTTTTTTTGTCATTTCCAACCACAGATGTTATAGTCCATCTTTAAAAGCTCAAATACCTGGTTATTTAATCCAAGTGAATTTTATAAATGGCTAGTAAACTGAATAACAGAAAAGAAAAAATATGAGAAATATTTTCCAACAATAACAAATAAATGTTAGTTACAAAGGGGGAAATAAATAACACATTATCATTTATTGCTAAATATCAACTATATTTTTATTATATATTATTATCTATTTTTAATCACAGGTAGGCAACACATTATTTAAAAAAAGCACCCACACCTGGTTATTTAATTTCACTTTCTAAGCTTCTTCATGCGGCCTGCTTATCAGGGAGCCCCATCCCTGATTACATAACCCACATGCTGCTGTGAAGGTTTAATTACTTTATGGTCATTGGACTACCTTCCACAGTGTCTCCACTTGGCTTGCTAATCATATGTACTATCCCAGAGAAGGACCCTCAACCCTGATTACATAACCTACATGCTGCTGTGTTGGTTTTATTACTTTATAGTCATAGGAGATACTTCCACAGCATCTCCACTTACCTCATTATCCCATGGACATGCTTCCACAGTATCCTAATAAGGGCCAGCGATGCTGTTACAGCATCATCACAACTTTTTATTGCTCTAGAGCTTGTGGCGAAGCTGTGGATGCATCTTCCCAGATACTTCTTTACCTTCACCACAATGCTTCCGCTAGCGGAGATGGTAAAATTTTGCCCAAAAAACCTCCAGAGATGGTATGGAGGCAGTTTGGAGATGCAGTGAAGATGCTTTGGCAAAGCTGCAGAAGCAACTTTCAGGATTTTTTTTTTTATAGGGGTTATCAAATGTTGTTTGGTATGTCTATAGTCATTTGGTTAACTGCAGCTTATGATTATAAACGTTAATTAATTTCAAAATAGTTTTAGTAATGAGAGTCTCGAGATCACTGGGAACTTGCTAATAGATATCTTGATATATGTCATGTGCCTGACAACTTAATTGCTTTCAGATGAAAGAAACAGATCATTTCTTTCAAAGATCATCCTATCATAAGTTTAGAAAACTATAACAGCCAACATTGACTATCAAACCCTTCCCAGGCAATTTATGATACAAGTTGTCAATCTTGTCAATGAATATTTTACTAGTTTTTTTACCTGATAACTTTAGAGACAAACTTTCATTGACACTTTAGATCTACCACCTTAACTTCATTTCTAAATTCTTTATAGGTATTACTCTGAAGAGTTTTTCAATAAAATCAAATGTTTTTCCTGCTAAATATTTGCTTTGGGCACTTTTACATAATGGTAATTAGATATAACTTGTCTGAAGTTTGTTATGTGTTAAAATTCTAAATATTTACAAGTTTTGGTTTGTTCAGAAGATCAAAACTTAAGTGATGTTGCCATTTCCTATTACACTATTAACTTGGAAGCTAATCTTTGACTGTTTCAGAGAAATACAACACTATAAACTTTACTTTGGGGAAAAGTCTACAATTATACAAGTTGGTCTTATTGAATTAATATAAGGAGATTATAAACCAAGTTAGAAGCGGGGAAATGTCTCCTTTTTAGCCGAAACTTATCCTGCAATTAAATTTCTTGGTTTTATGTCGTTCTTGATTAGTGTAAACAAGTGCTTGTTTGGCTTTGTGGAGCTGCTCAAGAGTAATTGTCTAATGAAGGGCGAGT
This sequence comes from Phorcus lineatus, assembly GCA_921293015.1. Classification (NCBI taxonomy): domain Eukaryota; kingdom Metazoa; phylum Mollusca; class Gastropoda; order Trochida; family Trochidae; genus Phorcus; species Phorcus lineatus. The sequence continues at coordinate 920,347 of OV121088.1, read as the reverse complement.
TACAGGATTAGGGCGAGGTGGCCACAAATAGGGAAATGTAATGAGGGAGGCAAATTTGTCAATATTATATGTAAACCTAGACTTTCCGAAATAATGTTCACATACCTATATCCTGTGATATGATTCTTTTACATATATTTTTTAGTTTACATACAGTGATTTATCATTTGTTTATGTAAAGAGAAGGCCAGTGTTATTCAGAAGGCCAATGTCAATGTTGAAGATAGATAGATATATATTGTGAAGTGCCATTTGTTCTCCATTTAGTATTCAAAATGGTAGGGCATTTGCTTCAAAGGCTATGATTTTTTGCAGAGTTTCAATACAAATGTTGTTTTCTTTAGTACTGTCCAAACCCCTTTTAACTGAACTTTTTTACATTGACCACTTGAATTTCATAAAAAAGTTATTTTACAAAATGTAAATGTAACCAGATTCCTAGCATGGATTAACTGTTGAAATATTTACAGAGCCATGAACTTATCACAAGAAGTTTTCCATGTGTACAAAGATTCACAAGACAGAAACAGAGGATAAAGAAAACATGATGCAAGCCTAAGTGCGTTTTTTATTTCTCTTTCGTTAAAAAAACTGTTGTGTAACTCTGTTAGAAGACTCATCCCTGATCTGTAAGTAAAAGCGCATATGTTACTCAATATTATTCCAAAGCAAAAAAAGTTTTTTTCTTGTACATGATGTCAACTGTGAGATGGCAATAAAAATAAACTTTACAAATGTGAAAATATATAAGAGAGAGAAGTGAGAACCGTGGTGATAAGTGTGCATGTGTAAGACATTAAGGTAATGGGGGTGATGATTCAGGGATACACACCCTCTAATCTCCTGTACACCTCAAGTAGACACCTTCCCTCCACCTGAGTGCTTGCAGGTGCCCCCTCCTTATAGTGCTACCTCCTCACTATACAGCTAAAAGGCAATGATGTTGTACAGATTTCTTTCACAATCATACTGAATAATTCTATTGACATTAGATATTACTTTATTTACTAAAACAATAACAAGGTTAACGATTGCTGCTAAATCTTTTTGGCGATTAGTTATTATTGAAAGTGTTTGTATCAGAAGCCTTAAGTTCAGTGCCAGTCAAGGGTCCTTTCTAACAGTAACTGGAAAAGATTCTTACGTGAAGTGTTTTTGTAAAGAACACAGCAAATATGCTTCTATCTTATGTTGATGACTGTCTTTGTCTTTGGTACTTGAAAGACAGGTTAGTCAGGAATCTATTCCGTAGTTTTCATGCAAGAATGTTCTATGTTGTAGGTTTAGTAGGTTAGTAAATTGATAGCAAGGTGCTGTGAAACTTGTTGGAATACAGTGTCTAGTTTTCTGTACAGAACTTCTTGGTAAGTTGTACATGTTTTCAAAGAACAACAAAGTCATTTTTTGTAGAGAACTTCTTTCCTTCAAAGAAACTATATATCATTTTGGAGTAAATCCTTCCCTTAATATTGAATTCATTACTTAGGTTCTGAGTAAAAAAATGTGTAATACGTAGAGAATCTCGCCCAAGTGTCTTCTGATATCAAATATATCAACACGAGTTGATAAAAGGTACATTTACTTTTATCAACGAGTGTTGATATATTTGATATCAGAAGACACTTGGGCGAGATTCTATTTATCATCCATTTTTCATTTCGATTCCGTGATTCAATGTGTATTTCTGAACACTGCACTACTCTAAGAATTCAGTTGAGTGATTTCATAGCATTGTGATGTCATCATGTTAATGACGTCATAGCATTGTGATGTAAAACAACTTGATGATGTAAAACAATTGTGATGTCATGAACTTGGCTGCAATAGGGCATTGTTCAAAATCTACTGTCAAAACAATATCTCCTAGGAGATATCGCTTGATCTTCCACAAGTGATATCTCCTGTGGAACACAGTTTTGGATGATAAAATGACACATTTATCAAAAATCATCTTGTTTTCAGTAAATTCTTAAAACGATTAAAATTTTGCAAATACTGCTGTCAAAAACATAATCCTCTTGTTTCAAATTTTTCTTGTCACGTAAGGCAGGAATTAAAATCCAAATTCTACCATCAGAGCTTGTTTCCAGGATATCTCTGAAAGTCAGGCACTTTCCCTATTGTTGGAAAATATACTATTCACAGACTTTTAGGATGCTTCTGACCTCCCCACACTAGTCATACGTAGGTCCCTCTATACTAATTTTCTTCTTCTTCATTTTCTTCTTCTTCTTCGAATATAAGCTCTATAGCTGATCTTTGATGCTTAATAAAAGGTTTCTTCATGCTTTCATCTACAAGGCTACCTCAATAAAGGCAAAACTTTCTTTCTTTTTCTTGTCACAAAGAAAAATATTGTTAGTTGCTTGGTAATGATTTTATTTTTCAATAAGTCTTGCCTCTTTTGTTAAAGAAACAATGATGTTTTTCATACGCACAGTAGAACTGTTAATATCTTCATATAATTGAAACACACAGTCTACATTTCTAAAGATCAAAAGATTGTTTTCATTGATGTCCATATATAAACAACATGTGTTGACTGCCAGCTGACGCCTTTATTCTTTGAAATAATTGTATCTTTACTAGTTCCCCTCCTCATTATAGCAATAATTTACTCATATCGACATGTCTCTAAAGCCTTAGGAGCATTTTTAATTGGACGATAGGTTTCTGTGTTTTGTGATTCTGATCAGTTTAAGGCATACTTTGTCACAGTTATGCCTAAATTATGTTTAAAGTTAGTTTCCCTCAGGTGGCTTTTATCATGGTAAATTAATTTGGGAAAGTTATATCAAGAAAACTAAACTTATTTCAATATCCTCCATACATTTGATAGATTTGCTGTATATATCCTGCTCTTAAATGACTGTTACCAAACTTTCTTTTGCTCATTTGCTACCAAATCCTTGTATTGGAAAGTTGTACTGAAAGTACCGCCACATAGTAATCTCTATCTCTATCTCCATTTTTAGGCTTCACAAATATGCCTTGCTATAAAGTTCACCTTGACCTTCAAATTGACTTTGGTAAGAAAGCTATGTAAGAAAAGGTTGAGGAAACTGAGCTTTAAGAAGCTTTAATCACCACAAGAGGTCACTTTCATGGTTCAAGATGACACCAATGAGACCCAGCATAGAAAGAAGAAACGTATGTCAAACAAATTATGTTTCTTTATTAACAGTCTCATTTCAAAATAGCAAATTTTGTGTATATTTTATTCCTTGCATTGATTATGAATCATGTTACGTACACCGATGATCAAAGAATGTTCATGCAGTTAAGCTTAAATAATTAGAAATAACAAGAATTAATCAAGTTGTTAATTTCACAGTAATTTACCCCCATCCAACTAGCTATGACAAACCTGTATGTTACAGAAGGCACCGGTGCAGAAATTACCTTATGCTTACTATTTGTATCACGCTCACTCGAAACAACTGTTTATGAATTACTGTGTTGTACGTCGAGAGATTGAAAATGAGTGGTCATGTGTATATCATCATTAAATAACAGTTAAGATTAATTATTATGTAAAGGTAACCGTCAGAAACCAAATTTTCAAGAGGAAAGTTCATTAAACACATAGTAATAAAACTGTATAACATTGTAGATAAGATTATTCAACTGAAGACACATACATTACCATTGGGGTATTTTTTGTGGAAACGAAATTCCAGAGTGTGAAAAGCCTTGTTTCTACATTACACAGCATTGTTGATTAGTTTATCATAAATCATATCGATATAAATCATCATGTGTGCATGGACATTCCATCCACAGACATTGTATTTTTTTTACAATTTTGTAAAAATTAGTAAAAGTAAGTGCCTTTTTCATGTCATTCTCGGAAAAAACAAAATGGCAGACCGATTGCCTATGAACGGGGTCTTTGATGCCTTTCTTACTCATGTGCAAAAAAAAATGTTGTAGGAAGTAGCTTTTCAAATTTCCATTAGATGTAAATTTTAAGGTATTACACCTTTCAAGTCTTAATTACACGTTTGACCTTCAGTATTACATTTAGGCTCAAAATAGTATTTGCTGTTCTGTGTATATAAGGTTTGGATGCTTATTTACTGAGGTTAATTACAGCATGAGTTATATAGCATCTGTCACTTGCTTCTCCATCTAATATGTGTGTTATGGTTGTGTTTGTTTTCTTCATAAAAACATTGTTACTCCGATTCATTACATGCTCGTTATCACAATGGTTTGTGACTTTTCTGAATATAGGTGTTGACATTCGCTTCATGAAAACATCATTAGCACAGAGAACCGACATCTTCTTGTTATCATTGCATTTTTCTTTATCTAAGTAGCAAATTCTTTTCATATGTAGGAAGAATGTTTTCTTTTGCTTGATCAGGATTTGTTTGTTGATGGATATCAAAAATTGGTTTTTCTTTCATTGATATCTGTTTGCTTTAACATTTATTGTACTTTATCACTGAAAATAAACATGAGGGCTTTCCTTTTAACAACTTAAAGCAACTATCTATTGTAAGTGTTATTATTAAATTTTCTTATTCCCAACAATGAAATCTAACAGAAATCTATCAGCCCCTAATGTATGTAGTTACTCAAGATTGTGAATTGTATTAGGCTAACGTCAACAATGTTTTTCATTAATGTATTCTAAAAAAAGACTTGTATCCTCTCTTTCATGAAATGCTGATTCAGGAAACGATGAAGATTCACAATTGAAGTGATTGCTTGGTTTCCTCCATTGGTCATAACAAAAAGGGAATCATGCCATTGTCAGGACAGTCTTGTAGTCATGGAAACCAGAGTTCTTTGTCCTGTTGCTGTCTTCACACTTCAAAATGCTTCTGATGTGAGGGTTATGTTATGGCAACCATTATGACCTGTGAAAACAATGATTGTATCAGTTTGATTGTGATGTTGCTGTTTAACATGTTCAGAACAAAGAAATATATCCTTTCTTGCAACCTGAGGAAAACATGACTGAGATAGTAATTAGTTAAGAAGTTGAAATCTAAATTCCAAAAAGTAAATCTGCTATCAACAGAGAGAGTTTTCACAATGTGAGGATTTAAGGATTATATCAGTTCAATTTGTAATATACGCTTATCTGCCTAACAAGGAAGCTATATATCAACACAGAGTGGAACATAGCATGAAGCTGAAATAAAGCCAATGTACTGTTATCTGCTGAACAAGGAAGCTATATCAACACAGAGTGGAACATAGCATGAAGCTGAAATAAAGCCAATGTACTGTTATTTGTTTAACATGATCAGAAACTAATATCTTGCAATTCTTGACAGAAACAGCATCATTGACATAATTTGTGTGGATATAGAATTCAACTTAACTTCAAAACCTGATTATCAGCCAAAACCATCTTTGCTCATTGTTGTTTGCTTGAAAAGTCAATTATTTTTTTTGCTCTTCAATTATATCATTGTTTCTTTTAGGCTACAAAAGATAAAAGCCTGAGTTGCAGCCAGAACCAATTTGTTCTCTAAGATTCTCTTTATAAGAAATATTTATACAGTTTCATGCTTTTGAAACATGCTTAAAGCAGATAAAAGAGGGAATATATAAGTAACAAAGGATCAAACACGGTATGTCAGTATAAGCAATTGATTTGTATATTCTGCACCCAGACTGGCCTCCAGCTGTTTTAATTAGCTAGTTAAAGAAACACCAGACACGACTTCACCATTAATTGTGTTTACCTACCCAGGGAAACATCCATAAGAAACAAATCTGATCATTGTTTTAGTATAAAGCTTTAACTTGAAGAGTTTTTTTTATTGGCCTTTAATGTGCATATACAAATTGATTGCTTTGGAAAACAGGACCAACTGTGGAGCACGATGGTGTAGTGGTTAGCGCGCTGGCCTCTCACGCCAATGACCTGGGTTCGAATACAGGTGGAGACACCACAAATTTGTGACCTGGGCTTAACACTGTGTTGTGTCCTTGGGCTAGACACTTCCAACATTGCACTCAGTCCACCCAGGTGTACAATTGGGTACCTGAATGGATGTACAGACCCTTATGGTCGCTCAAAGCGCTCTGTAGCTGCATTGAAATTGCAATTCCCTCAGGGTAATAATGTACATTGTACCGCCACTGAGCAGTCCTGGATTGGATATTAGGCGTTAAAATTATCATTATTATTATTATTATAACTGTTGACGACTGTTTGAAGGAACAATTACAAATTAATCTTTTATCACACTGCATGAAAAAATGATATTTAAAATCTTGTAAATATCTATTAAAATTGTTTTTTACAAGATATTTACAAAGATTAAAATACTTCTTTACAAAATAATAAATATATTAAATGTCATCTTTACAAGATATTTTCAAGATGTTTAATCCCTTTGTAAATATTTGAAAAGGTTTGTAAAGTTTTGTAAAGTTTTGTAAAGTTTTGTAAATGTTTTTAAATGTTTTTAAATATCATTTTTAATCTGAAATAAATATTTTTAAATATGATGATTAGTTTGTAAATATCATCTTTAATCTGCATTAGATATTTGTAAATATCATCTTTAATCTGCATTAGATATTGAAAAATACATCTTTTATCTGCATTTTTATATTGAAAATTACATCTTTTATCTGTATTAGATTATGTAAATTACATATTTAATCTGCATTAGATATTGAAAATTACATCTTTAATCTGCATTAGATATTGAAAAATACATCTTTTATCTGCATTTTGATATTGAAAATTACATCTTTTATCTGTATTAGATTATGTAAATTACATATTTAATCTGCATTAGATATTGAAAAATACATCTTTAATCTGCATTAGATATTGAAAAATACATCTTTAATCTGCATTTTGATATTGAAAATTACATCTTTTATCTGTATTAGATATTGTAAATAACATATGTATAAAATAGTGTCAATAAAAACTTTAATCTTTATTAGATATTGTAAACAACATCTTTTTTGTCGATATAAAAAATGTTAATCTTTTTTTAATATTGAACTTAGATTCGTATAGGTTTGTACCTTGGTGCCTTGCTTATATCATTGAAAGAGAATAAGGAGATATCTGATAAATAAAGTTACTTTGTAATGAAAGATATTGATAAAAAGTTTCGTAAATTTGATAGCATTGCCTTTGGAATGGGATGATCAACATTCGTTTATTCCCTTATCTTCTAAAAGTTTCTAAGATGGATAAAAGATTAACGGTAGTTAAAATGGAAATCTGATGGAATTTGCATGATTTTTCGCAAAGACTCATATACAGCGAGGTTAATAATATTATTCGTTTTGCTCCTTTTTAAAATTCATTACCATCAATATTTTATTTAAATATGAAGTTCGATCATCAATTGCTGTATATACTGCTCCTAAATACTCTTACAGTTATGTTAACTTACTGACTGGGATTACCTTTGAATATAAAGTGCATTGATTACAATACCACTGTATTTGAATTTTTTTAATATATTTGATTTTAAGAACTATTCCACAATTAATATGAAAAAAAAATAATTATCTGCATTTTGACGGTCATTATAACTTGTTCTATCGAATCAAACGGCATACAAAGTCACTCATGGTTAGATGAAAACCCTTTCTTTTAAAAGTTATAACAATAATTCAAAGTTAATATTGTATAAATCTAACGTCCTTCTTAAAATCAGTTTTGACAATATATGTGGTAAATCTGACTTGAAAAAAACCTTTGTAAAATGACCTACCTCAGACACTGATGTAACTTGTATATCCGATGTAACTTGTATATCCTTATACACAATGTAAGCTACAACAGTTTCCATTCAGCACTGAGCATGCACAGTGTTAATCTGACAGCTTGGCATGAGAACGAGAGATTGGCATTGAGTCATAAATGACAAACAGTAATTAGTGGGCACCACTTGTGACTGGTGTATGGCTAAAACAACATACACAGATCTCGGAATGGTCCATGTTGTTTTAACAAATTGGGCCCTTTTTTCATTGATCATGTAGATACTTTAATGAATAGAAAAAATTGTTTAAGTTTTAAACATCATTTTGCATGATATTTTATATGTTTCGGTCCAATGTATGTTACATACTTGCACAGCTTACAATTCGACCTGCTTATCCTTATGGAAAATTACAAATTACCAGTACTATGTAATAAAATACTAACATTTTGAAACTAAATGTTATGTTCCTACATGTAAATAAAATCAATTTTAGTATGATACATGGCTTCAAGAATCTTACAAAGGTATATACGTCGGTCCCATTTTGAAATTTTATCAGTTTTGACTCAAAACGCGTTTAGTCTATTGACTAACGTTTTGAAACTGAAATACAACTCTATAAGGTGTTCTATTTATCAATGGAAATACATTTAAGCAAACAAAGATTCTTACTCTAGCCACGACTTTGAAGTGCCACGCGTTTTTTTCTCAAAGATATATCAAAAATATTGTAAAAGATAAGTGACTAAAAGGTATAATACCTTGCACTTACAGTGAGTGAAATGTTAACTCCCGCTTCACGAATTGCATGTGTTCCATGAGTCTTGATAATCTTCTCTGAATTAGTCATATTTAAGAATTCAAGATTCAACTGTCTGGTGACATATTTTTATTGAACAAGTTGATAATGTGGGATGGGCAGGATAGGGTGTTTCTTGAAGGAGGAACAAATTGAGACGTCTCACCCCTGGCTAATGCCATATTTTACAGCCCCGTTCATTACATAATTATTGTCGTAAAGACTCTTCGATCCTTATGATCTCAAGACTAATTACAGGAAAGGCTAATTAGTTGGCTCCAGTCAGTCTATTGGGTCTTATCGCAGGTGCACGGATGTACTTGTCTTGTGGAAGGGAAGAGTGTTAGGCAATCAAAAGTTCAGGAGACATGACATGTGACAATATATTAGCTTGAACCCCTTACAATTGGTCAAAACTTAGTATATAACAAAATTTAAAGAACTGGATTTACGACTCTTGCTCGTGTGTTGGTCAAGATTCAAGAACTCCTCTGGTGAGTAACGTAAGATTTTTTGTTGGGATTTCATCCTTGTTATTGATATAGGTATACAAGGTAAGTGAGATCTACATGAGGTATGGAAGGATTTACTCATGTCATCTTGGTTAAAACAATATCTATTTCAAAAATGAAAAGGATGTCATGTCAATTTTAGTATGTTTTTACTGAACTTATTTACGTGAATCTGGCATTCATTGAACACTATACCAGGATAAAATGTTATCCATAATTCAGTAAAATGAATATTATATAATATAACATGCGGACTGATTAGTTTGGTAATACAATTAACGCTCATTTAACAAGATATATAAAATGGTTATGTAAATATGTAATATGAATATTAATATGTACACTCGATGTATTGTAACGATGTATAAACAAAAGACTACAAATGAATTACATATCTATATTTCACACATAGAGGAAACATTAGAAGTGAGTCATTTAGCAATGAAAAAAATCACTACAATAAAAACACAAGTGCACAGGATATGTTTGATTACAAGGAGCGAACGGATAATGCCACTGTATAAACAGGGTAAAACCTCAAATTATATCTATCTTCTCTGCCATTGTTTACTTCCGGATCAATATACATTGTAACCAAAACGGAGAATACCATAATGATCCGGGACAAACCGCGCCAGTTACTTTGAGAATAAATAACAAAGGTGTGTATAATTAACCATTCATGCGATATAAAAGAGTTTTTCTCATTTTCTGTATCATGTTGGAAATACTTATGGTTGAAGTAATATGTATTGATTATGCTGAGTTACTTAGATCTGTAAACAAAGTAAAGCTTTTTCAACAAAGCTACTGAAATCTAAGACTTATGTACACAATTAGATTTTGTGTTTTTTCAACAAAGCTTTTGACATCTTAAACTCAAATGATCTGCCGTCATCAATTACCAAAGTATTAATGAGGTGATTAAACTTCTTTTAACTTTTAACTGTATAGAGATGTTGTCAGTCAAATTGAGCGATGCATTATATAAAATGAGACAATGAAGTATTAATATTTGTATGATTGATAATAGGAAATTTAAGAAAACGAGACTTTACTGAACTATTTAAAGTGAAATCAATCATATAAAATGCCGTATTTGGCTACAACAACATACGCTGCGCATTACAGATATACACTTATAATAAAAGCTAAATCTGACATAAGTTCCAAACATATCGCCTTTAAGCAGGGACATAAAACTAGCCTTGCCTGTTTGATTTATCACCTAAAACCTGTAGCCTTTTGGTATACCTTTTAGAGCTTTATGGAATACTTGATTTTGGTTTTGGCGCGTTATCCCGAGATCAAACCACCACTTTCCCAGGGCCGAGAATACTAAGTAACCCCATAAAGCAGTTGTGGGTATAGACTTAAATAGTCAAGGTCTAGTTATTAATCGGTTCATAAATTATATAATATATAATAAATAAGTATATATATTATAAACGAATCAGAAATAACTTGATATGAATGTTCCGTATCAACCTACTTGGTGATCCTTTTTCACAAATAAGTTGGGGACTGACTGAAGTGACCCACGGAAACTTTCGTGATTCATAATATATGTATTCTAATTTGCCAGTATCTTGAATTCAAATTTTCGAAATTGGCCAATAAACAACTTGATACTGCTTTTTCGAATCACCAGCTAATTAGCACCAGTGACCAGAACTGAACTGGCCCGTGGTCACTGAGGCGTGTCCTGCCGCATGACGTGCTAGTTTGCGGACAAACAGATTTTTGTCTCACTGGTATATACAACCAATCGCACAGCGATTTATGAGAGACACTGATACAGTTATAATGTTGATAAAGTAAAGGCATCTACATTAAAGGACTAAAATAATAAAACATGTCATCTGTATAACATATTACGTCATAAGGATATCATAGCAGGCCTTGGCACTATCAAGAGTTAAAACGGGATTATTAAGTATACAATAAAGTATTGGTTTGACGAAAGCATATTAAAAACCTTCCTAATTATCAAGACAAGATACAAACAATTCCTCTATTAGACTGATATAAAGGGCAAAACAATAAGTAAGTAAGTATAACGGAAGTATAACCTCCTTAATGAAAAAACAACAGGATATCTCACAGTCATAACAGCTGTTTAAAAAGATTAGGTCATCCAAACAACTCAAACCTCAGATAAATTGATGTTAAATATATCTTTAATTATATGTATTGTTCCAAGCGAGAGACAGTGTTTTAATATGATGCTATGCGTACTATTCCATGACATGTGTACATCAATTACGACTTCTGTCAAATGGGCGTGGCTTCGAGTCATCCTTAAGGGATTTTGTGTAAGCGTTCGCCAGTCTCAATAGGCGGTCATCCAAAACAGGGTTATAAAAGATCTCCTAGTAGTCGAATTAAAGCATATTATATTATCTCTCTAATTGGCTCTAATAATTCTTATAATAATCAAACTTGTACGTTACATCTCCTCTTTATGGAAAAAGTTAACAAATAAATATATATCTCATCTAGTTAACGATGAGTGGGTAGTATGCTTTTATTCAGGAACAACTGTATGATAAAATACTACTTCAGTATATTGATTTATAAATATATTTGTTTTGGGTTTACTACAATTTGTATTTCGACTTTTCATCTCCGAAAGGTTGTTATTATGACAAGCATAAGGATGATTTATATATTGAAAACTTTTTTTTGCAACTTCCTTTGAATTTATCATCATGTCCGTCATGTAAGCAGAAGATAGGGGATGAATTTCAATGTGTGCCAGAGTGTAACCTTTTTAATGATTTACGAGATAAAGATCTTCCTGCATATTATTGTAAACATTCATCAATTGAAAAATATATTTCATGTATGTCCATCACATACAAACCGATTTTGTTACGACTCTTTGTATAAAAAATGGTCTGCGTATGCTTGATATGTCTATTAAGTTATATTCTTGTATGTTTTGTTCACTCTATGTCATCATTTATGACTTTTGAGATAAATTTGACTTGATTTGACAAATGAAAACAACTCTTTAGCTAACACATACCTTTCTGTTTTCATTATTAGTATTTTATTTTCAAATAAAAATATCTTATTTATTTCAAAATTAATCTCCCTTTTGATCAGTGTAAGCTAGGGGAGCACTAATTAGGACTGTTCCATTTCAGCCAAGTGTCTAAGATATGGCTGGGACATAGTCTTTTACCAGGCAATTACCGTAACAATGCAATCAGACGAAGCGTAACGTTGTTATTTGAATGAAGCCTTAGTGATTTGGGTTAATACACGTGTCAGTAGGTATTTAGTGGAGATCAAAGGAAACTTGTTACACCGTGTGCAACAAAGCGTATCTATCATTTCAACTGAACGACGGTTTTATCACTAAACGGTACAGTTAAATCACTATAAGATATAGGTGATATGGAGGACAGGGCAATGTATTATTCGATACTGCAAAGAGTATTATCATATGCCTTTGACATCAAACATTAAATGTCTCTAGATATATAGTTTTTATCAACGCACAAAACAATTTTCTTAATGTATATAAATGTGTATTTGATTGTTTGATTTATTTTGATTATTATACATATTATTATGTATATTTATATATATAAATAAGTTAATGTGGCAGCTTTGCATAAGGCTAAAACAGATAGTGTTGTTGTACATGTTCGTGTTGTACAAGCAGACCATTATCTTACTATATCACTATATCAAATAGCTAAGTTGACATAAAATAGAAAAATATTAGAGAAGTAACATCATTCATTGTTCGTCCCTAATTGTAATATTAGGCATATTTGAACGGCTAGGACCTAACCTAAACTCAATACTCATAAAGTACACAAACTAAAATTTAAATAGAAAACAAATATATTAACAAACATTACGATGTATAAAATATATAATGAATAATGTATATCCACTATAATTTTACCAAGAGGCAACGTGGATATATTTCAAACGTTAAGTAATAAATGTCATTGCATTTTTGTATTATAACCGTCGCTTAGCTGTAAAGCTAAATGTTATTAAAGAATCGAAATGACTCCTACTCACCGTTTTATTTTGGATTTTTTTCTGCCTCCACTAAAAACTCCAAAAAAATAAACACTTACATAACCGTCTGTCTATCTTCAATAATATTTGTTACTATCAGCAATATGAACATTATTCTAAATGTTTAGTTATACACATGTTGAAAGGTAATGATCACCTACTCTCCCAAACGGCTCATATTTGAATAAAAAAGTGATTCTAAACTAGGACGGCAGTGTGGATCAATAACTGTCAACATATGTATAACTTAACTTGTAATAAACGCTTAGAGTAACAGCTTATTGAGCAGGAATAATCTTAGTTTCAAAAATAGTTTATTTTGAAAACTGAGAGAAATTCCAAGTTGGAGTGCCAATACAGAGAAGTTGGGGATTATCAAGAGTCATTCTGTCTCTGAATAAAAAGGTAAGATGTGTATTATTAATAAGAATATCGACTTAGTTTCATAATGTTTATTTTCCTCACTATTGACTCATTAGTTTGTAAACTATATAAGTATTGAGGCTAGGTAATGTCCTAGACGTTCAACAATGCAAAGTATTAAAAATTTTGGACACCCGACTTTCAAAATATGATAAACGATGTAATTTGCAATTCCTTGTCTGATAACACTGTAGGATACATTGGTAATTTGGTTATATACTACGTATCAGGTACGTTATTTCAATTTCAATTTCAAAAGAATATGTATTCATCAACATGGATCTCTATCAGAATGATTTCAGCCTTGGTCAATAATTATCTATATTTTTTTAAGGAAAAAAACAAGGTATTGGCAAAATAGATTTGTACATTTCATATTTTTAACAACACTGTTAATAAATATGTTTAAAACGAATGCATGTCGTTTAGTGTTTTCACTCTGTTTATATCGATTCATTTTTTGTTATGGTTGAACACTTAAAAAAAAGCAGAAAACAATACTTTTTCCAAATTTGTACTTTTGGGATATATAACGACAAAACTTAATTCAATTGCATTTTATATCCAATTCCTCGTAGACAATGACAAATACAAACGTATCAAGTAATTAAGGATTCCAAGTTAGGATGTGTCCCATCTTAAGATATATATAAGATTTAAGAATGTCATATATAGTTTATCTATTTTGCAGACATACAGCTTAAATTTCATATAAAAAATAATTAAAAGAGATTTTTAAAAATGTATGAAATCAAATATTTCATACATATTAAAATGATATTTACAAAGATTTCATACAGGATAACGATGATATTTACAATATATAAAACAGAATAAAGATAATATTTACAATATTTAATAAAGATTAAAGATGTTTTTTACAATATTTAAAAAAGATTAAAGATGCTATTTACAATATTTAAAAAAGATTAAAGATGCTATTTACAATATTTAAAAAAGATTAAAGATGATATTTACAAACATTTACAAATATTTAAAAATATTTACAAATATTTACAAATATTTACAAACATTTACAAACATTTACAACGGATTAAACATGATATTTACAAAATGTAAATATCTATTAAAGATGATATTTAATCTTTTGTAAATGTTTGTAAATATATTAAATATCTTCTTTTCACCCAGTGTCAGATGAGAGTCACGTGTAGTCTCTTACAGGCAGAGGACTCCAAATAGCTCTGAGGTGAAGCAACGCCTATAGACTAAGTTTCCAATACAAGAGGACTTCATAAATATTTTTGGGGGGCAGGATAGCGCAGTGGTTAGTATGTTTACCTTCAGATCTAGAGGTCCGGGGTTTGAATTCGAGCCAGGGGTTGGCAACTCTGTTTGTTGTAGAGAACTGTTTTACATGCAGTAATTTAAGGTTTGGGTGCAATGCTATACTGAATTTCAGTGGAGTACCATCCATAGTTTGCTAGTTCCAGCCCATGCTCACAGGTTTCACTGCAATGCATAGCCATATTGGTGTTGCAGGCTTTCTCCCAGCAATAATTCTATCTGCCGTGATATAAGTGAAATACTAGGGGCGTTAAACCCCATATCACCTCAGTTTACACATGGCAAGAGATCACTCAATTAGTCCAGGTATTTAAACACCAAACATAAGCTCTTATAAAAAAAACTTCAGCTAATGTTGACATTCTCATTTCAGAAATTGAATAATACATTGGCTTTTCTGACTTCATTTCCTAGTTTTTCTTATTAAAAAAGTGTTGCAGTTGAAAAGACATCTTAGTTGGCTTGTTTAAACAAGTTTGTAGCTTGTGAAAAAATATCTTGAAAGACATCATCAATCTCCAGATAGTAGCTAGCTGCATGCAGCTAAAAAATCTTAATCAAGAGTCAAATTGAATTTTCATCAAGTTGCAAATAGTGAATGAAAAAAGATTCTAAGAATTTTTTTATCTTGAAATTTTGATCAATTGAGAATAAAATCAATAGTTAACCCTTCAGCTGACAAGATCATATTTTGATCATGAATAAACACAAATGTTTGTAGCCTAGAAGCCATATATTATATCCCTCAATTATTATATATTACATCATATAGTATATCGCATGTCATTGATCTATGTTTTGTGGCAGAAGGATTAAAATTGGTAATTGATAAGTACTTTCGAAATATGTAAAACAGAAAGTGATATCACTCTTGTAAGTCCCCATCTATATATGCAATATTGTCTAAACTTACCGAAAGCCTACCTATGGTATATAGTGTTAAGACCTTTGGTAAAGTGTTAGTGTACAGAGAATGGTTTGTAATAATATAACATAAGCTCCAGAACTATGGTATGTGATAATGCTGTACTCACAGCTGATTGGTCAATCCTGCGACCTGGGATGTAAGGGAGTCAGTAGAGGTTAGGTCCATGTAGATCAATGACATGTCAATACCTCCACGGTTTCATTGTCTCCACTTACTGAATCAAAACAATTAAACATGTGGGTGTCTGCCCGACTGGCGCTGTCCTGTTAGAGATGAGCCAGGGAGTTTTGGACGGTTTGTTGTACTGTCAGTTCAGAATGAAGGGAGAAAAAGCAGTTGGAACAAGTGATATTTGGAAAATAGATGTTTGCTCATCAGGAGTGGTTGCAGAAAATAACATAACTGTAAAGTCAACCATAGTATCATCTCTGATCATAATAGTTGAGTCATTTTAGTTAGTTACGGTTATCTTAGACCTCTGCATAACATAACAAGCTCCATTATAACTGTACCTTTTTATAGGTCGACACAAGGGATAGTTCAGTTTGAAGGCAAAATTTGCAAATATGGAACAATGTCTTTTTGAGAAATACTATATTTGTTAAAATATTCCAGTGGTGCTATATGAGCTTTCAGGAGATTTCTGGAGAAGTTTTTTTTTATGTGGATTGAATTGACAATCAAAATGTGAAAAGAAAGAAAATATAATTACTGCAAGAGAAGACATTTTATCAATTGCTTGCCTGCACAAATGTTGTATAGCTCAAATGAATGAAAATTTCCAAGTTTATGCTAGTACATGTTACTCAGTTACATGCATAGTGTTATGTCAGCTTAAGAATATTTATAAAATGGTCTTCAGTTTTGAGTAATATTTGATGAAATATTAATTTTGCTGCCTTGAGATAATCTAAAATAATTACAATCATTTGGTTGATTGTACCTTGATGTAAGATAATATTTATGCCAATGCCCAGTAAAGTGATATTAGTAGTAATTGATACATTTATATCCTGTTGATCATAAAGGGAATGAAGTGATTCATATTTCTGCCAGGCAATGGTCCTCTGGTAATTACAATAATCATAGATGGATGACAGTGAAGCAAGTATGAAGTGCTGGAATGAGAGAAGAAGATAAAGTATAAATTGAAGAAATATAAGAACAGCCATTTAGTTGTTGGGAAACAATCATATCGAGGTTTTATGACGTTTCAGATTTGGGATCAATCAGTGAAAGTTTCCTCTTAGTTCTAACACTTGAAACAGATTATGAGTTGAACTTCATGAATTCATACACCTAGGTATTGGACATAAAAATATAAGTAGTCTTATTGGATTATGGTTGTTTTGTTAAATGATGGCAAAGTTTATGAGTTGAAGCAAGCCATATCTACCATCTGTACACATTCTTAATATAATGAGCAGGATTTTTATGATTTTTTACTAAAATATCAAACAGATCTACATACACAAGAAGTATACAGGCAACGATCTCTAGAAGTATAGGTCTAAATGTTATAGGTCGACCTCAGGTAAATTGTTTAGCACAGAAGTTCAGGTAGTTGCAACGATCTCTGCTATTAGATTATAAAGGCATAGCAATATTTGTGTCAACCAATATCTTCATATTTCTAAATCAGTAAGGTAGCCTTTAGCTTGATGCAAGTTAAAGGAAGGCACATTGGTTAGTTCAATATAGGTGTTTGGTTAGTTCAATATAGGTGTACAGGTAAAAGGATACCTATACAATACACCTATATGTAGACAGGTAAGTGTGATATATCCTTTACACAGTTCCTACCCACAAAAACACCATTAGGTAGACAGGTAAATGTCTTCTATACTGTACAGGTTCTACCTACAATTAGCAGAAATTTTGTGTGTGAGAAAAAGTCTACCTGCTGTAAAGGTACAAAAAGACAGGTAAGCATGTAAGTACAGCAGGGCTGTAAGTGCAGGACCCAGAGTCGCTGGCCTGTCCTGTCCTGCTGCCAGAGATGAGAGCTATGTGAGAGAGAGAACGCGTGCTGATGTTTACACCGCGCTCCGTCATGTGATGAAGCAATTGATCTCAGCTGCTGGGTGGTGTTGGGAGTTGGTCACAGCACTGCCAGAGTTCACCGGCACACAGTGAGTTAATCAGCATTGGAACCATATTCTCTTCAGTCATACCTGGATATGTAGATATATAGATAAACTGGATACCTTTTGTCCTGCTAGTGGACAGCTCTGTTCTTCAAATGGGACTATAACTTCTTGTCTATGGGAAGGTTCTATGGAAGTTCTACACCTTGGAGAGAGTTAAGGAGCATTGGGACCACAGACTCGCTGGTCATACCTGGAAGGTGAATATACGCGGATACCTGTTGTCTCGTATGTTGTTAGTGGACTGGGCTCTGTTACCCTATAAGCATTACAACTTCTTCACAGAGGAAGTAAACTGACTTTATGGAAATTCTACTCTCTAAAGAAAGTTGACAGCACTGGGACATTGACAACACATTCTCCCCTATCACACCTGGTTATAAAGGTATCGGAGGACTTGTTGAAGGGCCTTGCTAGTGGACGGTTGTCTCTGGGCAGTGGAGTAGATGAAACACTTGTACAGAAGTACACCACCTCAGCAGTTATCAGTCAGCACTCGGACAAAATTCTCCTTGTCATACCTGGATGTAAGCTTTTTCTGTAGACCTGCTGGTCATCTAGTGGACAATTGGTCTCTGCTCTCAATAGAGCTCTAACTTAGATATATACCTGTAGTCCACTCACTCCCCATTGATCAACATACTTTACAACTTTTCATCTGAGGGATTTGATTGCCATGGAGGGAGTTCACTGACTTCACTGTTCTTGAAGACGTTCTTTGGGATATAATCATTGCCTTGCCCTACAAGTAGAGAGAGAGAGGGAGGTTTGTCTTGAAACAGCTCTCTCATTACTCTGCAGACTTTTACCAAGAATCTAAGCAGACCCCAATAACTTTTCCTCTCTGAAGAGCACCTGTTTGAGACAATTTTGTATCCTGTCTAACCTGAAAGTAATAATATTTTATAAGGACACTTTGTTGATAATTCCCATATAAAACATTGATTAATCTTGGAATCAGAATCAGACAAGCTCAGAAACAAGGAAAACTTTCAATATCATGTAAAATGTCCGTTAAGTCCAAGAATTTTATTTAACCTCATATGACCTTTATGTTATACAACATCCATACTTTGAGCTAACACATTGTTTGATGTGAATGGACAGAAGTTCAATGAGAGATGAATGTAAACGACGTTAGTTCAACCTTTGATGGTGGCAACTATAACAGGAACTAGTCAATGATTGGATAAAACCATGTTTTTGTTTCAATTAAGCTGACAATACATTTTGTCGCTAGTTAAATCAAATAATAACTTTCAATAAACTGGAACTAAAAGTCTCAATTGGAAATAACAAGAAGATAGTAGCCTCGTGAAGATATAGACTAGCCACCGACAGTGGTTTAAGTCTGTGATATCTCCATTGACTGACTGCTCAGGGCAGGTGGACAGGAAACAATCAATACGGGAGTTGTAACCACTCGGCTGTGTCGTGTGTGTGTTTTCCCTGACAAATTTTTATTGGATTTGTATCAACAGATTTGGTTTGATTCCCAGCCTGAAGGCTGTGCTCTGGGAACCTTGATTACCTGGGATCAGGAAGTTTGTTGTTTTATTGTCACTGGAATCGGTAATGCATGTTAGCGCTGAATGCTCTGCAGATATCAGGAATAGTTGCTTTAATTTATCAAGCATGCAATAACAGGGTGAGTCAGAAAAGAACCTGGTTGACTTCAAACTTCAGAAACATTGGCAATAATTAAACAGCTTTTGAATAACAAAAAGATCAAACTTCAAGGAATAAATTTTTTAATTTCATGACAATTGATTTGATTTGTGATCAAACAGCAAAAAGTGTGTTAAAAAACTTCTTTGATGGCTCGTGCAACTAATGAAATAATAACAATCAGGAATGATAAAGACCAGTGACAAACACGGTAGTGTTCATGTTAAATTCTAATTGGAAGTGACCTTTCGTCACTGAGTAGCTACATCCTGACAGATTCTTTATAAGAGTCAATTATCAGGATTTCTTCGGAGAGAGGAACTTACTGTTGAAGCAGCTGGTGCAGGCTTATCAACAGGCATGTAACCACCCTAAACTGTGATGCATGAAAAAAGTTTGATTATGTTTAAGTGTCAGTAAGAAGAGAAACAACATTGGAGGATGAACCGAGAGCACCAGTGAAAGCATGTGCAAGTGTAAACACTGCGGAGCGGTGCTGTGAGACTTGCTGATTCTTCCGCTAGGAAACAAGGATGTTATGGAGGAAACTGCCAACTTTATTCTGCCAGAGTATCAGAAATAGATAGTCTTTGCATCAAGAATAACAATAATTTCAAAAATTAGTTTTGTGTCTCTTGAGATTTCCGTTTGAGCATTTGCACCTGAAATAGCAACATTGTGTGGACTGTTTTAATTCTAATACTGTATAAAAAGATAATTGCATTATCTTTAAACTTGTCTATATTATTGAGTAAAACATTACTTTAAAAATATTGCTTCTTTATGGAGAAGAGAGGGTGAAATGATATTAAAACATCATTTGATTATCTTTCGAGGAAGATTGGTGATGTTTCAAATATTTTTCTGAAAAAACTCTCTTTTGATCTTCCATTAAAACCGTGTCTTGATAAGAGAAATAATGAAGTGCCAAAATATCAGCTAATACTTCCCTCTAAGATGGTATGACATCCATTTGGAGGAAGATCATTTCCTGATGAAAGACGCTTTCTCACGAGCTAAGTGGAGGAACTGTAGATTGACAGCGTTTGCCACTAACTGGAACCAGGTCTGGACTCACAGTGAGGCTTGGCGTAACTTCTTGGACACCACCAGGATAGTTTCAAGAGTTCCATCATCAACTACATAGTTTTTCAACTTTTCTGGAAAATATGTACGGTGAAACTCCCTTCATATATTCTATTAATTGATGTAAAAACATTTTAGAAGTTTAAAACGTGATTCAATGTGTAACTTACCTAATCTACATTGAAAGCAAAACTGATTTGTATCCTCATCAGGAATTATGTAATTCCTGGACATAATCAGTGTTATATATATTGAAAACACTGAAATGTTGTAAAAACGGTGATCCAGTGTGAGACTTTACGTGATCTCCTTGGCTGTGTAAAACTGATGTTTTTCATCTTTAACTCCATGGATTATCAGTGAAAGCAATGACAAATGTCTGATTTGACTTCTTAGGCATTAGGAAACAATTTGCTTCATCATCAATGAATGGATTACTGAGCAACAAAAGAATAAAGCCTGGAAATACTTGAATGTATTAAGCATTTTTTCATAGATACACACAGGAGTGCCTGGACAAACACAGTGAAGTTCTTCTTAAACTCCTAGGGAACATAACGGAAGGTCATTTACCACTTGAGTGCTTGTTTTATGATTGGGATAGCTTTTTGGAAATTTTTCTGTTAGTAGTCGATAATGTGATGATCATTTAAAGCATAACAAGAAAAAAATAGTCCAAGAATAAATCAGTTTAGATGATTATACGATTATATTCTCACTCCAAACTGAACTATGTGATGAGTCCAATATTGGAAAAAATTCAAGAAAATTGATGTTTTCACGTCAAGTGAAGAATTAATTTCCTGATCTTGTAAGGAACCATATCTCAACCCTGGACAGGAAATTCAAATTTTGACACATTGGACTGCTTCGCAACAACTCTCCAGATTGAGGATTCTGCAGGACGGTTCTAATAGAAACGGTAACAAAGAATCTGTTGAATACTTGACCTTTGTGTCATCGTTGTTCACTTACACAAAAATTTAAATATTTCACCAGGGAAAAAGTGGAAAAGTGACCAACACAAGACTATAGTTTCATCGTGAAGTAATTCAAACCATTTCCTAGGAATTCTAACAAGACTCTGAGTGTGAAGAGCAAATTGGATTTTCACAGGGAAATCGTCTTACCTCCCACAATATCATTCACAGTTGTGTTGGCGAAATAATAGTTTGATACTGGAAAATAATAAGTACCAACATCGAAGGCAGTTTTTTCCAATGGTATGGGAATTGGAATATAAGTTGAGGTACATATTGTTTGATGTTCTACATCTACTGGTTATTGTGAATGGGATGTTTGATAGAGAAATATAGGATCATACTGACTGTTGAGCTTTCATTAGTTAAATTGGGATTTTCAAAAGGAAAAGTTGACAAACAGAAAAACTTGAGATGAACAAATTTCAAATTGATTCAAGGCACAATTAAGAGTGTTTAAATCAGGTTCAGAGCACGGATCCATTCTAGGGAATAATAGCAACAGT
This sequence comes from Phorcus lineatus, assembly GCA_921293015.1. Taxonomy (NCBI): domain Eukaryota; kingdom Metazoa; phylum Mollusca; class Gastropoda; order Trochida; family Trochidae; genus Phorcus; species Phorcus lineatus. The sequence goes on along the minus strand of OV121088.1, from coordinate 898,237 downwards.
TCATACTCACTGGAATAATGTTTGATGGTTTTCTCCATTAAAACACCAGGATTAGAACACAAAGTGGGATTGAATTAATGTAAGGAATACAAGGAAATGAAGATCTAAGCAACATTAAGGAATGGATGTGAGGATTAACTAACCACTGGCCTATTAGGGAGGAACTCTGAAGTGAGGATTTACTTGATTAAAGTGAGACCCAAAGAGAAAACCAAAATTGAAAACAGAGTGAAAAGCAAACAGAAAATAATAAATGAAATTAAAGTGAATTTCGAAGTGAACTTAAAAAAGGAATACAAATTCAAAAATAGAAGATAGGATCTGTAGATATTGTTTCAAATTTTAAAATAGATATATCAATTGAGAAACAGCAGCCTGTATAAAAGGAGATCTGTCTTCTATTGGAGACTTCTTACAGGCCAACCACCAAACACATCAGCAAGCACAGTTCTTAGGTAGAACACTGTTCAACTGTTCCTTTTAAAATATAGTAGCAAGGAGCAAGGAGGTGTGAGTGTGTTGTGGGTCTAGTCAATGCACTGAGAGTACCAAGTCAGTGGTTCTGGTGTGCTGTTGGTCTAGTCAATCCACTGAGAGTACCAAGTCAGTGGTTCTGGTGTGCTGTTGGTCTAGTCAATCCACTGAGAGTACCAAGTCAGTGGTTCTAGGAGGCTGCTGTCTGTGTTTACACAGACGAGTTAGTCACGGTGTGTTCTGTGTTCTGCTCTGCTACTGGTCATACTCCTAGGAAAGTGTTCTTTATGAAGTTTCTGTTCACATTGTGAATGCTATCTCCATTTCCCCTACAGCCCCTGTGGTTACAAGGATGGTTGATCTGGAGTTCTGATGTTTAATTGTCTGTAATCACGATATTTTGTGAAGTAAATATTTTTCTACAAATTTGGTGCATTGAACATTTGATAATAAAGGTATAGACCCCATTGGTCCTGCAGAAGTCTTTGATTACAAGGAAAAGTTATTTGCTGGTCTGATCTATATTGAAATTCCCTTGTATTTGAAGTCTGCACATGTTATACCCACAACAAGTGTGTTAAAACCAAAGGGAGGCATTTACTACGCCTCTGTGTCAATAACAATAAGTCAAAGAGCTTCATCTGTATTACATACAAACATTGCTAGCCACCAAATAAGAAAGTTCATACAAGTCTTACGGAGTTACTCATTGAGAGTGATACTAAGAGAGGATTGTTTCTGTGAGTTCTGTGTTACACAGAGAGGATTGTTTCTGTGAGTTCTGTGATACACAGAGTGGATTGCTTCTGTGAGTTCTGTGTTACACAGAGAGGATTGGTTCTGTGATACACAAAGAGGATTGGTTCTGTGTTACACAGAAAGGATTGGTTCTGTGAGTTCTGTGTTACACAGAGAGGATTGCTTCTGTGAGTTCTGTGTTGCACAGAGACGATTGCTTCTGTGAGTTCTGTGTTACACAGAGAGGATTAGTTCTGTGAGTTCTGTGTTACACAGAGACGATTGCTTCTGTGAGATCTGTGTTACACAGAGAGGATTGGTTCTGTGAGTTCTGTGTTACACAGAGAGGATTAGTTCTGTGAGTTCTGTGAGTTCCAAAGATGAGGAAGTTGTTCTGATGGCAACTCGGAACAAAGTTGACGGACACCTGATGGGGGGATACCGGGAGGGAGAGGGGGAGGAGGAAGAGGAGGAGAGGAGCGAGGAAGAGGAACTTACTTTCCTGGAGAAGCTGCAGACCAAGTACAAGTGTTGCCTTATTGATTGGATTGTACTGCTCTTCTGTCCAAAACGTAAGTCACTTTATGAATAATAATTATAGAGTATTCATTTTGTTGCAATACACTTGTTTTAGAAATTTATTTCCTTTGAGCGAGGCCAACTATGTCTATGAAGGGGGGTAAATTTTCTGCATTGCTCTATATGAATAAACATTTTGATAAGATCAACTTGCTTAGTCGATTGAAGAGGATTTTATTACTCTTTTCACTGTAGTATCAAAACAAATGATATATCGCCTAAACAGCGGCTGGGCTGTATGCTTCTCAAGGAGTTGAGACAGAAAATGATTGATCATGCAGTAACCCGGTTATAGCAGAGCACAAAGTACCAATAAGCCCTTCAGTGACTTGGTGCATACTACCCAGGGGGTTGAGAAGACAATATTCGACTAAAAAACACAATAATGCCCAAATGAGAGAGTATGTATGGTTGTCTCCAATAAACTGTTCTTCAGTTGCTAGTGGTTACATCGTAATATCATATTTTGAATATTAGCAATTCATGTCCTTATGTAATAAACAGAGAATACTAAACGACGTATTTAACAAACAAAAGCAAGTTGAACACGGTTACCATTGACATATTTTATGAAAATGTAAATATCTTGGATGGGAGAGTAATGAAATCGTTTACATGTATCTATCAAAATGTGTATCTCAAGAGAGAAGTACAACATCAATGTGATTGTAGAAATTAATCTTCTACATAGGCTTACTACTGTGAATAAACAAACCAATGTGATGAGAATACCGTATTTCCTCGAATAGACGCCCCCAGTGTGTGTTTTTTTCAGATTGCAACCGTGCCGTCTATTTGAAACCGGCCTCTATATATTTCGGCAAGATTAATCTCCTCGTTTTCAAGAACATGAATCCAATCATGACAAAATCACTTTAAAATATATTTGTTTGAGTGAATATTTATCAATAACTGAATATGAACATGTGATAGCATGTTGCATATCCTTTCAAATAAGAGGAGATTCGCTTATGTATCTTAGATTACTGAAAAAAAAGTCATCTTATCCCACGCATCTAATCTTTTCAAACAGTCTTACCCCTGGTGGTTATTTGAGACGCGTTTTTTTTTCAAACAGTTTTTCCATGAGCCTCTATTTGAGACCCGATCTCTATTTGAGGAAATACGGTAGCTGATTGTTCATTTGTACCTGTTCTCTTGGTACTATCATGTAATACACATCTACCGTATGAAATATTCACTTAGAAATAATCTACTTGTATCAAAAGATTAACTTAAATGCCCATTTTGAGATATAAATGAACTATAATTTGTACTTGAAAGTCTTAGTGATAAGCATTAAGTAGTGATTTAATTATACATTAAAACCAGTTAAAGAGTCTTGAGAGAGTTTTTTAAGGTACAGCCTTTTACAGACCTGCTCCCAATAGTATTGCCTCTTTGAGATGAAATTCCATAGGCGATATGGTAAAGGGGGACAATTTATGTTTTAGTCTACTTCTATCTTGGAATACATGCGGTTGGATTCTTTGTCACAATAGTTGCAAGTTTTTTAACAATTAAGGTGAATCCATTAATTTGTTCTCCTTGAATGAGTCAAGACTACCTTAATGAGATAACAATTCATGTGGATAAAACTACTACTTTCTTCAAACCTCTGTCTCAGGAGAACTACAATCTCGTCTACATCTAAAAATATACATAGAAATACTAATAGAAGATTGGCAGAATTTGTAGGTTCTTAAAGCTGAGGCTGTAGCTCCACATGGTATCATTAAGAAAAAGATTCCTCCATTCTAGACCCCTGTATTTCAAGTAAAAGGCCTGGAGTGCTAATTTCTTGAGTTTATGCTGGTGTTGAAGATTATTTTACATTAGAGTTGCCATGCCTTAACAACATTAACAATATTAAGAATAATTAAAATGGGGAAAAAAAAGCCTGAAATAATTACATCAAAGACCCCTCCCACTTCTTTTCTAGCTTAAACCCTTGAATGCTGAATTCTTGTGTTTAGGTCCCTTAGCAGACTTAAAGATTTGGTGACCCTACAGTTGTAGTGCATTCCTCATCAACATTAACCCTGGTGAGCTATAAAACCACTTGTGCCTGGTTTGTTTTCTTAAATCAAAAATAGCATTTTACTTATGAATAAGTCAACATTTTAATTTCAATTATATCATGTTGAGAGGTTAACTTATATAGGTTAACATACAACTTTTCATTTGAGCTAGTCTGTGAAACAGGTTAATTTTTTATCTGAACAAGATAGTCCTTGTATATACATTCATAAAAACGAAAATTAGCATGTGACACACAAATAAAATATTTTTCTTCTTCTTCTTCTTTCATTCATTCACACCAGTAGACCATGTATATTTGCTCCCACTCCTACAACTAGTTGCAAGCACTTTGTTCAGCTCTATAAAAACATTAGGATGTAATATTAATAGTTTTATCCATCCAAGCGTGTAGACAGAAACCTTGACTCTTACAGAGGAATATAGCCAGTTCAAAATATAAACTCAAAATAGGATCCATAGTTTTTTGTCTACACGAGGAATTAATCAAAAACTATTTCTGATGACATTTAAACTATAATTTTCTTGCTAAAAAACATTTTTAGTAAATCGATTGCCGAGGTAAACATAGACAATGGTGAAAAGAATCAATTAACAATCAATAGATTCACATTGTTGATATTGAAAAAAGAAACGTTTTGTTACAGGGTCGATTATGGAGATTCTGTAAAATTTCATTTTCCGAACTGCATCAAATTAATTGATTGTTCTAATGCAGATATAAATACTTCACTGATATATGTATATAGGGGATGAGTGTCATGTTTACGAGTGCCTAAATATTACTGTTTCCCAAGAAAGGGATACTGATATTAAGATATTCTGTTAAATAAGAAATAATCAAAAACACCATCGAAACATTATACAATTATAGACTGGTGAATTCGGTCAATACCTGTTTTTATAGACAGGTATTGACCGAATTCACCAGTCCATAATTGTTTTATTATGTTTCGATATATATATACAAAAACAAAAGAAAAAATGACAGTCATAACAGCAATTTGGATCAATTGTTCAACATGACTGTCAAATGACGTCACGATAACAATAGCATGACGTCATGTAATAACTCACTCACTCATTCCTAGACCTGTACTTGCTGCTAATGGCTGAAATATTGCTCAAGTTGCGCTAAACTATAACTCACTCACTCACTCCTAAACCTGTACTCGCTGCTAATGGCTGAAATATTGCTCAAGTTGCGCTAAACTATAACTCACTCACTCACTCCTAAACCTGTACTTGCTGCTAATGGCAGAAATATTGCACAAGTGGCGCCAAACAATAACTCAATCACTCATTCCTAGACCTGGGACTGATGGGAACAAAAAATAGGAAAATGAAGGTGTGGCATTGGTTGGTCATTATCAGATGTGAGAGTAGTCAGTAATGACATAAGTTTCTGTTTGATGAATGGCTCTTATATTGATCAGGAGAGAAAACATTATGGTTGAATGACATGTTTGTTGCATGTTTGTTAAAAGGTCAAAGGTTATTTGCATGGCAGCAAGTATAGAAAGGTACAAAATTTCTTCAAATATTTGCTACTCTTAAAAGAGTCCTCAAATTGATTACATTTAATAAGGAAATACCTTTGAAAGCCAAAACATCAAAGCATCTACTTCAACAAACAAATATTTGGCTATTGACAGAACTCATACCCAAATGTGATTTGATAATTAAAGAATGAATCGCACATTTACAAGGACCCTCTAATGTGAAAAGTAAATCAGCTTGACGAAGCGACTGGACATTGTTAATAACTGTCTAGTGCTTGGTCAATACGGATCCATGCCATGCCTCATGTCCAGTTATTGTACAGTGTTGAGTATTTCCGCTATGGCACCCTCTGAACAAATGGCAGCAATGGTCTATTGCTTTGAGTTTATTTATGTTTGTTGAATGTCAAGGCCTGGGGGTTAAGTGGGTAAGCTGTTTTTAATGATAGTGCTGGCGATTGTTGCAGGACTGAAGATGTGAGTTCGATTCCTACTAGGAACTCAACAGGAAAGACCAGGAATCGTTACGATTTCAGATAATGTGATTAAAAGTATAACAAAGTTACATATATATGTTATTGATATATACCTTGTGTTTGAAAGACACATTGTGGTAGGTGCAAGGTTTATTTCCACTGAAGGTTGCTGTTTTATATCTCTTCAATGTAAATATTATGTTGCTCAATCTGTGGCTGCTATAGCTTGAGACTTTAATTATACTAATTGTTTTGTTCCCAAAGGAGAAACTAGACGCCCTGTAGGAATCTTATTTTGAGTGATGCTAATATCAGATTGAAGTTAAATGGATAAAAATTTGATGAGGTGTATATTCCTGAAAATGTTTTGAACATAGAGCTAATCTTCCCCCTTAGTAAGATGGTGTAAAGTTTAACCACCCTTTGTACAGTATATAGAAAGCTTTCAGTATCAACCTACTGATGGCGCATGCAGTGCATGGAGAATTAAATGGACAAAAAGGGTTGAAATTAGGGCTTGTTTAAACTTTGTAGATACTTTCGCCTTGGCTTGTAAACTTTCTAAAGCAATTGAATGGGCCATGAATCCATGGCAAATGATGCTTCAATGTAGCACTATCGTGAGTAGATGAGTATATATATATACATATATGTATAAGTGTTCATAATTCTGTTTAAGTCTGATGTCCTATACTTATGCTTGTCTATGTTTCACCCTGGGCTAACAGAGAAACACTTCATGGCCTTTTTAGGATTTTGTTTGAATGATACACAAGATTTAAGCGGGCATTTTAACATTTTGATAATATTTTTATGTATATCATTTTTATATTCGGATATTCAATATTTTTCAATATTTTAAATAATGAATGAAGAAATGTTATGCTCATAATCATCTATGGTTTGAGCATGTAAGCTTTACCTCTGTACGTATCTAAAACCATCAGGCCTTATTCTACTGAAGAATTTTTCTAGTTTTAGATTTTCTTTCATATGAAGTCAGTTGGTACGAAGTCGTATGGATATTCAGATAGGTGACTTACGTGTTACTATATTTGGGAACGGGAGTCCTCTTCAGTTGATTTTCAGACTGTTGGAGAGTGTTCGAATGGTTTCCATGTGGATTCGTGAGAAAAATGTAGTAAATATTTTAAAATGGATGTTATTGGATATACAAATTTGGAAGATGTTAAATGATGGGTCATATTGACTAGACTATAACACTCAAAGTCAAGTCTTTATAATTAATAGATATATCTGATTAATGAATGTATGACCATCAACTGTTATTACACAACCTCATTAATTCTGATGAGAATTCATTATTTGATCCTCTATGATCTGTATGTTGCATCCATTGACTGTTTCCTGTGTTAATATTGATCAGATGATAAACTGTTGACTCTCAGCAGCACTTAGCGGAGTGTGATTGACTGCAAGAAGTGACTGGCACTGAGAGCGCCCCCTATAGAGCGAGAGATGGGTTACAAGGGGGAAGAACCCCATTGATCGTCCTTCCTTGTTGACATTGGATAGCACATGAGCAAACCAAGCATTGATCACAGACTTAAGTTGAATCAGCCTGAAGTGCACCTTATGGTTTGGTCTTGCTCTGTTGGTTTGTGTTTGTGAATGTTATTATATTTGATAGAGAAAAAAGTTAAGTTTTCTATTATCTACGTGTGAGTTGATCGACAAAGTAAAACATCTGAAAAAAAAGATAATCAAGTCGTTAAATTTGGCTAAATGATTATATGTACACTTGTACAAAATGAAATTCTTGTCAATAAATTATCTTCATGAAAACAAAGAATATATAAAAAAATACATCAGCTGTTTGAAGTGAATTCTGCTTTCAAAATAAGGGAGTTCATTTGGTGTCTTGTCTTTGAATTCATCGACCTACAGAAGATTCCAGTACCATGTCTATATTCACTCCAGAAACCTTATTAAGGTGCCAGTTTTGTACCAGTATGGGCAGAAGAAGGGGATGGTTACAGCTGAGAGAAATTATATATTGTTTTCAAGCGTGAATGAAAATTCTCAACTGAGTGCAGTATTTTTTTCCTTATACAAGGTGATTTTATCAGTTTCAGTTAATTACCTATCTTAGTTTGGACACTACTGTGACAAATTGTGAAGGGCTTTCAGTCAGCCTTCTTTGCAGACTCTTTCAGTGTTGTCAGAACATTTGCTTTAAAGCAAGCCATCCTGTGTACATGTTTGTTTTTTATATAAAATTTTTAGTGGTCAGTTTTTGTTATAACTCTATCTTTGTATATCGCCAAACCAATAATTGACAAATAGATATCTTTCATTATTCTGGTAGACAGAAATATTGATAAAACTTTCATATCACTTTACCTTGTAATCACAATAAAAGCTTTGTGATATATATGTTCTGACCATTACACTGAATAGGATGGCTGGAGATATAGTATTTCCTTGATTGTCGGAACATAAGTCTCCATTGTAAACAGTATGCATATTTGATTTCCAATTTCCTCCCATCAGTCAGTATTGGTGGCCAGAGTAGACCCAGTCAATGCTTGGTCCAGCAAGTAATTAGACTGAAATGAATGGTCACTTTATTGAATCTGACCAACGATTAGACGGAGATGAGATGAGGCTGCCAGAATGGTTCAATATCATAGATAAACACCTGACTGGCACTTCATCACTGTACACTACGGGCTGTAACTACCTTTGATGAAGCACAGGCCAGTTCAAAGGGTGCTTTAACTTGTGACAACATTTGCAATTTGGTTTTGAGCTTGTTTGGATGCTATTTGTGAGCTGGCATCTTGTTACTTCATGATGGTGTTCAATTAGTACAAAATAATGTTTGTTCATTTTAATAATTTAATATAGATATGAGTATGTTTCAAACTTGGGTCCGACAAATTGTTATGACTTGCTGAGTTATCGATGAGAAAGTCCCGTCTGCTTACATTCCGCCATCTTGCTTTCTTGGCATTTAGTAAAAATTAAACTGCGGTTCTTGTATTAATCTTTGAACAAATTAAAGATAAAATTAATGAATTGATAGGATAAGAACATTTTTACTAATGACAAACATAACATTACTCTCCTTCTCTTGAAAAAAGATAAAAATTTGCTGATAAACAGAAAATTCTGTATAGGTCAAAGATAGAGAGCAAAGGTTGAATTTTCAGTGAGATTTTTTTTCTAATGGTTTTATTTGTCTATTCCTATGTATTCCTTTGCCATGTCAGTTTGTAACTAGGAATAAATGTTTATAATGAAGGGATCAGCATACAGAAATAACATAAGCGAAGCTCAGACAAATCACTTTATGCTGATTATTTACCAGAGAGATTTCCTTACTGTCAGATAGAAGTAACCAATATGATCGCTTGTATAAGTAGCTTCATTGTCAAATTGAATGTGGAAACTGCTGTCAAATTCTTCTATAGCTGTGTCACCTCCTAACCCAAAACTCTTATCAAAACCTGAGGTCTAATACTAAACCTGATTCTAACTTATCATGAGATTTTCCCCCAAACCAAACCCATACCTTAATTGGAACCTTTTCTGAAAATATGAACTAAACCTGTAGCACAAAAACTGATATTAAACTTTGACTGCATGAATCCTAACCTTCAACCTAAACCAAAACTTAACATTGACTATTCTTTACCTTTAATTAACTCAGTTTCTATCTCTTCTATCTTCTATCTCTAACCATACTCTTAACCCCTTAACCCTTACACTGAACCCTAGAATACTTTCCTCTTCCTTATCCCTATCCCTAACCATGCCTTAATCCTAACCCTACAGCCTTACCCCTAATTCAAACCCTAACCATACCCCTATACCCCTATCCTTACACTTATCCCTACCCCATACCCCTATCCCTATTCCTATCCCTATCCCTTACCTTACCCCAATCCCTTGCCTTACCCCTACCCCTACCCCTACCCCTACCCCTTTCCCTACCCCTTACCTTACCCTAATCCCTATCCCTTACCCTACCTCTAACCCCTAACCCAACCCTAACCTTACTTTAACCTTAACCCACTGTCCTAAGCTAGTTCTACTCCTAAGCTTGATGCAAGTCCTGACTCTACAAACACATAGAACTCTAACATAAACCCCATCAGGAACCCACCCAAAACCTCACACCTAACCCTTAAATTAACTCTAACCCATACACATACCAAAATCCAAAATCAAACTCTATTTTATCACTAACTCGAAACCTAAAGCATACACAAACCCTTTACCTCAGTAAGACTGTTTTTAAAAGATTATCTAATTCTTTTCTTTATGGATTATATGTTCAGTTCCAATGGTTGTTTAAAGATGAGACCTAAATAAAAATTAAAATGGTGTCTTTAAAAACTGATTAATATAATTAATATTTTACAATAGTTATGATTTCATCAAAAACACTTCCTCAAATTGAAAAAAAAAGATTCAAAAGGCTATAAAGATAATCAAAGTGTTCAAGACGGCAGTTATTGCATTGTGTTTTCTCCGAATCAATCTTTATCTCCATCTGGAGGATAACCATAGAGTACAAAGATGGTATAAAAAACCTTAATCATATGGTAATTTCTCCTCAAACGCCTTTCAATGTGTTCTGTTTTATTCCCAGGAGATTTTTGCTATTCCTGTTTGCTTGTAGTGCTTGGTAAATAGTCTTTTGAAGTTTTCTTTTTCTGTAGTAGGAAGTATCTTCACTCCAGTTTATTGATTTCTGCACTAAGGTGTAGAGAGATGCTGGGTTTGCCTGTATATTAATTCTGTGGTAGGGCAGTAAGTATATGTAGGAATAATCATGTTTGTGGTCTCCAACAAGTTGAAGATGAAGTGGACTTCAATGTTCATATGTTGTAAGATAGAGTATTCAAAGATGTATTGTGTTATTTCCTTTTGAAATGTATCTTGTAATGACAACATCATCTCGAAAAAAGTTTTAATGCCCTTCTGTGCAAATTTGGTTGTCTTCTTTTTGTCATCTTCAAGAAATATTGTATTTGAAATTTCATAATGTTTTATAACAAAAATTGTTTTAATTTCTGATGAAACAAAAAGTACTAATTACATGATTAAATATACTGTTTTGAGTTGAGGTTTTCACCGATCATAATCCTCAGCTAAATGCATCTTGAAAGCATCACGTGAGAACTCAATGAAGTTGCTAGCTGCTCCTCCAAAGTTATAATGCTAATGATAAGGGATCTGTATTGAACTTGTTTTACATACATGGAAGTTGTGCTCAAGGTGGAGTAAAATTGTATTGAATGTGTGATATATGTGATGAACTCATTCCTATTATATTACGTAGATAACTGCTCATATTCATGCATTACTGGGATCAATTTGCAATTTTGCTTGTTCAAGTTTGTATGGTCTCTCACACTCACACCATTGTTGTTGAAATCAATAGGAAAGATACACAGTTATTGCACAACAGTGGAACGACAACTCAGCGTTTACTGAGTGAAACCACAGTTTTAAGAACTTTCAGACTACCTGAAATGTTCTAGTTGGTAGTGAAGGTTCATCGGTTCAGAAGGTGTCTTGTGGTCCGAATTGGTGAAAAAGGGTGTCGGACAACACCAAACAGTGAGGTAGCTACCAAGGTGTTGGACTCTTCCAATCTTGCTCACAAAGGCTGAAATTATACAGCTGTTTTTCACTTTATATGTCTCATTACACAAATTGAATTTGGTGAGGCTTCTATTGTGTACAGGGACGTCCCCTTACCACAGTGGAGAAATTGAACTCACGCATAATTTTCATGGAGAAGCTCATAAAGAATGGCCCTATGGCGCCAAACGCCAAGGGGATCCAGAAGCAACTCTATACAGTTTGTGGCCAGTTTTTGCATAAGTACTGATTCGACTGACTGACTTCTTTCCACGTGCTGTCTCTGATAAAGTTTGCGATCTGAATGGCCTCCGTGACGACAGCCAGTACGCGTAGGATCAAGCAAGGTCAGAGGTCACGAGCATGCTCATTTTGTACTTTCAGTTACATCTTCCTTCTGAATATGTTACTTAGCTTGTGTCCTTGGTTTGTGCACTTCTTTTGTTGTTGTTTCAGTTTTCAAGTTTAGTTTAGTATCCGCCATGTTGACCTACTTCTTGGGATTTGATCTGTGTTCTTTCACTCACTTCTTGCTCTGGTTTTTAAAATATGAATTTTTTCTTATTTTCCTCTTGTGTGTATGTTTTTCTGTTTCATTTGTTTTTATTTAAAAAAAAATCTGCTTAATTCTTTTAGTTAAGTGTAACAACCTGGGTTCCCATAACAGGCTAAGCCTTCCTTTAATTGCACTTTCGGAAATATTCTTGAGTTTTTGGCTCTGTTAAAGGAAATAATCTGTTTTATGCTCTGTTGGGCTGTGTTTGCCTTATTAGTTAGTTCTGTATCAACATTTTCTTTCTTCTTGTTTGTGATCATAGATATCTAATATTTAAGGTGACAATTGTTATTTGAAACCCAATTCATGAACTTTAATTTTATAAACTGATTCCATGAAAATTTGATAAATCAGAATTAAGTATCCAGCATAAACACTTAATTATCTCATTATTACTGCACAACCCCATGGTAATTATCAAGGAACTTAATAGAATTTTAAAAGTTTTAGGAATTATAAATGTGTAATTTTAGTGTGTGTATAGATTTGAAAACTACAGAATCAGCTTCAGGTGATATATTTGAATTTCTTATTACGTTTAAGGCACCTTCCTGGATCAGTTGTTTTCCTCTTCCTAGGCTGAAAGATGCAAATATCTGTATAATACGATCTTAATATAAACTTCCTCACACTTTGAAGCAAAGATAATTAAGCTCATTTTAAACCGTTGCATTTAATCAATCTTAGTTTTATGATAAATTATGAAAAATAATTTTATTCTTTATCATTGATATTTGGAAAAATTGGAAAGTTAGAAATAAAAAAGAGCTTAAAAACATTTTGTAGTGGATGCAGGATTGATCAACACAGGAAGTCAATCACCTGATACCTTTTATCAGAGTCTATACACTCCCCAGGGAGTTGGGAACAAACAATGGCTCACTCACAAAGCCAGTGGTTTGTATCAGACAACCCTGTAGGGACTCTGGGGTATTTCTAGTATGGAAGAATGCTCGTGGCAATCCACATGGGATGTTCTGACCAGTAAATATAGTAGTGAATAACAGCCTTGTATTAATCACCTATGTTTTACATACTCAGGAAGAAAGTTTAACCCTTAACATGCCAGGGGAAAAAATTTTGTCAGTCAGGAAAACTTTTGTTGCTCGTGATCAGTAGCCAGGAAGGATTGGAAAGCAGGGTTTGCCATTTGTTTGTCTAGCCTCGGGTAGAATATTCCATTGAGAAGAATAGGTATGAAGGCACATTCTAACTCGAGAATTTACCTAAGTGTTTTACTGTTTTACTGTTTCCAAATTCTGCTAAATTGTCCTGGGTTCTGTGCTCTATGTGCTCTGCCTGAAACCATAATTAACATTTTACTTGCTTGCTCAATTTCTTTCTTCTAGGACAGGCAATGATTTCGATAAATCCTAAAGCTCTTCCTACCACGCAAACACTTCTGTTACTCTCTCCCATTCTGCCAAACCCATATACTACCAATAATAATCATTTTCTCTCCATCCTCACCACACCATATTGACATTCATCCTGTGTTTCTTGTCCAGAAAGGTGTTTCTAGTTTCCTATCTCTGAATACTCTCTACCACTCCATATTGACCCTCAAACTCATCCCCATCATGTGTTATCCTAGAGATGATTTTAGTTTCCCATCTCTAAACTCTCAGTCATACACCCATCCTTGAGTCTTGTTGATTTATCCCACTACTTGCACCATCCGAGCCACGATCGTCTCCATATCTTTATCCTCTCTTCTACCCTCCACTTCAAAAACTCTTACAGAAGAACCCCTCAAGATTAAGATACACTCCAACTCACCATAGCTTTGTCAATCCAAAAGGAACAACACCGGAAAATTTACATATGGAAAGTTGTTCTCTACTTCTTTCAAACATATGATGCAAGAATTTGGTGAAATATAGCATTTGACCATTCAAAGAACTTCTCTAGATCCCATCAGGAAGATAATGATATTTTGTAGATAAGCCACATTTTTATTCAATTCCTGAAAGTGTTACAAGTATCTTTACCTAGTTGTTGTTATTGGGATGAATAAAGGAATTGACCATTCGTAAGATGCCCTTGTCTCCTTTTACAACCAACTTATGGAATGATACTGAATGATACTATCAGTGCATCTCTGGAGCCTGATACAAGCCACTCCTCAGATTCATTGTGAATGTTTCCCGACTGTCTGCACTGCAAGTACCAAGCCCTCTTGAAACCTTGCCACGACATCGGAAACACTTGTTCTCTTCTAGCCAAGCATTTGTACACAAATCATCTGTTACACATTGTAGTCATATCGAGAATGATATTAAGCAATATCGCACCTGTGTGTTATGGGAGTCTGTTTGCTGCTCTAGGCTATATCACACACCTGTATATACAGGCCGGATGATAGCACTAGTGCTGTAACACATGCAGTGTAACTGCAGACACTAAGTCGGAGAAGTCACCTCGGTCAGACAGGTGCTTGCTGGTCTGTGACTGGCTGGGTTCAATCAGTCTCTTTAATACATATAAATGATTTTATATTCTCATTTCATTCATACTTCTTACAGAACAATGCTGTCATTACTTTCAAACATTACAACTTCTCTCCAATTAACAACCTGTATATTCAACATCATTCAACCAATTCTGGTTTTGCTTATTCCAGGGGTAGGGATGAACGACTCTGACTGTAAATTACCAGTACAACTATATATATAGGCAAAATGACAGTACAACTATATATATAGGCAAAATGACACTTAAGCGCCTGTAGACAAAGTGCTCTGTATAGCCAAAGGAGAAATAACCAGATATATATATCTAGTGAAGTATTCTTGAAAATTGATAATCTAAATGCCTCCCCTCTGCTTTTACAAATATGCAAATTAAACGTTAACACTGTAAGGTGTATTTGATTTTCATGCAATAATTCCTATGAATAACACATGTCTGTGTGATCACAAAGGTGCAAGACTTAACAAGATGCCTATTATATTCATTCATCACACCTTTTCAGTGCATATCATTTACCTGATGATAATTTACTCATATAGTGAGAATACATCACCATTTGTAGATAGATATGTCTACATCAATCATTGCGTGTTTTTATGGACTCATCTGTCATTCTGTACATGTCATCAGTACTTACCAGACAGATCTACATACCTACATCAACAGATTGCTCCTCTCCCAGCGTATTAGCTCACACTCTACCAGACAGATCTACATACCTACATCAACAGATTGCTCCTCTCCCAGCGTATTAGCTCACACTCTACCAGACAGATCTACATACCTACATCAACAGATTGCTCCTCTCCCAGCGTATTAGCTCACACTCTACCAGACAGATCTACATACCTACATCAACAGATTGCTCCTCTCCCAGCGTATTAGCTCACACTCTACCAGGCACTGATCAATAGCATCTCTTTATTCGTAAATCTGTGCTTGTCTGCAACTGTAAACTGATCGCTCCCATAGAAATGACAATCATGACTTTTTTACGTTCCCAGGATTCTCTTGCTGCCAATAAAATTAGGCAATGTCCTGCAACGTGACCAAGAAAAAACGTTTCCGTAATCGCTGACGGATTGCCGTGTTTTCTTTGATTAGTCGTAGAGGAAAACAGTTTAACGAATTTCCTTTCTGGCATATGTTGATATGGTTAAGTAATGGAGGTTGATCAATATATTTATATTTGTGCTGTGGTTTGACTGAAAGATATTGGTAGAGGGTTCTAAATGATAAAAATAACTGACAAACATGGTTTGTAGGTAATATGTTGTCCATAAGGGTTTTGTTCTCCCATTCTGGGGATATACAATATGGTGACGTAATGGTGACTGGTGCTCAGTTAATGACATGATAAAGAGTTCCAAATGATTAGGAGAAAATGAAATACAATTTTTTTGGTATGATATTGTCCAAATGCATAACAGTTTTGCCTTCTTAAACTTTTGTATTTTTTCCAAATTTGGCTTAGTTTTGATTTCAATGTGAAGAAGAAATTTTTTTCACTTTTTAGCTCACCTGTCCTGAAAAGCCTGATAGGCTCATAGCATGGCATATCATCCAGTGTCTGTCTTTCCTTCATCCGTCTGTCTATAAACTTTTAACTATTTCATCTTCTTCTTCAGAACCATTGGCTCAGGAAATCTGAAATCTTGTGTACAGACTCCTTGACTAATGGGTTTTTGATTTATAAATTTGGTGACCCTGTGAGACTTTATAAGGGCCACAGAGGACATGCCCAAAAAAACTATTTTCATCTTTTCCTCCAGAAGCTAAAGGTCTACAAAGCTGAAACTTTGTGCTGTCTGCTTACCTGATAGGGATTCTAATTTATAGATTTGGTGACCTTGTGAACCCTATAAAGGGCCACACTAAACTTGAAACCTATTTTCATCTTCTTCTCCAGAGGCAAAATGCCTCAAAATCTAAAATCTTGTGTAAAGAATCCTTAGTCAGTGAGGATTATGATGAATCAAAATGATCAAAATGGTAAAGTTCAGTTATTAAAAGTGGTTTCCAACAATATCAGTAAATAGACACTATGGAACACCTGAGCACCTGATTATATGAACTCACTGCTTACTTCATGAACATTAAAAAAAGAATGATTTCTAATTGTCCAAAAGTAAATCAATTGCATGGATCAATTTAACATGTTTTAACACAAATTTAACATATATGTTAGAGATATTCTGAAACAATCATGCATTTTCTTTTCTTAATCATTTTGTGAATAATTGACTTTTATAGTCTAAAGTATGTCAAATATATTTTGTATCAAGTAGGACAGATGAAAGCATTCACAAGCAAGGGAGATAACTCATGCATTCTTGAAACAATCAAAGTGTCATGTATCATTGGAACTGAAAGCAGAAATTAAATTTGACTGAAGAGTCTGTACAATCTCTCAATTTGCTTCAAGGACTGTGTGTTATTGTTTTATTTTAGTTAATTGTTCGGGATGTATACATTTATAATCAAGAATGACTGATATTAAGTTTTGAACCCCATGCAGTCAATAATTTGTTTGACTGTAAAAATAACTAAATCACTATCCCTGACATATTATATATATATAGTTACTCCTTTTTTCTTTCAGTTGGTGTCGTCATGAGTGAAATTGTCAGTAAAACTATGGTGCATAACATTACAATTTCCCAAAAACACTCCTCAAAGAGGTACAGCTTCATTCTCTCATCTTCTGTAAGAAGAAATATTTAATCAACTACAAACAAAACAACTTTCAGATGCCATTTTGTGAGAAGTTACCAGGAAATCTGAAGTTACTGTAAAAGATCTTGTCTGTCATCTTGTCAACCCTTTTCGAATATGATAAAACCCACTGAAACTTTGAAGGGGATAACATTTCTTTAAAGGTGAATTAGGTGAGATGATAAAAGATAAATTTATGGATAACAATCTCTATTTTATGTTATCAGTAAAAGAAGTGGAAATTTGCTAAAGCGAAAATGGTAGTTTTTCTCCAAATGTAGAAATAAATAATAAAGTAAAATTATACTCTGTCTAGCATAGACAGTTTGAGTTTAAGTACCTTCCTTGTGGAGAAACTTTGTTGATAACAGGTACAAGTTCAAAATAATTATTTTTGATTTTTATTATATTATTCTTGGTATTCAATGTAGCAAATGATAAAATCAAGATGCCTTTTGATGGAATCTGGTCCTGAAGACCAATTAATCTTCTATGAGGAGAGACAGTTTTTGTAATTGAAAGAAAATCAATTGAGCTCTTAAAGATGTAATGGATGAATGCTAGTCTGGGCTCACTTCACATCTCAGGACGATGAGGACAAATTGAATATGGAAAAGACTTGAACATTTGATACATGGGCTGCCTGATTGATGACACGGTCTGCACAGCCATTTAGGTTTTTAGAAATATTTTTGACTGTACCGACTTTCTGCTTCCATATCTGTTGTTCCTGAACATTTAACTTCTTTCGGATTCTTGAATCAAGGTCGCTGTTTTTTAATGACAATGAGAGATTGAAGGAGAAGCTGTGAAGATCGTAATGAAATTATTGCAGCAACTGAGTGATGGTGGTGTCAGAATTAACAGTTATCAGAGAGACTCTTATACTATATTAAGATTAACTTTGGGAAAAAAACTAGCTGAAATAGATTAATATTTGTTGTAGAGGAATATGATATTTATACACATATTGTAAAATAATTCAGAAAAACAAGTTTGTTGCCTGATTTGTTGTACTTATTCATTGGCTCACCTCAGCTGAAAGCCCTCTTGCGTCCATTAATCTGTAAACTTTTCACTATTTCACGTATCCTGTGCCAATCTATGAAATAGTTTATATATAGCCAGATGAACTACAGAGCCAGTGACTCAATTCTAATGATTATAAAGGTGTATATTACAAATTTTGAGGGGCCGATAGGATATGTTGTGTTCTGATGACTCTTATTATATTACAATTGTTGCAAATATGATTTTAACAATGAGGAAATTTTATTGACACATCGAAAACAAGACAGTGGCACGTGTCAAATAGTCAAACGTAATTTTGGAGACTTATCTAAAACAGCCAGGAGGGCAGTTAAGAGTTGATAGTGTTTGTAAGGTTATATAACCAGTATCCAGGTGTATTGGACGTGATATCTACACCTCTGTGCATTTATAAGGCTGTTTTTAGATTTTCATGGAAAACCAGTATTTGTCATATAAATTTATATGTCTTTTGGACATGAAAAGTTAAGATGTTTTGATTTTATATCACCACATATAACATTTAGGTTCGTATCAAAGGTAAGTATTATGTGTGGCTCTTTAAAACACTCTTTCAATTGCTTTATAATATTTTGAGGTCTAACTATCAGATCTCGGAGGAATGTTTCGATAAAAATGATAATTCTTGTAGCGACATTGCAGACATTTTTGCGTGGTTGTAGCCTTTATCTCTTATCATTTACAGACCTCAGGAAAAAGGGTCATGTAGCTAATAATACTATTGATTTGTAGATAAACGGGATACTTTACTTGATTACGAATGATACAGAGTAATTGACACAATTTCCTCTCCATTCTCTGTTTTACTGTAGGATTTGTTCTCCTGGTAATGCAAATGTAGAATTATTTGGACTGAATTGGTATATTCACGAAGCGACTTAACAACTAATTTTATTGCCTTCAGGGCTCAGCTTAGTCTTTCAGATGATTTCATAAATCCTTCCCATAATGCCTGTGATGTAGCGGAGATTTGTCACTTCCTGTTTGCTTGCTGTTATCCTAATCTTTATCCTGGAGATTTTCTACTTATAGGGATTATATAACAATTGTGTCAGTTGCTAATGAAATAGGAAATTATTTTTTTGAGAAACTGGCGATATTCAAGTCATTTATACGTGTATATGATTTTTTATCCTTGTTTGAATGTTTTTTACAAGATCGTTAAGTTCCATGCAGTACCTGTGAATCAGAAAATATTCAGATTTGATTTTTAAGCCAGCTAGTTCATTCTCTTATTATTAGTTAGTTGTTATCACTGCAAACTGGCAACTCAATTGGTGAGTGAGTGAGTGAGTGAGTGAGTTGTTGTTTAACGCGGCTTGGGCAAATTAGTGTGTCACTTGTCGATCAGATATACATGAACAATAGGAAATATTTGTATATTTGTATAAATTCATTTCTTATGATTGTTCAAATTATGTTAGTTTTTTTTGCAAATGTCTAAATATTGAAATTTAAAGATTTTATGAGAAAAATAACTCCTTTATCAGGAAAAGTAGATTGCCATTTGTAAAAATCAAATAATTATAGTATGATTATCTAAAATATTAATTCTATAATGTTTTTCCTTTTCTGATTTTCAAGCTAGAAACTTGATAGCTTAATATACAATGTATATTAAAAAAATTAATGTGAAATTGACATGAAGTAAATAATTGTATATTGACAAGCATAGAGTTCCTAAGAGTGTAACTGAATTTCTGTATCATGTTTGACAGCTCTTATGTTTTGTCAAAGATTGAATTGTACTGTGAGAGAACTGTGTGTCATATGTTGGATGCCACTAACAAATGACGGATTCAAATTATCTGGAAAACAAATCTTTATGATGAAAATTAATCATCCCATAGAGATAGACTCTTTTCAGTTTCAGAACACATTCGTTTGAAAGATTATTTTAGTGGGAAGATTTTGTTGATGTTGATGTACAATGTGACAGGAATTGCTGACTCAGCATTGAACTGCAGGATTGCAAAAGTATTCTGAACTTTCTGAGAGGCGTTCTAAAGGTCAGTATAGGTGATCGGAATCTCGGCCTCCTTCACACACAGATTGTTCTTTGTTGTCTTTTTTATCATTTAGATATTGATACCCATTTGTGTTTGAAATAAACTATCTTATCCTGAGTAACCTGTGTCTAATATTCATGTAATCACATAGATACTTTGACAATATAAGTTATAACATTCCGTCGAGGGTGACATAGGGATATATTATTCCCGCGAAAGGTTTTATGCAACGAGCGGAACGCGAGTTGCATAAAACCTTTCAAGGGAATAATATATCCCTATGTTACCCGGGACAGAATGTTATAACGAATTTATCATACCGAATGTCTTAATGTATTATTCAAAACTTGCTCTCTATTAGTAAAAAGACAAACAGAAATGAACAACACCTATGACCTGATCACGTGACTTTGATTGATTGACGTGGAAGCACGCTTTACTCATGTAGCGGGGTATAAGGGATTTATCATCCCTTGGCGGCGGTGAATATGGATATTTGTTTAGGGTCACGTGGACCAATCAGAGATCGGCATTCTTACATGAGGTATGATAAGTTTATTTTATTGTTATGGTGATTAGGAACTAATGACCATAAAGTTGGTCTCATAATTTCCCGTTTATTGATAAACACATTTTGTATATTGTATTCCTGACAGTATAATGATAACTTTTTTTTTCTACTGTTGTATCTGTATGACTGACACACACTGGCAATAACCTAACACCTAATCAGTTAGACCAGGCTTTATTCCCACCTCAATCCTTCTGTCTTTCAATGGTGTTAAGGCAAATGGCAAGCTATAGTAAACTATAATGAAATTTTTCTCATTGATATGAGGTTGTGTATGACAAGGTGATATCCTTTGCCCTGTCCTCTTTAAACTGATTTGGTACTTGACAGCTAGTTCAGCCAGTTTTATAGAGAGACATCAGCATCTTCTTGGTAACTGCCTGTCTCTCAGATTCAGTCTGTACAAACACTTCAACTAGCTTCTTGTGAACTTCTGAAATTCATTGGAACTAATTATAACTTTCATTCCATCCTGTTCTTTTGGTTTCAGTTTTATACCGGAAACAGATCGAGTCACTCAACTAAATTCTATTGACTGACTGAATATAGATTGTTAGTTTTTCAAAAACTTGACTTTTATGAGTTTTTAGTTATTTTTACCTTCTTTTTTTGTTAAACTTAGAATTCAATAATTACTGTTGAACGGCTTCATTGTTATACAACGCGTACATCACATATTGATTATAATGTCGTGGAATCTAAGCCCTCAACATGCTTTTAGTCAGAGACATATCTTTATTGATTAAAACAGTAATTACGTCTCTAATCATGCAACAAATTAGATCATAGTGCTTAAGTGCTTCAGGATTTCCATGATATGAGCATACAATTTTTGGTGTTGATTATACAGAAATGTTTTTTTATTTCTTTTGAGGGTTATTTTTGAATATCAAATTCTGAAATGCTGCAGCCTGTTTTTTAACTGTTTAATTGTCATATGCATAGGTTAAGGCTATGTTTTAACATCTAGATAAGTTAGGGCAACTAGTTTTTGAAGATTTACTTCAGAATTTCCTAGGTAAAGAATTTTAAGTTATTTTTCTTTTGAAGATTAGCCAAATTTTTATTGATTGTCTACTGCATGAGGGTTGATTTTGAATACTTGAAACAAATTCAATGATTAGGCTACATATATGTTGTACTATTTGTCATACTCAGTAGGTTAAGTTAACCAGTTAACTTAGATTCCATTGGGGACTAGCCATTGTACAGGATAGCCCTTAAAGATTGGCTTTCCCCAAAATTTCTGCAACCAATACAAAGGGGATATTTGACATTTTTTTCTCGTTTAATACCATGTATATCTCATCGTGTAAAGTAAAAATTATATTTTCAGGAGTGGCGCAGCATATGCAAGTAAATATGAATGATCATGTGTGTGCTAACGTAAACACGTGCGTTTGTTTACAAACAGTGATCCCGTGACTATCACGTGACTTGTAATTAATCACGTTGTGGTGTTCAGAGCAGCTATGGATTTTGATTTCAATATGGACTTTATTACGGTCATAAACATAGCAGACAGGTATGTTTTGATATAGGAATGTTTTTATTATAGTTTCTTTCTGCAAGGTAAACTTTTATTATTTAATGTATTAGAAGTATGGTTTGAAAGCAATCTCAAAGCTGACATACTGTACTAAATTTTATAACTGTTCAGTTTTCGATCACTTAGACATCTCTGTTTTTGTGATAAGTCGACAAAGTTATTAATCGTTATTATTTCTTCTGGTGGATGGAGGAGGATGCACTCTTTGTTTTACATCCATGTTCTTTGTTTTATTTTCTAAACGCCTATATACCATTTCCAAATCAATTGTAAACTATATAACCAAAGGCAATGCAAATAATGAATTCAACTTTAATGGCCACAGCTAAGATTCGAATAGTTTCAGCTAATTGCAGAGGGTTGGCTGAAAAGAATAAAAGACAGGAGATAATGAAAATATGGAAGAGAAAAAACTATTCAATTGTATGTCTTCAAGATATACATATTTCAGAAAAAGACAAAGAAATAATGAAAAATGAATGGGGACTAAATTGTATTATTGCCCCTTTCAAATCTAACGCAAGAGGGGTAGCAATTCTTTTTAACAATAATATTGAAATCAAAATACATAAATCCCTTATTGATGAAAATGGCAATTTTATTATGACTGACATAACAATTGATGGAATTAATATCACACTTACAAACTTATATGGCCCAAACAAAGATGAACCTTTATTCTACTCTAAGTTATTTAATGACATAGTGGAATTTGGTAATGAATCAATTATTATATGTGGAGATTGGAATCTAGTTCTTGACCCTTCAGTAGATCTTGAAAATTACAAAAATGTAAATAATCCAAAGGCCCGAAATGTTGTTTTAGAAAAAATTGAAGAATTAGATTTAATAGATATTTGGAGAGAACAACACTTTGATGATAAAAAGTTTACCTGGTGGAAGAAAAATCCTAAACAACAAGCTCGGCTTGATTTTTTCCTAGTTTCTCAAGACTTGTCTAATATTTCATTTGAAACAGACATTGTCCCAGGATATAAATCTGATCATTCACCAATTACACTATCACTATCTAATCATCTGAGCAATGAAAGGGGCCGTGGATATTGGAAATTTAATACTTCACTTTTACAAAATGAGGAATTTATTGCAATTGTTAAAAAAACATTACATGATACCCTTCGAGAATATACTACAAATAATTTTACAGATGATGAATTTAATGATCACATGAGAAATGGATCCCTTGATCTAAAAATACCTGTATCTTTATTTCTTGAAACATTTTTAATGAATTTGAGAGGTAGGACAATTTCTTTCTCTACTTTTGTCAAAAAAAATAGAGAAAAAAACAGAACAAATCTTGAAGAAGAAATTCAAACCCTTGAAGAAAAAATTAGAAACGATTTTAATAATTTAAATGAAAATACTTTATCACAGTTAGCTTCAAAGAAAAAACAACTTGAGCAAATTATTGAAGAAGAAATAAAAAGATCTCAGTTTTTCAAAAGAATCAAATGGTATGAAGAAGGTGAAAAACCAACAAATTATTTCTGCCATCTTGAAAACAGAAATTACACCAGTAAACTTATCAATAGCATTGTAAAAGATAATGGAGACTTGATTACAGATGGTGGCTGCATCTTAGATGAACTCAAACAGTTTTACAGTAAGCTGTATACTGATATACACCATCATGAAGAAGGGGAATTTAATGATGACTTAAGTAAAATGAACATCCCTAAAATAAGCAATGAAGAATATGACATGTTAGAAAAAGAAATAAGCCTTAAAGAGATCGGAAAAGCAGTCTTTTCAATGAAAAATGATAAAAGCCCAGGAATTGATGGCTACCCCATTGAGTTTTTTAAGTTCTTTTGGAAAGATCTAGGCCCATGGATTCATAGATTTATACAGGAAACTTTTGCAAAGAATGAGTTGACAATTACAATGAATAGAGGAATTATTACTTGCTTACCTAAGCCAAATAGAGACAGAAAACTTCTGAAAAATTGGCGCCCAATTTCATTATTAAATTCACTGTACAAAATTATCAGCTCTTGTATAGCAAATAGGATCAAGCTTACATTAGATACAATTATTCATGAGAATCAAACAGGCTTCATACCTGGGAGATGTATAAGTGAAAACATAAGATTACTATATGACATCATATTTGAAACAAGAATGTTAAGCAAGCCTGGCCTTCTTTTACTAATTGACTTTGAAAAAGCCTTTGATACTATTTCAAAACCATTTATAACTCAGGCAATGAAATCATTTGGTTTTGGACCTAATATTATCAAATGGATTAAAATCCTTACTGGCAATAATACAGCAGCAGTAATACAAAATGGTCATATCTCATCTTTTTTTCAGCAAGAAAGGGGTTGTAGACAGGGAGATCCAGTTTCTCCCTATCTCTTCATCCTTGCAGTAGAAATATTAGGAATTATGATAAGATCAAATACCGATATCAAGGGCATAAGACTTAATGACAATGAACACAAACTTGGCCAATATGCTGATGATACACAACTTTATCTAGATGGATCTGAAAAAAGCCTCAATGCTGCAATACAAACACTCAACAAATTCTATGAAATGTCAGGTCTAAAAATGAATGTAAACAAAACAAAAGCAATATGGATTGGTTCAATGATTGGTAGTAATATCATTCTAGCTAATGACTTGTATTTAGATTGGCACAGTGGGGACTTTGAATTATTAGGAATAACTCTCAATGCTTCCCTTCAAGACTTATGGGTAATCAACACCAGAAAACGCCTAGAACACATAAATAGATTACTTGCTAGTTGGCGAAGAAGAAATTTGACTCTTATTGGGAAAATTACTGTTATTAAAACTCTAGCTATCTCATCTTTAGTACATATATTCTCTGCTCTCCCTAACCCCCCCAAATCATTCATTGATGAACTCAACAAAATAATATATAAATTTCTCTGGAATGACAAAAAAGACAAGATTAAAAGATCAAATATCAGTAGAACATATGAAGATGGAGGTCTAAGAATGATTGATATAGAGTGTTTTATAAATGCTTTGAAATTATCATCATTGAAATCTCATTTGAAGAAAAATTCAAGCTTAATTAACATCTTTCCATTAGGACAATTATCTTCACTAGGTTCTAACATTGTTGATTGTTTATCGGACAAGGATAATCCCTATTGGAGAGATGTTTTATTGGCTTGGCAAGCATTTTATAAAAAACACAGCTTTGACAGTGAGGATGTTGACCAAATCTTAGCCCAGCCACTTTGGCTTAATCATTTATTTAAATCTTCATATATTATAAAGAACTGGTATGATCACGGTATACATTTTATTAAAGACATCTTTTCTGAAGAGAGTTTTCATAGCTTTGATTTTCTTAAACATAAGTTCAAAATAAAAGGAACATTTCTAGATTATCAACATTTGTTAAACAACATTCCAGAGAACTGGAAACAGCTATTAGGAACCAGAAATATTTGCTTAAATAATTTAACTATCAATATTGTCCATTATGATATGAGCTCTGATAGTAAAGGCTCAAGGATATTTTATGATAAACTAATTGGTAACAACACTGTCCCAAAGGTACTAGAGTATTGGAACAATGTATTTCAACAAGACATAAACTGGAAAGATGTCTTTATATGTTACAGGAAATGTACCAGTGATAGTAAGCTGCTTGATTTTCAATATAAATTCATTTTCAGAACTATTTATACAAAGAGAGAACTACTGAAGATGAAGCTTGTTGACAATGATAAATGCACATTTTGTAAACATTCCTCAGAAGATATCTCACATGTATATTTTGACTGTGAATTTGTAAAGAACTTTTGGCAAGACTTGGAAATGTTTATTAATAATCATCTTCATTTTAACATCATACTTACAAAATTTTATGTCACCTTTGGAGTTAGCTCCCACAATAAAATACTTAATCATATAATACTTTTAGCCAAAAGATTTATCTATGTCTCAAGTATAAAACAAAATGTACTCTCTTCTGAGGAGTTTCTAAAATATTTAAAAATGACATGTTCAATTGAAAAATTTATTGCTAGGAAGAATAACAGATTAGAAATGTTTACTGAGAAATGGAACCAGTTGCTAATAATTCTAGGCATTGAATGAAGCTCTCATAAAATATTAACCCACAGTGTCAAAAAAAAAAAAAAAAAAAAAAAAAAAAAAAAGAGTGTAAATATATTATTTTCTACTTCATGAGATGAGATATACATGGTATTCAACGAGAAATGTCAAATGTTCTATTTATTATGTTTCCAATAACCTCGTACATGACCTTAACTATATGTATGGAGTAGCCAGATCACTTAGCTAGCGCGGCTGTTGCATGACGTCATTCAATTGTTTCTTGCCATCACAGATGACGTCATATGATTGTTGCATTATTTCACTGAGTAGAATATAATTTTATTTTACTCAGTGAAAATACCTATTTTATTTTCACCGATAAATAGCATATTTCACCATTGAAAATATAATAAATAAGAGTTATCTAAATAATTGCTGATGTATAGCATGATATCATAGTGTTAAATTAATTGCAAAAGGCCAGATTACACTTAGCATTGGCCATGCAAGAATTTGGCAAATACCAAACTGGTTGGGTTTGATTGTCCAATACAGTTCCCACTCAGAGCTGATGACTGACTTTGTGTAGAGGTCCAATGAGGCATTGAACTCCAAATCTTTTGAATAAGTTCTATTTGTTGAATTGGACAAACACTCCCATCATTGTATAGGAACTTCTTACTGTATTGACACTAGTTTGGATGCAGAAAGGATCTTATTAGGAGTCTTTCATGAACATGTTTGAAGATGGCACATGTTTGCAATGGGAACGTTGACTTGTTCATCAAATAGTTCAAAGCTAATTTCACAAAGCTTCAATAATTTGTCAATCTTTCGTTAGGTTATTCTGACCCTTGGAAGGTTATTGGATTGATCATTGTTGATTTAAAAATTATATTCAATTTTTGCCATTGGGATCATAGCTATTTGAACAGTCCATTTCTTTCTTTTAGATTTGGACAGGGTGTGTTTTATCTATGAAATTACATTCAAAATTAATGTTTCAAGTTATTTGCGTGATAACATTTTTTAGAATATTTCTGACAGGAACTCTGTTTTTAAAGAATACATTGATGCAATAAAATTGTCCAATGTCTTTACATTTATTTGTTCATGTTTATTTAACTTTTAAATTGATGACATAATTTCATTTCAATAGTCTGGATGACAAAGTACAGAATATCATAAAATTCTTCAACTCTACTTTATTGCTGTCTGCCAGTCCATCTAGAAAATGGAAGTTCATTAAAAACTGTAAATCACTATTATTTCATCTGAAAATTCCCTCTCCATTAGGTTAGATCTGACATTGTTGAATACACGAAATGAGGCAGGGTAAACCGCGGCATGGAGGGAAATCTGTAAGGAGTTAATGTACTGGAAGAAGGCTTTCACATTTCGACAATAAAGACATTAGCTGTGTTCAAACGTAACACCAAATCTTTCTGTACTCGTTGAACCTGCCGACAGTTGATTGGTTGATCATAAAATGTGTCTGACCAATAAATTTGACATTCATTGAATATGACACAGCAGTATTGAGACAGATTGAACTGCTATATATACCACTTTCGTGGATATATTTCTGTCTATGCCGATATTTCCGTCTGATTTACTATCATCATGAGAGTTTAGAATCATTATTATTCTTGAAGTAATTATTATTAGAAACTAATCTGTTATTTAAATGAGACTGGAGATAAAATGTAATGATAATAAGGATGGGATTTTCATATTCAAATTATTCACTGGAAAGTTTAGATGAAAATTGAAACTTTGTGCTCGGTGTTCAGCAGAGATCAGTACAGAAGATAACCAATAAAAGACAGCGAAATGGATGTCAATTAATATGTCAATATAAGAAAAGACCAGAGGCAACCATGCTAGAGTTGAGACGATAATTAAGAAGTGCTTGAGATTGATTATTATTATCATGATATTCATCTCTCATAGATTTCTCATTTATGTTTTAAAATTGCAATGTATATACAGTAGTGAGAAAACTATTGTCTGTCTGTCTGTCGACTGTCTGTCTATCTGGCATGATTATTTCTAAAGATTCTCAAGTCATCGCTAAATTTCTTGCAAATTCAAGAAAACCACAAAATCATTCAACTTATACATGTATGTGTTT
Source organism: Phorcus lineatus (assembly GCA_921293015.1). Classification (NCBI taxonomy): domain Eukaryota; kingdom Metazoa; phylum Mollusca; class Gastropoda; order Trochida; family Trochidae; genus Phorcus; species Phorcus lineatus. The sequence goes on along the minus strand of OV121088.1, from coordinate 869,685 downwards.
TGATATTCTTTGTGTCCAATACAGTAAGATGGGTTAATGATTGTACATATCTTAACCCTTAAAGGGGCTGTAGCATATTTTTTGGGAAATTTCATTTCTTCAAATTTTCACAAATAAATATTAATGCCAAATGAGTTATCTTCTTACATCTTGTTACTCTGCCCGGTCATCCGTAGTCATAGAAGAAAGTATCAAGCAAAAACCACGGGCAGCCATTTTTATGTGAACACCTTTAATCATTGGAGGTAGGTAAATGAAGGGGCATAGGTCATTGACGGATTTACAACTGTTTCTTTTGATTTAAAAACACTGTCTTGCAAATTTGTAACATTTATTTTCGTTTTCCTGAGATCAAAAACAGCAAAAAAAGATTGCCACTGCCCTTTAAATCGTTAAAGAAAATAGCAACATATGTCACAAAGGATTATGGATGATGTATGCGTCAAAGAGTAAGGTTGTCCAGGAATTCTGGATGCAAATAAAACTTCAAGATATTGCAAAATGAAAACATCACAACATGAAACACATAGCCCAACAAGGAATTATAATGATGGTCAAAGAGAAGTTAGGCTTAAGCAAAGAAGAATTGATAACCGAAAGTCTGCAATCAAAACAGAAAATATTAATTAACAGCACAGACACATAACTCCTAATGGAGTGGCTCAAGGTATTTCATGTATAGCATGTATTTTTTAAGATGTACTCTATTACTTTTACCATGATTGAGGTGAGACTCAAATAAAATATTTGTCTGTCTGTCTGTCTGTCACATCAATCATGGCAATAACCTGAGATCTTCTTGGCTTGCTAATCCCATTGGCTTATATCTACTGATGGTTTTGTGTTAATTTCTACTAGCCTCCTTCCTGCTCTATTAAGTAGTTTGCTTTCTGTTACCATGGCAACTAATAATTCCTGCATATTAGGAGTTGTATTGTGTTGACTTCAAGAATCACTTTTATCATGTGCGACTACCAAGTCCCTTCTTTCAAAAAAATTAACTATATTTTTTATAATGAGAATTATATTTTTTGTTGTTGTAAAAAATTACAATTATTATAATAATATTCTGCTTTCAAATGTATAATCATAAAACTAATAGCATTAGTTTACATTTTATTTGTGTCCAATTTCTTTAAAATTTCACCATTGCTGTAGTTTGCAGGTCCTACAAGAGATCAGATGATTAGACTAAGGAATAAATGACAAAAATAAGTAGCAATTCACACCTTAAGAACATTAAACATTACAATGTTGAACACATACTATGTTAAAAAGGTCACATTGTGAATGAATCAATGTCTTCCAAAATTCAACATTTGTATTTAATTTGGTCTCTACAGATCACACTTTGATCCTCATTGACTTGACAAAATTAAGTGTAAATCGACTAAATCTTTACAACCATCATCTGAACTTGCATACCTAGCTCTGGTGGCAACAATGGAAGGAGGATTATGTATTGATGCAGGGTCAATGTCGATGTATCTGTCCGTCCTAGTTTCAAGGATATCTAAGTTATAGGCAGTGACCAGTTCTAGAGCTTTGTCTTTGTTTATAGCAAAGTGGTTAGCGCGTTCGGCTTCCGTTCACGACGTTTGGAGTTCAAATCCCACTAAGAGCTCAGAAATTTTGACTGTAGTAGAGAACTATTCTAAACTCAGTAAGGTTTGGGTGCAATGCTACTGTGAATTTCAGCGGAGTACCATCCATGGTTCCAGCCAATGTTTGCAGGTTTCACTACAATGTATGGCCACAATGGTATTGCGGGCTTTCTCCCTGCAATTATTACGTGATATATATATAAGTGATATGATCTTGGAAGCGGCGTTAAACCCAAGATCACCTCCTCTCACCTCATTATGTCTTTATATTGGCCCCTCAGAACTGTGTCAGCGGCAAAAAAAGTAGACTAACATATAGTCCCTGATGAAAATATTTCACCAAAAATGTATTTTTGCAATATTTGGTATGAAAAAATATAAAGGGAGTCAGGCTTAATTTCAGGCTGAGGCAACTAGACTTGCCAACATTTTCTAGACTTAAGAAGGTTCCTTTGATATTTTGCCATAGGGTCTGGATGACAGACTACAAACAAAAGTAGAACACCCAGTCATGTCTTCCCTATTGTGCTTTCTAAAAACCAATTTTTTTTTTAGAGAAGAGATAGTAGAAAATTATTACTTGCAATCAAGTTAGTTTTGTTTAAAGAAATTTTATATCTCATAGATGAAAGCTCGATGATCAAGTTGACCTAAACTGATCATTTCAAGCAGAAAATTACTCCAAAGGATACTTCTGATGATTAAAGTGTATCATCTTCAGAGTTTGGAAAGAGCTTTATGTTCTAAAGCAGTCTTTTAGAAATGCTTATAATAATGACCTTATTCCAGTGGTTTAATTAATGTTTTATTGATATTCTTACAATGAAGGAATATGTATTTGCTCTGAATATTAATGCATGCATCATTTTAACAAGTTGTTATTCAGAAAATTAGTAATTTCTATAAAAAAAAGTTCAGTTCGTGTAGACAGAGAGCTGTATTTGTTGTGGTGTATGACGAGACTTCAACAATGGTGGAGATGCTGTTGTCAACTTTAATTATATTTCTTTACTAATGATGAAATCATTTGGTTAAACAGCTGGTGCTTGTTAGGAAATCACAATTACCAACAACATAGTTTGATTTGCCCTTGTTAACTGGTGAACAAGCAGAGTTTGCTGTATCTATTAATGGTTTATTGATGAAATTAGAGATCATTATGCACTGTCACCATGGTAACTCTTCATTGTTTTTAAAAAGTATATACAAAGGAAAACTCAAGTTTTTCAGTTGAAATCCTTGTAATTAGATTTACAGACATTATGTAAAGTCAACTTTTTTAATATTGTGGAATTGTGCACAAAAAGAGATATTCCATTTGATTTTAATCACAAAAATATTTTCTTTATGACCTGTAAATAAAAATTTTAATTAGATTGAAGTCAACACCAATCTCACTAAAATCATATCGAACATTCCCTGGTAGCACGCTGCATTCTTTGATCTGAGTACTAGTCCGTGGGGGTCGTGTAGGGTGACCTTTTCTCATCAGCCAATAAGCAAGTCATCAGCATGATTTGATTTAAGTTGGCCTTTGATTGTTTACTTTAATGGTAGGGGAAAGGTCACAAATAAGTTCACTTGACACAACTCCTATGGACTTGAATGAGAAATGTTGAATAAACTGCAAATATTGAAAAAACTGGAAATATAGAATAGTCATTTCTCGCTGCAAATGCTATTTTTGCCACTAGATATAATCCTATTCTGTCAGTTAACAGAACATTTTTGTCAGTTTGTTAATCTAATGAAAGATTATTTGCCAATTGTTTCAGTAATTCGTTCAAGACAGTTGTGTTTTGGAAACATTTTCTTTATAGTTATAAAAGTATCGAGATTTCAGGTATCATATAGGCAATGTGACGACTTTGGTGTCAATATTTAGAAAATTGAATGTGAAATAATTTAGTTCTTGCATTCTGTTGTTGAATAGATATAGTTCTTCAGGAAATGAAAGATTTAGCTGAACGTTTTGAACTAACCAAAAGAATCATTTTACATTATGAAGCAATATGTTATACTCTTAATATGTTATATGTTATCCATTATAAGGAGATAACAATCTCTGAAATTGATTTAGTGAAGTATTTATCGGTAATTGAACCATCATAAAGCAGAGATAAGGCCATCAAGATCAGGCCTTTGGGACTCGTGACTGTGATGACAAGATGTAGATATGGCAACTAATTCCTGTGTGTGTATTCGCTCTGTCCTTGGTTCTCCCTTGTCCTAGAGCATGGTATCAAATGTCCCTTGATAATGTTGGTTCTGAAGATGGTACAAGCTAAGTGAGAACTTAGCATGTGATTCACCAGTATCGCTCAGAGGGTCACGTGCAATTAACCTACAGGAAGATTAAGCATATTGTGGACAGATATGGGACCGAGCCTATCGGGACAGGTCTAGATGAAGAGGGCACTTTCCGATACCTGTCAAAAACTCAGGGGGTTGCTAGGGAACCATGGTGCTGCCATCTGGTAGTCAAGTTGGAAGATGAACGACAGTAATTAGAGATGCTTATGAGACCAATATGGAAGTTGGGGACTTGTCAAAGCATCCATTCTCACGTAGAGAAGTGTGAATGTGAGGAGTGAAGTGACGTGGACTAATCAGCTCCTCTTGCTCTACATAGACCACAGAGTTCATGTATTATGTACCATTTACCAAATCCCTCAGTTCAATGTCTCCAATCTTAATTTTGTGTGCAATCAAATAATTGTAATTTCTCGTACCATTTGTGATAGCTCTTACTTTCATGTTCACAGGGATAATGCTTCTTTATTAACTAAATGTGAAATAAGCTAGCTGGACTTAAATTCCTTAAGCTATTTATGATAGTTCAAATTTTTATATTCACTCAGCGAATGTAATCTCTGTCCTTACAATTTCCATGGTATTGAGGCTGGATGTTATTTTCTCCTATCTAGTTACAGCATGTTTGTTGTCCAGAGATGTCATTCATTATACCATGACCAATTCTTTATTATCTTTCTTACAGAAGCACAAAGTGCAAATGTTTAATGATGGCTTGCTGTGTTAGTGGTAAAATACCATATATGGATATCAAGTTTTCATTAGAATAAAGAATCACAACTGAATACACTTATTGCCAATTTACTGAATTATTGGACATTAAAATTATGATTTTCAACAATAGTCAATGCTTCAGAATGAAACTTATCATCAACAATGACTTAACATGCATGTCAGTCATATTCTTGTCATAGATATTTGAACCCTGTCAGCTAGGAAATCTTTTATAGGCATTTTGAACATATAAGAACATGAGAGGATTCTAGATAACAACTTCTTCATTGTAAAACCACGACATATCAGAGTATATGCATGCTAACTCCTTCATCAGCTAAGGTGTATGGGGATAACACAATGGGCTACATGTATTCCTGCATGCATATTGCAAAGACAATATCGAGGAAACTAAAGTCAAATGAATGACAATCATTTACATTAGGTTTAGCAATATAAACATGAATGAATTGTTATGCACAAAATCTTGCTCTCAACTTTGCTGATTCCTGTTTTGAGAAGGAAGTTTGAACGTTAAAGAACATTAAGAGATGAAGAGTCTAGTTAATTAGTACCTGGGTCCTTAGTGGAACAGTTCTTCCCCACAGAGTGAACCCATGTCAAGGAACAAAGATTGCAAGGCAGGGGTCCACTGTTCTGGAATCTTTTATCAAATACAATGTGGTACAGGATGTGGACGTGGCCAGGAGGGTCACCTAAATAGAGGATTTTATATGAGTGTCTATGAAATACTATGGTAAAGGCATGAGTACCCAAATATTAGTATTTCCTGAGCGAGAGCAAGTTATATATTGATATTTCGGCACAATGTTGTGAACATAGTTTGTCATTGGCACGCATATGATATTCTGTTTATTATCAAAATCAAAAATAAAAGGAAATTATCAAAATCAACCTCCAAGAATATGCGGTTTACTGGCCGTCGTAATAGAGAAACTGTGACATCAAAGCATCATTTATGACCTGACCTCACAATGAAAAGGTGATATTTTGCCCAAGGGTATAGTATGAAAAATATGAACCCCAATATGACTGCCCTTGTAGGTAATAAGTGCCGGTTATTTCCTAGCACCTGACAGGCTTCAGGTCATGCTTGATGCAACTTGCATTTGAGCAGCAAGGTTACAGTAATGGCTGCAGAGATTTCTGACCACCAAGTCCATGACTGGTTATAATGGAGCAGTGTTTTGTCTTACAAAGGGTACCTGCTTGTTTGTTGAGTAAGTTTGTGAGGAAGAAATACCCAACATAAGATGACAAATTAAGAGAAGAGACAGTCAGTATTCTTATTAGCATGGTCAGGATGTTTGCTGATCTTCTGGTTATTTGGAATACATGATGGTGGTATGACCAATTTTAACATCCACATTTAGTGCTTGTTATTTAGCATTGTGTTTTACATATAAACGGTACCTACTTGTTTTATGAGTATCTGTGAGGACAATTCATCCAAGACAAGATTCAGACAATCTGTGATTTATTCAGTCTTTGAAAGGTGTTTAGAAGTGTGATATCTTTGAATTTAGACCATGTTTTCAGAAAAACAACTTCTTTACTTTGAAGAGACACTAGGTATCTGTTTGACTGCCACTCACAGGCCCTTGGTTCGAATCCACCTGGAGGTTGAAATTATACTCAATCAGCTTCTCATCAATCAAAAAATAGAACCTGTAGAATTTGCTGGTAGACTGACAGATTGCGCACTAGCTTTAGATGATATGTTATGGAGGCAAGTATTTGATGTATAATCTAATTAGTTTGGTCAGGATGGTTTGCTGCTTTGCTGGTTATTTCCAACCACCTATCATCCATCACTGTCTCTGTTGGGCCAGCTAACAAGATGTAAACATTCTTCGTTTTGTCGAGTTCAGACTCGGCAGACATAAACAGTTTACACAGCTTCATCAGCATCTTCTGGAGATGGACAACCTGCTGGCCTCAAGCTTGAAAATGTGTTCAGATTGCTATTTAGAAAATTATTTTGCACAGAATTACTTCAATATCATATAGAGAAACCTTTACTTGCCTGTACCGATACCTGGAAGGAAAACCGTATTAAGTTGGTTAACAGCGACAACTAATTACTCTGACACTGAAAATTTAGAAAAATATTTTGTGCAGAATTTCTTTGATAGTTGGATTGTAAACTGTGAGGTGTTGGAACCAGATGTTATTTGAGGATCCTGATGAGTTGGGATTTTTTTAATTCTGGACACAAGAAAATCACATCCATGTAGATAGAAATTAGGAACATTATGTTTGTACTTTGATAGATATTGTGCAAAACTGTAATCTCATTCAAAGTCACCTTTGAATATCTACCGAAACCCTATCCTCTGGTTTCTCCCTGGTTTAATACTACTTGTACCTTCACACTAAGCCTACATGATACAATCACCCTCAAAACAAGCAAAGAGCACTATTGACTTATGACCTACCACCGAGGCAAAGCAGTATAAATAGAAATACACTTCCATGGTATAAAAACCATGTTAGGTTCCTGAACCAGAGGAGATGGTCTACCCCTTGTTGAACTGACCATCGTGGAGGATTCATTAGCTTTATGTGTTGTGATCCTCCATTCAGATGTGCTTCACATCCCCTTCAGATTGAAACCGGTCGTTACACTAATCAACCAAGACAAAATAGAATATGCTCTTTATGTAAAGATAACTTTATTGAAAATGAATTCCACTTCTTGCTTGTATGTAAATGTTACCAACATCTAAGACGCTTGTATTTACCGCATTATTTCTATTCAAATCCAACTATTCATAAATTTAACATGCTAATGTCAACTGAAAATCACGATGTTGTCCAAAACCTATCAATATTTATTTACAATGCTATGACTCATAGAGATTCATTGTTACGTCAATAATATATTGACAAATGTTTATCATGTTTATTAACTTATAAATAGTTACAGGTAATGAACAATAAATATCTAATGCACATATGTATCGCTCTGTGACTACTGAAATGTAGACTGGGCCTATGGCCTCCACTACAAATGAATAAAGATTGATTGAAAGATTGATTGATCCTCCAAGAAGGAAGTTTCAGTTAAATATGGACATGCTGAATGAGAACCTGCAGCTAGCTTGTAAACAGATTCCTCTTTTATACAGCCATTGAGCAGGACTCTTCTGGTTTGTAGGACATGAGAATATAATAAGATGTCATTTTTCTTCTAAAAACAATATTTCAAAACTGAACAACTGACACCTTTATGAAATATTAAGAATGTGTGTTCAGTTGGTTGGTGTTCTTATGAATAAGTGACATACAGAAGGGAACCCTTCACCTGTGAATAGAAAGTATTCTTATATCGTGTGCTTTTGAAACTGACAGCTTCTAGATCATACCCTATGTAAAAGAGCTGTGATTCTTATAAAGAAGTTACTCTGTATGGTTTGGCATCAATTTATTTACTTGTCCAATGTTTATTCTCATAAATCTTGAAAAAAATTCAAATACTCAGTAAATTTGGATAAGGTATCTTCTTGAAATTGGTCTCAACAGCATTGCAGTTGTTAAATTCTTTGCAAATAAACCAGAAGGTCCATCGGGGGCTTCTTAGTTCATAGGAAGTGGATTTGGGCCATAATACAAATTACAAAAAGGTTAAGAATCACACAGCGCCAGTGATCCATAAGTTTTGCAGAAACCTTCATGAGGAATGATATGATGGACTTTGATGGAGCAAGACCCTCGGAGGATTTCTCACCACTCTCTTGACAGGACAAATGGAAATAAGCACAACATTTAGTTATTTTTGTGGTAACTGAAAGTGAAGTTTATTTGGAAATGGGGTTATTCACAGAGATGGACAAGGTTAACATAGTCCCTTTGAGCCATGCAGTTGATTTTATTGTTTATTACTTCTTTCCTGGATTAGGATCCTGAAATAATTTATGTTTTATACTTCTTTACCATATAGTGATCGTTTCTGAGGAAGTGGTGCCCTCTGGTAGCTGTTGAGGGATATTATGCAGGTTAGGGTGAAGTAACAGTGGAAATGATACAATCTTGTCACAAATGTGATTTTAGAATATCTGAACAAGGTTGTGAATGATACTTGCAACATTCTTGTGATTCCAAGTATAACACGTTTGTGTTTCATCTGTTTATTTGTAAACGAATGATGTGGTACAGAAGTCATTTGACTTTCAAATCCCGTACACAACTGCCCGGTGTCCTAGGCAATGGTTACTTCTGGTTATCCGGTGCTAACGTAAAATACATTAGCTACCTATGTAATAATGTTACAGTACTAACCATAATTAAGTTATGTTAAAGAGATCTTAATTGGGCTCTATGCTATTAGTCATATTACAAGGTATAGCTCTAGTTCAGATTCTTACCTGGCAGCGGTGCTGAATAACTACATAGTGTGATTTCATTTCTCGTGGTTTAAACCATATCCAGGGGCATATCTGCTGAGATGGAAGACATTTCCATGTCTAGTACTAGCTACAAATATCATAAAATGCACATGGCTTTTAATATACAGTGACTTAGAACATAAACAGGATCATCGAAGGAAAATGGCATGTTGCGTACAAGGGGTGCAGGCTAGGGTGGAGACACTCGTTAGTTGATCAATAAACCAGTTTGGACAGGTATGATGAACTTGTGATAAAATGGAAATATAAGTTATCTGCCCTGGTCATTTTGGTTAATATCACTGTAAACATAACTTTATGTACTGCTGTTTATTCATAACATCTTGTGTACCCGGTTGTCTCAACAACTTCTAGCTTGCCAATCAAAAAACAGCTGTTATTAAAGGTATATATGGATAATAAATTTGAGGTTAAACCTCTTTTCAACTTAAATTAATCAAATCATTGCAAAAAATGATGAACACTTTCGTAGGTAAGTCATGAAAAATTGTGGTGACTAGGAAATGAAGTCTGAGGCTTCAACACAACCCATGTACCTGAATACATTTATCTCTGTATTTAGCCCAGTGTAAAACCAAGCTATTATTTATTGAAAACCATTCTTAGATTATGTGACCTCTCATCATGTCTGACTTCGTCCAATGGACATCCCAGGTATATAATACTGCTCAGCTCTCCTCTGATTGGTCAAAAATTATAAACCAAACTAATTTAACTAAATTAAACTTTTTGATTGGTGCCAAACTGTTTGATGAATTAATTGAGTTTTTTTAATTCTTTTATTGGCAAAAGCTTTTTAATAAAGTACTTAAATTTGAATACTTTATTTCGACAATTCATAAACACAAAGAACTGGCCACATCTTTTTTACCTTCATTTAAGGAAATATCTACCATGGCCAGAGTTTAATAATGTAGTTTGTTTATTCGGTTTCTACTGATGCAATAGTTTTATCTTTAGTAAACATTTTGACAAAACAGCTTTGAAATTTGTAAATAGGAGCCGGCCAACCATTTATTTGCAAGTTTGGTATAGGGCCGACTGTTCAAGTGTCTAGTAAGCTAGCCTGACATGGTGGTTTGTCGGTCCATTAACAGGGTTGAGGAAGAGTCTGCCAATTGCTTTAAAGAGTTGATTGGTTATTTGATAGTAATGTGTTTTCAACACTGGCATCAGGTTTTGAAATATTCTATTATTGCATTTTTACAAAATCTATTTTTGAACTGTTGGTAATGTCATCTTTCAAAGGTTTTGCAATAATTGTTTTGAAATCTTTTTTTTTTAAAAGTTGAGTTGATTCAAAATGCGGCAGACAGGTGCCTGCATACAAGCGCGAGAGCCACGCTTCACATTATCAAAGCGTTTGCAGAGTCTTACATTTCTCTGTGAATAATTGATCAGAGGATTTATGCACCTAGATGCTTGATTGTGCAACGGCTTAAGTGATTCACACAACTGGCATAATTAGGTTGAAGATCGTGTGCTTTTTGCACTGTCTAGCACACATTTCAAACACAACATTCAAGAACAATTTAATTTAGACAAGGCTTCTGATAAGAATAGTTTGAGTCCATATAGTGACATGTAGTTTAAATGCTTGTGTCGTTGAAAAGTAGATAAAAATACAATTTGTGTCTCACAGAACTTCAACGTATATACAAGGAACAAAGGTTCTGTGGAAGGCAGTTATTTTGTTGATTGGCAATTAATCCTCCCCTTCCCAAGTCCATTAAGAAACTGTTATAGAATGTATAATTAAGTAATTAATGTGTCATACATTGAAATATTTTCTACTTTTAAGCAATTTAATTACTAAAATAAGTTTATATTTGATTAAAATTATTTTGTGTGTTAAATGTCTTTTCCTTTTTTGCAGGTAAGTTCATTTTGCTGATTATTACCAAGCATTGCTGCAAGGTAAGGCAAATCTATATAGATAACATACCTGACCACATTCACCACCTGATCAGATTCAGATTTTGAAGCAACCTTAAAGAAACGTGATTTAGGACCAATTTCTTACTTAAACCTTGATACAGATTTCGAAACAACCTTAAAGAAAAATGTCATATAGGACCAATTCTTACTGAAGCCTTGATAAATTAATATCTGCCCAAAACAAATATTGTATTTTTTTAATCTTTTGAAGGAGATACCTATTGCAGATCACACTTTGATCCTCATTGATTGGTCAAGATTAATTGTAAATCTACTAAATCTTCCAAACCATAACCTTAACTTAAATACTTAGGTCTAAAGTATGCATTAAATCCTTTTTTCATTGATTTGGAAAGATGTGATATAAATTGATATATATCATTACAACAGAATTTATGATAACAAGAGCATGATATACCAAGCGTACCTTTATGCATTGGAGTCAGATTAGAGAGGATTAGATTAGGGTCAGATTAGCAGATTAGGGTGTTAATACACACCTGTATACCCATGATTCTGCATAGATTACATTGTGATATATACATGCATGTCCACTCAGAGCAGATATCATATTTCAACAGCTTTGATATACGCTTACCTGTACATCTACATGTCTGTACTGATTTCAGAATATGTTCAAAACACCAACATTCCCAATCAAAACAGATATCATGTTCCAGCCAATTATATGATAGTGTTATTCTCTAAGTTTGCAGGGAAATAAAAACCAGGTTATGTTAAGGATAACATACAAGTAACCGTACATTCGTGAAAAAGAATGTACGAGCCGCGAAGCGGCGAGGACATTGTTTTCACGAATGTACGGTTACGAGTATGTTATCTGACTTAAAATACAGCCTAGTTTAAAGTGTTTTTTGTATGACCTGCTTTGGTTTATGATAATAACATTCGTATTTCATTGCATAATTATAACACAAAAAACGTTTTTCAATAAAACAAAATCCTTTAACAAAATTTGAGATGGTCCCAACTCGTTCACCGGTCATTCTTAATGCACGTGCAACGTAACCAACTTGCCGGTACATTCTTAATGCACGTGCAACGTTACCATTTCGCCAGTACATTCTTAATGCACGTGCAATGTATCCATCTAGCTAGTACATTCTTAATGCACGTGCAACGTTACCAGCTTAATTCACGTGCAAGACGTTTGAAACCGCAATCAGCTTGGGATTTGGTATAAAAGGAAGGTGGTCTTAATTCAACTTAGACATTATGTATGGCAATTTTGTTGTTGAGTGGGAAGACATGGCCGAGTATCCACACTTCGAAGACATTTCTTCAGAGGATGATTTTGTGTTATCAAATAATGAAACCAATTCCCTTCCGGGGACCATCTCAAAATTATTATTGCTCAATTGTCCACATAGAAGCAGTAGATTCTTGTAGGATAATGTATGATTGAAACAATACAATGACGTCACTGCTGTATTTTAACAAATCATAACAGCTTGATATCATGTTTTATCAGATTATATGATAGTGTTAATCTTTATCATTCTGTACTGACTTTAGGGAAATAGATACCAGTAAATTATAATTATGAATAATTTCATGTTTCAGCAGATGAGATGTAGTTTTACTTGAAATGTAGATAAAAGATTTGGCATTGATTTCAGTCAATTGAATAGTGATACACCTAATCAGATCAGTTATGATGTATCAGCAGTTTAGATGTAGTTCCCATTCCCACCATCTAGGTTTCTACATTGATTTAGGGCTGCTCTTGCCTAATCACAGAGAATGCAACTTGATCCCTATCATTTCCAGGTCCTATATGATTTTAGCTTGCATTATTTATGTGTGTTAATGTGGAGTGTGGATAGCCCTCCCGAGGGGTTACTCATACTGCCAGTGTTCGAGATAAGGCCTGGAGACGTATCATATTGTTGAGTCCAACAATGAGATCCCCGGATGAAAATCAGGGACTCGATGAGGCAATAGCAGAGTCTGATTGACATCCAGCATGCATTCATATTGATTACTGTAGGTAATTATACTTATCTTGCATGTGTGTACGTCAACCTCCTCCGGATTAGAGTCTGGTGAATTAGTGCACTATGTCAGCGGATATCGGTCCACGGAGATAAACGTTTCATGATCTGCTCAGATAGGTGCTCGGTAATTGAACAACTGAACACACTCGGAACAACCTTCCTTCATATCCCAAAACTTTTAGCTATATACATCATGCTTCAAGTTGAAATATTATTCATATATGACCTGCCCACACTTATCAAAAAATATTTGGAAAAAAGTTCTACTGAGTTATTATCTTCACAATTGTTGAGTCTGGTCCCTAGAAATGTCAAAAGTTAAGGTTTCTCTGTCAGGTTTGTCAGGAAGGGGAACAGGGGGGTAAATCATGTCATAAGACAAGCAACAAGTAGCAAGGTGTCTGCAGGGACAAAGCAAAAGAAATGGATAGATTTATTTGCAATGATTCTGGATTCTGCATACTTCTCGTGTTGAACAGTTCTCGTGTTGAACAGATGAGTATATGATCATTCTGAAAAGAGAAGGTAGGGAGAAGCAAATAATGGAATGTATACTACACCTGGACTTGAGCAGATGGTCTCAAGCTTTCAATGAACAAACAATATTTTTTTCACTTTGATAACAAAGAAAACAAAACCGATTCACTGTTATCATTTTTCATAACAGCCAGATATCAAGCACTAATTTGAGCAAACAAATCCATTTCCAAAATTGGAATCAGTGAAGCTCATCGCTAAATCAGTACAATTATGTGCTAAAGTTACTGAGTGATATGATCTCAAAACTCAAATGAACGGATGAGATCGATGAAGTATGTTGGCACAGACTGTCTGGAGAGAGACTCTCTGGTGACTCTAGCTTCTCTGAAAGCATGTGTTTATTGAAATAATAGCAAAGTTTGCATACCCATGTGTCTCTTGTAAAGCTCTCAACTGTCATTATATAAACTTTGTCAGCACTTGAAAGTTTTGTTTACATCTAAACTTTCACATTATGAACCAAGTTCACCAACCTCACTATTTGAAACTTAAACTGCAATCATCAAGTTTGAGAAGCGTTTAGGCAGAATTTGTCAACCATTCTGACCCCTCTATAGATTTTGGGAAAATAAGAGGATCTTTGACAGTGTCTTATGTAACCAAAACCTATAAAAACTGAATATATATGATCCATTCCGGATATCAAGTTGTCATTTACAACATTAAATTGAGATTAAATTGACGTCTAGATTAAGATACTGAAGACATAGTTGAGATTAAGATTAATCTGGTATAAATGTTGTTAAAGCATTAACAAAACAAAACAAAAAATTGTTTTTAAATATGTTGAATCAACTATCATTGTGATCTTCCTCCTCTTCAGTTAATCTTAGATTATCTTTCCTGAAAAGTCTTTATCATTACAGCGACTCATGTCCGCAATCGATCTCAAACCTCGACTGGTGACTCGCAGCTTGTTCTGTGTTGTTAACAGACAAGTTGATTCGACAACTCTTTGTTTGTTGCTCGTAAATTGCTGTGAACGGAGTCTCGTAATAGTTGCTAGTGACGTCTGATAGATTTACCAATAGCATGTAGGACAGTGGTTCGTCATTAAGGACTTGGTTGGCAGGTGCTTATTGTAGCAGGTCCAGACTCATTTCTCTGGAAGGCTTAATTAACACTTTACTTTCTGATTTCAATTCTTCAAAGTAATCAAGAGTTAGAAATGCACAGAAATCATGTTTTGTTAGAAGACTTGTATGTCATTTTGATAGTGGACAAATATAGCATTGTTATATTTTGAATCGCACTGTGTGCAATCATCAAGAATGGTGTTCTTCATTGAGAGGACTCAGTTGAGGGATTTAAATCCACACCCTCTTTAAGTCAGCAAATGGAGGCACCATCCGTCCCAACTGCTTATCTAATCAACCACCAAGTCTTGTCAAATTTCTGAAGTCTGTTGACTGAGGTTGTGGGTCAATTAACAAACATGACTTTGTTACGGGAAACATTTTTGAAGTAGGTATGAGGATAGAGAAAGGGATGCATATGTGATGTTACAAGGCAACCAGACTTCACACTCTTATATGCTATTTGTCATTTGCCTTTCAATTGACAAAAAGCAAATTTATTGATGTGATATCTAAAAGAGAAACAGCAGAAGTGAAACATGAAAACCAAATGAATTTACTGTTTGTCATTTGAAAGACAATAGCCAAGAACAGTCTAAATTCTGATTATGTTGAGGGTAATTGACACAGAGCTAGAGGATAATCATTGGTTTCAAGCCCTTAAGCTTGAGGGAAAATATCAATGAAGCTGCTTATGTATTGACCCATCTTTAGCAATGTCTTTATTTTTCTAATCCAAGATTTCCTTTGTTAGTGAACTCTGATTCATGGAAAGTGGCGGCTATATGTCTTGATACATTAGAAAAAATAGTATGGCTAGTGTTGATAAAAGAAATTGGCACTTTCCGCACCCCTAGCATGTGAAGAGTTAAGTTTATCTGGAAACAGTCAATAACATTTGTTTTCCAACAACAACAAGTAACATCCAGTTTGATTACCTCACAGCGTAATTTATATCAAATATTGTTTTAGTAGTGTTCAATTGAACAATTGAATTTCAAATTTTTCCAGTTTTATGTTAATTCTATATAGATATTGAAATTTTTTTAATAATGATTTTAAGAAATATAAAAAAATTTCCTTGTTGGTGCATCTGTGCGAATTATCTAATTTTTATACAGCATTTTTCAAGTACTATGACCCTTAGATTGATTACTTTTTCAGTGAAAATTAAAATCTGTAGAAATCTATAGGTACCTGTTGTTGCTCTCCTGACAGTTAGGGTACCAACAGGTCTGTTCTTTAACATGTCAATTTCAGTAGTAATATATTAAACAATTGCATAGTGCATAAATTTGAATTCAAATTAACTCTTTCAAATAATGAGGCTATACTATTGCACAGTCAGTTTAGCCAAAATTTGCTGTTATCAATTTAAGCTAGGTAGTTATATTTTTCCTCGTTATCAGTAAAGCATTGTGACTGGTTTTTATTGTATCTCTGGCAACTTAGTCTCTCCTAATTCCTGTGGGATAAATCTGATGAATCTCCTGTATAGCATGTGATAAGTCCATGTGATACGTCCATGTGATATAAGCTTCATATTGCACTGTCCAGAAGGCAGCATGTATATTTGCTGTGTAATCCTTTGTTTACTTACTTTCTGAAAGGATTTAGATATTGCCCTCCCCATAGAGTTCACCTGTAGTAATTAGCAGGTTCCATCATTGTCATAACACTCTTTGAGACAGTAGCTGAGGACAAGCTGTCACCTAGGAGAAGTCACCAGTTCAGCTTCCAAGCCAGACCTGTTCCTCTCTGTCCTCTGTTCAGCTGTCCAGTAGTGCCATCTGCCTTCACGTCTGCCCAATGAGATGTGGTATCAAACATCAGATTGATGAAAAGTATTTCAATAAGACATCCTCGATGAAGTTGTTATGCGCTAGTGAGGTTATTTAAAATTGAGCAGAAGCATGATATATGAAGTTTGAAGAGTTGTTCCAGTTGTTTTATGGTGTGTGCGAGCGAGGAGCAACAAGTGAGTTCCAGCGTGAGAGAGCGAGACTGGGAACTGGTATTGATCCCCAGCTGTGTCTCACTGAGAGGCTTCAGGTGTTCAGAGGGACACAATTTGGCCGTGCATCTCACCGAGAGACAGACAGATGGACAGAGAGACAAACTATTAACTTCTCTGCTTAAGCACTGACTGATAAAGCTCCAGCCGCTGTCACATGATCGTTCCTTTTAACCAGTCTGCCACATCCATAATTCATATGGATGATTTTTCTGGAATAGCTGTGGTAATTTCTATGGAAACGTGAAGCTAATTACTTGGCAGTTCATTAAGGTGTGTCATTGAGTGTAGTATTTAGCGGCGTGCTAGTTGGCCCATGGTCAGCTGTGCTTGTCAGGATTATCAGCCAGCAAATTATGTCATAGTCCTAAAGCTGCTGCAGCATCCTCAAAACTTTATTGGAGTTATTACGTCTATCCTGTTACTGGGAGGTGGCCGGCGGTGTGTCAAGGTTTGGAAGTGTTTAAAGTCTTCAGATGTGTTAAAGCTGAGATTTAATCGTAGGCCAGTCTCAAAGTGGGAGTCGATGTGGGGCTGCGGCAATGAACCGCTTGTGTCGGTGGAGTGTACGCCTCGTTCGATTGGTTGATCGCTATATCTTTGATGTGGGTAAGTACAAGTCATTAACCATCGCATTATGATCATAATCCCAGCTGATCACGCCGCTTTAATGCCTTTTAAGCAGTTAATAATACCTTCCTGGTTTCTCATGTGTGGTTCTCTAGTTGAAGGGATAAACTCTGCTTGATAGAGTTAAAAACTTTGTCATTTTTATTTCTTGAAGTTAATAAGGTTTCTGAATGTTTCCTCTCTTGCTGGTATTCAAATAAGGTGTTTGATTTGATTCCTTCAGAGTTTAGCCATTCAACTTTGATTTGTGATTATTTCGATTTAATATATGTAAATAGAGTATCATTGAATTCTATGTGATTTTAGACCTTCATTCAAGTTAAAAGTATTGTCTATATTTATTTAAATGATGATCATGATTAATAAAAGAGACCAATCTTCATAACATGACTTGATGACTGAATATATCAGACTGTATCAGATTATATGACAAAAGATAAGCTTTGGTTTCATTGGTGTTCAGGGTGTTCAGGTACTTATGTCAGCTATGTGTGGCTCCTGAGTAATTGAAAAATTCATCTAATTGGAGAAAAAAGGACTTGAAAAGTGATTTAACCAGCTTGTAAACCTGAGTTGATGTGATTGATCCCGGTGGTGGAGTCACAAGTCAAGTGACCTGCTTCCATGCATTCAACCAGCGATTACATTATATATAAGCTTACGTTTAACCACTTTTTCCAATCTACAGTCACAACTTAAAAGCAGCAGAAAATCAGGTTTATACTCACCATAAGCCATTGGCAGTCTCACCTGAGTGAAAAATGTAAACAAAATTCAAATTTTTATTTTTATTTAAAATCCAGCATTCATTAACTTAAAATACAGAATTTTTTTTGGCGATTTTCTGTCACAAAACGTACTCTTATCTCACAAACCCCAAAGAAGTTTATTGTTTAAACACTTTCTGCTTTGTGCAGCTCAGGCTATAGCGTTATCATAGTCAGCAGGGAGTTGAAATTTGTAGAATGAAGATGTTAACTTCTTATATTTCTGGAATTGCCCATGAATAAATCAATATAAAATACCTTACATTAGGAAACTTTGATTCCTGTCTGTCTCAGAATGTCCGTCACAACAAACAAGAAGCAGCCAATGAGAATTAGGTATGAATACTGGCTTCATTATAATTGGTTTATTAAAACAAGTTAAGATTTGTTTAATCAAAATGTAGAAATAAAGTCATAATGCTCGTGATATGAATTCTATATACAAATAATTATTAATAATCTTATGTACAAATGTGTTCAGTGTGTAGAGGAGCAAATCACTTCTGTGTAAATGTTCAAATATCAGTAAGAAATGTGTACAAATCAAACATAAAATGTAAGTAATTTTAAAAGCTGTTTAAACGTAGAGAGTGCCCCCGTGGTTATGTTATACGACACACATCATTGTATATATATGTATATATCTATATATATATACCACTTCCTGTTGCTCGGCTTGTCATATCCATACTCCCAGACACGGGATCTCAGTGTAGATTGTGTGGATTAAACATTAAACACTTTAAACACTCATTTCAAATTTGATATTTGAGTGCAAATGCCCCAAAGAATTATTTCTCTGTCTGTCCCAATTGGCTAGTTTTGTTGTAGAATGGAATATTACGCTCAAAGCCTTTACCATTATTGATTATTTCAGTCTTTTTTGGTGACGGTCAATGCATGGCGACAGTATCAAATTTCCCTCTTGTCAGTTTTTGTGAAAGTATAAAAATGAAAACATTATGAAGCTAAAGTTTAGTCTAACAGTTCAGTAAATGGGTTCCAATTTATGATTTTCATGTGTCAACCATTCATGAAAAAATAGCTGTTCTATGGAAAAGTACGTTTATCTCTTGCAGTGCCATTTGTGCACATTTGGTCAAATTCTTTACTACATAATTATCAAGGGATGCACTTGATGTGATTAACAGCTAATTAAATTACATTGAGATGAACTTTTTGCAGCATAATTTAAAGAAAGCTATACTTCATGGAGCTTATGTGGGAAAAAAGCTTTACCACATCAAGCATTTTGATAAGATACTGGTACATGGAGCATATTTGATAAAAATGAAGCTATATTGAATGTAGCATTTGCATGACACTGTAGCATTGAAGAAGTTTGTGTTTTCTATCAGAACAAAAGCTCCACTAATAGATACAGTCTATCGATACCTGCAAAACCTACCATAAATGTAACAGTAAAAACAAAGCATCGAATATTCATAAACATATGTCTCAAGTGACAGAATTCGGGCAGAGCACTGTTAATTCTTAGCCTATGTTTTTTTTTAGTTATTCATAGAATTCCTCGAAGTGTATTATTACCATTGGGCAGCTTATTCTTCCTGTGGGATTAGGGATCGAGCTCTGATTCTGCACAAAACAGCTCTTATCACACGGCCTCTACATATACCTGTTTGTGTATTTGTTAACTCTTTATCTTATTATCTTCTTGTCATTCTTAGCTCATCTGGCTTGAAAGGCTCAATGGGATTATGGCATGGCATGGCGCTCTGCGTCTGTCCACCTGTCCATCCCTCTGTAAACTTTTCGCTATTTCATCTTCTTGTCATAAACCATTTGCTCGGGAAATCTGAAATCTTGTGTACAGACTCCTTGAATAATGAGTTGGTGATCTTGGGACCCCTATTAAGGGCAACATGGACGATGCCCTAAAAACCTATTCTTATCTTCTTTCTCTGGAGCAAGAAGCCTGGAAAACTCAAACCTTGAAATAATATGATGAACGATGTAGGTGATTTTGTTTATCCTTATCTTTTGTTTAAGAAATAGAGTAGCCTCAACCATCATGTGTTTTGCAATAAAGTACAGTTTTGCCCTGAACTATTATAGTTAAAGCATGAGGCATGCGATTTAACTTGTGAAACTTGTTACAGTATTTTAGCCAAAATGAACCTAAATGAATTTGATCAAATTTGGCAGTGAATTGAAAATGCTTAACTAGGGCCATAACTAGTGACGTACTGTAACATTGTTGTTGTTATCGTCATGGGTCATTGTTTCGTGACGTCATGAAAAAACTACATTTTATTGCAGAATAAAGGATAGGCGTCGCTTTTGATCTTTAGCAAAACAATGCTAGCATATGTTGTATTGAAATATTTTTTTTAAATGTTATTAGTAATGACAGCATTTATGTTATCGGATTTGATACAGCACTATGATATTTTTACAATGTCACATTGAAGCAGTGCACTTTTTCCATGAATGGTAGTTAGAGTGGTTTTTAAAATGGCTCCTATGGTTTGTGTTTGCCAGCAGCAACATTTCAGATACACGAAGCAAAATATCCCAACATGATTAATTTTTATGAAAGCTAAGTGTTAATGATTCCTATATATTGGAAGTTGATGACTTTGCGACAATTGTCATGTTGACCAGCCGACTGATTAATAATATGACATGTGACAGGTGATGGAAATGTTATGTTGATATTGGAGACGTCACATCGGTATAGTTGCAGATGTCGGGAATTACTGGAGTAGCATGCATTGTTGATAATGTGTACAGGGGAGTTGATATGCCCGCGGCAGTTCAATTGTTAATGTTCTTGTACATCATCGTCAAAGTTCTCTGATTTCTGAGATATTTACTTACTGCTAAGGGTCAATGACTAGTATTATTAAAGCTATAATAGGGTCAAGATGGACTTTGTAGTCCAATGACTGCTAAGGAGAGAAATAAAAATGCAATATTGCTAGATGTGATCTTCAATGTGTGAACATTTGATTGTAGTTGCAAATTTGGTGAAGATATAAAAGTAAGAACAGAATAAGCTGAGCTATTATAAAAGCCTTACAGTTAATGGTGTTTCATTTACTTTTGTATTTATATTAACATTATTACATTATCACTTAAATCTTTCTGATGTGCAAAGGGCTCCACTGAACAATTCCTTGATGTCACCGCGGCAATAATACATGAAAGTAGTTCATTACGTGCAAGTGTTACCTTTATTCCCAATCTTTTGTATTTCATTTGCATTATTTGGTAGAGCTCCATCAGTTTCACAATTGAAATCAAGAAAGAGTTAAACAGTCTTATATTGGAACAGTTTGGAAAGTTCTTCTTTTAGCACAGTTACTTAGTTTTCAATCCTGCAGTATGGAACCTTTATTTTGTTGTGTTATGAGAGAGACTTTTGAAAATGGTAACGCCTGAGTTTTGTGTTTGATTTGTATTTCATAATGATACAAGGAAGAGTGATTCAAACTGTTTTGCATTTGATTAAACTGTTTGAAGGAGAGAGAGTAAATTACACTGTTTCGTGTTTGATTTGTCTGGCGACCTGCTAGTATCAGATACATCGTCTCTCCGTGTCTCTATTTATGTCACATCCTCCTGAAGCTGTTTCAAACTTTGATGAATGAGGAATTTCTTCTCACTGCTTTCTTGTTAACCCTTTACCCATTAGTCAAGGAATATTCAAGTGTCGGCCATAATTAACTAGTTTCAAATTTCAGGTGTGGTGAGGTGAATTGGGGTTTAACGCCACTTTCAAGAGTATTTCACTTATATCGAAGCTGCTAGTATTATTGCAAGCCTGCAAGATGATTGTGGCAATACCTGAGAGCATCCACTGGAACTAGCGAACCATAGGTGGTACTGCTTTGAAATTCAGTTTAGCATTGCACCCAAACCTTACTGTGTGTAGAACAGTTCTAAACTGCAGACAAAGCTGCCTAGCCCCTGGTGGGATTCAAACAGACCTCATGATTCGAAGCCAAGCTCACTAACCACTGCACTATCCCGCAACCTTAAATTTAAGATTTTTCCCTTTCTTTACAGATTCTCATACCTGATGATAGGCATCTCAGAAATGTTCGCAACTTGTTGATTAAAACAGCTCTATCGGAACAGAAAGTCTAAAGTCAAATTGGGGGATAAAAGTAAGAGTATCTCTTCCAAAAGGGTTTGTCACTGATCAACTGGCAGGAAAAGTGTTAAATTAATCTGTATGTAGATATTCTCTGCCAGTTTATGTGCAGCTGACAGCCAGCTGACATTCATTCCCATGGTGCTGTGTATCCAATTTCAACCATTTCCATGTCACAATGCTCCTGAGAGCTTCAGCTATTTCTTCAGTTTGGAAAATTGTGGAGAATTTTAATATTCTTTGAGAATTGTTTAACTTCAGAAAATTTGGTGTGTCAAGTTATCTGACATTTAATGTGAAGTGCACATGATAAAAAACACTGCTTTTACTTTTGCCACATGAAAATTGAAATTGTCCATTTTTTGGTAATTAGATATATGTATTCACTCATGTGTTTTTGTATCCATTTCAACCTAAAATTTAAATGATTAAAAGCTCATTTGATCATATAGATCTTTTTTTATTCAATTAAACATCATTTTCAGTTAACTGTAAAATTCAGAAAGTCATGTGTCCTAGCTATAAGAAATGTTATCTGTTAAAAAGATAAATAGTTTTTGTTATTACAACCTCTGTATACTGAAGAAACTTTACATTTTGAAGTATGTGCCTACCACTTCATTAGATGGTGAGTGGGAAGTAACAGAGAGCACATTAAAAAAGAAAATGTTCTCAACAGGATAAAGTATAAAGTACACAGATAATTTGATATTATGGTATTTGTGTATTACTGAGATCAAATGCATTAAGTATTCTTGGAAATTATCATTACCTCTCAAGATTGATCTATTTCAAATTCCTAAAATAATAACATATCGTGATCATTATTTCCAAGATATGGAACATATGAAATCTAGTAGCAAGCATTGACTTAAAATTGTTTCTTTCTACTGTGTTAGCATCCCAAAACACTCTCTCACATTACATAAATGCAAAGGATAATAAACATTTATTTTGTCATTATTGAATTCATATTTTCCACTAACATGGTTGGTGACACGTGGTATTGAGCATAGCTCAGTTGACCACTCTTAGTGAAGTTCAGCAACATTGGCCACGGCTTGCCGGATGGGTGGGTTACTAAGAGTTTGAAGGGTTGATTCCCTGCCCCCCACTGAGATAGAGTTGTGAGACTTGTTGTGTCTACATGGGCAAGAGATGTAATTTGAAATGTGCCTCTTTTTAACCGGCAGGAAATTGGTACCTGCATGGTAAAGCAGTGTGTTGGTGGTGACCTTCTCGCGACAGATATGTTATTTCTGGGTAAAAATGTTGGTCACATCTTGAGCATGCACTATTGGAAGTGTGTGCCTTATAAATATCCACAGTATCATTATTACTTGTCAAAAAAAATCAGGAATAGAAATGATGGTGTCGTGATCTACGTTCATTAGTGCAGTTATTCCAATTATACAGACTCATTGTTTGTTGACTCAACAGTGTATACAGCAGCTTGTATGTGTGTTTATATAAATCTTCAAGCCAAATGAATATAAAATCAATTTGGAAAATTTTATTTTTTAAAATATTCTAGTTTGTCAGTGAAATGTCAGTGCATGAAGAGCATTTAATTAGAAGTGAATACATTGCTAGGAAAAGTACAATTTTCAGGATAACAACTCCCTTTGGGTGAACCTACATAATGTCTTACCTTACTCCATCAATTATCATTGGTTCTGTATTTCCAATGTAAAGTCATTTTATCTTGATTCTGACACTGTCCATTTTGTTAAAAATGTTTTCACAGTTCTTTGATATAGCATGCTAGGCTTCGTCCTCTATATCAGATTCTTTGTATCTAAATGGAAAAATAAGTAAAACAGTCTGCAGGAACAAGTATTGATCGCTAAATTTGTGCAAATCTGTAAATGTTATACTTAATTTCAGCAAATATCGAAAGAAAATATCTACTTATTTAGACAAATTCAGCTGTTCAAGTCGTCACTCATGTCATCAATAAATTGGTAAGTGCCCTAGATTATACAAATTATCAAGGTAAAGAACTTTCCTGTAATATCAATTTGTGACTGAATAACATGTCACAGTCTTTAATTGATTAAAGGAATAGCTGTTTATTGAAATAATAACAAAATAATTAACATTTTACGGTTATTTATTGAACACAAATAGTTCTGTTTATATTGCGTGACTGTCACTGCTTCTAACCAGCGTTATTCACGTGTCAATATAAGCGTCAACAGTATCACTGACCTTTCACCTCTCGTCATTGATTACAGCATGTGCTAATGACAGCTTCAATAACATTATTAATGTATTGAACAAGTTTCCTTTAAAATATAGGGAAGGAGGATTGATTTGGGTGTATACTTTTGGGTAAATGTTTCCTCATGATTAAGATATTGAAATAAGTATAGAGAAAATTTGTTAACATATTGTAGACAACAACCAAAAAAAGACATTATTTTAATGGTATGCTGGTTTACCTATTGAGTTACCTCCCCTAGGTTGTCTAACAAATGATAACCCCATTAGTCTCATTGTAGCGCAAAGTGCTTGATCTCTGCTGCTCAAAATTTTTCATTTACGATTTCTCAAAAATCATTTGTTCCTGGATGACAAAAACTTATATTGCTGATGCATTTTTTGGACAATTATTATGATGAATTGTAGATTGAAATTCTGGACATATAGTTGCCTCTCGCTGTAATTGTTTTTATTCAGCCATGACTTCATAACCTTATATTATTCATATGCTTTCTGTCCAAAATCCTCTCATTTTATTGATTTTTTTGTCAGCTAGCAGAAAGTCTATATTTCACTGGTTTAAAAAAATAAGAAAAGAATTAAGCTTTGTCTGTAAAGGGAAAAAAGCATTATCTATATCTGTCATAACACATGAATAAAACGTTTTTTTAAATATTTACATACTTATCATTTAGTTTATTGTCCAATATGAATTAGTTCTATTTTAAAAAATAAATTCAAATGCTATGGCTGAAGAAAATGACAAGCCAGACTTAATCTAAGTGACCTAATACGATCCCTCACCTACCTGTCATTGATCTCAACAGGTGCTAATGACAGTTCGCTGGCACTGTTACCTGTTTCTTTCTCTAACCTGTGTGGATCGTTACTGGCTACAAAGTTCATCGACAGATTATTGACAGTCGGAGATCAGTCTGTGCTGCTGAGAAAACTAGTGAAAGGTTTTATCGTAATAACTTTGAGAACAGATGTATTGAAACATTGGTCGTTTAACCTGCCTCCTTGTTGAATAGTTACGGACTGCGGTACAGGTTGAGTCTGACAATCAATGAATATTCTGCTATGATCCTTGGTATTTAAATCGTATTGAAACACTGGGACTTCAAAAGAGACAGTGGTAGTTTTTTAGATGAATAAAGTGATCTCATGAAAACAAAAATAAATATTACCAATTTAATTGCATGACTATGATTTTATTTAAAAGAAGCTGTTCTATATCGAACGTATCATGCTCTGCTAAGCTATGTCAATCCTTCAAATGATTAAAGGGCGATCACACACAAATTCATGGTCACCAGTGGCTTTATGCTTTATATTTGACCATTTCTTTTACAACTGTAGATAACTGAGTAATGAGGGGTTTGACCCTCTGAAGATGACACATTTGACGTAAAGTACTTTCTTAAGACAAAATTCTATGATAAAATTTGCAAAGCATGTTCTACTACCCCATTTACCTGCCCTCCTATTGAATGGTTATCGATTGCCAGTGTGTTGAAAATTGACAAGTTTGTTGATAGTTAATTCCTAAACTCCAATAGCACAGTCTGTAGCTCACAGATATCTGTTTTGTAACATTATAAGCGAATAATATTTATGATGACTCAGCACTCAAGAGAATCTAACAGCTAGATTTGTAAACTGATTTATGATACTATTGTGGGTGAAATACCAGGATGTATTAGTGAGACTAATCCGTGTTCACAGTCAATAGTGAAATAACATTGGAACAGGTTATCAGTTGCTAGTGACTGACAACAAAAATGACATGACGTCATCACACAATGCTCTGAGGTAATGGCATGCCCATGTTGTCATTTTGTTGCTTTGGTTACAGGCTCTTTCAGGTGCCAACAACAAAAATACAATTTGATTTCCATAAAAATACTAAAATTAAATCATAATATAAAAAGAAATATATCTTTTCTTGACAGATACCATGTTTATCTAATCTTGTGAGGCAGATAAGGCAGCAACATTGGTGATAATATAAATTTTCTACCTCATTCGATGAGATAAACATAAGTGTTTGTCAAGAAAAGACAAATATCCTCTATATAATTTCATCCTGGAGAGGTTTAATGTTAAGCTCTTTACCTGCACTTAGTAGCAGCATGTTTTGTATGATCTTGATTTCCTGAAATGTGGTCAAGAGTACTGAGTATAAATGCTTAACTCTTTGACTATATGCTTACCTATTAATTATATACCTACCTCTTTGACTATATGCTTACCTATTAATTATATACCTACCTCTTTGACTATATGCTTACTCTTTTAATCATATGCTAACTCTTTTAATCATATGCTAACTTCTTTAATTATATGCTTACCTCTTTAATAATATGCTTACCTCTTTAATTATATGCTTACCTCTTTAATCAAATGCAAACCTCGATCTTTAATGATGTGCTTACCTCTTTAATCATATGCTTACCTCTTTAATCATATGCTTACATCTTGAATTATATGCCTACCTCTTGAATTATATGCTTACCCCTTTAATTATATGCTTACCTCTTTAATTATATGCTTACCTCTTTAATTATATGCTTACCTCTTTAATTATATGCTTACCTCTTAAATTATGTGGTTACCTCTTTAATCATATGCTTACCTCTTTTATTGTATGCTTACTGCTTTAATTATATGCTTTCCTCTTTAATTATATGCTTACCTCTTCAATCATATGCTTACCTCTTTAATTATATGCTTACCTCTTTGATTATATGCTTACCACTTTAATCATATGATTACCTCTTTAATCATATGCTTACATCTTTAATTATATGCTTACCTATCCTTAGATTGTAGAGAACATGAAAATATGATAGATATGTGAATTAGTGCAAAGCACAGAAAACATTTGAACAAAGAAAAGTAAGCATATCACAGTTAGTAGAAAATGTATAAATATTTTTTTATAAAGTACCTCATGAAAGAGTAAGCAGATATATTTTTTATTTATGTATTCACAATATGTTATTACAAGCAAAACCTTGCTTTTTACTTATCTAGTTCTAATCTTTGACCTACAAAGGTATTAAATCAGTTGTGAAAAAACGTTGTATAACAGAAAACTTCATGATTGATCTTTCATTTATCTATGCACACTTTTCACTGGTATGTAGTTCTTATGTTGTTTTAATTTGGTGCATAAGGACTGATAATATACAAATTTCAGGATTACAAGGAATGGAATATATGAATTTATTGGACAAGAATAACTTGTAATCCTATTTGGAAAAATTTGTTTTTTGGATATCATTTTGTTTGTATTTTACAACTTGAGTAACTTTTGTTTCCCTTGTGCAAAGGCTGATTTGTTTAGGGGTGAAACAAATGTTCTAAACAAAAGACTTTTGATACTTTGAGGCAAAGGTGCTTGTCATTTTTTAGCTGACGTATATGGACCTCGGACATTCATGCTTTTCACAGTTAAATAAATTGTGTCTATTTCAGCAAAATTTAATTAAATTTGATGGTGTATTTGAACATATACTGGTGTAGTGGTTAGCATGCTGGCTATCATGTCAATGTTACTGGGTTTTAATCCTGTTGGAGGTGCGATATGCATAGTGGTAGAGCATAGTGGTGTTGAGGTTAGCATGCTGGCTATCACGTCAATGTTACTGGGTTCTGGTTTGTGACCAGGGCCTTGTACACTGTGCTGTGTCCCTGGTAAATACACTCTGCACATTGCACTTGGTCTACCCAGCTGTACAAATGGGTACCTAAACACTGTAAAGTACCTACATGGCCATGCAAACCACTTAAAAGACTTCATCAGGTACTGTTCCTTTAGGGTATAAATAAAAATTTGTTTGCTTTGAGCATATTATGTCATGGATGTAGCAATCATACAAGAATGCTTTTATTTTTTTTATCTATTATCATAAGATGTTGTCAAGTATTATTCAGAGTACTGATTGACATAGTTTGACAATTTGAAACTGCCAAGATATAGCAAGAAAAGTGAGAGGAAAATACTTCGTGGAGGTCTTTGGAGTCTGTCTGAATCGTTATGAAGACATTTGAAATTATTTTTTTTTTATTGCGGATGAAATAATAATAATAATAATAATAATAACAATAATAATAATAATAATAATAATGATAAGTCCATTTCTAATGCGCTAAACTCAACACCCGAAGTTATGCTCACAGCACTACATAAATGAGTTGTCCACTAGTTGTCTCACATGATAAAAAGCGGTATGAATGAATGACATCATGAAAATGTGATTAGACGAAAGATATAGGGGACAAGCTTAGAAGAATAAAAACCCAGAACAGATATATTAAGCATATTAAAACGAGGAAATTAAATTAAAGTTGCACACTTTGGTACAATTTCAGTTACAGAGAATTCCCACTAAGAGAAAAGCCATTCATTTGTCCCTGGATTTGACCCTTATAGTTAAGTTTGTATCAGGAACATACTCAAACACTGAAATGAAAAAGTTAAGAAGGGGCCTGAAAATGAAAAAAATATTTAAGTAACATTGATAGAGAGGGAAGAACACAGATTGAAGAACTGGTTCTTTGATATGCCTGGCCTGGGATGGGCAGGATGATTATCTATTGAAGTGGATCCCGGGGGACCAGTTAAACACCCATATGGATATCAACTGTATAGATTGGGCATCCCATAAATGTGCTGTAGACAGTAATTGATTTACAGAGACAGGATCTGACAGGGACACTGGCGGTCTACATCTGATTAGAGATGAGAGGGCCGGCAGTGGACCTGTAGTGGACCTGTAGTGGACCTGTAGTGGACTTGTAGTGGACTTGTAGTAGGAGATTGGGTACACTTGACTGACAATACAGCCATATTTGGGAGCGTGATACACTCACTGAGTCTGTGGCTGGGAAGTAGTATGATGGAGACTTGAGCTCTGGCGAAGGAGGCTATTTGTAAACTTGTAGGCTTGATTTCCTTTGTATCAAACACTCTTTCTAAGTTAAAACCTTTCTTTTCCAGCACTCTCTGTAAACCAACATCACTTAAAACTGACCTCTCCCTCTAGTGACAATTCTCTTATTCAACACTCCCTGCAAACCAACATCACTTGCAACTTTTTATGTTTCTTTTAAATACTCCCTTTAAACCAACGTAACTTGCAAATGAACTCCCTATTTAGTGACAATTCTGTTATCCAACACTTCCGTGAAACCAATGCTCTATCTTTTCAAGCATCATTTGCAAATGACCTCCCTCGTTATTTCTCTAATCCAACACTTTCTCTACACTGACATACCTGTGATCTGACACTTCCAAACCTTTCACTTTCTAAACCAACATACCTTTATACTGACATTCCCCTTCTCTTCATCATGTAAGAAACTCCATCTTGACAACAACCCTCTAAAACAACCTATCTGCCTTGACAAAAAAGTTGAACTACACTTCATATCAATATTATTGTTTGGTACACAAATTTCAGACTATATCTTAATCCATCTATCGACGCTGACTATGCATAATTCTTCATGAATAAACTTGCTACTGTGATGTGACTGAAAAACTCTGAAAGTGACTTTTGACTCCAAATCGACTCATCCCCAAATCATATTGTCATCAGGGTCCAAGTCAATGAAAGTAAGCATTATAGGTAAAAAGTGCATCCTGTAAGTCTATAATGATTTTTTCCGGCAACCTACATGAATTGACGAATAATTTGTTATTATGTAAGCAACATGTAGATAATTAAATGACATGTTTGTACAAGTACCCTTTCTGTACTATAGCTGATAATAAAGATTGCTTCAGGAGATAATCTGTCTTCAGTAATCTGTTCTCAGCGGAAACGTCGTCATTGCGGACGGATCTAAGTGCCAGGAGCATGCACCTGTCCACACTTACATTAGCATGGGAAACTGTCTGCTTGCACTTTGTGTCATGGAGACAAGACTTGTAGACAATAGAAACCTGGAAGTGCTTGGCTATATGATTAGTCATTGTGAATGTGAGCATGTTTGCTTTATGATAGTAAATTGTTCACTTGCAAACTTATTTCTAAATGAAAAAATACTTACAATAAAAATGTTACTCATAAACTCATTGTTGTGATATACAGATATGGGTCTTTGTTTCCAATATGGTTGGCTCAATAATGGAGGATTATCCACTGTACAATAAGACACTTTACTTATAGAAATGCTTGGATCCTGTGATGGGTCACACTGAGAGGGCATCATGTTGAGGTGCATATGCTTTGAAATACAGCTTTTTGAGTAACTGATTTAATTTATTTGAATTAATCTGATATTCCAGACCTTCTTTGTTTACATTGTGTTTGAAAAGGGAAGTAAGAGGCCAGATAGGCTATCCAATTGAAACTCTGGTGAATTCGAATAGACAATTGTCCACTTTCAATTGATATATGATGTTATAAAACTTAGAATACTTGATTACACCCAGTTTTATACCACTTTTATTAAACAATTTAATTACTGGTTATCTAATCAGTGAAGTGAGTTAATTATAACTGCCATTGGTTAAATAAATAAAATGGGTAAAAAGAGGGCTGTTTTAATCATCTAAATTGCAAGCTATATTGCTGTTGTTCATTAAAGGACTTTGTCCACTTTGACTGGAAACGTAAATAACTATGAGAATTAATTTCTGGACAAACGGATAGCAATACATGTGGACTGTAACCAAACAACCATCTTGGTTTTATGACTTTATATAATTGCTTTTGAATCTGATCAAAACTTATTCAGGAATGTCTGTTTTAAATAGAACTTTAGATGTAGTGAACAGGCTATATGATATAAATGCGTCATTCTTACTGAGTTCGGCTATCGTGTATGCTTTAAACATTATTTCCTCATCTTTTTAAGACATTTATTAAGTTGTAGAGATGAAAGCGAGTTCTGTGACGAGACAGTTTCTTTCTTGCAACAAAGTTAAGGTTTTGGTGCAGATAGGAGCATCTTAATGATACTGTTAAGGATTACGGATCTTTACATCATCATTGAAATGCATTTAATTGATAATGATGTCGACTTTTCAAAAGACAAAATTACTCCTGTGTGTTTTCAAATAGGCAATTTTATTAAAGAGATATCACCTTTTTCAGCAGCACTTTCCTCTACTAGAAAAATAGATGATTGCAGTTTCAGATTCTATTGCTTTTTTTACCTTCGCTCATTATCATTATGATGTCTACATTGAACTACTGCCTATTTATACTCTTGTTCCATAATGGATCTTTGCATGCAGTCTGTGCCAAACTTGTACCTGTTAATCTGTGATGGTGTGATAAAACCAAATAATGCTTCCTTTCCACGACCTGTTCATAGGATTTGATTATAGTGTGATAATTAGAGTATTTATATAGTACACATATTAATATAGATTCATCAAAGACTTATCTGAATTGATGCTCTGTCTCAGGCTGCCAATTACAGCACTTGAAGGTCGTCTCTAAGACAAGAGTCACCAGGTACATAGTTGTGTTAATTGCTGGGTGAACCACTGCACATTTTGCAAAAAGTTTCTTTCCTGAGGCGACAAAACAAATTTCTAAACTTTTGTCTCATTGTGGAACAGGGACATCCGTCTTGTGAGCTGTGCCCAATATTGCTGAACTTTACAGAAAGAGTTCAACTGAGTTATGCCCCTGACCTCATGCCACCTCAACTTTCTGGAGAGGGGACCTTACAGATGATATTGTTTGATGGATGGATCTTTAGTTGTTAATTACCTTTAGCTAATGTAATGTAAGTTTTGCTTAGAAGAAGCTCTGTCAGGAAGTACAGAAGTTGAACTAATTGAAACTAAAGACTCACACCATGTAGAAGGCATGCATGTACAAGTTAACTGTGTCACGGACTTGCAGTGGCGAAGGGGATTCTTGAATAATTAAAGTTTCAAGAGACAAAGTACCTAATTAAAACTCCACATGTTGATTGCTATCTACTTTTACCATTTTAGAAAAAACAAATCTGTGAATGTCTTCTCAGGAAGTTTTAAAATGGAACTAATTAAATGTGTAGACCAGCGCTAAATGAATGTATATACAGATTAACTGTGTCACTGGCTAAAAGTGGGAAAAGTTTTCCTTAAAAAGTTAATGTTTCTAGAGACAAAGCACCCAATTGAACTTTTCATGTAAGAAAACTAATTTAACTAAAGGCAGGACAACTGAAGCAATATCATAGAACCCTTTTCCCTGTGTAACTGTTACTTCAAAAATAACTATATGAAGCAGAAGAACCTAACAGAGAGGACGAGGGTGTTTATTTGTAATTTTTTCATTTTCAGATTAATTGAGGATACTAATGTAATACTTTTTTTATTAAACGAGTTAATGATCATGATTAAGTATAAAACAAGCGAAAACGAAGTCATTAACGAGTTTGATAAAAATATAGATTGAGTGAGTGAGTGAGTTATTGTTTAATGCCACTTGGGCAATATTTCAGCCATTGTATTAGATTGAATGAAGTTTAGTATTCTTTTTATTACTTGACTTCAGGAATCAAGCATGATTGCCAAAAGTGTACTGAACAAAATATTTCCGCGACATGCCCGCCATTATGACGGCAGTGCAAACATTGTGACATCACAACCACACAATATTGTAAGGTCATACGTGATGGTGTTACAATAATTTGATATCTCTGTATAAATATTACACTGCAGTATCTTACACGGGTGAGTAATAGATAATCATTTCTGTATTGAAAGGGTGAAGTAATTATCTGACCAACATTATGTCATAAAAAAACAGATTATTTAAAGTTTGCCTCCTGCTTGTCTCCAGCATCTTCAAATATCATAGTTTTAGATTTAGACATGTATAAATATCAGTCAAACACAATCAAAAGAAGGCTTCAGGTAGAATACATAAATAGTTGCCATTATAAAAATGTGTAATAAATTCCATCCTATCACTGAAAAGGGATTGTAGAGCAATCACAAGGACTTGGTCAGATGAGAAACAGAGTCTATTGTCCAGAGGAGCAGGCTCAACTCCTTGAGGAGTATCCAAGCAAACATGAACACATCATTGTACCAGACAGGAAAATGTTCCTCGGGATCACTTATGACTTGCCTATTCATCTCCATAAAGGATGTGTTGCATACCTCTGAGTTAAAAGTTTTCTTATACATCAAGGTAAACTGAAACTATCAGATGATGCAGTTTAGGAGTGAGATTGCTGCTGTTGCACGTGATTATTTAAGTATTCATCCATGGCTGTTGTGTGTTCTTTGTAGCCAGTTAAACAGAACATATGACACTTGTTTTGATTAGAAGAGGCTCATGAAACAAAATAACTGTTGATTCAGGAGTAATGTAAAGCTCTTAACAATGCTATGGGGTCAATCAATATTCACTGGTACAGACAGCTGCCTCCTTATGCCAGTGTAAGGAGCTGATTCAGTAACCAAGCATTTGACACATCTCTATATGCTTGTTGCGAGAGTCTGTTTACTGGGTTGAAAGTTGTGAACACAGATATCTCATTCATCAACTTCAAGAACTTTTCCAGGGACATGTAAAATTGAAATAGGGAAAGTGATATTTGATTTGGGACAGATGGGGTTCTACATTTATAAATATATAGACAAACTGAATCTATGATTTCAATTAAGAAAAACATTACTTTTGTATTTCTCATAAACTTTGTTATTTT
Organism: Phorcus lineatus; assembly: GCA_921293015.1. Classification (NCBI taxonomy): domain Eukaryota; kingdom Metazoa; phylum Mollusca; class Gastropoda; order Trochida; family Trochidae; genus Phorcus; species Phorcus lineatus. The sequence goes on along the minus strand of OV121088.1, from coordinate 835,641 downwards.
ATTGTTGTGATATACAGATAAGTTTGTAAGAAGACAAAGCAATATAGTTGGACACTGGAAAGGGGCTTTATGTAGAGGAAAGGTTGGGTGTGATTATAAGGTGAATCACTTACGATCATGTACGCAGGACAAACTAATAATCATTACTTGATTATTACTAGATTTTAGTTCCTTTATGTATATTTGTGTAATATTCATGGGTCAGTTGATCTTGTCACCTAAGGAATTTTTCAAGGAGAATTTGACATTTGTGATTTCTTATAAAGTGTTAATTGTGTCAAATGGTCACTTCATATTCATGTGGCCTTCTGAAAACATCATGGGCTATGGAAAAAGATTGTACAGTATCCAGATAATGTTTTATTTATGTCTTCAACTTAAAACTATAGAGAACAAGTTACTTGACAATGGTGTTAGTATCTACACTAAAATGTCGCAGTCCCGAATAAAGAAGTTGTAAATCCATTGAACTTGATTTCTATACATTTTACCAACTTCTATATGCCTCTCAAAGAAACTTTCGAAAACTTCAAATAATACTTGTGTAGCTTAGTGAGTCCTTTGACTTTCTGTGATTTTGACGAAGAAGTTCAATAGAAAAAATGCTATTGCATCTCATGGCATTATTTTTCTCCAAGATTTGATATGTTGTACATGCCATGCATCAAGCTTAACTAGAATCTCTTTAAGAATTTATGAAAACTTCCCTCCCTCCCCTCATGACCCAGATTTAGAATCAATGTCTTATCCACCAAATACTTTCAGGTATTTTATACATACCCAAAATACTTTTTCTTACCTGCAATACTTTTCCATTGCAGATATTAAGTAAGTTCAGATAAAATTCTGGTTAAAACATGTATATTGCTTAAGTGGATACATGTGTATCCCTTGAGAACTTCAGTAAAGTGATTGACAAGCAAATTAAATATATAAATTTATATATAAATGAATATTTAAAGGCATATTCAATAGTATTCAAAGCCAGACTATGATAACAACTATGATAACAAAATATTCATTAACATTTTGCACCAATTTTGTGATTGCTCAAAAAAACATTAATATGAATAACTTTTTTCATTTCTGAATTATCACTACTTTTCTACTGGCTCCATCAGTAGGGGCTAGCAGTCATGGTGTAAAGAGTTTTAATCAATATGATAATCAAATAGGTAAACTGCCCAGAACCTGTTACTGTATTTGCATACATAGTGAAGTGAGTACTGGGCTGGGACATACTCTTGTTTTAGTTACTAGAAGGATTATATATATAAGCATTGCATGTTAATCAGATTCTCATGGTGAGATGTTTAGTGCGATTATCATGTCTGGCTGGCTAGCGTAATTCATCTTTTAAACATCTGTTTGCATGTAGGATGACTCTTATAGATCAGAGGATTCTGAAAGAAAGAGTTTGATTGTGGTGTTTTTTTAAAAATGAAATTCGAGGGGGCAATCATGTTTATGTACATGTATCATTGATATGATTATTTCATTTGAACCATGTTTTAAGTGATATATTTTTATTGATATTTAAGATTTCAACATGTGTTTCACTTGAAAACATCGATGGAAGTAAAGCAATACATTCATCGGCGCTACGAGTGTAAAAACACTTTGCATGACAAGGCATTGCTGACTTTAAAGTCTAGATTGTTTGAAAAATTCTTGGATATTCGATAAAATTATTCATTTTATCCTTATTATTTTGTAGAATTATTTCAAGTAAAAAAAAAAAAATTTCTTTACGTTGTTGAATTGGAAAAACAAGATTTTCTCAATAACAGTTTGTAGATCACCATTATTAGATGGGAAATAAGAGAATGTTATATTAAATATGATTAAATGTTAACAATATGAGGAAAATAAGAATTATGAAATGCTCTAGCTGTTTTACTTTAGTAACCCATGCTCTTGATCCTGATCCCCTTGATGGTGTTCCCAAGCATCCGAGTATTCTAACAAGTTGTAAATGCTTGAGTGGTAAGACAACACTGGAAGCCCGTGATTGATAAAGAACATCTTTGATAAAGTCAACATTTATTCCAACAATTCACTTTTAGCCTACCCACAAAGGGGGTATTTCATGGAATGAATCTAAAATCAATAGAAGACTTCAACAGTAAATCTCTCGAGGAGAAAATAAGCACTTTGCTTTGGTGGATAAACAAGCTTGTGTCTTGTTCATGAATTTTTTTATATTGAATTTCCAATAAATTTGCTTTCTTGTGGACACAAATTGCTTCCTTGATAGTCGTCATTGTGTGAGTGATAGTATTTCAATGTCATGTACGTGATTGATAAGAGAAGCAACCTGTGCTTAAGTTTTGCATCAAATCAACTGAATTTGATTCTTGAATAATAACAAAATTAAAGGATAGATAACCCTACCCCAATAATTAAACATACTTTTATCAGTGTTTCTCTGAAAGAAACCTCAATTACAAATAAACTAGTTGCAAAACTTAATTACTGCTATTGGAAAAAATCAACTGAACAAATGCTACTTTTTAAAAAAAGCTACCTAGACAAATGTCACCTCAGAGAAAGGCAACTGGACATATGGTACCTTTCCATGGAGAAAAGCTAGCTTCTGGGACAAAATGCTACTTGGAGCAATAACCTGTACAATTGTTTGAAAATTGGAGAAAAGCCAAGAGGAAAAAAAGCTGCCTGGACAAATGCTAAGTTGGAGGAAAGGCAATCCGACCATTCTGACTTTGAGGAAAGGCAATTGGACAAATGCTAACTTGAGGAAAGGAAATCGAACAAATGTTACCTTATAGCAAAGCCATCCAGACAAATGCCACCTGAAAGCAATCCAGGCCACCATTTTATTTATGAAGTCAAGCTTATGTTTTTCTTTGATTTTATTCCTATTTCCTACACCCAATTCATGAAGCATCTTTGACTTAATGTTGTGGTTTCACCACTGTGGACTGATTGACGTGTTGTGCCAGCCTGTAAATGTGATGTCCACATGGATTACACAACAAGCTGCTGAACCGACTCCTGGGATTAGTGTTGTCTTCTGCAATAACTCCCTCAATGCCTCTGCTTAATTTCATTGCAATTCAAATTAGTTGTTGACACATGAATTTGAGAGTGTAATATGGTAAATGGCAAAACAAATTGTTAATAGTGTTGACATTTTAATATTTCATCAATTATTGAAAAGGGATTATGCAAATATTGAAGTCTCCATGTGAGGTATGTCTAGGAAATGTCCATGTTACAAGTGCACCACTTTACTGTTCTACCAGTGTGCTTAACCCTTCACCTACAGGTCTTGAAATGATTTCGTTAATACTTTTATCAATAGGTGTCAGTATTATTTCACTGCTATTAAGGTCATTAGGTTTCATGTTGTTGTCTGTCCATCCCTAAACTTTATTTCTTTTTTAAATTTGTAAAGAATAAAATATAATTGAAAGGGTGTTAACACATCTGTGAGGTATATGAGATGGTGTAAAAGAATTGCTCTTGCTCAAGTATACCAAAAGTCACACTCCATTTATAGAAGTCATGTTATAATCTTTATTCATACTGACATAGTTAGTTGATTTATGGATTTTTAGGAGCAAATGTCTAAAGGCAGGAGGCAAAAGATTAAAAAGACAAATTTTGTCTAGTGTAGTTGATAATTTTCTGAACATTTTAGGTAAGCAAAGAAGGTACAGAAACAATTATAATAATATAATAATTTCCTCCCTTTTTTTAATTGGGGGTAAAATTTGGCTAAATGTTTGATTTGGGGGGAGGGGGAATTCTTAATAAATTTCTTTCAAAACTAGTAAAACTGGTGTGAGGAGATTACATATATCTAATCATGATTTTTTTGCAATTTTGAATTTGAGCAACAAAGCTGAAAATTTGTCAACAAAGTTCCAGAAGCTCAGTGTAGGAATCTGATGTATGGTGTTAAAGAATTTTTACTGACTGATCGTTCTTGTTGGTTCCTCGCGGTATTGATTGAAGACAAGCTGTCAAGGGTTGTGTCCCTTTCACCGCAACTCGTCTCAAAGCTTTCATCAGCTGTTTCCATTACATGATAATTCTTAAACTTGAATACCTACAAGTACAAAAGTTTAGTTGTTTGAATTTTATTGAAAAATCAAAATAAATTTCTAAAAAAAAAAAAGACCAGTTCAAAATCATCAGACAAAGGGCTCTTTTCAGCTGTATGAAATAAATTTTAAAACTTACAAACAAAAGTTTGATATATCAAATAAATGATAAAATCAAAGAACTCGATTGTCAAAGGTTATCAGTTTATGAGCTTTTGGTTAACAGTCATGAAGATGAAAATATGAATTTAGTCTTTTATCCTTTCATTGAATGCTGACAAATCCTGAAATATTTATTTACCCAGAAAATCTTGTCTTCTTTCTAAATAAATTAATTTAATAAAACTGTAAATTTGCCTCTTGGACCATCCTCAAGAAGTTGACTTTCAGAAATCATATTTAGCAAATGGATAGCCAACAAGGTCAGTGATAGACTGATTAGTAAGTTAATTACTGCACTGTAAGGTTAAGGATGAATAAAGAAAGAAAAGCATCGTTTCATGTACACTTGCTGCCATAAAGTGAAGGCATGCTTCATTATACGAGCTATAAACATGCTCTGTTGGACCGGTGGTGTAATAAAGAGTACCAAAGTGCATCAGCATGAACCTGGGAACAAGTTATGTAGCAGAGTCATGCAACATCTAATAGGGGAATAAAGGTATGCTCAGGTTATATTGCAGCCATTTTCTATATCAGTTTTCATTGCACTCTAAAAATGATTTTATGCAAGCATTGTCATTCATGTTTGAAGATCACGGGACATAGTTGATAGTTCCCAACTGTGATTGAAGATTAAGGGACTTGGTTGAAGGTCCTCAGCTCCCTGAAAAACCTCTGAAACCGGTTTGTTTGAATCTAAATCTTCACCATCCATATCAGTTTTCTAGCTCTCTCAAAATGGTCATCATTGATAGCTTGGTATAAACGATAACAGGACATAGTCAAAAGTGCTCAACTACCTAAGAATATCTGTAAAAACCTTAATTACTTGTCTGAATTCAAGTTACTTCTCCTCATTTTCCATTGCACTCTGAAAATGTTAGTCATCAGTATCAGGACTGAGTACAAGTTTTTGTTTTAATTCATTCCCCAAGGTGATCAATCTAATCGATTACAATAGAATATTGCAATAATAATGTATATATCTATATTGCGCTATTTAAAGCTTCTGGTACCTGCTCATTACCGGGAAGTAATGGTACTGTCAGAGTTGCTATTAAGTGCAGAGTATGACGGTGTAGGTCCACACATCTTGTTTTCAGGTACCCATTTAAACAGCTGGGTAGACTGAGTGCAATGGGGATGAAGTGCCAGATTCAAACCTGGGCCTTAAGTGTCAGAAGCCAGCAACTATATGTGTACAGTCTGATAGTTATACTTTCTTTTCAGTGTGTCTTACAACTTGATAACTAGTGGTAAAACAATATCACCAGAAAGAATTTGTTTTAGGTTGGGAATGAACAAACAGGTTATCTTAATGGATTCATAGCTTTCTAGAATTCATTTTCCAAATTATTGAACTAGTACACAATGGGTTTTATTCTTAATAAGATATATAATCAACTTAATGAATGAAGTTTTGCAAACCAATCCAATGTAGGAAAATAAAACATATGGTCCAATATAAGATGATTTCAATTTGTTGAAATGAATCATTTGTAATGGTAGACAGTATGATTGATCAACTATTTGCACTTCCCTATCTGAAAGTTTTATCTGCAAACATCTGCATATCTAGTGATATAATGACTCTTTGATCCAAGGCCATTCATCTCCTGGTTCACTGCAGGAGAGAGCAGGAAGTGACACCATATGAAATATATTCTGAAAATCTTATTATTCATGTTTATTCACTCTCCATAACGCCAAGTGCATGAACACAAGGTCTTGCCGACTTGATTAAATATTCAGCCATATTGTTTCTGTTTGCTTGGTGTCCACATCCACTGGTGCAATTGCAAATATTTGCAGCAGAATACATGAATTACACCATATTAAACATATCCAGAGTCATGTATTTTCCTTGATAATCACCGTCAATTCACCTGCATTCATTTTTAGATCAAATTACCATATTGAAACGAATCCTACCAACTGACCAAATTCACTGCTTTGCTATGCATGTATCAAAGGAGAGGGTTGGGACTTACTAAATATGTGTATCAAAGGAGAGGGTTGGGACTTAATTACTAAATATGTGTATCAAAGGAGAGGGTTGGGACTTACTAAATATGTGTATCAAAGGAGAGGGTTGGGACTTACTAAATATGTGTATCAAAGGAGAGGGTTGGGACTTAATAAATATGTAAGGGTTGAAGAAAAGGTATTGGATTAGAGAGATGAGAGATTTACAGAGATATCAGTTTACAGGGGTGTTTACAGGAATGACAGATAACAGGAACATCAGTTAACATGGATATCAGTTTAAAGAGATGTCAGTTTACAGAGATGTCAGTTCACAGAGATGTCAGTTTACAGAGATGTCAGTTCACGGAGATCTCAGTTTACATGGATATCAGTTTACAGAGATGTCAGTTTACAGGGGTGTCAGTTTACAGAGATGTCAGTTTACATGGATGTCAGTTTACAGGGGTGTAAGTTTACAGATATGTCAGTTTACCGGGATGTCGGTTTACAGAAATGTCAGTTTACATTGGTGTAAGTTTACACATATGTCAGTTTACCGTATATTTTTTCTGATGATAATCTCAATCTGAAATAATGAGAACTATGAAATACTTATACAAGTATATATCTATAAACAAGACCAGAGAATTTGGGAGTGCCTTTGATAAGGATAACACAATGTATATTTCTTTGGTAGTACAAGAAATTGAACCATGAGCTCCCTACTCAATATTTCTTTCAGAAGTGTCAAAAGCCTGGAGGATTCATCATTTTCTTTTCAAAAAATCTGAATAAAATAACTAAACCCTTGAAGCAGCCTAGTTTGTTTCTTGCCATTCACTGTCTCTGGAGTTTTTCCCTAATTTAATGAATATAAGCCAATCAGAGAAATGGAGAAATTCCTGAAAGGCTCTGATGGTTCCTAGGTTTTCTGGTTTCTTTGAGTGAAATTCTAGAGGTATTTTTGGATATTTTAAGTTTTTTTCCTTTTGAGATAAGCAACAACAAAGCACCTGTTTCAGATGTGAGAAAATAGATACCTTCTTTGATCACAATAAAACTCTATCAATTAACATTTAAGGAAATTTACAGATAGAAATTTGAATTTTTAAATGTTTATGTTTTGATGCAACTTTAAAATGAAGTTATGAAGTTGAACTTTTTCATGCAATTTCATTTATAATCACATTGATTTTAATCTTTTTGATAAGAACAATTTAAAGGAAATTTTCTTAATGAAGTAAAGTTTTCATGCAGTCAAGCCAATCCAACAGGAGATATGGTTAGTTCTGTCAGAAGGATGATGAAAGGTGTTCCAATAAAGTTGTTGCCAGATTGATGTTGCTTTCTGCTGCCCTGACGTTAAACTCGGGTCGATACCACCTCATTCAAACAGATATTCTTCTCGTCCAATCAAGTGGGGAACATCCACATGCATTTGCGAACGATTTCATACCTGATTAGACCTCTCTTCGTTATTTCAGATATTTCCTCTTATGAGAATCTTCTTATGAAGAAGTTCAAGTTTTCCATCCATTGAGTTTAGCTTTCATGCTTTCAACAAAGTGGGCTCAACCTTATATGTTATCCTTTTATTAAGTAGTTCAACTTTTAAATTGATACATTCTTTGACTGCATGACGTAGCCAGGTCTGTCCTTCTGGTTTAAAAGTTAACTGCTTTTCTTCCTTATATGATGCAAGACTAGTTACCTCCCATTTATCAGACCCCCATTTGGTGACTCCTTATATATAAAACAACATTTGTAGTTTAGTGACCAGCTTAGCCACTACCTTTAAGCTTCACAATGATGGTGGAATAGACCAAGAACAAATAAATGTTAGCAGAACTTTTGTATCAAACTTTTGTGTCCAACAGTTAGATGTTGAACTCAACAAGGTAGTGTCTAATCAAGGCATCTTGTTGGATCAACATAAAATCTTTCCCAAGACTCGTCAACTTATTAATACGATTTGTAGTGAATTAAGTTTGAATGGTACTACAATTCTCTATTGTACTGTTGGCAGAACAGATTTAATAATTGCAGATCAGATTTCAGAATTTCACAATTTCAAAAGTGTTCATGCATCACTACTATTTGTTGCTGTAACAGTACTATATATCAATGCTTTAAAGCCAAGAACTACCCTCCACTGACCCTCCCATACCTATTCCAGACCTCTTCCGCTATATAGCTAGTGGCCTCTGTTGTTTGATCTACACTCTTTAAGTGATGGTGTGATGTGCTTTAAGGCTTGCAAGAAATGAATTTTAAGAGATTTTTAAATGCTGTGGTATAAATATGATAATGTGATTTATATAACTATGTGATTATGCGATATATAACCATATGATAATTACATATAAAATTGCGTGATTTTATGATATAATATTGGCATGTTATAATGTGATATTTTACTTTGTGGTAAGTGATATTATGCCATGTGATAATGTGATATATTACCATGTGATAATGTGATATATAACCGTGTGTTAAAGTGATATATTACCATGTAATGTGATATATTACCATGTGATAATGTGATATATTGCCATGTGATATATTGCCATGTGATAATGTGAAATATTACCATATTACCATGTCATTACCATGTTATAAAGTGATCAATTACCATTTGGTAAAGTGATATATTACCGTGTGGTAATGTGATATATATTACCATGTGATAATGTCTGAGAGTCATTCAATAATCAAGTGATCTCCAGGACTGATGAGGTAACTAGACAATCTTCAACATGGAGACTTTAACTGCAGTTGTACAGGAAAACCATATTTCACATCTGACAACAGATCATCAATGATTGTTGATTACTTTCATTTGGAATTCGTTTAACAGAGCGTCTCATCGTATTTGCATGTAGAATCCATTTAATGAAAGCTCTCTTTCTATTTTTCATTTTTGATCAAATTAATGAACCTCTTTCCCCCTTTTGTCTAAGTCATTTTGAGTTGTTTTCAACTAGGTAAAGTTGCTCTATTTTTTAACATTCCCCATTAGGATTTTTAATAACAGTTATTTCAGATTCTCATGACAGAATTAATGTTATACTCAAGGAAACCTTTGTTTTAGAGTAAACATTTAAGAATCAATGTTTATAGAATATTTTCATTAGGCCCACATTTCCAGGAATCATCTTTGCCATATCCTGTTGAATCCATTTGAGTTATTTTCAATTATATGAAGTTAGACCCTAAATCAGGCTAACAAATTAGTTGAAACTGGTAATTTTTTTAAAGGATAAATCTGGGAAATCAAATATTAATAAGTGTTTGTGTATCAGATTTTGGAAAAGTGTTCAGAATTTCCTTAGTGCATAACCAATTATTTCGTTACAATTATTTACAGTGGTATGAGAAAAATTTGAATTGCTCTCTGAAATTTTTTTTCATTTTAGCTGATCAGTCCTGAAATAAAAACATGCCCGATGTGCTTATGACATGGCATCGAACGTCCTGTCATCCATCTGACCATCTAACTGTAAACATTTTGCCATTTTGACCTTTCTAGACCTAGAACCAGTGACACTAAGAATCTAAGACTCTTTGACTTGTGAGAATTTTAACTTATAGATGTTGTGTCCCTGCAGCCCCTAATAAGGGCAACAAACACTACTCCCTAAAACCTATTTTGTCCTTTTTTTCCCAGAAAGAAAAAGCCTAGAAAGCTGAAATATTTTGTGTAGATTCCTTGGCTAAGAAGGATTATAACTTTTTAACTTAGCGACCCTTGGGCCTTTATAATGGTTACTGGGGCCACAACCAGTTAAGGTCTTCTTAGCAGCCCTGACTTCATTGCTATCAGTTTTTGCTCAATTTCCACTGCCGTTGTCCCACATTGTATCTAACAACAACATTTTCCCACTAAGGTTTTCAGAACTCATATACATAATTTCTTAATTATACCTGTAGGAACATGTTTTGACATGCTCACATTTAAAGTCAAAGGTTAAGGTAGCCAGTTATGAAATCCATAAAAAAAATCCTTCTAAACATATGGTGCTATAAGGCTCTTATTTGGTAAATATCAACTATGAAGATTTTTTACCACGATTTGAAAAGATTTTCATTACAATCAGCCAAAGGTGAAGGTCAAAAGGGATCATGACTTAAGAATGGTTTTGTGAAAATGCGTTATTTAACTATTGATTTTTTTAACCATTTATGATTTGTCCCCAATGATAACTGATAAAGAGATTGTGTGATGTTGAATACAAAGCTCACGAAAAAAAAAAAAGTCACAAGATAAGTCTATGTCTAATTTTGAAATCAAAAATTACTTTTTGAGATCTTAGATTAATCCTTGATTATTAGGCCTTGGAATTCTTTGGTCAAAGTTCAAAGTAACAAGTTCTGAAGTCACTAAAAAAAAATCAAAATTGTGTGAAATCACCTGAAACGAATTCATGACATCCAAATGCTACTAGTTGTAAGTTCAATTTGTTGACTTTAATGTTCTATTGTCTTTTGTGTTATATCTAGAAAAACCCTCAGTTTCAAGGCTGCTCTGCTTTTGCCAAAACACTCATATAGTTTTTACCCACTTCTGAGCCAATTATTCTGTAATTATGACCCAAACCAAATGATAATGAACCTAATCATTTTAAGCCAGAGGAGCTACATAGCCGGTGGCTCTATTTAATAGATTATTCATCCACAAGAAACTTATAAAGAACCCCTGAAGTTGTTTCTCTAAAACACAATGCATAATGTCTTTTCTCCGTTTTTCACCCCATCCTAATCACCGACAGCGGTGTTGCCGCTAGAGGGGGTTGCAGGTCAATGTTGCGTGTTATTATCGTGTACCTCCGACACTCGATGACATCGAGAGACATTTAGGTCGTGAGTAGATGGATGGAGCCTTGCTTCGACATTCATTTCCTTCTATTCAGCATCTTCTCCTCATCACTGCTAGTCAATCTCCCTCATCAATCATCTGTCCAGTCTAAATAGCTGCGCTTCTAAAGGATTAAATTCAGAATATCATTTTGGGGAAAATAGATTCAATCTCGTAATGAGAAGAGTCTGCTTTGAAACAAATCGGAAAAAGAGGACTTGGATTCACACGATGCAGTAATGTGACTTTCTGAATCTCAAAGACTAGAGAGTTTTGATTCACGCGACATATCGTTTGAATCTCTTCAACTGAAGAACCCCTCGTATTGATACCTGTCATTTTTTATATAGGGTGATCTTAAACAGACAACTATGAAAGAAAATATTCTATGGCTTGTATGTAGATTTTGTATGAACAATGATTTGATCAAAGAGTTTGATGTGTCATGAAGGCATTTGCTTACTGAATCATCATATAACAATCAAATTGGGAAATATCTTCTGGGAGTTTTCTTGGCTATTTCTGTCAATATTCAATTGAAGGAAGTACTTTAGCTTGCTCATGAATATTATTGGTCTCTGTGAACTGACTGATACAAAGTATCTTATCAATTTCAGTTTCAATTAAACAAATGATTAATATGGATTAGTGTTTGATCATAAGGTATTTTTGTGATGTGATCAGCAGAGTTATTTCCCCTGAGGTGGTAGCAGACGTAATAACAAACCTCAGAGATCAACCATTGATCTGAATCAGCAAATTATTTGATTGATCTTACAATCTATGGAAGATATTCCCTTGTTGTGGGTCCAGAGGTACAATCCTTAGTTGGGGGCCACAAGGTACATCCCTTAGTTGTTGGCAAAGAGGTACATCCCTTACTTGTTGGCAAAGAGGTACATCCCTTAGTTGTTGGCAAAGAGGTACATCCCTTAGTTGTTGGCAAAGAGGTACATCCATTAGTTTTTGCCCCAGAGGTACATCCCTTAGTTGGGGCTCCAGAGGTACATCCCTTAGTTGGGGCTCCAGAGGTACATCCCTTAGTTGGGGCTCCAGAGGTACATCCCTTAGCTGGGGCTCCAGAGGTACAGAAAAGGCCCTTTGTGGGTTTGAAATAAAAATAAAAATCCTGGAAAATTAGATTAACCAGAACATTTTCTCTAATTGTAACAGTTGATTGGTTTGAGTACCTTGGACTCATGAATGTCTGAAGAAATCCATGCACTGGATAAGAAGCCCAGTAGGTCATATTTTGTAAGTTTAAAATACTGACAAGAATTTGTGTGGATCCACCCAGTCTGAAGCAGTGACATGACAAATGATTTATTGCTAACATTTGCCAAAGAAGATCTTCATTTTCTCTGTTAGGCATGCAAGGGGGGAAAGGATAAAACATCAGAGATTTAACCTGAAGGGTTGTGAAATGAGAAAAAAACCAAAAACTTTCCAATCCAATGATTTTGAGGAGCTTTAACACATATATGTGGACCATGATTCCGATATGTTGCTGATCATATCCAAATTGGTCGGGAGAACCGAGAAGAAATCTCTGGAGAAGTGTCTAAGTTGAGGATAAATCGCTTGAGACAAATATCTCCACACACACTTTGTCAGACATGTTCCTCTTATCTATTGAGAACGGTCAAAAGAAAAATCAGAGACCAAATCCTGAGAGAAACAGAACAAACACTTTGTGTTGAGTGACCTTGTAGCAGATCTGTTGTGGGTCATGATACCATTCCTCCCGTGGGTCTTATTGGAACCCAAGAACAAAATCTTTGAGTTCTATTATATGCTACAGACTAAATCGGAGTAGATAATGGAAGGAAAGATAGGATCATTTGTGGGTTAGAGAACCACAGATTAAAAGCCTTGCATTTGAAGTTCAACCGCTAATCTATTTGTGCACATAAATTCGGTTGAGCCAATCTACAGGAAAAGTGTGAGCCAAATGATTTTGTTACTACATTCATAGATGCATTTATTGAAAAGAAATCTTGTAAAACATTTTCTGAGTCTTTTCAAACTGGATAAAAAATAGCTCAACTATCATAGAACAATAGAATAAATCCCTTGGGTCTATTGAAACTCAGACTAATTCCTTTGAGTCTTGAGACCCTTTAGCAAATCCTATGAGACTGGTCAATCAGCCCCTTATAGATTGGTATGTAGATTTCTGCTGATTAAGCAGGTTCAGATAGTCAGTGGAGGGACGGTTATGTTGACCACCATGTACTGATCATTTACATATTCATGGTCTGCCTCCACAGACAGACTGGCACTGCAGTGAAATCTCAGTCAAGGATTGAAGTGCTGAATCAGAATCGGAATCTGTTCCCACATTTTACTGTACCAGGTCCTAAACTCAGTAGGCCGTCTTATAATAACTCACAGCTGTAACATTGAGCTGTGATCACCTTTGTCATAAGAATTTTTGTGCAGGGGGACATGGTCATATTTGGCTCTTAACTCTATATTTCAGTAAGTGATTGGAGAAAAAAGTGCTGCAGAATTTGAAAATGATCTCCATTTGGTTGTGAGGATGAAGACAGAATGGACTCTCATGCTAAACTAAATCTAATCATGTAAACTGTAGAATGGAGGCTTTTAGAGAGGTTGAAAATGTATTCTGGATGATATGGTTTGGAATACCATGAAAAATGTAAATTTTACAAGACATTAGAGGGATGTTAATGACATGGATTTATTAATTGGGTGTTTTGTGATATTATTTGATGATAAAATGTTAGGACACCATTTATCATATTGGGCAGACCTCAAATAATAACTATGGATAGTTGGTATGGATAGTATGTTTAATTGAGTTATTCAAAATATATGTTCCAGACTCACTATGTTCATTAGTTTTAAGAAAAACAAACTTTATTCGACTGACTAATCACTATTCGAAGAGTGCCCAGTCAAATAGTGCTTGTGTCAGAACACTATCAGAAACACAAATGTTTACATTCCAGACACCAGGTGTCGCCACCTGTACACAAAACGCACCCAACTGTTACAATTCCCCTGTCAACCTGCCGATGACTTTATGAGTCTGGTGTAGACTCACAGACAGCTCTCCGTAGTGTCCTCATACGCCCTGCTTCTGACCCTATCGGTTTTACATAAACTCCCGTTTAATGTTCTTGCATCCTTAATGGTCTGCTCGACAGCTGCCTCCAGCTCCATAATGACTTCCTTCAAGGTCTGCTTTCTGATCTCCTGACGACTTTAATTTGGCTAGTTTAGAACCCATGATTATTGAATGTCTTTGCCCTTACTCAAAAGATGTCAGTGCTGTTTTGAGGTCTTTAAAAACATGTTTTTCATGGATATGTAAAAGTACATTAGTTGATACCTTGGAGAAAAGTTTTTGTTAAGGAATTATGCGGAACATTGTTTCATTTGTGATATCATAATATGAAATACAGGTTATGAAATATGATATGTTTTGCAAGTAGCTTAACCTCTCTCAGTACAAAACCAAATTTTGGTCTTCCAGCTTTTGGATATTTTAGAAAAAAATGATCTTCCATCAAAATGTACAACATTTAAAAATGGAGTAGTTAACAGAAACACCTATGAGGCATCAAGTATTTGAAAGACATTTAGAAGTGCCATACATGAAAATAGCAACATTTCCTGGAAAAACCTTTTTGTATGAAAATCTGATTATATTCAGAAAATCTTGCTGAATAGTTGAGGGAGGATAATCAAGGAGAATATCAGTTGATTAAATTTTTGGTTTTCAGAATAAATAAATTCGGGGAATGTTAACTCCTTCCGTGACTTTTTACTTAAGGGAATAACTAGAGATGACAAAGGTTAACTATTTTCTGAAACTGCTAGTTAGATCAGTAGTTGGAGCACAACATGCTCAGGGAGAGGGATGTCAGTCCTATGTGTTTATCCATGTTACAAGCAGGGAGAGGCAGCTGACAGTTTCTTTAATGTAGGCAATGGTGAAAACTCACCCTCATAGCTCTAATTCTTCATATCTTACCTACTTTTTATGAAATATATATATTTTTTGTCTGCTTGTAATCTATTTTGTCACTGAGATGAAAGATTTGTAGTATATATGGTCTAAGTGTACTTATTGCAACAAACGAACAGAGAGCAGGTTCTATAGATTTATATGCGACAATGCAGTACAGAAGCAACAAAGTCTCCCATCATAAGGCAGCTGAAAGGTATGTGAGTGAATGAATTTATTGACATATCGTTCTAAGTCAGTTGTAATATTATAAACCACAAAGATCCTAGTTCTCGACACGTAAACATCAGACATATATCATGGTAGAGGTACGCGTCCAGTATGGATGGTTAATCAGGTTCGTTAATTACATGTAGTTACTATTATTCAGTTCTCTTAGTTTATCAATATGAAGACTTTTTATATTATTCATAATAATTTGTCATTAGAATATTTCTCTTTTCATGATTACATTGGCCTTGGTAAAAAAACAGTCAAATGCTGTCAAAATTGGTGAGGTTTGTTTAGAAAGTTGTTGTATGCTATGATTTTGATTCTTTGAGTATATTGGATTTGTTGTCTTTAACAACATACATTGGATATTTGTGGGGTTAGTAATTTCAATCTCAGAGACAAAGGACAGTGCCTGCCTTGAAGCTCATATCAATTTGAAAAAGGTTGACTGAAGCATTTTGCAATTGTCAGAATTTCTGCTGAGATCATGTCTTTAGCTTTTGAAAATTGTTCACAAATTCTGAAGTTTGTCATGCTACACCTTGGGAGAATTCCAATTTAAGCAAGCAGTTAATTAATTACCCATTTCTATCTCCGGTTTCATAAGTTCAAATATTTTTGTGGACTAGAAACTAAAATAGATCTGTGTTTGTGGATCAAAAATCACAAATCATCTTGTTACATCGTTTTTTTTGTGTCTGCATAGTTCCTACAATACACTATATAGTGTTAATCTATGTCAAATGCCTGCTGTAGAGCTGACAGATAGTAATTCATGGCTACATGGCCGGTGGCATGGCATTTCTTGGCCAAACAGTTTTGAAATGGCTGTAGCTTATGAACCATTGAAAATAAGACTTTAGTCTTTTAGCTTTCTAATGAATTAGTTATTGCTGTATTGCTAGTCCCGAGGAGTCAAACTTTCAAAAACATGAAACATCAGGACCACAAAATTTTCAAAATTATCATTGTTTTCAAATAGCAAAGAATCTTTTATAATGGTAAAAAAAAATTACTGTTGAATGTTGTTGCCTCGGTTTTTGTGAAAGTTTTGTAAAAATTTCTTCCAATGTTTTGGAGATGATGAAGTTTAAAGAGCTCACTAAAAAATTCCAAATTTATTAATTGGCAGACATTATGATCTAAGTTAGGATAAGGCCTACCATCTCTTTTTGTCTGGAAGACCTGAATATTCTTTTAAAGTAGAAAATATACCCCAGTACCTTCCAATAATGCATATGATAGACAATTGTCTTAAATGTATGTGAATCTTGATTTGAAGATTTAATTTGATTTCATTTTCCTACTGTAATATCTAAAAAATATTTTCTTCTTTTCTTTCAGGTAAGTTTATCATCACTTAATGTTGAGAAGTTTTCCTGTTTTTTGAGCAGAGAGCAAGTGGGTAAGATGCATGCAGATCAAATACTTCTTCTTGGTTTTCTTTCAGAGGTGCTGACATATTTATTTTGATTGCAATGAACTTGTTAGATGTTAGTTTTCAAGTAAGCTTGATGTTCAACCTATCACTTTATGATATAGCGGGTATGCACCAACATGAAAATCATTTGATGAATAACCTTGTCCTCGTTAACTAAAGTTCATCGACATTGGACATGCTTTTCAGATTTTGAGTTCTGATTTTGTTGTAATGTTCTGTTAAGAATCTATATTATGAATTCATTTAACATAAACTGAGACTTCAATTTTGAGCTTAATTTCGTATAAACACAGCTGAGGACAAAAACAATTTTATCATCAAGGATCTATAATTCCTATTGGCCATAAAGTATTGATATATAATTGGATCTTTATTTCATTGTTGAGTATATGCCTGTTTTTTAAAATTGAAAGTGAAATATGTTATATGAATAACTAATTTGGTAAGTGTATTAAATTCAACAATTAAAGTTTTCTTGCAAAAATTTTGATTTGATGATATTGGTCAATAATGTTTTTTCACGACAATTCCTGAAAAGTTCACATCTGGAACCGGCCACTTTCAGCAATTTTCTTTTGTAAGCCTGACAACATGATATATCAGAGGCAGGAAATGTTCAGTAAAAAAACTCAGAGAATCTAAAAATCCAATCACATCATTCTAAAACTTCTTACAACATATAGCAGCCAAATGCCCCTTTGTCAGTAAACAGACTCTTTTAAGGAAGAAACTTAAATGGATTTTCCTCACCCTTTGTAATTTACCCCTTGTTAAATCTTTTGATTGTGCTTTTAGACTGTAAAACACTTTAGGAGGGTGGGCCATACACAGAAACTGCTTTAACCCAAACTGGACCATTTCCTGCTTGAACATTGCATTGATTTTTACCACTGGAAATGCAAGCCTGAAGACTATTCTGTCACTTTCTTAGCCTTGTAGGCAAATGGTTTGCTGTCAATTTCTAAGCCTTGTAGGCAAATGGTTCACTGTCAATTTCTAAGCCTTGTAGGCAAATGGTTTACTGTCACTTTCTTAGCCTTGTAGGCAAAGGGTTTACTGTCACCTTCTTAGCCTTGTATGCAAATGGTTTACTGTCAATTTCTAAACCTTGCAGGCAAATGGTTTACTGTCACTTTTTTAGCCTTGTAGGCAAATGGTTTACCGTCACTTTCTTAGCCTTGTAGGCAAATGGTTTACCATCTTTTTCTTAGCCTTGTAGGCAAATGGTTTACTGTCACTTTCTTAGCCTTGTATGCAAATGGTTTACCGTCACTTTCTAAGCCTTGTAGGCAAATGGTTTACCGTCACTTTCTTAGCCTTGTAGGCAAATGGTTTACTGTTAATTTCTAAGCCTTGTAGGCAAATAGTTTACTGTCACTTTCTTAATTAGCCTTGTAGGCAAATAGATTACTGTAAAATCTTCACATAATGTACATGGAATGAAACACTTTTTATAGATGTTGTTAAGCTAGACGTATCTCCTAGAGGAATAAAGCCACCATCAACAAATGTGATTGTATGCGAAAAGACTAAAATTTTATGTAAGTTGTTAAGAATATTTTTTTCAACGGACCAAATATAATATGGTATGATAAGATTTTGAAGTCAATGTTTTCTCATCATCAAAATCGAGTGGTTTACTGTTAAAGTCATACTCTCAATTTTGTAAGGCAACCCAACTGGGCCAATTATTCTTCACGAGCAAAAATCCGATCACTTACACCAATATTTCCTGTCGCGTCTGCAAAATTTTTCATTTTTAAGCCCGTTTTAAAGTTTAGGAAGACGCTGCTTATTGGCGTATGCCGTTTCAGATCGGAGAGTGACCGAATCAAGTGCAATCCCATCGCGAGAACGAAATACCGGAAATTTAGTTATTGCAGCGCCGATACTTATAACAGACGCATTCTTCATTGAGTTTACCACCTTTTTGTTATTTCTGTATTTGAAATAATGTAAGCTATTGGCTATTTTCATTGGATATTTAGCTGGGAAATTTCATGTGTTCCACGTCATGGCCTTAGCGAAATGACGTGGTAAGGACTAACGCTCGCAAAAGACATAGGGTAGGGTGTTTTGAACTTTATTATTGGGGGCTAGAATGCACACAGATTTCTGAAAATTGTTGCAAACGTCAGCGGAAAGATTTCTGTGAATGATGAACTATTTGTCCGGCGTGCATTACAATTTGCCTTGCAAAAATGAGACTATGACTTTAAGCTGTAGACACAAATACACAAAAAAACAATTATTAAAGGTTGTGTCCAACAACCTTGACATAATCTTTATTTGTTTTCATCAATAAACAACCTAAGTTTATTTTATCTAAGGTTGTACGCAAATGGTTTACTAAAAATCTTCAAATAATGAATAAATGGATAAAAGAGATTTTTGGTAAGATTGGTGTCTGAATTGTCTGGTCCTTTCATCTTGTTCTACATGTCTCGAATACTTTGTTGGAGACACCAAAAGATGATGACTGTTGCAGGTCTAACCAAAATCCAGAGAACACGAGAATGTCTGGAAGCCAAAAATATCATTATCATCTAACAGCACTTGTCTATACAATTTGAAGTCACATCGGTTTGATTCTCTGCATGAAGTAGATAGTTTAGATACAACTACATGGACAAATGAAATGAAAGATTACAGAAAAGAAGATGTAGTTACACAGCCAAGCTTTTCATCTTTACAGTCTGATCAGACAGTTACATGTGATATGGATATCCAACATGGCAGACAGGTTGATCAGTTATCAGACATCCTTCGCAGAGAGACAAACAGAGATCTTGTTGGAGACCCACCTGGGTTTGACAAAGCTGGTTTAAGGGTCTAGCTTATCATTTTATATAAATGTATTTGTATCTACAAAGCCTATAAGCTACCCTGATCTGAGGATTTGCTTCATATCACCTATGGATAAGTAGCCAAAAGTATCCATAGAAAGATCTGCACTTTATATGAGCATCCTGCTTCGTCAAGTACTGGTATCAATGAAGCTCAAGCAATATCCTGATGTAGCATGATGAGCTAGTAATAAATTTGAAGAAGAGGTAAAGGAAGGTGCATAAAGATCATGCAATAAGTTGTTGGTGTCTGCATATGTGACTACTACAAGCTGAGCAGGCATATTGCTCTTCGGATAGAACTAAGAGAAGCTGTAAAGAGATCTTGAGATATTTCAGAGTTATTTTGCCTGTGTAACTACAACAAGCCTAGGAGAATACTGTTCTTCTGAAAAACCAGAAAGAAGGTCTAAAACGATTTTGAGATATATCCGAGTTTTATTTTGGCTCTGTAGCTATTACATGCCAAGCAAGCACATTGCTCTTTAAAAAAATGTCAATGAATGTTTAAAAAGAGGTTTCAGCCTCTCTAGCTACTACATGCCCAGCAAGCTTATTGAATCAGGGACATTGCAGGCTTCTGCATGCCAGGGGCGCGTGTTAAACTAGTTATCAACGCTAATATTGGTCAGTGGCGGCAATGGCACTTCAAGCTGCCACTGACTGTCTTGTCTATTTATAGCTGGCGCCATGTCATCAATGGAGAAATACCATCTTGAAGAAATGATGATCTTATTATAGATTTGCCTTGATCTCAGTAATCAAATTGTTGGTTATGCATGAAGGTTGTATGAATCTGTTGGGGGGGGGGGGGGGGGGGGGGGGGGTCACTTTACTCATGAAGCATGTGATTTCATTCTAACTGCTAGAATATGCATAGGATGGGTTGTGAGAGGTTTGCAGACATGAAGTGTAATAGTTACATCTCGTCAGACGCCCAGAGGCCAGTGTGTTATGATGCTATTGATCTGGTGTACACGAGCTTACCGGTATTTGCTCTGTAGGATATGAAGAGAGTTTTTTTAAACATTCAAGAATGATCTAAAGAAAATTAAAAACATGTTGACTTTATATATATACGGTTTATACAAAAATGGAAGTCGATTTATATTTGCGATATAGAATTTTGACAAGAATTGTTTTGCGTTTTAGGGAAGGTGTAGCACAATCGCCAGGCTAACACTTTGTAAGATTCAACAAGAAGATGAGACGTTGATTTTCTTGGCTTTTATTTCTTCAAAGTACTCTCTACTAATTTGGCCGTCGAGCCTTCTAGCCAGCTTTCCCTGGGCACCCTCAACGACGCCCAGCGCGTCTTTCTTCACATAGCTGGCTGTGGCTGTCACCAGCCCATGGCTGAGTCCTGGCTGAGACTCGACTCCTCAGTCCCGTGGCTGAGACTCGACTCTCTCTCCAGGACCACGGCTGAGAACTGAACTTCTTAAGACAAACCTGGGTCTTATATACCCACAGACTCAGTTGTCAACACAATGTGACTTGACAACAGCCTATGGATTATTTCCTAGGGATTACTTGGAGATGGGATTAGCAGTTTATAACATAGGTGTCATAACAACTATGTTACACTACTCCATCACCAAACAAGAAATATTGACAAAGATTTCTTTGCTCCCTTTGGCCCAGGATAAGTACATTACAAATCTATAAATACCTATACAAAATAAACTTATAACAATCATTTCCCGTGAAGGATCTAAACACTTTTAAGCGCACAAGTACATCATATTATCATACATACAAGAGAATATACATCACCGCGCTTATAAACATATATCGATCATCAATGGCACACAAATACATCATTGCAATAATACAATACATTAGAAATACTAATGCGCCCCTTTAACATTTAACAGTAAGTTAACAAAGTCACCACATGGTGAGATAGGGTTTGAAGAGTCTCGGTTCAGTCCTGGTAAACGTAGCCCACCGTCGGGTACAGCTTAATTTCCACTGTTTTTCCAGAAACATTGGTCATCCTACATGGAGGCACAGATGAATTCCATCTACTGACGTTCCCCACATCCCATGCTTTAGCAGACACCGGCCATGTTACTGGATTGACCAACTGCTGTTCCCACACCGACGTTCTCCATGGGTTCTCGATCTCACAGGTCCAAACTGATCATCTCCCGCAGTCGTGCTGGCTTTCTGCATCATTGCATCCACTGATGGATGGAGGCACCAACTGTCGTTTCCCCACCCTATCTCCTCTGGGTTCTTCTCTCTTAACCTTACAAGTACCTAAACCTCAACTTATCAGTGAAATAGTTTCTTATCTTTCTAGCTGCATCTCTACAGTTTCATGAAACAACATTGCTCCTTACTACCATCTTGCCTTGAATAAATTACCCAAGAGATCTAATGTATCTGACCGTCCCAAATAATTACATTTAAGCTTTAATCTCTTTAATCCAAGGAATTAAAGCCTGCAGTTAACCCTAGCCTTTGCATTGTGTTTTTCTCTACAAGGGTTGCATAATAAGTTCCATCTCAGAAAACCTTAAACCCACCGTTGCCTAACCTACTGCTTGATAAGATTTTGTTTGTCTATCCTTGGCCTTCAGACCCAGGGCTAATCCACAAGAATCCCTCTAATCCGGTCTGTAAATCAAGGCCATTCAAGTCAATTTATGGCAGGAGCTTCGTCTCGGGTTACAACATTATATGCCCGTCTGCTCGGTCTGAGCTCCATCCCATTTGATGTCCCGCGGGCTTACCATATAATGTACCCGTCCACTCGTCCACCACTCTCTCAGACTTTAGGATATCTAAACTTCATTTTAATCCAAGCCCTCCCCATGACATTTGCTTATGTATATCACCTACATCGTCCCTAGCAATTACTTCTAGTTTTCCTACAATACCCCTTTCCTTAACTCTTTTTCCATTTTTACTCAGAAAGTAACCCTTCAACAGCCCGTACTATTTTCTTATGCCAGGCTGATCCTGCCAAAAGACGGCTCGACAAATGTTCACACAGCAATGCAGTCATCGTTATAACGTTCCCAGTTAAACCCTTGATTCGTGTTAATTCTCCTAATGTCCTTTACCTCTACGCCTTACTACTGCACTAACATACCTAACACTATCAATGAAAGTTTTATTGCAAACATTTAGGGTCGCCCAGAGAAGCGGGGAAGGTCGACAACAATCAGTACTCACCAACCACCAAGTCCAAGTCCCTCTGTCTTGCTGAATCCGGGTCACGGCACCAAAAGGATCCCCTGTGTAGCACAATCGCCAGGCTAACACTTCGTAAGATTCAACAAGAAGACGAGACAATGATTTTCTTGGCTTTTATTTCCTCTAAGTACTTTGAACCAATCTGGCCATCGACATTTCCAGCCCGCTTTCCCTGGGCACCTGCACGACACCCAGCGTTCTCTTTCTCACATGGCTGGCTGTGGCTGTCACCAGCCCATGGCTGAGTCCTGGCTGAGACTCGACTCTCTCTCCAGGACCACGGCTGAGAATGAACTTCCTTCTTAAGACAAACCTGGGTCTTATATACCCACAGATTCAGTTGTCAACACAATGTGACTTGACAACAGCCTATGGATTATTTCCTAGGGATTACTTGGAGATGGGATTAGCAGTTTATAACATAGGTGTCATAACAACTATGTTACAAAGGAGAGGTCTCAACTTATATCAGAGGTTGGCTTACATCTGAGGTCAACCTATAGCTTTGGTTGACTTACACCTGAGGTCAACTTATAGCTGTGGTTGACTTACACCTGAGGTCAACTAATAGCTGTGGTTGACTTACACCTGAGGTCAACTAATAGCTGTGGTTGACTTACACCTGAGGTCAACTTATAGCTGTGGTTGACTTACATTTTAGGTCAACCTATAGCTGTGGTTGACTGACATCTTAGGTCAACCTATATCAGAGATTGACTTACACCTGAGGTCAACTAATAGCTGTAGTTGACTTACACCTGAGGTCAACTAAAAGCTGTGGTTGACTTACACCTGAGGTCAACTAATAGCTGTGGTTGACTTACACCTGAGGTCAACTAATAGCTGTGGTTGACTTATCATATAGAGTTAGACTATTATAGTGAAAGTGTAGTTTACACAATAAGTTATGAAGGTCAACATTTGCAAGGAAACAATGCAACTCGAAGCCCTATAGTGAGATGATCTAGCTGTTCTCTCAGTATAGTTTTACCCACGTTACACTCAGCGGCAAAAGAAACTTCACCTAATTTTCTTAAGGGCCAAAACAAAATACTGTTGTCAGAAAAAGTTTATTTAGAATGTCATTAAAAGATGTTGTTGACTGCATGAACATTCTAAGTCCTTAAGTCGTCAATGCATTTTAGACATAGGACGTCCTTAATAGCGTATAGCAATAGATCCTATTTCATGCACACTCTTTATCTCGCTTATAAATAGTTAAGGAGATTTCAAAACAACAATATTTTAAAAGTGTTTTTTAAAGAAACAATAAATAATATTTCAAAATTTATAAATAATGATAGTTAGCTCATGTCTGCAAAAGACAACTATCTCTTCGTGTATTTATCCCTCTTGGATGAAACTATGTTGCAATTTATGTGGTGATATTTCTGTTGCTGTTGAGGCCAGATCATGCAGGGAGTTGCTTTTCATAAATACAGTGATGAGACTTGTCTATATTATCTGTTGGAGTGGCAGTAAGTTGAAGAAGTCATAGAGCTATTAAAATTTATTACAAGTTTGAATGGATATCAGACATCTTATTTACAAATTGCAACGTTATTGTATAGAATGTTTCAATATGTTCCAGCTTAGACAGACTTAAGGATCCATCCTGAAAGGTCACACAGTTTCTAAATTCATAAAATCTGTAATTTTATTTCCTAAATTAGTCTTTTCCAACATACTATTCTCAATTGTGATGTTGCAAATAGTTTATTGTGGATATGACTACATGAAATAGATAAAATGACATCTTTCAGGTTCAGAATATTTCTGCTTGTTATCTCATCACTTTTCTTTAAATCTGTTTTCTGTTTTGAATACTTCATTAGCAAGAGGATGAACAGTAAATATGCCACTGTGAATAATTCTTTTATCTCACAGTTGGTCTGTTAACATCTCAAAGTTGGTTACATTAAAGGGATTAAAATTTTCAAATTTTTCATTTGGATTTCAGTTTATGTCACTGTCTCTTTTTAGCTATTGATTTTACATCACAAAGATGATAACAATTTTGTTGATTTTTTTACATAAAATTTCCATTTTGTATGCTGTTTATTTTTATATTGATTTTTATGTAGATGATTGGTTAAATCATGTGCAAAATCTATGAATTTCCGTAATATTCAGTTAAAATTTATTGAAAACCATTCACTTATAAAGTAGGTTTTTGTTTACTTTCTATATTTTTCTAATCAACTTAACTCAAATTATATCAAATATTTTGACAGATGTTGACATATTGAAAATTCAATTCCCTAAGTGGAGCTGCGAAAACTTTTTCATCATCTTTGAGAGTAAGATAAAGAGTGAAATGCCAAGAGAGCTAAATTTTATTTTCTTGATATTTTTCTTTATTGTGAACATCAAAATATCTTTCCAGCTAGCTGATGAAGGAATAGGCGTTTACAGCCTATATAATATTGAGTATGTTCCAAATTAAAATGTTAGGGCTCACAAAAATCTTGCTTTTCTATGTATTCCCCTTAATTGTACATGCCAATCAAGGACTTCATAAAAGTGTCAAGTTTTTATCAGATTATTACATGAAGCTAAGTAAGAGACGGGATGTTTTACCCTGTAGGCAGATTGGGACTGTAGGCACAATGGGAAGACACTCACGGGACAGTGATTTGAAACAGATAGATCAGATAATATTTACTCTCTCTTGCACTTCATCTAGTCTCAGCGATATTCCGTGTAGAAAAGATATCTTCAAGAACTCACAATTTATCTCTGACAACTTGAGAGAGAAGCTTGCTCACCTTTATCCTCATCTTGTCAGTCATAGATAGTTAGAGCCTCGTTGTCTGTTGAACGCTGATGTACTCCGTCATATCTGTAGCTTTTGAATTGGGCAAATGCTTTTATAAAAAATGATAGAAATTGACATATTTCTTGTTACTGTTCTCGTGAAAGGGGTCCAATGACCTTGTCTTATCTGTTCAAAGTTGATTTTTCAGTAATCTCCATAGCTTTTTAAGAAAAAAATTAAAACCATTTACTGCTGTCTGAAAATAGTGGTTTATACTCTGTGTGTTTGACTAAGTGAACCTTGTAAGGTTGTACTCTTGAACCTAACAGTTTCCCTCTTACAAAACTTCACCTGGTTGGGATGCCTTTTTATTTAGCCATCTCTTGCAAAACTATCTGACTGCCTGAATGTTGCCACTTTGAAGGAATTTCCTGTTGGGCTTGCTTGTACAAAGAAACTTCTTATCATTACTTGCCCACGTAAGATACTGCAGTGTAGTATGCATGTAGGATGTCACAGTAGTGTGTATTTGTGACTTCACAATATTATCACCTCCTTCACAATGGCAGCCAAGTCATGGAGATCTAAGTTTTCTCACTCTTATCAGCAACTGTGCTTGATTTATGTGGGCAAGTGATACACAGAATACTTACCTTCCGACCAATTACTGATGTTCTTTCTAAACTGATGAATGATTTGGTATATCAAACTCGCTTTCTCTTGTTTTATTCTAAGTCATTAACTTTTTAATAAAAATAATATTAAATTGAAGGTTGTTTAGTTTCCTCTATATAAGCCACATGTTTCAACCCAAAGAAAACACACAGAGGTGTGTCATTGGTCAGATGTCAATAAGCTTGAGTGCATGGCTGAATTTCAGTGATTGCCAACTTCCATATAAAAACTGTGTTCAATGAATATGATATCATATCACAATTATCTTAGCTCTGACATAGTTATGACATTAATTTTCATTCATCTTAGCTTGAGAGGGTTCCATGCAATCAGGAAGTCTCTTCTGTCAACCAGTACTATCATTGGTAAAAGAGGGTTAGAATTATCAGATCATGGCCAATTTGTTCCCAGCTGGTGCTGAGACGTTCTTTGTACACTTCCTAAAAGTTGTACAAGGCCAGGCTGATCTCTGACCTCTGACCAATCCACAGTTGGAAGTTGCAAACTGAATCAATCATTGGTTAAGGTGACATATAGGTGAGCTAAGGACCTCATTAATACATTCAGAACACTGTCCAGGTTAGAAAAATAAGATACGTACAAGAACCTTGGTAAAGTTACTGATCCCTGCAGTACCCCAAAAGCAAGTTGTAGAGAAGAAGCTTGATCATGTTCAGGAGGAGGGAACTTGACAAGTTTAAGAATAAAATACAAATCAGAATGAATTACATTTAATGAGGCAGGATGGTGAGTGGTGAGTGTGACTGGGCCCCAATCAGACAGTTTGCTGGTTTGGCCGCACATCTCACGCTGAGTTATGACGTTCTCGCCAAGCTCGCTAATGAGATATATCCGCCGCTAGTCTGAATCTGGTAAATACAATTGCTTAGAGTCTGGCAGGTTTAGATCATGCATTTGTCCACACTAACATCAGAGTCGAGTATTTGACAGAATATAGCAGTAGACTGTCACTTTTCAAACACACTCGTGTAATATTGGGGTGTAACATGCTCAGGTCTTTGTCAAAGCCACAAAGAAAAAAAAAACAGAGTGAAGATCCTCCCTGGTAAAGATCTTGTTTATTGCACAATGAAATACTATGAATTAACATTAGTAAAATCATGAAGAATCAGTCAGTCATTATGAATTCAAATAGTCATTGTCCAAGGTATAAGCAACTTGTGATTTGAAAAAGATAAACATCTGGTGAAACCCTGTCTCCGTCACTGGGTATAATTTGAGCCTCGATGCTGAGCGCATGGATCTTCCTCTTCATCAATAGGTTGCAACTACTAATACTGTATACTGATACTGTAAGTTATGCACTGTCGGTACTCTAACGGTATTGGACAGGAAAGTTTGAAATGCTGCAAGACTTGAACATGCTATAAATGGAGGGTGGCATGACTTGTGCCTTGCTAGAGAAGTTTATGATGGTGGCATGGACAGCTTAGTGAATAAAACACTGACATTTCTTTTATTCTTCCTTTGATTGAAAAAAAATAATTAAATAATAAGATTCATGGCGCATGATTTTGATTGTTTCTGTTTATAAACAACCTGTATGTGATTGTCATTTGCATTGATTCTTTGACGTGAAATTTTTATCCAGGTTGCTTCCATTTGGTTCATTATTCATATAAGGATAAATATTCAATGAACTTTGGTCCAGTTTTGAATTATCTAATACGGTAAAGTTCATGACTTCAAGTGTTGATCTGTCTTTTATTAGTTGTACTGAATTGTTTGTTCTGGTAATGATGTGAATGTGAGGACATTAAATGATCTCACTTCCCTTTCCAAACTTAAACTTTTTTCCATAAAAACTATGATGCAATATGTCGAATCACTGAAAAGCCCCGAAAGAACCTGCTTCTGATAATCATGTTAACATGAAAAGTAATTAGATTGCTGATACTGCGAGCATGAATTAATATGAGTTTTAACAAAAGGGGAACTAAATTCTCGAAATTAGAATATTACGCAGATGGTGTCTAAATGTGATTTTTATTTTCTCACAAACATTTTCTTGTGCAAGCTTGAGGTTTTTGAAAACTTCTGCTTCAAAATTAAGTTTTTTTAAAAATCTGTTCATTTAATTATCATAATAGAGTTGCACTTTTACCAAAATTATTTCCTAAATTCTTTCTCCATGCTCTGCATCCTTTTTGATTTTCAAATGAAAAATATTTATCCATCATCTTAATAGGCAGATATTTCAAATTGAAATGACAAAATTTATATGCTGTTTGCAGATAATTATTTTTTCTACTGGTATTACTAGCAGATTGGATAATTTCTTGAAATAACAATCTACCATCCTTATGTAAAACATAATCAGTGTCATATTTTTCTGTTGTGCACATGTGTATAAAAGCACATCTGTCTTTGCATAAGTCATAATTCAGTTTGTTGTGATGGCGCATGAGCTGGAAATAGCTGAAGAGACTTGTAGTTGATTGACTGCTTCAACAGAATTGGATTAAAGTATGGTGAAAGAAATTTTACACAGCTTAAATTGTGTCTCATAACATCTCAATCAAACTTGTGCAAATTTGTTCATAATTAACCCTTGCTCTCACTTGGTTAATGCAGGTTTTCATATCATTTTGTAGAAGTGATTTGATTCACTACCTTGAATAGTAATCTCTATTCAAGATTTCCAAAATATGCTGCAGTTTTATGACGTAAGAGATTATTCCGACATGGAACAGGTCTTTTATTCCTCGTCATTAATCATACAGAATGTGCTTTAAACAGACAGTAATTGTATAGATCTTTGTGATCAGTGTCAGTGTAAATCATGGGAGGAATTTAATTAGAAAACGTATAAATATCTCCCTTTGAAGCAGAGCAGACTCCAGTCTTTTGTCAGCTCGAGATCAGAGGTCCTCGAACCAGGGATTTCTAAATCAATTCTCTTCTAATTTGTGTTTTGAGATAAATATTGGGTATCAGTGAAACCTTTAATACTGAATAAATTTGACAATGATCATCCACTTATGTTCTTTTAGGCTTCAACTGTGTTTCTTTCAAAGTAGAAACATTCCTTGTAGGTGGAAAAAAAATGCAGGGATATTGGTAAAACAATACTTTCTCATTCTATGAAGGAAAACAATACTTTCTCATTCTATAAAGGAAAATCTTTGATACTGAATCAATTTTACAATGATCATCCAATTAATTACTTTCCATTATCAAAATTTGTGTGTCTTGAATTTAAGACACATTTGAAATTTGTTTACATTTTCATCAGATCCTACATTGGATTCATCAGTGGTAAGCATGCTAGTTCCAGTGAGTGCTGGCAGCTCTTGCTGTAACTCACAGCGACAGTGGTATTGCAGGCTCTAGTCTTGCTACTCCATCATGGGTGACATGTTCTTGTGCCAATGTCAACATCCTTGTCCAACAACATCACCTTTGCTTGGGAAATATTACAGTAATTTAAGACATTTTGAATATAATAAAACAGTTATGGACTTTGGACTTAGTTGATCCAATGATTTATCAAACTTGGACACTTGATATTTACATCTCGCATTCGCCTTGATAAATAGGTCAAAGGTCGATAGATCATTGTATTAAGCTCACATGTCACAGGTCAAGATAACATGTTTCAATTTATCATATTCTCTAGATAGCCTCTAGAAATTATATAGGTGAATTCGTTACATGTGTTCTTTGTATCTTACCTACCTAAAAAGCAAATGTCAATTTTTCTAGGAAAATTTTTGTTTCAACTCAACCTTCCACATGTAAATTCCACATGTAAATTTTTACATATCCACAACAGGTCATGATGTAAAATTTGTTGTCATATTGTCTGAATAACCATTTGAAACTAACTATGTCTCATTTGTATATCACTAGGAAAGCGCATGTCAGTTCTTCATATTTTTATGCTGATATTCCGATACAGATTCTCTACAATGTTTTCTCGATCTTTACATCTAAATTGCTTTGGCAAAGATGTTCTTCATTCCAAATGAAATATTTCGTATCAAGTGTATTATCTTCTTTTTTTGTTATTAAAGACTCAAATATGCAATATAAATGCTAATTTCTTGCTCAGACAAATCCATTTTGTTTTTATTTCATTACGGTAGTGTCAGGTTAGATAATGGGGAACTGATGACCAATCCGGAACCAATTTTGATACGTTTAACCTTGTTCCAGATAGAATTAGGGGAGTGAACTTGTTGCAGAGATACATGACAGCAAATTACTTACATAAGTAGGTACTTGACTTCCAATTTATTTTAGTTTTATGTGTTAAAAGAACATTTAGTAATTTGAAATCACTTTAGAGGCTGTTACCCAATTAAACCAAGCGTTTAATTAATTCTTATTTTATTGTAATTTGGTTCATTACTTGTTTTCGTATGTAAACAGAGAACAGATATGTGTTTGTGAGGAATTTATCCGAGTATATATAGATGTCTTGAATAAGATTTACTGACTTAATTGAGAATGAAAGCTCTTTGTTTTGTTTCTTAGGGTTATTATTCAATACAAAACAATTTATAGGATATTTACATCCAATTTGCTAACATCAGACATTTGTAGACAAATTTGTGTCATTGACATTTTTTGTCTCTACAGAAATAATTCCATAGAAAAGACACTTTTGAAACATTGCCACGAGAAGTTTACCATTGCCACAAATGAAGAAGATAATATGTTGAATGGCTTTGGGCTTTTTGTTATGATTACTCTGTTTCTTTACCAAAATCACATATTTATAGATAATAAAACTGATATTCAGAGAAATCAAGACAAATCTTAAAAAATGATGGTGTATGCATTGAGAATAAATCAGCACAGACAGACAGACAGACAGAAATATTGATTCACTTGTCTGTTAGCTTAGAAGACTACTCATTTGATAAGGCTAGAACCAAACAGGCAAATGCTTAATGAATCTGTGTTATGTGATTAAAACTTGCAAATGCTTTGATTGAGATGTAGAATGTATTTAGCAGGTATGGGGTTAACCATCCCTTTGTAAGTTAAGAAGACTGTAGGAATTTTTATGGTCTAAATGATATTGACAGAAGAATCTAGAAATAGATAAAATTCGCATAAACCGTTGTTCACATGTGAATATGAAACAAATTCTGCAATTTTGTTCAAAGAAAATAGAGCACGTAGTCTACATATTAGATTGGTAAAGAAAATTATTCAAATTTGAGCAACGGAAGCTTTGTTGATCGAAGTATTGAATAATAAGTAAGTTTCCTGAAAATAAAGATTGAATAAAGGAACGGAAACAGAATTGTTATCAGAAATAGAGTGAATTTGAATGAGCATCAAATGTGTAATAGTTTATTTGAATTGGTTTGAATATTTTAAAGGAAATAGAACTAATCTATAATGAGGAGTGAATTGTATGTTCTAACTTCACTGTATCAAATTTAATATCTTTCAATGATGTCAATTTTAGCAGAGAAGAAAAAGAAATGAATTTAATCTTCAAAAGGTGTAACAAATGGCATTAAAAATCCTTTTTATTTACGAAAAATCTGAATGAATTCATCTGGCTCGTCAATGATCTTCACAAAGTGATCAGTGAATTGCATTAACTGTCAACTGTCACCTTTTCCATGCTTTGCAAAGTAAAATACATATTCCCAACACAATTCAAAGGGGCAGGAGCACATTTTAAAAATTTTTTATTTCTTCAGTTTTTCCCCCCAAAAATGTAGGTTATGCTAAATGAATAATTCTCAGAGGGTCAAACATCTTAGTACTCAGACAATTAAAGAAATTATCAAGTATCAATCAAAAAGAACTGGCAGCAATTTTTATGTGAATACCTTTTAATCATTTAAGGTAGGGAAATGAATTCTCATAGCTTAACCGATCATGGAACGTCCATTTCCGAACTGCTTTTTTTAGGAATTTTTTTGCAATTGGTACCATCTATTTTTTTTTTAGATCACTTTATGACCTAAGGAAATGTCCTACGTACTGTCCTTTAGAAATAAAATGCTCTATATACAACTCTAGACTTACCGGTGAATAAAAGGCTGTATATACAACTCTAAACTTACCGGTGAATAAAACGCTCTATATACAACTCTAGACTTACCGGTGAATAAAATGCTCTATATACAACTCTAGACTTACCGGTGAATAAGATGCTCTATATACAACCCTAGACTTACCGGTGAATAAAATGCTCTATATACAACCCTAGACTTACCTGTGAATAAGATGCTCTATATACAACCCTAGACTTACCGGTGAATAAAATGCTCTATATACAACTCTAGACTTGCCTGTGAATAAGATGCTCTATATACAACCCTAGACTTACCTGTGAATAAAAGGCTGTATATACAACCCTAGACTTACCGGTGAATAAAATGCTCTATATACAACTCTAGACTTACCGGTGAATAAAATGCTCTATATACAACCCTAGACTTACCTGTGAATAAAACGCTCTATATACAACTCTAAACGTACCGGTGAATAAAACGCTCTATATACAACTCTAGACTTACCGGTTAATAAAAGGCTCTATATACAACTCTAGACTTACCGGTGAATAAGATGCTCTATATACAACTCTAGACTTACTGGTGAATAAAATGCTCTATATACAACCCTAGACTTACCGGTGAATAAAATGCTCTATATACAACTCTAGACTTACCGGTGAATAAAAGGCTCTATATACAACTCTAGACTTACCGGTGAATAAGATTCTATATATACAACTCTAGACTTACTGGTGAATAAAACGCTCTATATACAACTCTAGACTTACCGGTGAATAAGATGCTCTATATACAACTCTAGACTTACCGGTGAATAAAAGGCTCTATATACAACCCTAGACTTACCTGTGAATAAGATGCTCTATATACAACCCTAGACTTACCTGTGAATAAAATGCTCTATATACAACCCTAGACTTACCTGTGAATAAGATGCTCTATATACAACCCTAGACTTACCTGTGAATAAAATGCTGTATATACAACCCTAGACTTACCTGTGAATAAAATGCTCTATATACAACCCTAGACTTACCGGTGAATAAAATGCTCTATATACAACCCTAGACTTACCTGTGAATAAAAGGCTCTATATACAACCCTAGACTTACCGGTGAATAAAATGCTCTATATACAACCCTAGACTTACCTGTGAATAAAAGGCTCTATATACAACCCTAGACTTACCGGTGAATACAATGCTCTATATACAACCCTAGACTTACCTGTGAATAAAATGCTCTATATACAACCCTAGACTTACCGGTGAATAAAATGCTCTATATACAACTCTAGACTTACCGGTGAATAAAATGCTATATATACAACCCTAGACTTACCTGTGAATAAAAGGCTGTATATACAACTCTAAACATACCGGTGAATAAAATGCTCTATATACAACTCTAAACGTACCTGTGAATAAGATGCTCTATATACAACCCTAGACTTACCGGTGAATAAGATGCTCTATATACAACTCTAGACTTACCGGTGAATAAGATGCTGTATATACAACTCTAGACTTACCGGTGAATAAAAGGCTCTATATACAACCCTAGACTTACCGGTGAATAAGATGCTTTATATACAACTCTAGACTTACCTGTGAATAAAATGCTCTATATACAACCCTAGACTTACTGGTGAATAAGATGCTCTATATACAACTCTAGACTTACCGGTGAATAAAAGGCTGTATATACAACCCTAGACTTACCTGTGAATAAAATGCTCTATATACAACCCTAGACTTACCGGTGAATAAGATGCTTTATATACAACTCTAGACGTACCGGTGAATACAATGCTCTATATACAACTCTAGACTTACCGGTGAATAAAATGCTCTATATACAACCCTAGACTTACCGGTGAATAAAATGCTATGGTGTAATAATTAACAAACTGAGAGAAGATGAGGCTTTCATATGCATCATTTATTAGACATTCAGTTAAGGAACGGACATCACAATGTGCACATTGCTTTTGATTTACTGTGATTGATAAATTTTGAGAACAGTGGAAAAAATTAGATTTGTGACAATGAATTGTTGTATCGTGATACATTGTTTGTATCATGATGCTTATTGTTGACTGTTTATTTTGCCTAAAATTCAATATGTTTATCAAAACTTAATGGATTTTTATTCTCCACTGGCAAAACCGAAGGAGATATTGTTGTGGCACTTCATGTCTTCTGTCCATCCCAAAAGAGTACCTGTCTTGCAGAACCAACTCCTCCAATAGTTTTTTATCAATCTTTCATCAAACCTGCTATACATGGATAAGTAAGAGATGCATCCCCCCTGTTCTGCATGATTCAATTAATGTCTTTGGAGATATATGGCCCTTGACTCAGACTTTGACCTTGACTCAGATAAGAGTACAATATGTAGATGGTGTCTTTTCAGTTGAATTCCATGTCGATAATAAAACTACATACACTGCACATTGTTTGAAATGTTCATAGAAGTTACAATTTGCATCAAGAGGACATCTGTAAGTTTGCCATGCTAGGACTTGTTTGAGTGAGCTGCTTGGACTGCTTGAAACATGCTTACTTCTTCCTGAGCTGGATCCTTTCAGGATATATATATATCTATATAATGACAGAGATTACTAGCTGTGGACTACTCTATATACTTCACCTCAGTTGTCGAAAATCTCTTCTCCAAAATGCAGCTTGATAGAGGAGAGTTGTATATTGGCATCACCTCGTCACTTGTCAGATAAAAGACAGGCTTGAAAGGAACTATAATTACAGATTTCATGATGCAAAATAGATGAAAGGGAGATAACTCAGCTATAACACAAATGTCTGACATATGGTATATGGTCCTGTAGCTTCATGGTAATGTTATAGCTGGGAAGCTGATTGCGGAGTCTTGCTATCCTAAAAATGCTTTGTATTAACCATCAATGTTATGAACAAGATCATGTTTGCTTGTGATGGTATGAAAAATGTACAATTTCAAGTTAATTGTGGTAGATAAAGTATCAGTTATTACTCGTATAGATTATATTTCTTCATTATGTTTCCAGTCATTAGAAAGGAGAGAGGATAGGCTGAATGAGGAAAAGAAAAAAGACAAGACAGATCAAGTTTTTAGTTGGGAAATACATGCATGATTCACTTTTATCCATTTTCAAAATGCATTTTTGGTCTTGTATGTTAAGGAAAAATTTATTGAAAATATATATATTACTTTACATTTTTCACCATATTGCAACAAATAGTTTCTGTTTCTGAACCTACTAAGTTGATCATTTCGTGTTGTCGATCTATTACACTAAAATATATCCAGATAGAAGCGTCCCTTTAAGGCAGGAGGCAGCCATGCAGTTGTGTAGTGTGATGCTGCGGTCCCAGAGTGGGAGATTACTCTGTTGTGTGTCAGCTATCTCCCAATTAGCAATGAATAAATGATATTTCCCTCACATCAAATGATGAGGCCTGAATTCTGTAGATTTCTTGTTCACGGTTCTTGTATGTGCTCAACCGGTTTGTCTAACATAGCTCCGGTAGTCATGCAAAGCAGAACCCTTGCACTGCCCTATATTCCACTTGTGCCACTTGCTTCATTAAAACCCTTTTACTGCCCTATATTTCACTTGTGCCACTTGCTTCATTAAAAACCTTGTAATGCCCTATATTCCACTTGTGCCACTTGCTTCATTAAAAACCTTGTACTGCCCTATATTCCACTTGTGCCACTTGCTTCATTAAAAACCTTGTACTGCCCTAAATTCCACTTGTGCCACTTGCTTCATTAAAAACCTTGTACTGCCCTATATTCCACTTGTGCCACTTGCTTCATTTAAACCCTTGTACTGCCCTATATTCCACTTGTGCCACTTGCTTCATTAAAACCCTTGTACTGCCCTATATTCCACTTGTGCCTCTTGCTTCATAAAAACCCTTGTACTGCCCTATATTCCACTTAATTGTGCCACTTGCTTCATTTAAACCCTTGTACTGCCCTATATTTCATTTGTGCCACTTGCTTCATTAAAACCCTTGTACTGCCCTATATTCCACTTGTGCCACTGGCTTCATTAATGTACTGCCCTATATTCCACTTGTGCCACTTGCTTCATTAAAACCCTTGTACTGCCCTATATTTCACTTTTGCCACTTGCTTCATTAAAACCCTTGTACTGCCCTATATTCCACTTGTGCCACTTGCTTCATTAAAACCCTTGTAATGCCCTATATTACACTTGTACCACTTGCTTCATTTAAATCCACGCCGCTAATGGCTGAAATATTGCCCAAGCGGCGTTAAACAATAACTCACTCACTCACTCACTCATTTAAATCCTTGTACTGCCCTATATTTCACTTGTGCCACTTGCTTCATTAAAACCCTTGTACTGCCCTATATTCCACTTGCTTCATTTAAACCCTTGTACTGCCCTATATTTCACTTTTGCCACTTGCTTCATTTAAATCCTTGTACTGCCGTATATTCCACTTGTGCCACTTGCTTCATTAAAACTCTTGTATTGCCCTATATTACACTTGTACCACTTGCTTCATTTAAACCCTTGTACTGCCCTATATTCCACTTGTGCCACTTGCTTCATTAAAAACCTTGTACTGCCCTATATTCCACTTGTGCCACTTGCTTCATTTAAACCCTTGTACTGCCCTATATTTCACTTGTGCCACTTGCTTCATTAAAATCCATGTACTGCCCTATATTCCACTTGTGCCACTTGCTTCATTTAAACCCTTGTACTGCCCTATATTTCACTTGTGCCACTTGCTTCATTAAAATCCTTGTACTGCCCTATATTCCACTTGTGCCACTTGCTTCATTTAAACCCTTGTACTGCCCTATATTCCACTTGTGCCACTTGCTTCATTAAAATCCTTGTACTGCCCTATATTCCACTTGTGCCACTTGCTTCATTTAAACCCTTGTACTGCCCTATATTCCACTTGTGCCACTTGCTTCATTTAAACCCTTGTACTGCCCTATATTTCACTTTTGCCACTTGCTTCATTTAAATCCTTGTACTGCCGTATATTCCACTTGTGCCACTTGCTTCATTAAAACTCTTGTATTGCCCTATATTACACTTGTACCACTTGCTTCATTTAAACCCTTGTACTGCCCTATATTCCACTTGTGCCACTTGCTTCATTAAAAACCTTGTACTGCCCTATATTCCACTTGTGCCACTTGCTTCATTTAAACCCTTGTACTGCCCTATATTTCACTTGTGCCACTTGCTTCATTAAAATCCTTGTACTGCCCTATATTCCACTTGTGCCACTTGCTTCATTTAAACCCTTGTACTGCCCTATATTTCACTTGTGCCACTTGCTTCATTAAAATCCTTGTACTGCCCTATATTCCACTTGTGCCACTTGCTTCATTTAAACCCTTGTACTGCCCTATATTCCACTTGTGCCACTTGCTTCATTAAAATCCTTGTACTGCCCTATATTCCACTTGTGCCACTTGCTTCATTTAAACCCTTGTACTGCCCTATATTCCACTTG
This sequence comes from Phorcus lineatus, assembly GCA_921293015.1. Classification (NCBI taxonomy): domain Eukaryota; kingdom Metazoa; phylum Mollusca; class Gastropoda; order Trochida; family Trochidae; genus Phorcus; species Phorcus lineatus. The sequence continues at coordinate 797,926 of OV121088.1, read as the reverse complement.
TGCCACTTGCTTCATTTAAACCCTTGTACTGCCCTATATTTCACTTTTGCCACTTGCTTCATTTAAATCCTTGTACTGCCGTATATTCCACTTGTGCCACTTGCTTCATTAAAACTCTTGTATTGCCCTATATTACACTTGTACCACTTGCTTCATTTAAACCCTTGTACTGCCCTATATTCCACTTGTGCCACTTGCTTCATTAAAAACCTTGTACTGCCCTATATTCCACTTGTGCCACTTGCTTCATTTAAACCCTTGTACTGCCCTATATTTCACTTGTGCCACTTGCTTCATTAAAATCCTTGTACTGCCCTATATTCCACTTGTGCCACTTGCTTCATTTAAACCCTTGTACTGCCCTATATTTCACTTGTGCCACTTGCTTCATAAAAATCCTTGTACTGCCCTATATTCCACTTGTGCCACTTGCTTCATTTAAACCCTTGTACTGCCCTATATTCCACTTGTGCCACTTGCTTCATTAAAATCCTTGTACTGCCCTATATTCCACTTGTGCCACTTGCTTCATTAAAATCCTTGTACTGCCCTATATTGTACCTGCTTCATTGATTCAATGTCTTAACCTGCAAGTGGTAGTTGATAGAAAACTATCAACTTGCAAAACAGCATGTCTAGAAACCTGAATCCTGGTTTTATTCTGCAAGGATTTCTCTCTTCATCGTCAACAATTACTTTCAAATACCTTTAGGCTTAATTTTACATGGAAAAACTTCCAGGGAATTACTGAATATCTTCTAGGTATGATGTTTAAGACAATCAATTTGTAAAACTTTTGATTGTGAGTGAAAAAAGATGAAGTTTCTTCTGAATGTTTTGTAGTTTTGCAAGTCCCCGGGAAATGATGTGTCAACAAAGCAGTTTGCAAAATAAATACAATGCTTGCACTCCATTCCAGTGGAAATTGCGCTTCCCGGATACCGTAGGCTTTGCTTCTGGCTTTACTCGTTTTACAATACTCAATTTTCTGAAACCATCTCTTCTCAATTGAGAAGAAATACAGGTTTCATTACATTGTGAAACCGTTATATGTTGTAGGCTTTCCTCCAGGCATGACAGTTTTTTATTTTGTTTTGAACATTTTATTCATTCACACCTGTTACAATAAACTGACTTTCATATCTGGGAAAAAGACGTCACTTCATATCAATAAACATTTCATTTAAATAATTTGGGAATCCAGGTCAAATTAAGATTTTAGTTAGGTGGGATTTTACACAAATTTATAAACACTCATATAGGCACATTAAAAAACAATCCTCTTTTATACCTATATATATAGTCTTTTGTAAGATCCCTGAAGATATCAATGAAACATGTTGGGGCAATGTTGGCCATGTGTCATTATTTATATATATATATAAGAAAGGCAGGCATGATTGACATTTTAGCTTTTCAGCTTCATCTTGATGAGTTGAAATCTGAGTCCCATGCAGTTGTATCAGAGAATGATGTGGTTTGTTGTAAGACAAAATGTTTGAACAGACCTATATTGCAGAACATCTTATGATAAAAATACCTTATTCAACTTCAGTGATTAGGGAAGGCTCTACTGTAACATAAAATGTTGATCAGTTGCAGGATTTCTCCATACATTTAGTTGTTGGTAATTAGCAATTGTCAATGAGTTGTACTTCGAGCTAACATAGGATGACCCGCAGGTTTCACTGGATCATGAAATCTCAGTTAGCTGCAGGATTTCCTCCAGGATAAGTCAATCAATTTGCAATACTTGATGAGCTGTAACATGAATCCCACTCTAATCGTCGATTGATCTGGGGGGTTCATTTAAAGTAGAAATATAAGAGACTGGACATAAAAGGATGGTTTACACTGCTCGTAATTAGAACTGACATTATGTTCTCCATGCCTGACAAAGGCTCTTCTGGTTGATGAGGAAAAGCTGCAGGCTTAATGGTCTGTTCAGAATAAAAAACATTCTGATGAAATAACGATGCGATGTCCTGGGGTGATACCGGTTAGATACTGTGACGGTTGGTGTGCTGCAATGGTTATGATGTTGTCAAGGGATCGTAGAGGATCCAAAATAGTTCCTAGAAGTAGCCAGTATTGCAGTGATGGCTTTTGTAAGATTGTTTGATGTTTCACATTGGATCAAAATAGTGTCCTGTCTAGTTTTTTAGAAGATGTCATGTTATATGTTATTAAGTGCTTGTAACGGTTCCAAATATATACAAAATAAATTAAGGAATCAGTGTATCTATCATCCCAGTTTTAAAGTAGTAAATATTTTTTGAATGACAATAAAAAATCCAACCTCAACATTTGGTATGTCTACTATCATTTTCAGGGCCCATTGAAAATTTAGAAATAACAATGAACAATATATATACACAACATTTGGTCTCATGGCTGTCAGTTTGAAGTGCATTGAAAATTTTCCGCAACCATCTGATTCTCAATGTGAGCAGTTTGTACAGAGCTTGTTCCTCACAACAGTGACCTATCTTTTAGATCCCATCGTTGGGTTGAAATCTGCAACATCTCAGCTGCTCTCTTACAAAAAGAGTCGTAACTTCAAAGACAGATACTCAAGTACGACATGGTGCAGCTTCTGATATTCAGTCCGTATTTCCTGCATGTTTTTTGGTATCAAATCTGTCCCACCTTGGAGATATGAAATACCCAGTATCTGTAACTCATGCATGTTTTTGGTATCAAATCTGCCCTATCTGGGAGATAAGAAATGCCGAACTTCTGTAACTTGTGAATGTTTTCTGGTATCCACTACACTAAAACTCTTGATGAAGAAGGACCAGATTATCAGAGACACAAGCTGAAGCTCCTACGTGTTCACTCCCATCAAATCCCCTCTAACTCAGCTCCTGTTTGTCTTTCAGGCTCCGAATTAATTTTGTGATAGCGTATATTGATTGCACGTGTCCAGGACAATGTGGACGATCGTTCTAGGTTCTCTGATATTAGACCACTGATATGTGAATACTGGGCTGAGGTTGAAGATCATATCATCATGTTTGACACCTTTCAAGAAGGTTTCACTACCTTTGCATAAATATGGACATTTCAAGTAAATAATGGCGCCCTTTTAAAGATGTGCTAGTTGTAAATGAGACATCATCGGAATGGAGTATTGCAATGTTTGCATAGTTTGTTAAGAGTGGCTCAGTTGTTGTAGTCATTGTTGATGGTGTTTCAAGATGTTTTTGGATATCTTTGCATTTTCTTGATAACTGATCATTTCAGATAAATGATAGTGATTTTTTCAAACATGTATAAATATTTTACCATTGAATAACTGAACTGAGTATGACACTTTCCCACATGTTTATGATGGAGTTTTCAGATGAATTTACCTTGAGGATTTATTTCATATTTATATTGGAGTTGTGTGCTCTGGGACTGATGATCTGAGAGTGAGGATCCACTGTACATAAGATTATTCTGAAGTTCATATATTCAACTACCGGTATGTCAATTCAAAATGTTCTACTCCCTCTAACAGTTAAACCTACTTTTGATGACCTTTGAAAATGTGACAGTTTCGGCTTAAAAAACTAAATCATATGGTAACAGTCATTAATTTATTTTATCAAGTAGGAATAACCTCTGAAGTAACTGTCAGATTCAGTTTAGGATGGCAAAACCATGTTAAGTGTTTCATCTCTTTTTCCCATTTTATTTGCTGCCTCATAACATGGCATGCTTTTTAAACCTAGGGAGAAATCTAGTTTACATATTTTCCTGTACGATCTAGATCCAGTTGGATAGCATGTAACTGAAAAGGTCCCCTCTGTTTATGCCTCTGTTCATCGGATTCACAACCTTTAATTCCATTGCTTCAGGAAGCAGATCAACGAAATACCACAAGGACCTAGACATGTATATTTGCATGTTTGCATACAGGAAGGATGTGATGCACCTGTAAAGCACATGCACATTCCTGCCTGTGTTCCTGTGCACCCGATGTTCCCTAAACTCCTTACACCACCTGTAGGATGCACTTCCTGGTGTACTGAGTTCAGAGCTCTGGGAGGAAGAGCGAGCTGTTGATTCACCTTTCGCTAATTAAGACGTCAGTTGTGTATACTCAAAACTGTTCCAAGTCAACAGGTTCCATATCATCACCTGAAGAGGCAAACACTGCCAGCGTCTAACAGGCATGCACTAGCGCAAGAATAAACAGTTTAGAAAATAACCTGAGAATTGGGAATTCTTACATTCAGGAATAATTAACCCTGGATTGGGTGGAATAAAGAATAAGGAATCTTGATGAAGAAAATCTATGGTTTATTCAAGGAAGAGTTTCTAGTTAAGTACTCAAATAAATTCTGGTTGAATATTATGAAAAGATCAAACAATAACATGTAATTAGCTCCAGTGATTGGCGAAATCCTGTTTGAAAGAATTAAACGTTGTTGTCATCTATGATCCAAATAATAAAATAATGTAAATTCGAGTGAGTAATCTGTGTTGTTACCTACATTAAGGCAATATAGTCAAAATACAGTAGCAATATGTTCTTTCATCATGTAATTGTCAATTATATTTTATTTGAATATATTATTATATCTGTTATATTTGATACTTCATCTGTCGTGAGCTGTCCCCTTACTTCTATCCAGGTGAGAGAAGTCTATATTGTATGTAGAAATTGAGATAAATCTACACAGTATGTAGATTTGGAGATAAATATATATAGTATGTAGAAATCAAGAGTAGAAGATAAAAGTTGTATATACCCTTATGATTGTTGCATTTAAAACCACCCACCAACTGAAATAATGTAAGTATTTGTTTTTGTCATGAAATGTTTGTAATACATTGCAAGTTTGTATCTATTCATTGTGCAATCTTCCCCAAGGCTACAGCATTAATCATCATTGTGATCCTCTTGGCTGAGGTAAACAGGATTGTTTATCTCTGACAGATGACAGTATCGAGAGCAAATGATATTTCATAACTCAGTTTGTCATCCATAACCTTCATCAACGACAAAACAAGAAAAAAATTGTCCAGATAATGTGATATTCTGCGACAGAGGTCTGCTGTGCTTGAAACGACATGATCTATTTCTGGACTCGTTGCCGGTAACCTTGATGTCATGATAGCTGAGCTCTGGGACACTTCTCCTAGTCTATTGCTGTCTATTACTCAGTCTATCGCTCTGTCTATCTCCCTGTCTATCAGTCAATCGCTCTGTCTATTTCCCTGTCTATCAGTCTAACGCTCTGTCTATCTCCCTGTCTATCAGTCTATCGCTCTGTCTATCTCCCCGTCTATCAGTCGATCGCTCTGTCTATCTTCCTGTCTATCTCCCTGTCTATCTCCATGTCTATCACTCTGTTGCTGTCTATTACTCAGTCTATTGCTCTGTCTATCTCTCTGTCTATCAATCTATTTCTCTTTCTATCACTGTCTCTTTGTCTATCTCTTTTTCTATCTCTTTGCCCATCTCCCTGTCTTTCTTTCAATGCCTTTGTCTATCTTTCCGTCTATCTTTCCGTCTATCTTGCTATCTATCTCTCCGTCTTTCTCTCCCATCTTGCTATCTGTCTGTTTATAGCTCTCCCTATCACTCTATTTCTTTGTCTATCCCTGTCTACTTCTCATTCTATCTCTTGGTCTATCTCTTTGTCTATCACTCTATCTCTTTGTTTATCTCTTGGTCTATCTCTTTCTCTATCCCTTTCTCTATCTCTTTTTCTGTCTATGTTTCTCTCTTAATTGCTGTCTGTCTCTTTTTCTCTCCATCTCTGTGTCTTTCGTCCTGCTTATTGGAACCAGTCATATACATGCATGGGTAGATTTGGGAATAATTAAAGTATATTAACACAAAGTCAAAATAGAGTATGTATCACATTCCAAACTTAAATAGAGTATACATCACATGCTAAACATAAATGTAGTATACATCACATTCTAAACATAGAGTATATATCACTTTCTAAACATAGAGTATATATCACATTCTAAACATAGAGTTTATATCTCACATTCTAAACATAAAGAGCTTTCCTCGAGTTGAACAAGATCTCATAACCTTGAGACAGCAGTAGCATATAAAAGCAGTAGCTGTTCAGACTACTTCATTTCTAAAAGTACTTGACAAAGCAGTTGTTATCCAGAAATGTTCCTCTTCATTCCAATGTCACTTCAATATGCACTTTGAAGACTTGAGCATGATAAGGGTTAAAGTTAATCCAACTAACTGAACCTGATAAGTCATGTCTTTAACTGACAAATTGTTCCAAGTCATATTTCCCAATTGTCGAGACCTTTCTTTATGAATATTACTCCTGTATTCCCACATCTCCGTGGTGTGATCGCTTTGTCTTCATATGTACTGTAAACCCTTAAACTTACTTACCGCCGGCAAACAGATAGATATATAACTTGCAGTAAAGAGACCTGTGGGATGGGTCCATTTAGGCGACTGTGTTCACCACACAACCGTGCCAGGAAGACTAACCATTGATCAGCATGAATAATCCTCTTGTTCAGATGTCTGAGTGATGTGAAATGTTTGTATTCAGACTTCTGACTGGAAGTTCTGTGTATCAGACACTAGGGGTGCGCAGTAATATCGGTATATCGGTATATTACTATACAGAAACACCACGTTACGTATCGGTACAGTCTTCTGAAAATAACTTTATTTTGAGGTTTTAGAATTAACAGTTTCCGTGTAAAATTGCAGAGAAACTTAACAAAAAGAAACATGACTTTACTGAAAGTTTTAAACAAAGTTTGAACATGCAAAGTAAAAATAGAACAGACATGATAAAGTACGAAACCAGTCACTGAATTACCTCTCTTTACAAAACGATGTCCAGTTGAACATTGATCATGCACTGTTCTAATTGCTGTTATTTAGTCAAGAGAACATGGAAAAACTAAAATATGAAAAGTGCTTTTCTGGATCGCAATAAAATGTGATATGAAAATGAGGACCGATAACCATCCTTATCAGACACATGAAGTGTTTATCAACACAAAAGTACGGTACATAAACTTGCTAGTTGTCAAGAATCTGATGTCATTGAAACAAGACAAACTGATGTAGTACGCGGACCAGGGTGGAATGTTCTCTGTGTGGGGAGCTTACCAACTTAATTTTCCTTATTAAAGATACTGTACATACACCTATATAGCTAACTAATGTCCTCTCATAGAGAGGCTGTAGAATCTGTACTCCTTTACTGGAAGATAATGCAATTTATCCCTGTTATATCATATTTATATAAGATTGTTTGCTTCCAAAATAAGTCTATATAAAACATTTTATGAACAAGAAATGTTTATTTATCTATATTTTTTTTTAGAAGAAATGTTTATTTTTGTGTCACGCAACAATTCCAAAGTCAAAGTCAAAAGATGTTTATTGTATGAAAGGCCTCCGGCCCATATACATAAGAGTTACAGCATAAAAAAATGGTAGCATACAATTTAATATAGCAACATTCATCCTGTTTACAACAGTATTTAAGGGTTAATAATTTGTTTAATGAGACGGTCTCTTTTAGCTAATGCATGCTTTATATATAAAGACAATTGTACAATAAGGTCTTCATTATTAGTTTGTAACAAAGATATATATGCATCTCTTGGTTGTTTTTCTAGCAAGTGGTTTAGTATATATTTCTCTCGTAAATCCACATAAGAAGAACATAAAAATGTAAAATGAATTTCATTCTCAATACCTCGGTTACATAAAGGACAACACCTACTTTCTTTTTCGATAGAAGCTTTTCTTCCCTCATTTATCATTAAACTTAAAAAACCCAAACAATATTTTACAAACATTCTTCTTAAATGATGTGTTGTAATTATTGATAGATATTTTTCCGGTTGGAGTAACGTTTCAAATGACGTATAATATTCACAAGTAGATACATTCTAAACATGCAATCACAATGTGTTTAGAAGAATTGTAAGCCCAGTAAGTAAATGGCTTATGAGACACATATATTTACATTAAAGCAGTATGCATTAAGAATAAAGAAATGATTAAATAAATTTTTGTGATAAATTGGACAAACATTGTATATATAAAACTAAAATTTCAGATTCTTATAAAATTCATAAAATAAATATACAGCAAAATCATGATAATAAAAGGGTAAAGTTAAGATATTCTTCTTGTGTCTTACTACCAATCCAAAATTTTGTAATTGACATTTTATAAGTCAATTTTAATTGAAACCTCATGCTACAGTTTAAAATCTTAAGTTTTCTCACTAATAATCCAGTATAACATGTCTCTAATTTTCAAACACACAAGGTTTATCTCCTAGATAATAATAATGACAATTTCAATCTCTAATACCGAACACAAAATTGTATTTTCAAGTCAGCTACGTTGCTCTTCACACAACCACTTTTGTACTTCCCTTGTTAGGTACCCTTTTGTACAGTTAGGTGTATTTCAGAAGAAGTGTTCTACCCAGGGATAGTACACAGTGTAAAACCCAGGTCACAAAATGTTTGTGTCTCTATTCAATACCATGACCTAAAAATGATCTGGTTCAAGTCAAGTCCTTTGGTTGAGAGGCCAGCACTACACGATTGTGCTCAGAAAATGAATATCTTTGGAACCTCATTTGGAACTTTTATGTTGCTGAGAAAAATATTTCAGCAAGCAAAGCACTCAATGACTCCTTTCCTGAACACTGCCAGAGCAGCAAATTTCAATGAAGCACAGAAAGCTAGTTTAACTAAAAATGATATCAATATTTCATTTTCTTACAGATTTCCATTAAAAACTGACATTTTCATGATCTTCGTAAGGGAAAAAACCCTTTAAGTATATTATGTTTTCCATTTACACATTTGAACTTTAGAGCACAAAAAGGTGGTAGAGTGCACGTTTGGGTGAACATTTTTGAAATGTTATTTTAAATTGTTTAAAAGGATATCTTGCCAAAAGATTTGTTTGATAAATGTATTCTTCTAGAAAAAAGTGACACATAAAATAAAATCTCTCTACTTTATCTATCCTTTAAATGCAAAGATTATGTATTGTTTGAAATCTGAGATAAATTTTCTTCTTTGCAATACGGGAAATATCTTGTGATGAGGGAAGGGAAAGAGATTCATGAGACAGATTATGCATATTCCAAGTACTTTTGTAAATTGTAAATATTTTTTTTACACATTTTAATCAAAAACCATTGAAGCAAAACCCTTTTTGCAGATATTGGATCAGATCTTTTTAAAAGGACAAGGTAGTTAAGCTGATTAATAAGACCAAAATAATTTGAAATTCAAATCAGGCTTTTAAAGCTCATTTCTTTTGTTTGCTATATTTGGGACCAAATAGAGAATCTTAACAGGATATTTTTGAAGATGACATGGGAAATGAAATTTTCTGCTGGTTTTTAGAAGATTCAGAATGTTGAAATTTTGAAAGCATGCTCACACCTTCATGCCATCTTTAAAAAGCAAGATTTCCTAGATGATTAATAACTCTTGTTTACTTCATATGTAGTAAAGAAATTACTATCAAGAAAATCTTACATGGAAGTGACACTTATTTCAAAGGAGGGAATAGCTGTAGATTGGCCACTGACTGAAAGTATCCAGGAATAACTCAAAAAACGCAAAATGTCCTAGATGCTTACTTGTACCTTCATCATTGTTTATGTTTGCAATAAAGAGGTTATCAAGAAAATCTTGTACGGAATTATCAAAGGGAAAAGTTTGGCATAGGCGACTTACAAAAGATATGTTATCCTGGTATATTTTAGCTATAGCTCCTTCCTCTTGATGTAGGTTGTTTTGAGTTTAATCAAATCAATCAATTAGTTGATGAATATGAGATTATTTGCAGGTACAGCCATCAATAAAACAAAAACAAATTATCTCTTTGCAGATCTCTCCTTGATATGGTTGTCAGATCTGTAATAAAAGATAGTAAATATTCAGCGGACAGATTCAATAATACAAGTGACTTTATCTGCTGTGAGTGTTGATTTTCTGAGATATTACCCATAATTTCTGTTATTATTCAATCCAGAACTCTCTTTACCCATATTACTAATCTAAAGTCAGAGGAAATATGAAATCTTCTTCCCGTACAGGAAATATGTTTTGCTTGTAATTATAGCTAAGATAATCATATCCCATATTGATCTTCCAATAATTGCATCTGCGAGCTCGGAGCAGTGTCTGCATCAACTAATGGGTTAAGCTGAATGATGCATTGCTGAAAAACACTGCAATTAATCCACTCAAACTCCTTACAGGGGTGTTTGTCCACCAAGAAATTTAGGGCTTCATTGATTGGTTATCTTTTTACATTCAGTGTGACATGATTTGGTAATGGTCTTTTAGGATGTCTTTTGAAGAGGTATCATTCCATCAAATACTGTTTATCTCTTTCCAAACTTATCCCCTGAATTGATTCAACTGGTTTAAGAAGCAGAATGGTTTTGTGATTGACCTTTCATTTGAGATCTAGGAATATTCATGATAACTTTATTTTATAAGTTCCTGTTAATTTGTTTTGTTCAAAAGTTTTGAATTTTAGTAGATTGTCAACATCAAATTGAGTTTCACAGATGATTAAGGGGGCGCTAATTATTTTGAGAGTTATGAATTACATATGTGGTAAGGAGATGTTTATAGGTAAAGGACGCTAATTGCGTCAAATACAATATTTAATTCTCTTTGTGTACTTTTAAGATGTAAATTATTTCTACTATCCGTCTAAGCCGTCTATGTCTGAGCCAGTTGATAGTTCAGAGTTATTCCCCTTGCAGGTTTAACACTTGTAGATTGTCCACTATTTATTCAACAAGCTCATTTATTAAGGGATATAGTAGCATGACAATTTTTGCCTTAAAAGATACATAAGCTTTTTTCGCATAATACATGGGTTCATTTAGTAGAGATTGTTCAAGAAATTTGACACCTACTAGATATGTACTTGTATCCTGCATACTGAGCTGTTAAGAATCTATGAGTCTAAGAACGCTTCCGTCAGAAGCAAATATAAATCATCTGATGTGTATATCAAATCTGGATCCGTCCTTGTGCTTCCAGAGCTCCTATGGATGCTTATGAGGTATTGACCCTGTTCTGAGTTTGGTGTAATTGGCGCCAATCTTGTCCTGTGGTGTAGAACCCTTGTAGATGTATATTTATATCGGTGAGGTAGACAAGCGACTGAAGATCGGCTCTATATACACTCCAGTGCTGCAGCTGTTTTCTGAGCTACATCTACAAGTGATTACTATATCTGGAATTTATTTAAGTAAAAGAATCCTCAGATGATATGTGATAAATGTTCTTTATGTGAGTTAGATACTTTGTTTCCTTTCCCATTACTTGGAACATCTAGATTTATCTGTTCTGTAATTTTGCCTCTCCGTGTTCAAGGGTCTAGGAACGGTTATACTAGCCTGAGAACTGATCCACAAGTGGGAATACTTGTATCTACCCCTATTTGTGTCTCCACTGTTAGGACCTACTGATTATGGCTATATATATCAAAACATTCTACAGGTGGTTGTGATACTACAGATCTACAAGTGATTGTAATCCTAAAACTCTACAATTGGTGGTAATGCTACAGATCTACAATTGGTTGTAGTCCTACAGATCTACAAGTTGTTGCAATCCTACAGATCTACAAGTGGTTATAATCCTACAGATCTACAAGTGGTTATAATCCTACAGATCTACAAGTGGTTATAATACTACAGTTCTACAAGTGGTTATAATCCTACAGATCTACAAGTGGTTATAATGCTACAGATCTACAAGTGGTTGTAATCCTACAGATCTACAATTGGTTGTAGTCCTACAGATCTACAAGTGATTGTAATCCTAAAATTGTACAATTGGTGGTAATGCTACAGATCTACAACTGGTTGTAATCCTACAGATCTACAATTGGTTGTAGTCCTACAGATCTACAAGTGGTTGCAATCCTACAGATCTACAAGTGGTTGCAATCCTACAGATCTACAAGTGGTTATAATCCTACAGATATACAAGTGGTTATAATACTACAGTTCTACAAGTGGTTATAATCCTACAGATCTACAAGTGGTTATAATGCTACAGATCTACAAGTGGTTGTAATCCTACAGATCTACAAGTGGTTATAATGCTACAATTCTACAAGTAGTTATAATACTACAGATCTACAAGTGGTTGCAATCCTACAGATCTACAAGTGGTTATAATGCTACAGATCTACAAGTGGCTGTTATCCTACAGATCTACAACTGGTTGTAATCCTACAGATCTACAATTGGTCGAGTCCTACAGATCTACAAGTGGTTGCAATCCTACAGATCTACAAGTGGTTGCAATCCTACAGATCTACAAGTGGTTATAATCCTACAGATCTACAAGTGGTTATAATCCTACAGATCTACAAGTGGTTATAATGCTACAGATCTACAAGTGGTTGTAATCCTACAGATCTACAAGTGGTTATAATGCTACAGATCTACAAGTGGCTGTAATCCTACAGATCTACAAGTGGCTGTAATCCTACAGATCTACAAGTGGCTGTAATCCTACAGATCTACAAGTGGCTGTATTCTAACGATCTACAAGTGGTTTCTCTCATTTTGAGAGCAGTAGGAAGCAACAGTGTTGTATTAACAGACATTGGGAGAAGACAACAAAACTCCCAAGGTACTCACGAACAAATCAATAAAAACGTAACTGGCCAGTGCCTACCACTGATACATGATAACTCATGATCTATCAGGAAGTGTCACTTTTGATTCAATTAATGTCAGAATTAATGAGACAGTCACTAATTAATTGAAACCGAAGCCTCAACGGAACGTCAGGTGTGGACAGAAGCAACTCGTATAGTGAACAGTCAGCCAAATTTGTCCAATTTCATTGCAAAGCATTCTACCAGTGGGTCGCAATAGAGCTGATTATGTCATCCCTTGGACTTTGGGTCTCCAAGGACAGTGTTGGAAGAGTCGATTAAGGCACCGACCCTCGTCCCCTCTCTGACAGAATGGCTCAGCCTGGCCAATATTCCATTTGAATCTGAGTAGGCCGGCTGCTGCAGTAGCATCAGCAGGAAGCTGATAGTAGACTGCCACACTGTGAGCCAAGAGTTGGGTACACTCCACAAACCTGTGAGCTTTACTCGTACATTCCAGCATCAATCCGTCACCGCCGTCACTGCTGTCACTCCGCAGGGTGACACTGTCATCCACTGCCAGCGCCAGGTGTTGATGCACATGTGTGTGATTGTGTGATTCCTGGAGAGATAGTTAGTCAAGTAGTGGAGTCACTTGTACCTGTGGCGGGCCATGTGTCGTCCACTCTATGAGTTGTGCATGGGGCTTTAATTGCAGAGAAGGGGTGGCGGACAACCTCGCTAAAAGTGGACGCATGTTTCGTATGATAATATACCAGTTGTTCCCGCCGCTAAGGAAACATTTACTGTTTTCAAGGGAAAAGCGTGAGTACAAATTGTGCATGTCTTGCTTTTTTGACAATTTTGAAATGTTTTATGTTGTTTCCTATTCAAATCATTATTATTATAATCGTACTTTATTTGAATCTATGATGGATGATGATGATGATATTTGACTTCAGAGATGAGTTGATCGTGATATTGATAACGTTGATGATTTAAGATGATGATGATGTTGATGATGATGATGATGATGATGATGATATTTGACTTCAGAGATGAGTTGATCGTGATATTGATAACGTTGATGATTTAAGATGATGATGTTGATGATGATGATAATGATGATGATATTTGACTTCAGAGATGAGTTGATCGTGATATTGATAACGTTGATGATTTAAGATGATGATGTTGATGATGATGATGATGATGATGTTGATATAAAATAATATTCTGGCCTCATGCATTCATCATCAATAATATTGTAAAGAACCCAAGGTTAAAAATGACAGCTCAGTTATGCTAGCCGTTGATTAGAGTTGTTCTGAAAATGTCCGTCAACAAATCTAAATGCAGTTTACAAAGGAATCAAGTTTTCAATCTTAAAATGTACATGAGACCACACCATTCATCTCCAGATTGTAACTCATATCATCTCACCGTTTCAGAATGTATACATTCACTTTTACAGATGTGTTATTCAAAGGATACATATCACTATCTAAATGGTAGTTACTTCTCAATTATATTTATTGAAAACAACAATGAGTGTAAAGGATTATTTGATGTCCTAGATCAGGGTCATATGAAGAATTAAGAAAAGATAAATCCTGTTGAAACAATAATTAAGAAATTTGACATCTTTAGGTATTTTACCTATCAGTATGTTTGCTCATATCTATATGACATTGCCCTTTATATATATATGTTTATGTATGTATGTATATCTTATCTGTGATCATGTTTGTAAGCATATCAAATTTAGAAATCTATTATTTACTTTGCAACAGCTTTTGATCATAAAAAAAAACTGTTTAGTAGATGAACTTATGTTTGACTTTGCTGATGAATTCATTTCTATAAATAGTTTTGTTAATGTGATTGCTGAAATCATGGTTTTTATTACATAAACATTTCAGTTAATCCTTTTAGGTTGATTACTTTTATGGGTTTTGTTTCTGATGACTCTAGAAAATTTTTATGAGTCTTCTAGTAATAATTTAGTGCGCATAAATATGCATTTTTTTAGATCATCACGGTTTTGATTACCAATAAAGTTAATTGGTTTAGTTTTCTAATGATAGATATGCTGACATAAACATTTTCATTGTAGGTTTTTTCAAATGAAGATTTTGATGACCTAAGCACTTTTGAAGTAATATTTTGAAGGCTATTTAGTTAGTTATAATTTTTATGACATAAACAGTTTGGGTAGTGTATAGGAATTAAGTTTTTAATGATGTAAAATATTTTCATGTTAGGTTGGGGAATGATATATTTTTGATGACATCAACAGTTTTTGTAGATGAGTTTGACCTAGCTATGTTTCTATGTGAGGCACATGCAATATTCATCTCATACTTTACTCAGTAATGTCTCTGTTCTCGGCCCTGCTGGAATATCATAGCTGTGCATATATTGCTTCAGTTTTATGTTAAAAAATGTATCACTGTACAGTCTCTCTTTTGCTGTATGTGAAATTGTTTCACTTTTCACTGGTCTGGGGTGAAATAGAGACTATCGCCCCAGGACATGGCTCTTTTACATATCGAGTGTGATTTAACTTCTGTATTACCTGAGCGAGAACAAGGGTTATTCATGAATTTGCAAACGTCCTAAGAGACGCTCCTGAGTATAATGATTTCTTTATTTCCAATTTAGTCCATTTGCAAATATTGAGAAAACAGCCTGCTTAAAATTCTTTTTGTGGAGGGTCGCTACAGTGACATCATGAACAATTGTTTTATGATGTCACAGATGATGAAATATAGTAACTTGCGCTGAAAAAATAGTTGCTAGGTAAAAATGATATCCCCATGTGCACATGTGCTCATATTGAAAATATGTCACTTCTTATGAGCTACCTCTAAGGGTAATAATCCCATTTACTCGTGCAATGACTGGTCTGGTTCTTATATGAAGCTTCATAAACAGACCTTTTCAATGTAAAAATCTAATGTTTCATTGTTTAATTTAAAATCAAGTCCATAAGGCATACTAGGTGTCATACAACGTAAGCTTGTCTTGTCATAAATTTCAATTTTAGTTGAGATCCTTTTAGGCTTATTTTGATATTTTTGTTGCATTCTTAATCCTTTCTGAAAAAGAGGTTTCTTTACATTGTCAGATGTTTAGATGATGTTTTGACCTTTTGACATTTCCCTCAATGGTTTTGCTTTATATAATGACAAGATGTATTTGACATGGTGTCGATGGTTGTGAGTAGGTTTCTTGAGTAATTGCGAAATTCTTAAATTAAACTCTTTAGCGATTCCAATGCTGTGAACACTGCTGATAAGCGTTTGATGGTGTTTATTATTTCAATTACCTCCAGAGGAATTGATTCAACACTTACATTTTGATTTTATCAACCAATTTTTAGTTGTCACAATATTTCATCCTAGCTTACGATCATCAACTCTTTCACAATCAGGTATTATATTAAACATCATCAAAGTTATTTAACGTGTTTCATGTTTTGAGTTAAAATCTTGGAAACTTGAGATGATCCGAATTCATCAGAAAATGTTCTGAAAGGCAGAAGATCTTAATTGTTTTAATTTTTATCATCACTCTGTTCTACAGTTTGTATTGATTCAATAAGGATAAAATCTTAATCTATTCACACTGAGATCCTTTAGAGATTGTTAATATTAAAGTGTTTTTGACAAATTTGAAAGTAGAAGTTTACAAAAGCTATATAGTTCATTTGCTTTTTCCCCCAAACCAGATGTTGCTTAAATGACAAAAATAAGATGCAGTTGAATGTTTGCCTTGAAGATGGATCAGTCATAAGAGAATGTACTGTCGTCAGCTGGCCGGGTTATTCTTCTCTTCAGCAGCCTTGTAATCAGCTGGAATTGAAAATTTAACCTGATCTGAAATTCAAAAGATTTTTCTTTGCATCTCCCCTACCTGAGGAACGTGAAAAGATTGTTTTGTGGGAGTGGACGCAAGATGATAGGGCCAGAGTGGGTTCATTTCATCATCAAAGAGTTCTTGTGGGATGTCCCTTTTGTCAAATAGGTAAAGGGCCTGACTCTCACTCAGTCCGCATATATTTGACCTTTTCATGAAGCTCTAACAACTTGTTACACTTTGAATTGTTGTTGTTACTGTGTATTCGGAAAAAGAGATTAATTTTAATTGACACAATCTCGTATACCACAATCAATAGAATGACATAAAACACTGAAAAACTATTCTGGGTCGAGAATTTATATGATAAGTGTATATAGATTTTTAAAATGAACATATTTCATTGTACATTACTATTGATATGTTATGAAGACATTCCACAATCATCAGTTGCTATGGAGGATTTTGAATATATATTAACTGCTGCCATATATTCTACTTCATTTAAAGTTTGAATATTAGTGTCAGAATTTGATTTGGTATGATTTAACACGTTGCACAAACTCTAAGTGTGACAACTAGTGAGAAGAGATATTGATCTAGGCTGACAGTTATCTGATGAATCGCCTGTGTAATATCATTAGTTAACACATGAGTGAGATATTGCATAGTCCTCATTGGCACTGCATGGCTGCTTCTTTGTGTTCATTATGTATCATTATGTAAGATTTTGTCACTAAATTTTCAACAATGGATTGTGTAATTTGTGGAACTAATTTTAAAGGTTGATCAAATTTCTTTTAGATTTTAAAGAAAAAGTCAGTCACAAATACTTTATCATTCAACATATGCTTTATATTAAGATGTTTGTTTTTGAGCATTAAAAAAGAACATTAAATTATCTAGAAATATGGCTCTGGCTGATGTTGAACGTGAATGCATTATAACTTTGAACACAAAAACAACATAACTGTGAACACAAATACAACATACCTGTTAACACAAGTACAACATACCTGTGAACACAAATACAACATACCTGTGAACACAAATGCAACATACCTGTGCAGACAAATACAACATACCTGTTAACACAAATGCAACATACCTGTGAACACAAGTACAACATTCCTGTGAACACAAATATAACCTACCTGTGAACGCAAGTACAACATACCTGTGAACACAAATGCAACATACCTGTGAACACAAATGCAACATACCTGTTAACACAAATGCAACATACCTGTGAACACAAATATAACCTACCTGTGATCACAAATGTAACATACCTCTGAACACAAATGCAACATACCTGTGAACACAAATACAACATACCTGTAAACACAAATACAACATACATATACCACTATCTAAGAACTCCACATACAAAGTGACACATAGTAGAAAACATAGACATAAGATATACAACTGCTTGAATACATTATTTGTCTATAATTTAAGCTCTTTGATACTGTCACATGGATACCATATCACTCACATATACAAACAGTGTAACACATCCTCAGCTGAACTCAAGTCTGTACCACTAGAATTTGGTACGCATATGAAATGTATATAAATTACAACCACTTCATAACGCATGTGCAAAGGAATCACACATGCATCCATATCTGTTCTATATGTAGGATGCATACCCTCCAATGGACGTTTCAAACACTTATGCATGGATAGTGAACACATGTGTTGTAATCTTGGCACATGCACAGGAAGCAATCATTAATGTAAACACATGTATATAGGAAACAAGCACTAATGTAAATGCACATGCATAGGAAACAAGCACTAATGTAAACACATGAATAAGAAACAAGCATTTATGTAAACACACATGCAAAGGAGACAAGCATTAATGTAACCACACACGCATAGGAAACATGCAAGCATTAATGTAAACACACAGGGATAGGAAAAAAGCATTAATGTAACCACACACGCATAGGAAACAAGCATTAATGTAAACACACATGCATAGGAAACAAGCACTAATGTAAACACATGCAAAGGAAACAAGTATTAATGTAAACGCACATGCATAGGGATCAAGCACTAGTGTAAACACAGACATAGGAAACAACCGTTAATGTAATCGCACATGCATAGGAAACAACCGTTAATGTAAACGCACATGCAAAGGAAACAAGCGCTAAATGTAAACACACATTCAAAGGAAACAAGCATTAATGTAAACAGACATGCATAAAAAACAAGTATTAATGTAACCACACATGCAAAGGAAACAAGCACTCAATGTAAACACACACACCCTCATTCTGCCACCCACTCCCACACTCTTACAGGGCTCCACATTCAGCTACACACAAGCCACAGAATATAGACATCATTTACGTAAACACACATGTATAGGAAACAAGCATTAATGTAAACACACATGCATAGGAAACAAGCATTAATGTAAACGCACACGCAAAGGAATCAAGCACTAATGTAAACACACATGTAAAGGAAACAAGCATTAATGTAAACATACATGTAAAGGAAACAAGCATTAATGTAAACACATGCATAGGAAACAAGCATTAATGAAAACACATGCATAGGAAACAAGCATTAATGTAAACACACATGCATAGGAATCAAGCACTAGTGTAAACACATGAATAGGAAACAAGCATTAATGTAACAACACATGCATAGGAAACAAGCATAAATGTAAACACACATGAATAGGAATCAAGCATCAATGTAAACACATGCAAAGGAAACAAGTATTAATGTAAACGCACATGCATAGGGATCAAGCACTAGTGTAAACACAGACATAGGAAACAACCGTTAATGTAATCGCACATGCATAGGAAACAACCGTTAATGTAAACGCACATGCAAAGGAAACAAGCGCTAAATGTAAACACACATTCAAAGGAAACAAGCATTAATGTAAACAGACATGCATAAAAAACAAGTATTAATGTAACCACACATGCAAAGGAAACAAGCACTCAATGTAAACACACACACCCTCATTCTGCCACCCACTCCCACACTCTTACAGGGCTCCACATTCAGCTACACACAAGCCACAGAATATAGACACCTGTTGCAGGAATGCGGACTCACACACACAGCTGTTGATGAGTGCTCACACTCCATGCCTGAGCAACGTTTGACTCTTGTTATACACTCCAGTGCCGGAGGAGGACGGAGATAAACCAATTATTGCCTGTTCCACTGTAGCCAATGCTCTTCCCCCTGAGTGTTCCAACAAGGGCATATCAGAGTACTGCAGGATTTAAAGACCATTATTGTCGCTCAAATGGGCTATTTGTCTATAAGCATGTTTCTGTTTATTTTGTTTCTAGATAAGTATAATGTACGCTTCCGGCTTCCAGTGCCAAGTTTAGATGACTGAGTGAGAGTAGAAGGAGATTGCACTAGAGAGTGTTTATAGATAATGATTGAAGGAAATGCAGCCACTTTACAGATTTTCTGCAAGTGTTTTAACTTAAGGAGTAATTGAGTTCAGACTTTGGTTCATTTATGTTCTACTGTTACTATGCTGCCTGAGGCTGTTTTGAGCTGAGTTGTGTTATTTTGATTGATGATCAAACACTAAGGCGTCAAGGTTTCATGATCTCTTGATTCTGTAGTTTATAATGTGTTTACTCTCAGAGGCAATTCTTAGCATGAACACACCATCATGTTATCTAGACATTCACGACTTTCTTGGTTCTTGGTGATCTGGAGACTGGACTCTTACTGTGTACTTAAAGCTAATCTGTCCTTATTATGCACACACCATCCCTGGAACATGTGAGTTGTAGGTGGAGAGCTCTCCGTGCCAAGCTGATATTGCTAACTCAGATCAAATAAGGCTTTTGATCTGAGGGATCGAGCTACTTGTGTGGAAGTACATGTAGGATAAGGATTATTTAAGGAAAGTAGCACAGAGGTTTGTGAAATGAAGTTCAAGCGGAGACTTCTGTCTGCGTTATCATACTCCAGTGCTTGTCAGAATGACGTCCTTAGTACATAATCATCAGAAAGACAAGATTTAATTCTGGGTAATGATGAGGGTTTGATTTCTTAATACAAGCTTTTTGATAAATCTGGTAAAGATATTCTATCATCAGATTTTTCCATTAATATGAAGCCTCTTCCACTAAAGTAATGAGGAAAATTCCCTTTAAACAAGGCATATGACGTACCATCCCTGTAAAATAAGGCCTCTTCAACAAGGCATATGAAAAACATGTATGGTATGACTGTGTTTATTTTGTAAAATAGACAGCGTTTCATCCCAAATTGTAAAAGCAGCAATAATGCAACCCTTCACATTTATGCGTTTTGAATGATTTTTTTCTGATAAATCTAGCTAAATTCCAAAAACATGTATTTGAATGTATAATGAATTTTAATAGGCCTCTTCAACTAAAATCATGAGGTACTGTCCCTTTTGATTAAAGCCTCTTCAACTAAAATCATGACATACCGTCCCTTTTATATGAAGCCTCTTCCACTAAATTCATAAGGTACCTTCCTTTTATAATGGCCTGTTTCACTGTTTCAATCATGTATTATTAGAGTAAAAACAGAAAAGAAATATCACCTTTAATTGTGTTTAGCCAGAAGATATTCAGGTTGGTCCTTTTAAAAAGCTGTTCAATATACACTCCATTTTATATAAAGCCTCTTCCACAAGACAAATGAGTTCTGCCAATGCTCATATGTCTCCTGTCCTTGAGTCCGGTCTACACATGTGTAGTAGAAGTAGATGGGACCTTCGGGACTCACTGGACATCTTGCTAAGGAATCTCCTCCATTGATGGAAAGCCTTCAATCTTACATAGACCAAACTTATGCTTCATTGTTTAAGCTTTGATCAAGTCAACATTTTAGTTTTATTAAGCTTTTTAGCTCATCAGGTCTGAAAGACCCGATGGGCTTATGGCATGGCAAGGCGTCCGGCGTCCGTCCGTCCGTCCGTCCGTCCGTCCATCCGTCCATCCGTAAACTTTTCACTTTTTCGACTTCTTCTCCAGAACCAATGACTCTAGAGAGCTGAAATTTTATGTGCATACTCCTTGGCAAATGAGAATTCTAAATTGTAGATTTCGTGACCCCATGACCCCAAATGGGGTCACAAGGGTCAAAACCTTAAAAATCTATTTTAATCTTCTTCTCCAGTTCCAAAAGGTCCAGAGAGCTGAAAAGTTGTGTGTAGACTCTTTGGGCACTGGAGATTCTAAATTGTAGACTTTGTGACCCCATGACCCCAAATGCGGTCACAAGGGTCAAAACCTTAAAAATCTATTTTAATCTTCTTCTCCAGTTCCAAAAGGTCTAGAGAGCTGAAAAGGTGTGTGTAGACTCCTTGGCCAACGGGGATTCTAAATTGTAGGTTTGGTGACCCCATGACCCCAAATGGGGTCACAGGGGTCAAAAACTAAAAAACCTAATTTCATCTTTTTCCCTAGTTCCAAAAGGTCTAGAGAGCTGAAAAGGTGTGTGTAGACTCCTTGGCCAACGGGGATTCTAAATTATAGGTTTGGTGACCACTTGACCCCAAATGGGGTCACAGGGGTCAAAACGTGAAAAACCTAATTTCATCTTTTTCCCTAGTTCCAAAAGGTCTAGAGAGCTGAAAAATTGTGTGAAGACTCCTTGGACATTGGGGATTCTAAATTATAGGTTTGGTGACCCCATGACCCCAAATGAGGTCACAGGGGTCAAAACCTAAAAAAACTTAATTTAATCTTTTTCCCTAGTTCGAAAAGGTCTAGAGAGCTGAAAAATTGTGTGAAGACTCCTTTGACACTGGGGATTCTAAATTGTAGGTTTGGTGACCACTTGACCCCAAATGGGCAATGGGCCTTTTTTATTTGATTGTGAATAACTCGGATGTTGGGACAGGCTACCTTTCCTACACTGCCCATGACCCCATGGTCTAAACCCAAACACCTATATCTATCAAAAGTCTGATGAGCTACAGAGCCCATGGCTCTATTTTTTGCACAATGTTCTGTATATATTTAGCATCTGTTAAAAAATAATCACAATGTTAATGTGGATATTTATTTGGCACTATTTTCAGATTCTAAACATCAAAGCGCTCCCCTCATCAATAGATAACTCAGTATTAGTATAGGTACCTTGTAGGTTATTGAAATTTGATCACCAGCAATTAATTAAGAAAATGCTTATGTACAAGGTCTCTTGGTATAATAATCTTGGCTGCATGATTGTTGAAACTTGATCAAATGACATATGGACATGAGCCTGGAATCAAGCTCATCAAGAATTCCGACATATACGTACTGTATGTTTTGTTATATGGAAATGATAACAATTTCTGATTTGTGAGTTATCAACCGTTTCTATATACAGTAGGCTAGGCACTGTTTTGTTTAGATCATGTAGATAAGAATATCCCTTATAAGTACTTGGGGGCGGGAGAGCGGTGTTAAACCCTCCCCCTCCTCCTCTTCCCCTCCTCCTCCCCTTCCTTCCCCCTTCCCTCTCTTTCCCTCCTCCAGCCCCTCCTCCTCCTCCTCCTCCCCCTCCTTCCCCCTTCCCTCTCTTTCCCTCCTCCTCCTCCTCCCCTCCTCCTCCTCCTCCCCTCCTCCTCCCCCTCCTTCCCCCTTCCCTCTCTTTCCCTCCTCCTCCAGCCCCTCCTCCTCCTCCCCTCCTCCTCCCACTCCTTCCCCCTTCCCTCTCTTTCCCTCCTCCTCCAGCCCCTCCTCCTCTTCCTTCCCTCCTCCTCCCCCTCCTTCCCCCTTCCTTTTCTTTCCCTCCTCCTCCAGCCCCTCCTTCCCCCTTCCCCCGCTTTCCCTCCTCCTCCACCCCCTCCTCTTCCCCCCCCCCTCCTCTTCTTCCTTGTAAGTAGTTATTAAACATTCATTTTAAGTTACCATCACAGTTGCTAATACAGATAGTTGTGTCCTCAGCATGATCTCATACAAAGTAAACCACTTTCCATCAAAGGTATTTTGGTTGACATTTTTCTGGATAATTATATCTATTTTCATCCAAATGCATAAAAACCACATTTGATCTGTTTACAATCAGAGGCAAGTAATTTATCATCTCTGTGATATTTGAGCTGTGATCTAGTTAGTCATTGAACTGACTTTCGTCTCTAATGTCCATATTTCAAAGACTCTTATAATGTACTACCGGCCTGATGACAACTAATTACTGGATTGTCTGTCGTCAGTAGGAGCGGCAGTCAGGTGGGTTGTATAGGAGATGAGGGTTAATGTTGGCTGTAATTATGTCTTCTTGGCAAGCGAGACATGTCCATGTTGGTTTAGGAGAAGGATTCCATGCTTATGACACAAGGCAAGCTTTAAGGATCAGCTAGAAAGGAAGCTTCATTTCTAGTCAAGGAAATTGGATTTTTTGTAATAAATTTTTTAACTGATCTGTAGCTTTTAATTTTAAGCTCCTGATGTTGAATATAGGAAGTATCATGATGGAAATAATGGATGTTTACCTGGTCCGATATCTGATAACAGAACATGTGATATATGCTCTCGGTGTGTGCAATAGCTATACTGTCAGTAAATGATATTTTATAACATTGCTATTATAGAGTGGACTATAATTATAAGTTCATTAAGTAATTGAAAGAGATTTGAACTAGGTTCTTTTGAGAAAAAATGTTGAAAGGTCCCACACCTTTAAATTCTGGTTTGATATTGATTTTCACATGAGTCAATTGTTTAACATAGTCCACTTTCCTCTGCTACATGATGCAAAATGTATTGGTCAATATTATGTTGGTTCCATTAGGGTTTCAAGGTTGGTTTCACAGAGGTTTAAATTGATTTATAATTTGTTGTGATGTCTGCATTTATTAAGTCCCCCAGGCAGAGCTTATTGGTAATGGTAGAGAATTGTTGTAGTTTAGTTGGTAGAGTGGTCGCTGATCGCCTAGGAAGAGGATGTTTGACTACGAGCCATATCATGACAAACAAAACTAGGAGGTGGGAGTTGTTGTTTCTTTGCTGAGGGTTCATAATTATGAGGATATGACAACAGTTGTACTTTACCTGCTGGGCACAGAACAAATTTTAATGTGTATACTTCATAGGATGATGATTTTTACAAAGAATAATAAGGGATTTCTTGCAAATACATGAATTTACCTTTTGCATAATGTATAGTAATGAGAACAACGTTCTCTAGCCACAATAAATGTTTCAATTACCATTGTATATAGGGATACTCAACAAAATCTTGTGAATCCAATTTGTCATGCTTATCCTATTCACATGGCTACACTTATAAAAGAAGAGACTTCAATAACATTCTCAAATATTCCCTCATCCATTCTATGACCAACAGATGGTTTTCACAGTGATATTCCATGTTTTGTGGTCATATTGAACACATACTGAATTACCTTTTCTCCTATACTCACTGCTACTCAAATAATTGACCCTTCTGGAGCTATCATCAATTTTACCTGATATTTCAACAATAGTCATAAGTGCTATATTGCATCAGTGCGGCTGAGTGTGCTTCCTTCAACATATGCAGGGTTAATTAATCAAAAGCTCTGTTAACCTGCTTCAGTGCACTACCTTTTCTCAGATTGATTGCCTGTTCATCTCACCTGCTCACCTGAGAGTAATCACACCTTTATCTATCATACCTGACCATACCTGGCTCAACAGTTTTCATTAGCAAGCATTTGAAGTCCTTTTGAAGGTGGAATATGTAAGAAAAGCTATATTTTCTGGATACAGCTGGTTCATTGTGAACTTTAACAATTTGTCAGATTATATGTTCAACATCCTCTGTGATTCTTTGTTCTATCGGGTGATGATTTGAAATTAACAAGATAAGGCAAAGAGCATGAATTTGGCATAAGAAAATCTTGTGTTGGGTGGTTCATATTCAATACCAGTATCCAAGGTGGTTCATAGTCAATCTTCATTATAGACATTAACCAATATACACTATAATATGATAGGTTAGCATCAGAATCTTTTATCTAGAGGTTTTGCTTCTTTGTAAAGGGCTTCACAACAAGTTAACACATTCAGTTTGTAAATGATAATTCTGGGACAGTCACCATAGAAGATTTTAAATTTTCAGTCCTGATCACATCAAAGAAACCACAAGATACAGTACGTAGCAAACCGTGTAGGTCTCCAGTTACCAGACATGTGGGCCAAGAAGAGGCGTCAAGTTACCTATTGACAAACCGATAAATGTTCCAGATCTACACCAGACAGTGTGGGTACCTGAAAATGTTTTAGAATAAAAATTCATGAATCTTCGATAGATTTATCCTGAAATCCCCAAATTACCATTAAGTAATTCTTAGAATTCTGTGAATATAACAACATTAATTTCCCAAAATATTACTCAAATACAAAATGCCATTTAGTAATTGTGAGAATTCTGTATGTATAGCATATAGATTTAGGTTTTCAAAAACCTCTCTGTAATACAAATACGTACATCAATAGGTGTCTTTACCACTATATATGCAAAATAGCTTTCAGTATGACTCTAACAGTTCTTTGAATATAACATTACAACGTTTCCAAAATACTCTTCGAATAAAAAATAATTTTCAGTAATTCAGAAATGTTCTCTGAATATAACATTTTAAAGTTTCCAAAAAGTTAATAAATAAAAAAAACCGCTCTGTAACTCTGAGAATTCTCTGAATATACCATCACAAGGTTTCCAAATGACTACTCAATACAAATACTTCTGTAACCATTATATGAGCTGGTTTCTAGTGTACCAGTGAGTGGTTCTGAGTGTTCTGTGACCTTTATGTCAGCAGATGAGGAACTGTTGGTGTGAAGCTTCCCTCTTCTAACCAATAAATGTTCAGATTGTTTGCAGACTGTGTGGGTGACCAGAGACAGAAGACTGTGAGCTGGAGGACTCCGTCCTTCTCCCACCATTATATAATCAGGTCTCCAAAATACCATGAGTGATGCTAGTGATCTCAAGGTTTCAGGAAATACCTTAGTTTAATTCAAACATTTCTGTGACCATTACGTTAGTATAGGCATCTACTTTACCATTTTAGATTTTAGAGTTTCATGACCTTTGTATCATGAGGTTAGGCATTGTAGGAGTTGTGATGTCGTGTCTCTTCAAACATGTGAAGGTTTAGATCTCTCCTACACTATGTGGGTGTTGGAGAATCTAATCTTGAAGTGATGGCTCTCAGCTTCCCCTGAACATCGTACTGCATCGACTCCAAAACCCAACTCATTGCTGTGAGAGTTCCGTGATTATCGCTAGATGTCCGAAAGGTCACTCTGATCTCTGAGACCCTTGAGCATGTCACTAGGTCTCCAGGGGGTCATTGCACAAAACAACTTAACACTAAGGTTAACCTTAGTGCCATTCCTTAACATTGCACTAAGGCTACCTTAGTGATTTAAGGTAACCTTAGTGTTTTGTGCAACAGGGCCCAGGTTACCACTCATCAGCTTATATCCCCTTTGAGTATACTGGTATGCCTACATGGACACTTGTTAACTCATCTCTTCTAGTGAATGGTGTTAACCAACACATGCAAAAAGTGAAATATCTGCTGATTTTGGATAGGTTTGGATTTTTCCTTGTGATGCTAATCCCTGTTCACCTGTTACTTTTTTCTTTTTTTTTAAATTTTTTTTTATTGTTTCCAAGTCATATATACAAGAAAAAGCTATACATAAAGATTCCACATCATCTCAGAATGTCATTCAAACAGAGTTTCTAGACTAAGTGTCTTAAAAAAGTTAACAGAGAAATAATGTTAATGTTCACCTGTTACTTAATAAACTA
Organism: Phorcus lineatus; assembly: GCA_921293015.1. Taxonomy (NCBI): domain Eukaryota; kingdom Metazoa; phylum Mollusca; class Gastropoda; order Trochida; family Trochidae; genus Phorcus; species Phorcus lineatus. Next base: position 770,652 of record OV121088.1, on the reverse strand, counting down.
CAATGAATAACTATGTTTCTCAAGTGTCACATTTGTTCCCTGTATATGATTAACACTGAGGATATTTATACTTTAGATTGGGGTATAAATATATCTACATCTATATCTATGTTTTATATGAGAAATAAATGTGTTTTTCTATGGTTTAGCAATAGTTAGAGTTATGTGTAACTCTGATGACTACACAGCTGTTTTGATATTGTGTGTTGTTTATCATTGCAAGATTAAATCACACTCCAACCCCATTAAGACAAACATAAGCTTGAGACCAACATTTTTATACTAGTTTTACACTACAACCCCATTAAGAAAACATAAGCTAGAGACCAATGTTACAGAATTTCACAACCTAGACTTATCTATAGGATGAATAAATCAAAACAAACAAATGGCTCAATTGTCTGTAAGCAAGCATTTACAGTTTGTGTCAAGGCAATTATGAATCAAACAAGCATGACGATTTATAACATGCTAATCAAAATAAACAAATTATTGCTTATAATAACAAAGCCAATGATAATGGAAGCAATAAGAAGGTTTCTATCCCAGTGTCAGGTCTTCATTGAGTGCCCTGCCTCCATGATGCTCTTATGTAATGTACACACTGATTACCTCTGCTAGTAGGTATTGATTACTTACAGCCAGCTCCTTGAGTGTAAATACCTGTAGGATTTCACTGATTACATAAAGGCATTGGAATCAAACAAATTTTGATGGTCAGGTGTTATGTTACTGAGCATGTCATTTCATTTCGGATAATGTTTTTTTAGCTGTTTTAGATGCTGATGTCCATAAACTTAAAAATAGAATTTTTTCTAAGAATTTGATGTAAATATAGTCTGATGAAGTTTTCATCATTTTCAATTTTGGATGTGATGTAAATGACCTTTGAATGCTTTGAGTTGTATTATTTCATGTTGATTAAATTCTTTCAATTCAATCTTCTGAGAATTTTTATTTCAAAATTACATTTTCATAAAGTAATGACTAAAAAAGTATATTTCTAAATATGAATAAGAGTGATATGTTTAGAAATTCTATTTATGGTAACTTTTGATGTTTTATTTTAAGAATAATTAAAAAATTACTTCAAAGCAAATATCTTCTAAATTTACTTCAAATTTGCAAAGTTTTGAAACATTGAGTTAGAAATCAACAAACTTTTATAACCTTAGTTTGTAAAGATCATAATGTTGTGAATTCTATATATCTCAATTTTACATGTGCAAATTATGAACAAATTTATGATAAGAAGGCAGTGAATATAAAGTCATCCAAAACAGGAAACGATAAAAACAGTTTTTATCAACCAGATTATTAGAACTATTAAATTTGTTTTGTATGATATATGTATTATATTTTTACTTGATTATTGTTTTACCTAAACAAACTCTTTTAGAATTGAACTGATAACCAATCAGAATAAAGCAACATTATACTTCATTGAACTCTTTGATCTTTGTATATAAACTACCTAATGTAACACTATGTAGCACTTGCTTGACAGCGACATTAGTATCTAGGTGGAGACGTCGCTAATACAGAATAAAGAAGTTGTTCATCCATAAAAGAGTCTCATTTTTCTTCATTATACTTGATTGGTGATAAATATTTAATTGCTTGTTAATTTTGTTGATATTAAAACTGTTCTCTAGCCTTTGAATAATCATATTTGGATAAACTTATTAAATCTGTAATCCTTGTTACATAAAAGGAACTCTATTTTGGTATCAAGAGCTTGAGTGAGTGCTTTTTTATAAAATCTGATTTAAAACGTGTTATTGATTGACATGTAATCACTCCGAGACAACTATAAGTAATAATAATAATAAATATAGTCGCAAGCGACGACGACAGGATTCAGCGCTGTAAAAGCACATTCAGTACAAACATAGTGATGTTAGCAATCAACCCTGAAAGTTTCATGAAGATTGGCTCACGCATTAGTCCACAGCAGCATGTTTTATGTGACCAAGTTTCGTAACCAAACTGCGATTATTGCAAAGAAGTTGATAATGCTAAAAAACCATGACACATACGAATTCGTCATGATTTACTTTTTTGTTTGAATTGATATTACGCTTCTTTCAAAACAAGTTTCAAGTCTTTAAGTCAATTTTGAAAAAATACCCCATGTTAATTTTGAAAAAGGTATTTTTCCCGATTTTGATCGATTATTGTGAACAAAAATGACTGTTCGCGACCAATGTTTTTATTGATTTGTAAAGTGCCCATAGTGGTTTCACAGTCCTGAGAAAATGGTGCAGTTGTGAGTCTAACTTTTTGAGTTATCGCCCCTTGAACATGCTCACATGTGCTAAGTCGCCCGACTTCGAAGGGTTGCTGAGTAAAAAGTATTAAAGTTTGAGCAAAAATTTCTTTTTCTCCTCAGTACTTCAGTTACAACATATGTAACTTTCAGCTCTGAGATGCTAGTATCTTCGGAGGAGAAGATTCTCAAAGGTGCGTGGGGTCCGGAAATTTCAAAAAGTCAAAAAAAGTAATATGGCGGCGTAAGTATGCATGCTACGAAGTCGCCATGTTTTACTTTTTTGCTCCAAATGTAATTGCCTATCGTTTAAAAAAAGTTTCAGGTCTCTAAGTGCATTTTGAAAAAAAATCTCATGTTAATTTTTGAAAATTTGAGTGGTACTGTGCCTTTTACGCTTAATCCGATTAAGCCCAAAACCTTATTAGAACCCCTTCTCATGAAGTTCTACCAGACTGCGAAGTTTGGCTGTTGTAGCTTTAGCAGTTTGGGCTAAATCGTGTCCACAAAATCGGTGGAAAAAAAATAATAAAACACACCAATAACAGTAAGGATTCAGCAAAATTGCTGAATCCTTAATAATAATATGTCCATTTGTATGGCGCTATATCCACATCCTGGAGTATGCTCAAAGCGCCTTGTGTGTCAAAGTAAAAGAAAGTATAAGTGTGGCTATGGCAGTATAAACGACAAATATCAGAGAGGTTTCTATTCCTATTTCCTTTATAATGAATTTAGCCTCATGTTTTCAAAGAATTTTATCATCTTTTAGAAGGAATAAAAGAAAACAAATTGGAAGACATGTTTAAAGGCTAAATAGACAAGAATGTTTGTTCTCAAGTTTGTAATGAAAAATAAGATTTTAAACTTCATTATATTGAGTTTTTCTAATTAAGTATTTATTTGTCAAAGGATTTGAAAATATTACTTGATATCTTAACCTTTTGTAGTTATTATAAACCATGGTCTACAAAAAGAGTATGTTTTAAAAAAACATATAGCTCCAAAGTTGTAAATAAAAAAGACAGTTGGCAGTTAAGTGGCAATTTAATTTGACTTTATGAAGACAGATATAATCTGTAATAAGAAATTCATTCTTTATGTTCAGATATTTTTTGTAGCTTGAACGACAGCTTCTGTTCTAAAAGGTCAGTCAGCGAAACATTTTTGTTCACCTTTTGCAAGTTGTCTGTCTACAGCCTCCAACTGTCAGAAGACTTCAGTGGGGAACCTTTCCAGAGATTAGTTGAAAACAAGCATTTCATTTTCCTGGCATTTCACTACTAGACAGTCGGTCACTAATGGAGTAAAATATTTATGATGCTGGATGTTTTTAGATTCTCCTAGAAATTTTTCGAGTCCATGTCGATGATTGGCCATTTCTGATATCCTCGGCTCGGTCGGCTCGGTCGGCTCAATCGGCTCTCTGGTGCTTTTCTTCATCTGATTGTTGTTTTGTTGGTTTCAAATTATTTCAAGTTATTTCCTTAACAGAAAATATAACTAAAGAAGTTTATGGACCTCAATTGTCATTCTGTTCTAATATTTAGATGGCAGTGTTTGACTTATCAATGGGATTAATATAAAAGTTGATCACATAAAATTGAAAAAAAGAAGAAAGTCAGAGTATACAAGTATTAAAATTTGTTTCATGTGTATTGTTTTGAATAAAGATGATAATCATTTTTCAGCCATCAAATTAATCTGTTATAAGAAATGGATACAACTGACATACAATAAACTGTCGGTTTATTAAGAATATATTGTTTTACCATCGAAGGTTATTACTTAAGAAAATCAGTGATGCATTAAATATATACAAGTTAGTGAAAATAACAAAGTGATATAAGAAGAACATTTTAAACTGTTAGTTAACTTTTAACTGTTTCATATGTGTTAAAAGTTCTAAAATAAGAAGTGAAAACAGTTGAGTTGCAATGTAATGATAAACTGAAGTGAGAGCTAAGAAGGAGAAGGTTTCGTGACTTATTGACATGAGTAGAGTGAGCTATATTTAGACTGGTCACTATCAAGATCAATACGAGGTGATCAACTTCGAGACCCGTAGCTTTTTGGGTTCTATTTATAGCCAGTGTGTTCATACAGCATTATGGAGAAGGAAGGACTTTTGAAAAATCAACGGAAAAATCAATTTCTGAAATATAACATTTTTAAATATCTTTTTATCATTTTTATAGTAAATATTTATATGTGTGCAGCTTCTGAACATTAGGCCCCTGGTTTGAATCTGGCCAGAGGCCTGGCAATTTTATCTGCAGTAGAGAACTCTTCTACATGTGGTAAGGTTTTGGTGCAATGCTACACTGATATTCACCGCAGTACTACCCATGGTTCGTTGGTTCCAGCCGATGCTCGCAGGTGTGATCGCAATTCATAACCACAATAGTGTTGCGTCTTTCTGCCTGCAATAATACTAGCGGGTCTGATGAAAGTGAAATACGCCTGAAAGCCACGTTAAACCCAAACTCACCTCACTTTACCTCAAGAGTTAAATTCAGATTTGGCTTGTCATGATTCACCTGCTTAGGAAAGCTTAATCCTCAACTTCAGGTATCTGTCATGAACAGGTACCAGGTTAGCAACAAGCAATTAAATGACAAAGGTCACCTGTGAACTTATTGAACAACTGTTAAATGACTTTCTTTACTATTTCATGTCTTGCTCCTTTCAATACTCTCCTTATCTGGCCTTTGTTGCCATTGTCTCTTTTCTAGGACTCGTTGTGATGTTAAATGGTTCCATTGTTGCATTATAGATGGATCAATGCTAATCAGTAACAATAAAATGTCTCTTATAATATTGAACTACAAGGTTTGTAATAATTTGCCTCTTATCTGGCAGTTTCAAGATGAGTTTCAGACTTTGGAACACGTGTCTCACATCGATGCTCTTTTCTTTCCATTTTGTTCACATCATATCCATTAGTTCTCTTCAAACTTCAAACTATATATACAGTTTAACTGATTTGTCAAAAATTAATTTCATGCTAGTGATTTCCACTCCAATTACATCGGTACATTTTCCCATTTCTTTGTAATTTTCTAAAATCCACATCTGCCCGAGTATTTAGAAATTTGAAGGTAATTTTCTATAAAATGTTTCTTCAATGAATAGATTTCATGTCTTAAATTTCCATCCCAATGAGTTCTATTCCATATTTCTTCAGCTTGTTTGCAGATGTCTGTATAAACAGTATTTGTAAAGCATGGTTGGTTGACAGATCTCAACATCAATGGATGACAACCCTCGGAAATAATGTCTGTCTGTGTATATTTTCTCATTTCCTGCAAAACTTATTTTTCTTATTCCCATCTTCAATATGCCTTCACACGCCTGACCAATTTCAATGCAGATTGCAAACCACATTTCATAATCTTTGCTTACTTGTTTCATCATTGTCCGTAAAACCTTTCGGCCATTCCAAGGATTTGCATGACCAATCTGTATCATTTTCTATACATCAGGATATTTCTAGTCCAAAACTATTCTTAAAAGTTTACCATTTTCCCTATCTATTCAAGCCTTGAGGTACTAATGTCGTTTTGCGTCCATGCCTATTTTCCAATGTCCTCCCCCTCCAAGACTTAATTTATTAGTCCAACCCCCTGTACACAGGTTGATTTGTTTCCCTATCTGTTCAATCTGCTAGTAACTAATGTCCTCTTGTACATACGCCTCTCTCGCAATGTCCTCCCCCCTCCAAGACTTATGCTTGAACTGCCATTACTCTCTACAACCGCCCCAAGTGATGATAACAATCAATGGATGGATTTGTCTGCTCTTGATGCTTGCATTAGTAAATTCTAAGGGTATTCTGTAAATATTCTGCTTCACTCATCTGTCTCTGTCTACCAAACCCCCTGGTGCTTCTCTTGTTGGATCCAGAGATGACGCTATTCATCTGCTTTAGGATACTCTTGCACATGTCTGCAAATGCCCACTTCATACATTTGCTCCCAAATCACATACTTGATGAAATACTTCCCATCTTCCCCACCCTGAGGTTGTCCTTGGAGGTTACAGTCAGATACATGTTTATTTTCATTCACCCGCTTGAGAAAACATTTGACCTGTCTGCATTTGTTTTCTTCATTTGATACTTCCAAATCACATGTTTGACGAATCTGCTTTATCAACCAAACCTTCAGGGTTTTCTCTATTTTAATAGATGAGTGCTACACCAACATTTGTGTACAACAAAGAAATATTTTATTTCATCAGTTTAAAGGTACGACTTAGACACGTTTTCATTTGTCTACTTCATATGCAAGGAATATGCCTGACCAACCTTGCTCTGACCACCAAACTCTCAGGTGGCACTCCAGCATGTTTCATTCATAACTGCTTTTTGATACTATCTAAAATTCCCTGCAATTTCTCTATATAAATACATATTTGTTCACATCAGATGCTAGACTAATCTGCCTCTTCTTCCTGATCCTAAAGTGTAAATCATGGATGCTATGTACTGTTAGTCATCAACAATCAGTTGCATGAGGATAATATTTCAACTTGTCTGCAAATGTCCACTCATGTATTTGCTCCAGCTACAGATCTGTATACTTCTCTTTGACTGCCTTTTGATACTATTTGGAACTGTCTGCATTTCCAAACATAAAGATAGTTGCTCCCAAATCATGCGCTTGACTAATCTGCCTCTATGGCTGCTACTCGTAGATGTCACCATAGAGTTGCTTGAGGATAATATTTCAACTTGTCTGCAAATGTCCACTCATGTATTTGCTCCAGCTACAGATCTATATACTTCTCTTCAACTGCTTTTTGATACTATCTGGAATTGTCTCCAACTGCATGCAGATCTATATATATCATTCATCTGCTTTTGATACTATCTAAAATTCCCTGCAATTTCTCTATATAAATACATATTTGTTCACATCAGATGCTAGACTAATCTGCCTTTTCTTCCTGATCCAAAGTGGTTTCTTCTAAATCATGGATGCTTATGTAACTTCACCATGCATTTGCTTACATGAGGATAATATTTAAACATGTCTGTAAATGTCCACTCATGAATTTGCTCCAGCTACAGATCTGTATACTTCTCTTCAACTGCTCTTTGATACTATTTGGAACTGTCTGCATTTCCAAACATTAAGATAGTTGCTCCAAAACCATGCGCTTGACTAATCTGCCTTTATGGCTGCTACTTGTAGATGTCACCATAGAGTTGCTTGAGGATAATATTTCAACATGTCTGCAAATGTCCACTCATGTATTTGCTCCCAAATCACATGCTTGACTAAACGCTCTTTCTCTATCAAACCTCCAGGAGAGTCTCCTTCTTAATCTGTGAATGCTTCAGACAGATATGTTTCTCAATAAATAGATTCAAGTATAAGGGTCCGCACTTGAAAAAACAAAGTTGTCAACATCATTGATGAGGACATCATTACAATATAAATGATGTCACGTCCGAAAGTTGTCCAAAAGGACAACTATCTAAGGAAAGCTGTTAGATGTGAGTTCAGTGGTAGATGTTTAAGGATTGTTCACTTATCTTTATCTTCTCACTTTGATTGTTATCATCAGATTTAGCACTACACCAATCTCATTAAAATCAGCTCAAACTTGTCACGTCTTATATATATTTATTCATCTCAGTATGTCTCTAGGAGTCAAGTCATGTGACCTTCATTTGACATGACCCCTGTGGAACTGTATTAAGGCCATAAAAAGGAGCAAGTTTTCAATCTGATTTTAATGAGATTAAACACTTGATCCTGTTCTTACCAAGAGGCCACAGATAGTTGGTCATCCTCTTTCTGAACTAAGAGTTGTCATATGTTATTCCAAACAACCAGTCCCTAAACTTAAGGTTCTTAAACCTTTTATACTTGATGCTCAAACTCAGTGCGTGGTCTCAGCCAGAAGTATGCGTTCTGCTGATAGAAGTCTTTGCTGCAACATGTCTGGATTTGTCATTTTCTTTCTTCGTGAACCAAAGACAAACTCCCCGGTGACATGTTCTGTTGGTTACTGCTTAACATAAAAACTTGTCAACTGTAAGACTGTGTGATATTATTTGTATAACGCAATACAGTAAGGACATTATTAGTCCTGGTACACATTGCTTACATATCTTATCTGTCAGACATTTAAAATTGACAATTTCCGTCTGAAATTGCAGGTGATTTTACTGAAAGTTGTCTAAGCATGGTGTGAAGTCGCAAAGTGAAAATAGTAGAAACACGTTTAAGCTCATAACCAGTCACTGAATCAATTGTCAGTCCATGTTTGAAGAGAACCAAGTTTTAATCGCTGTTCTAATTGTTGTTATTTAGGTAAGAGAACATAGAATATCTTAAATTTAATAAGTACCAAGATATCGTAATATCAATAGCAATATGCTTTCGCGTATTACAACATATTGCAATATGGCAATGAGGAGTAAAACCCATCCTCAGTCAACTGAACATCTTCTCATACCTCAGGTGAAAGTTCCAGCTTTGATCGGGCTATATATATATATATGTAGTAAATAGCAACCTCCGCTGAGGTTGATATAGAAATGAACGCGCGAGCGTGTTCATTTCTATATCAACCTCAGCGGAGGTTGCTATTTGACTTACACATCGTGGTTAAGAAATGAATTATTTTATGTAGTAAATAATGACCGGGTAACAAGCAATTATGGCAAAAAAACTCGCGAGGGCGTTAGCTATTTGACTTACACATCGTGGTTAAGAAATGAAATTATTTTATGTAGTAAATAATGACCGGGTAACAAGCAATTATGGCAAAAAAACTCGCGAGGGCGTTAGCTCGAGCTGAGTTTTTTTTTGCCATAACGCGAGGCAATCCGGTCATTATTTGGCTTACAATCCCGCGGAACATTCCTACAAAGTTTTCAAACCAAATAGTTTTTAGAAAATTAATTTGTAAATGTTTTACTTTGCGTGTTTATGTGTCCTGACCTAACGAGTCCAGTAGGATATTAACAATATCTGGCTGCTTGAGATTTTAAAGCTAAATATTTGATTCTAAAGATTAGAAATTGACATAACCTTACACCTATATATTTTTATGCATATATACATATACATTTATATATATACCAGGGGAAAACAGTACAGACATGACACAACAAAATGAACAGTTACAGGCAGGGATCCTCGTTAGCTCAAATGGTAAAGGCGTTACTCGCCAGCAAAGAGGTCCCGGGTTCGAATCCAACTTTCGCTAATGTCAAAATATCAAAATTTTACAAGTCTAATCGTTTGTGTAGGTTGAACATCTCATAACACCCACCCGCGTAAAAACAAAGGACATAATATATGATTTGAATGATATGTGATAGTGCCCTAGGGCGATATGGAGAAACAACCAATGATTACGTCATAAGAGGTTGATATGAGAATGAACCAATGTTAAAAGAATGGGAACATATCACACCGAGGTGTGTAAATATATATACATATACCGAGCATCAGCTGGAAGAAGACATTTGATACTGCAGTTTATAGAGGTCAAAAATGTACCGTTTCATTCAGTATTCTTCTTTTCAGTGGTCATTCGCTTGATAGATATGTTCTTGTTAGATGTATTAGTTGTAAGTTTGAGCGTTGCCTGTCTTTTGGTTTACACTAGCTCAGTTATGATTTAAGTGAATCTTTTTCGTTGAGAGAAGTAAACTTCATTGACTTTAGTGTTAATCCTGCTAGAAAATGTCAACAATCTTTTGGGAAATGTATAAAAAATATTTCATCACGGTTAATTGGATGACGCTATGGTTAATTTTTATATATGAGTTCTGATTAAGTAACATTTATAAATTCTAGTCAGAAATATAAAACCTATTTATAACTATATATATATATCTTTTTCAGCCCTGTGTAGTGTTGTATATTCTAGATAAATTGTTTTTCTTTTTACAAGGTTTTTACAAATACAGTACAAACAAGGTGACTTTGTTTAGTCCAGTTTGTTCATGTTGCTCATCTGATTAACATTATATACATACTGTGTCAAATGGACTGTTTCACTGTTTCAATCATGTATTATTAGTGTAAAAACAGAAATGGGATATCACCTTTAATTGTGTTTAGCCAGAAGGTTGGTCCTTTTAAAAAGCTGTTCAATACTCTCCCTTCTATATAAAGCCTCTTTAAGAAGACAAATGAGTTCTGCCAATGCTCCTGTCCTTGAGTCCGGTCTACACATGTGTTTTACAGCTTCTAGAAGCAGATGGGACCTTCGGGACTCACTGGACATCTTGCTAAGGAATCTCCTCCATTGATGGAAAGTCTTAAACCTTGCATTCAAACCGAATATAAAACTTTTGCATGTCCACATTCATATGGAAGACAATTTTATATGTCATGATAATTCATTAAAAAATTTCTTTTTTTATTTCCTTCTTGTCATTTCATCAGGTTGCCTCAACAAAAAGCTTTGGAAATTGCATGGAATTGAATATGCTCTGAAAAATGTTTCTGAAATCTTTAATTTCACTTTTAATGGAATTCAGATCTTGTGAGGCATAGAGACTCCTGGGGTTATTTGGAATGTCAATGAAGCATTGATTAGCTATTTTGTGAGTATGGAAAATCTACTTCAATTTTACATGACAAGTTTGTTCTAAGGTCATCTTGACTTGCCGACTCAGCCATTTTGATTACAATTCTCCTGTTCTTATTCATTATAAATAACCCATTAAGTAGTCTGGACTCATTATCATTGGAAGAACTTTACAGCTGTGTAGTGGCGGAGAAATTCCTTAATTCACAACCCAGGGTACCTCACTGTGCAATATATTTGAGTTTACGATCAATTTAATTCATTAATTGGATTAAATCATGCATTTTGAGTGGGCATTGTAATCTATGGAGTTTCTTGTCTATGGAACTCTAAGTTTGTATATCTATTGCAACTTGCTTGTCAGACAGCATTAGCTCAATAGAAGAGTTGAAAGTCATAATTATAGCATCCATTTCTCACTAATGTTCCTATACATAAGTGCCATGTTGTTCAAACTTGGCATCTGGGATATGAGATGGGATATATTGTCTGAAGTCTAAAACCTGAGAAATATGACCATGATAGCCTTACTATGGTTCAAACTAATTCTTATTAGAGACTTTAATGTCTCTTTTTGTCTTTGTCATTTGACATAAAATTGGACCTGGCCACTAATCTTGTTTTGTCATTTAAGTAGACAAAAGAGCAAACATCTTCTTTAAGTAGTTTTTGCTTAACAAAAACTTTCAATAACTGTCAACTATCTTTCATACAGAGAATTATCTTTGCTTTATGAAAATTCTTCCTTTGACATCAAAGAGTTTGTGTTTTGTGTAGTTGTCATGTGTCCCTCTTATTTCTTTGTTCTACAGACACACAAACATCTTCAAACATCTATTTGGTTAATCTTTTCTTCAATCTAAGTAAATCCTTTCCAAAAAATTTTTTCTTAAATCTTTGACCTATTTCCTAAATTGACCAATCAGTTTTTTGCCATTTCGTCAGTTTGCTGAAATTGTTCATCAGCCATAAAATGTGCTTGCATTCACTTCAGGCATTTATTGGCACAAGATGAGGGAAAGTCAACGATTGACCTTTCCCTAGAGTCTTTTAGAATCAAACTTCATTGACTTTAGTGTTTGTCTTGCTTTAAAGTGCCACCAATTTTTGGGAAAATGCATAAAAAATTCTAACTCGGTTAATTGGATGCCGCTATGGTTGACATATTTGCAGGAGGTTCCTCTTCAAATAGTTTATGTTGCCAGGTCAATAGATCAATCTCGTTCTTGACATGTTTTTGCATCTTTTTATTTTTCAACACATTTTTACGTTTCCTGTTTATGATACAAGTTCTTTAACATGGTTTATGTTTGAAATCAAGTCAATGGAACTTCAAATGGATCAATCATTTATGGACATATTTTTGCACCTTTTACAGGCTTTTGTTACATAGTGAGGTGTACAAAGGATCAGCCTTGTTAAGAACATTGTTTTAATACATTTATTTTTACAGGATCAATTGGCCAATACTGTTTATGATACAAGTTTTTTACATGAAGTTACAGGATTAGTTAACCACTTGACCATGCATCGTCTAATGTTTAATGAGAAACCCAGAACTGGAACCATCCTAAACATTAGCGCCTATGTCCAGCACTGACTGTGCATCTTCTTATGTTTGATAAGAAACCCAGAACTGCAACAGTCCAAAACAGTAGCGCCAATGTCCAGCACTTGCTGTAAATTGTCTAATCTTAAATGAAAAACCCAGAACTGGAACCGTCCAAAACATTAGCGCCAATGTCCTGTGCATCTTCTTACGGTTAATAAGAAACCAAGAACTGGAACCATTCTTAACATTAGCAACAATATCCAGCAGACTGAATATCTTCTAGTGTCCAATGACAAACCCAGGACTTGAACCATCGCGCCAATGTCGAGCAGTGACTGAACATCTTCCAACGTATACACTTTACGACAGCATCTCCAGCAAGAGGTAATTGCTTTAGGACAAATATTGAACTCTTTACACTGCTGACAAAGGATGGCCCAAGCAAACACTCGCTGCTTCCAGCATGCGTCAATATTTGACTGATAGTGCAACAAAATGGAACGTTGCTTTAAAGTAGCGTTTCATCTCTGAGACCCACAGACTTCCAGCCGCAATAAGGAGAAGCCTTGTGTCACTATCAGTTTTAAGACATTCGTACTGAATTGGATATTTAATTACTCTGATATAATCGCCTCTAATAGAGTCTATCAGTCTGTCCTTGACAAATACTGTGTTTATCTTCACGTGAGACAGCAATAGATATAGGACTTTTCTCTTTTGATAAAATTTCTAAGACTCACTGACTTCCAGACTTAACGAGGAGAGTGTGACAATCAGTTTGTGGACTTTTCACTGATTTGGACATTTAATTACTCGTCTCCATAAAGATGATGTTTTATGAGTGTCCATGACATACTATGTTTTCGACAGAGGTACCTTATTACTAGTTTTTGCATAGCAAAAGTGAGGGATTTACATATATAAAGGTACAAGTGTCATTAACAAAGTATGTCATGGACACAAATGTATTATTCTGTTTATTACCTACATCACAAAAGAAGGAAAATAATTATCAACATCGAATCATAGACGGATTACCTACCTTCATGCATTTGGAGTTTAACTTCATAGTAAACTGTGACTTAAAGCATTTTTTGTGAGTTTAAGTATAGAGACGTAGAAATTGTGATATGGTTACACTAGATATTTGTAAATTGTTAGATATATTTTGGGTATTTCAAGTGAATAGTGTGCACTCTTAGGGAACATTCAATCTCTTTTCCTAGCCTCATATTGATTACCATTTCGGTAATTGCTCAGAATGCTGTTTGTCATTTTGAAGTTACCTTTGATAATTTTCTTGAAATTACACATGATGAACTTTCTCTTTCACTCTATGGGAAATAAACATGATATTTTTGTCCGAACTTTTTCAAATATTCATAGATATGAAATGAAAGCTATGAATATCTGATCTCTGTCTGCTCCCTGTGCAAGTCTCTAGTTGTAATGATAAGAACAACCCTTTAGAAAGAAAGTCCTAATGAGATGTTTTATGGAAATGAAATTCAAGGGGACATTCCTGTTTATACGTAGATGTCATGAATACATGATTATTTTCAATTCAAGCTTTGAGAGCACTAAAAGCCTTAATTGCTATAAAATGAAAAGGTAATGGTGATTAGTCTTACATAATTAGTTGTAAGTTTGTTGATAATCAGTCGAATTTATATATATATATTTTATTGTAGAAATCGGAAAAAGAAAGCAGGTTATTTTTTAGAGATGCCTAAAAATTAAGAAAGTAGAGAAATCTCACAAAGTCAAAGTCCATGCAGCCATAAGCAGGTCACACATCCAGGTATTATCATTAACCCCCTAAAATATATTTTATATTTATTCATGAGAGATAATAGTAAAACATGCAAATTTAATAAATGTCAACGTGAGCTTGATATCCCCAAACTTATTGAACGCACACATGATACACTTGCAACTCATGATACCGTGATACACATGTGCGCATGATACATAATGATACATAATGATATTCATGATACACATGCCCGATACACATGATACATAATGATATTCATGATACACAATGATATTCATGATACATAATGATACACATGATACATAATAATACACATGATACATAATGATACATAATGATACATAATGATATTCATGATACATAATAATACACATGATACATAATTATATGCATGATACATAATGATACACATGCCTGATACACATGATACATAATGATACACATGATACATAATGATAAACATGATACATAATGATACGCATGATACATAATGATACGCATGATACATGATGATACACATGATACACATACACAGTGTAATGACTGTCTAGTCTGTCGCTACTACACTTCATGTCAGAGTCAATAGTGATATTAAGCAACATGTGAGGACGTCTGAAAGATGTTTAAGGTAGATATTCATTTCCTTGTTCAAATGTCTATGTTACATTATTGATGCCCTCAAATGTCAGACTACAAAACAAATGTTTCCAACAAACCTTTGTTCTGATAGATCTAATGTTAGTGCTTAATTTATGTTTCAAAGAAAACAGATTACAAATTGTTAAATGATTAAATAGTAAGTGATTAAATTTATTCGATTAATGTTTTTCTAATACTCAGTGCTGTTTGTACCAAAGAATTGAAAGAGTATTTCATGTAGAAGAACAGAATTAAGGATAATAGATCTTTTGTTATAAAAGAAATTATTATACCATTATGGTTAATCATAATTGGTTAAATATTTTCAGTATGAGCACATGTGCACATGTCACTGGTGTCTAGCAACAATTGTGTAAGCACAAGTTGTCGTACATATTTTGTAGTCTGTGACTTCATAAAACCATTGTTGAAACTCACTCCTGCAAATTTGTGTATATCACTCGCTATCACTCAGGTAATACAAAAACTTACACCTGTTTTGTAAAAGCCATATGACACACTTCCGAGTGAAATAATCTTCCATAGATTATGATTATAGATTATCCAAACAGAGACCTTTCATTCATTGAAACATATAACTTTAGGGCCAAGTGTTCCACTGATTGGAGTTGCTGCTTCCTTGCCTCCATCTCACAACTATGAGGATAAACAATCCAATATGAAATCTTGGGATGGTGTACACTTGTTCATTTGTCAGGCAATAGTTATATATGGCTTCTACTCTCATAGTGCTGAATTCCAACCAAGGAAACAGCAGCTCCAATTCTTGACGAAATGTGGCCCGAGATCAGACCCAAACCTTGCTGAAGGAATTTTAGGAAACAGGTCAACAGATCAATAATTCATCACAAAATAGTTTTCATCTTTTCTAAAGTGTTGCTCTGTATGATCTAATCTGCATAGAACTAAAGTTGCTGTTCTTAATCAACAGTTGATTGAATATTTTTCAATCTTCAAATATGAGACATGGTAGAATTGCAGTCCATCAATATTGAATTAACACTGCTCAGACATTGTATCTTTAGCTGTAAATATTGAACATCGACACTTTATGATATAAACTTAATGCTTTCAACCTTTCAAAGCTTTTATTTATTCATAGAAAACATTATGCTGTCAACTACTGATACAGAAGAAATCGCCCATAACTGATTCAATTTCAGCATATTTTCAGCATTCCTGATTTATATTGCTTCTGTGTTACAAATTATTTTGTAACTTTTCTGACTCTGACAATATTGTTAAAAGATTGATACTTTTGAAAAGATTTGATTATAAAAAGGTACTTTCTTTCAATTATTCATGGTTTATAATATTCAAGAATGAATCGTGTTGCTTAAATGATTTGAGTTTTCACTAGCTATTTCACTTTGATGCTCATTTTATCCTGTTTGTGAATATAAATGGATAGCTCTGGGTTTAGCAAAATGCGTAATTGTTGGATGTTGTATGGGTGATTCATATCATGCAAGTAGTTTTTCATCTTTCAATCAAAAACATTAAAATAAAGAATGATATTTTTATATGTAATAAACCCAGATATTCTATGAGATTCCCTGAAATACATTAATTACTTGCTTGACAACGACATAAGAATCTATGTTGAAACATGTCGCTTCCACAGAATAAAGAAGTTGTATATCCATAAAAATTGTCTATATTCTTCATATCATCAACTTCTAGAATGCCTATCAAAGAGAACTTCGCCAATAACTTTGACATGGAATGAGAGAAGCATCTGTTTTTCATAGCATAAATATGCAAACACATATTTTTTTAAATTGCTTTCCACCTAAAATTATTTGATTTAAATGACCAGATCTTTGAGCATCTTGGGAGACTGATTAATTGCTTGACAATTTCAAGGGTGGTATGATAATGCAAATCTTACTGGTTGTATCATTTAAAGAGGAGCTAGCTAGGATACGTACGGCCGTATATTGGATGCAGGAAATGTGATGTATTGTACACCAGATAACAAGAATAGGCATTCCGCCATAAAGCAAGTAATTGCGTTGTTTCGAAAATGGTAAAAAAATTAACTGCAGAGATATGATATCTTGTGAAACTTTTTCAAACAATTTCCAATAACGCCTGCATTGTAGTGGCAATATGTCGTCCAAAAATAGCAATATGAAATGTATCCGTCTTGATATTTCCAATGAATTGAATATTGTGCGTCAGAGAAGTTGCCTTATTGAGGAGCCGGTACATAAGCCTGTTTTATCAGCCTCCACCAGATTTGCTTCTCTGAGCCAGCAGCCGTAGCTGAGGTGACCAAGTGGAACTCGATTATTACACAAACTGGTTTTCATCAAAAATATTTTTTTTAATCTACCAGGACAATATGTGTATGAAATAGGAAATATATTTACGTAGCGAAAGTTTTTCTCATGTATTAGTTCAGGAATTTAATGAGAACCGGGTCACCGAAGATCAAGATTATTTCTCCGTGATCATTAACCATTGTTTTTATTGTGAAGAACCATTTTTTCAATTACAAACTCCTTAAAATTTCCTTGTTTGATGCTTGAAAGCTTTTAGTGTTTCCAGTATAGGACACTGAATGTAATGATTTTCATGTTATTCCATTCATGTGAATTAATTTATATCTTACGAATTGAGTAATGTGTCATTTCAAGCATTTTCTTCTCCTATTGTTAGGCTACCATCACCTTATAAAGGAGTAAGCGTATACTTTGAGATATTCCTTCTGTTCACAATGAGAAGGTTATACTCACCTTTTTATGTACTTGTAATTTTAATTGTAATTGTCATTCAAAGACAAATTGTACAAGACTCGCAACAGGTTGATAGGGATTATAGTGCGCAATCTCAGTCAGGTATGTAGAATGGGCCAAGCATTACGACATAGATTCTCGATGGTTCTTCCATCATCTTTAGGTCAATACTTGTTTTGTAGATCTAAAGCTATGGCTTTCCTACTGGCTGAATGGAACCTTTGGTGTGTTGCATTGAAACTGGCTACTTCTTGTCAATCTCATATTGTCATCTCAGGATGAGCGGTGTGTGAACATGTGTCTGTCTACTTCCATTATTCCATATCTCACAAGGAGCTTTTAAGTGATTTTTTTCTCGATGTAAGCAGCTTGCAGGGGATCAGGAGGCTTTATAGTTCCTCCTCTGTCCATGGACCTGACATAATCTGACAGAGTGGACTTGTTCCTGTTTTCTCAACTGGGCAAGTGTTGTAATCACCGACCGGTATCAGACATTGGTTGTAATCACCGACCAGTATTGGATTAAGGTAGTAATCACCAACAAATATCGGACCAGATTCACCGATCACCGATCAGTATCGGACCAGGGTTGTAATCACCGACCAGTATGGGACTAGGGTTGTAATCACCGACCAGTCACGACCAGGGTTGTAATCACCGACCAGTATCGGACCAGATTTCACCGATCGGTATCGGACCAGGGTTGTAATCACCAACCAGTATCTGACCAGGGTTGTAATCACCGACCAGTATGGGACCAGGGTTGTAATCACTGACCAGTATCGGACATTAGTTGTAATAACCGACCAGTATCAGACATTAGTTGTAATCACCTACCAGTATGGGACCAGGGTTGTAATCACTGACCAGTATGGGACCAGGGTTGTAATCACTGACCAGTATCAGACATTAGTTGTAATAACCGACCAGTATCAGACATTAGTTGTAATAACTGACCAGTATCAGACATTAGTTGTAATAACCGACCAGTATCAGACATTAGTTGTAATAACTGACCAGTATCAGACATTAGTTGTAGTAACTGACCAGTATCAGACATTAAATGAAAATTTTATTTCTTCAAATTTCCCCCAATTCAAATTAGTTTAAACCAAATGTTTTATCTTCAGAGGGTCAAAGAACACTTTATTTAAAAGGCGTGTAACGATATATCGAACGATAGATTTATCTTAATAGTCATCTTTGCAATAGTACTGTATTGATAGGGAACATGAAAACACTATCGATACATCATAAGTTACTACCAATACAACCGAAAGTTTCATTTTCCTTTGTTTAGTGTTATAAATATGTTGACTTGTACAAGTATTTAAAGAAAGTTTATTTAAATTTATTTAAACTTCCTAATGTGTAAGTTTAGAAATTCTATTTTAGAATTATGAACCCTGGTTGAAATGATGTAAAATGGCTGAAATCTGTTTCACCAGTCAGATGTTCCTAATAAAATCGTTGGGAATCCCAAATGAAATATTTATGTGTTAAGATCCAAAACTATCTGAATAGAAATTGCAATAGTCGGTCACAATAGTCTACTGCTATCTTAATAGTCGGTCACAATAGTCTACCGCTATCTTAATAGTAGGTTGCAATAGTCGGTCACAATAGTCTACCGCTATCTTAATAGTAGATTGCAATAGTCGGTCACAATAGTCTACCGCTATCTTAATAGTAGATTGCAATAGTCGGTCACAATAGTCTACCGCTATCTAAATAGTAGGTTGCAATAGTCGGTCACAATATGCCTTTATTTCGTTCATATCTTCTCAACAACTAGGCGTATTTTGAAATTGAGTACCTTGTGATAAAGAAGAAATAATTGTCTTCGATTTGATGTAAAAAAGTTATATGCAGTATATAAAATAAAGATACAGCAAGTGCCGCAAAATTGCGACTTTTCTTTATTCTTTGTGTTTTTACCATTTTCTCACACTTTATATCACATAAACTTCTCGGGACATTTTGAAATTTCATATATCAAAATGTAGAGAAAAGGATGATCTTTATTTCCATATAAAATTTGTATGCAAACGAAAATCAGTAAAGACCCGACGAGCATCGCGCAAACAGGCAATTTCTCTATTCATATCTTGTTAACCGAGAAGCGATTTTTTTCAACTGTTTTTTACACTTCCTATCCATTTAACGACAGAGCGCATTATCAACATTTTTATATCACAATAAAGAGAAAAGGATCGTCTTCAATTCTATAAAAAAATTGCAAATTACAATGAAACAATAAAGGAGCGGTAAGTGATGTCGCAATTATCAAAATCTGTTCTCAAATACCTGAGGGTACAATCTTTGCAAACTATATATATTCCAAACCAAGCGGTACATATTTATTATTTTCATATTAATGTAAAGAAGAAATAAATACCTTCATTTTCATGTGTAATTTGCCCATATTTGCATCAAAATAAAACGTGTGGAAATTATGCGACAAATGTCGCGGAAAGGAGATTATCAAAGACTTTATTCACTAGTTATACCCACGTTACGTTGGTAATAACTTCTAACTACAGTGCAAAAGATTGTTATGATTTATTTTTTCGTAAAGAAGAATAAATTGCCTTCAATTCCATATATAATTTTCATGTATACAAAGCGAATAACTTGAATTATAAAATTGGAAATAAAGACAATTTCTGTTAAGTGTGAGTGAATTTTTCAGCGGGGATACACCGCCTGCACGCGCTCATCGCGTACGTTTGCCCGGGGCTACTAGCTTAGTAATATTACTGTGGGGGTCAGAACGTTATCGGGGTTTATCATTACCCTGCTTTCGTAATTTATATCTTTCCTTTAGGATGGCGTGTCGTCCTAAAAATTATCGTAAAATATAGAGTAAAAAATTAGCTTTCTTTCCGTATATAATTTGTCTATGTGCACTCAGGGATTAAATGATTTTATAGCGTTTGAAATATAGACAATTTTTGAATAATTGTAAAATTCGTGTTAGACAATTTATTGTAATAATTTTTATATCGATGTCAAGAGGAACTATTCGTCTTCAGTTTCGCATTGATTTGGCGCATGCGCTCTCAGAATTTATGGAGTTATGGCGCCCGAAATGAAAACAAGTTTACTTCGGTTATGGAAACCGTTCCAGGGGTGATAGAAATTTCATTCAAAGTGCCAGGTAAGTATCATCCATTTGTGACACGGGATTGGCCGACAAGTTTTGTATACAACGAAGATAACGTCTGTATTTCGCCATGTAAACACACCATATGTTGTGAAAACGGTCGCATCTGGCGGCGCTGGAATATTCAGCCACGGGTGCTAGTTACGCTTTTACGGTAGCGAGGCGAGTGCTGGAAAATTCAGCCACGGGGGCAAAACTGGTCAAAATAATATTCAGCAACGTAAGGGTTAATAGTAGGTTGCAATAGACTGTTGCTATCGCAATAGTTAAATATCGTCAATAATTACACCTATTACTCACCCAGGTCATCGGTACTAGTTTAAGAATTTATAAAGTATCAAGGAAAAAACATTGGCAGCCATTTTATTGTGAACAGCTTTTAATCAAGGTAGGAAAATGGATGCTGATGGCTCAACTGTAACTGGTACGCTTGCTTTAGAACTTCTTCTTTTCATTTAGATACATTTTTTTGCAAATGCCAACTGCTATATCCATTTTCATGAGATCACTTTATATATCTGCAGAATTTGCTTCTGCATCTTGACAGTAAGACCCAATCTTCTTTTTGCATTATAGTAAAGATTTTTTATCCGTTGCAGCCAAGGCTCTTTTCGATCCAATAAGGTTTTGTTTATCAGGTCTTTGAGTTTGCACTCATGCTAGGTAAGTTCCCTAAATGACTCCAAGGGCATCCGAAGGTATATATGTACTTAATGCTCATTCCCATCCAGCTTCCAAGTATGCTTGTGACAAAATCTACTGCTTACCTCATTTATTCTGCAATTGTAAAACCCAAAGAGTTGAAAATTGCTAGGTAAATGCTTTGCTTCGTGGAGTCAATGCTCATTCAAAATGACTTTTTCAGTTCCTTTTACGGTTGACAACAAAATTCACTTTAAAACCAAAGCCAAACATCATGTCTGTAGCACAGACAGAAAGGAAGTTATGACAACAATTATAGTAATATGGCAGGGTTAAATAAAAGAGGGATATTTCTTTGGCTCAATCGGTAGAGTTGCTGACTAAGAACACTTAGCATTCTTGAACAGATACATCAAATGTTTGCCAGAGCCTTGTTAGACTTACAGCCATGCAAGGCCTCATTGTTGAGTGTCTATTTCATCCAAAAGGTCCTTATTATGTTGAAAGTCATCTATTTCTTACTCAGACCTATTGACTTACTTACCATTGACATAACTTTCTTGATGGGATACATAAACTCGTTGCCAGATCCTTGTTAGATTATAGAAAACATTTTTTATGTCTGTTATCCACATCAACTTCAATTTTTTTTCTTTAGAACTGTATTAAACACTTTGCCAGACTCTTGTACAAGAGAGAAATTTAATTGTCAGAAGAAACTCTAAGCGATGCACCTTCTGCAGTTCTCCAGACAAGAAGCTCATTTAGCTGTGAACTGGCTGTGCACACCACTGATAAATTGGACTTGATCATGTGTTGGTGGTTTTTACGACTTGATTTAGCAGGGAACGTACCTTATTGTATTCCGTGACTTATCTGTTCCCTATCTTATCAGTCTCCTAAGTATCAAATGTTTAAGAAGGCGATTTCGACTCCGAGGAATCGACGTTTAGCACGCCCGGGCAGCATTTTCAAGAGTGAGGTTTAAGCGGACATTAAATCACGAATCTCTCGTAAAATTTTTCATGTTAAAAAAGGCTCCAGTTTGAAACTGAGAGTTCAGGAAAGTTGTTTTAAGTATGAAACCAGGGTAAATATAGCGTGTTTGTGTGACATTGATTACCGTGGAAGCGGTGAGTATCAAAGCAAACTACGCTGGGTAGTGTTTAGTGCTTGTATTCTGGCAGGCCTCGGAATCAATGGTTACATCACACTATCACAGGTCTGTGTGTCCGCCAACTTCTATGGGCGCTTTTAATCAGGAACTTGCCACACAGACTCGTCCAATTAGCTTTCATGTCTTTTATATCCGAATCTAATTTTGGGTGAAAAATAGGCTTTCTGATATGCGAGAAGAATCGGTTTTAGTGAAGAATCAGAAACAGATTTGACAGGAACACATTGGCCGTTTTATGGGGAAATCATTTCTAACTTAATTTCTGACATGCGATGAAGTGCTTTATGAAATATGTAGTCAAGCAAGCAACTATGAAATGCGAATATTACTCCTGATAGGGATTTGGAAGGAGTCACTTATTTATATTTTTCAGCTTTGCTGCGCTACAAATGGAATTAACCAGATTTTCTTATTTTTACAAATAATTTATTTTGAAACTGTCACATGACACATGCATGTACATGAAATAAAATTTAAATTTTGGAATGTAAATGCAATTTTGGATTGTTAATTAAGAAAGGTTATGTGGATATGATATCCAGATTATAATACAATAAAGGAATGCATATGTGAGACCACTTTTTTGCATATACTTAGATATTTACAGGTTTGTCTATCAGTATGTATATTTCATAGCGATGTACCGGTAGGTTATACTGTAGGATCATTTTCCTTCTAATTAACACCTCTGCAGCTTTAAGTTAATGCACTGAATTTAAAATTCAAATAATTTAGAGCTGCAAGTATAACTTCTTAAGATTTGAATTACCTATTAACCCATTTACATTGTAGTATCCTTATATTCTAAACTATATATGGTTGAGGCCATTGAACATAGCCATTGTGACAACTGAGCCTACCGAGCTATACACTATACGTGACTGTTATAAATGAGATTTTCAGATGCCAGATATAACACTATGAAAAAAACTAATTTGTTAATATTTTAAGAAATTTTAATTTTTTAATTTATTTCATATTCAAATTCATGCAGAGAGAAAACATTGATAGCCATTGATTCCCTGTCCACATCATACAGACAGCAGTGTGGACATTATCTTTACACGGTGTGGACATTATCTTTATACGTAGATACAAGCAGACAGTGGAAGTAGTGAAGTAATGTGTGCCATGATATATATCACACCATCAAACACCAAGCCAGTCCCTCATTATCTTGTATTATTGTCACAACTATAGAGTGCCAGACTCTTTGATGGTGAAATATTTCCACACGAAGATAAAAGGAGAACATACGGATTGAAATTAGCTCTCCTAGACAGATGATGTTTCCCCAGAAAGGACTGCTTGTGGTGTTTGTAAAGACAGCTCATATTTCAAATTTCAAAATGGAAACATTTATAGGTCACACTATGCAAAGGTACTTGTCAAGCTGAAATAAGCCACTGTCGTCAGATGATGTATTTCTGAAGAAAGATGACATTTCAAATTCAAATGGTGCGACATCTTCAATATTGTTAGGTAAATGGATGATTTGTTCTACTTTGTTAAAGACTCGCTGATCATCAGTGGCAATATTTGATATCATAGATAAAGGAAAACTAAGGGAGTTGAATAAGAAATCTCTAGTGATGATAAACTATTTATGTATTAATTATCTAGTGAGGAGAAGCTATTTATCAATTAATTATTTATTTGTTGTTATATCATATTGTTGAATGTGCCATTTGAAATGCCCATGTATAACATACTTTTTTCTATGCCATGTAACCCTTGGGAACCAATAAATAAACAAATAAAAAAATTTCAAAATTAATTAATTATCGTTAATAAAGTTGATATGATAAATATTTGAAAGTTTACACCAAGGGTATTGAATTAATTAGTTTCAAAGCATTATAAGGATTATGACTTTACAAGAATCACAGCTTGTTAACAGCTGGATTATCCATGATTAAATGTTGGCTGAATGTCATCGATGTCTCTGAATGTCATTTAGAAGTGGCTTACAGAAGAATAGCCAGATTTTTCTAGATGATAACTTAATTCTTAATTGTGAAAATCACAAAGTTTCAGAGTATAAGCTTACGCCTTCATCATATGACCTGATGGAGTAAGTGTTGTGTCTTAATCATCAAAAGGGGGCGGGGTCGAGCAATGGTTAGCGTGTTCAGCTTCAGATCAGGAGGTCCGTGGTCCGAATCCCGCCAGGGGTTCGGCAACTTTCTGTGCAGTAGAGAACTGTTCTACACGCAGTCAGGTTTGGGTGTAATGCTACACTGAAATTCAGCGCAGTACCACCCCTGGTTCGCTAGTTCCAGCCGATGCACGCAGGTTTCACCGCAATGCATAGCAACAATAGTGTTGCGGGCTATCTCCCTGCAATAATACTAGCAGCCGCGATATAACAGAAATGATCTTGAAAGCCGCGTTAAACCCAAACTCACCTCACCTTAAACATCAAAAAATATATACAGTAAGGAAGTTATCATTCATAAAAACTAGCTAAATATCATCAATCAAATGATCTTCCTTAATTATGTGTAAAGGAAGAGAACATTTCAGTTAAGTTCAAAGGCAAGCTTCTGGTGATATTTAGAATTGAAAATTATTTTCAGTGTTGTAAGCAGAGACGGTTCTGTATTGGAGTTGTATCAGAGTAAAAATAGTCTTCTCTGTTGATTGAAATATGATAAATGAATATCAAAAGACAAAACTGCAAATTATCTGATATTTATTTTCAAAGAATACATTGAAATTTGTCATCAAAGTATGATAATATTTTTTATAGAAGGATTACAAGTGTTTGTAGAGAGAAGGACAGCTGAATTTGATTAAATTTGAAACGATCACGGTTTCGATAGAATGGAGCTGTAATTGAAATGGTTTCAGCCAAAAAAATTTGAAAAAAGATCATATAAAAAATGATGTTGCAATGAGAAAACAAAACCTTGTCATTCCTGGTGAATTTAAGTGCGAGAAGTTGAAGTTTTTATATAAAAACTCCTTTTACTAAGGTTGTAAGGGTCCACCATGTTTCGAATTCCAAGTGACTGAAAAATTTGACCTTCCTGTCTTTTATATCATGTACTTTTAAGTTCTTAAAATTTTCAATCAATTATTTTGATATCATGACGTGAAGAAATAGAAGAATAACAACTCAATGAAAATACTTATTTCCAGAATGTCAGAACAGTTCATATTTTAGATAGGAAATTGTTGACAATTAAAGTTTTATGTTGAAATATTTTTTAGAAATTTACCCTGAAAAAAGGCCATTGATCTCATTTATGATGAATTATTTCTGAAATACTAATTTGGAAACCAAATTCATAGTGAATTTGGAAAAAAAATTTAGTAATGAAATGCTCTTTCAAACCAAGCATCAATTTGTCTTACCATATTTATTCATTACAGGATAAACCCAACAGAGTATTTTTTTAGAAATTTATCATTAGAGAAAATTCTGTTTCAACATTAAAAGTGAATTGCACCAAAGTAATTCTTGAGTTTCAGCAGGATTCTGTAGTAGATAAAATCACAATTTCAGTATTTGAACCAGCAGTATTTGAACCATTTTTGAAGAATCGCACCATGTACTTTCAGTGAGAGCTAAGGAAATGAGAGAAGATAGCATGTGCTTTGTGCAAATAGGACTTTTTTCTTTCTCCATACAAACCGGGTAATAGCAGCATGGCTCCTAACTCTATTGTCAGAAAAATAAGACTTAAAGTAAAGTCTTAGAAGTTTAAACTGCAACTCTGTACGCAAGGGGAGTATGAGAGGGAGAGAGGCAATCAATCTGCATAAAACGGACATGAAAGCAGCAGGGTTGTACAAGCAATGGTTTAGAACACATTCCGTTTTTAACCGTCGATTACAAAGTTATTGTTTGTGAGCTTGACACCAGCTCGATTGGAAGGAAATGAAAAAAGGATTGAATGGCTTCTGTTGCAATAAACAATGGTGGTTATGCAGCCTGGTTTTGAATTAATGTCCGGGTGTATGGTCTGTAACGTGTAGTGGGAATACCAATTTGAAACAAACTAGACACTCTCAATTGTACGGAAATGAAATAGTTGCACAATTTACTCGCTTGAAATAAAAATCTATTCTTCAGCCTTTGAAGATAAATATGTTTTGTGTAGTGTATGGAAAGTAATGTCATTGCTGTTGTGAGAGTTGACGGTAATATTGGCAAGTCTGATATGAAGGTCCCTGGCAAGCAACATCAATCTGCATCCTTTAGCACCTCTTTGAAGTGAGTCAGTAAGTGTGTATGGCTGAAACTATTCGTCAGACAGACAGCTCTTCCAGCTCCAGCTGAAGAGGTGCATCATGGGATATACGAACCACAGTCTTGTCATTAGTTGCAGCTCGTGTACAGCAAATACTCTGAAAATAGATGTCTGTGCTGTGAATCGATGATTGGCGAAGATCCATCGTGGTGTCGCTGATATCATAGACACCATCACTCTGCTCCTCCGACAGAATTTGACAATGTTTCTTGATATGGCTAATGTGACGGAATACTGCAGCTAACTTGTCTCACTTATTCTTCACTCTTGATTCATCACGCACTGAACACAAGTAGCGTGTTTATGTATGTGGAAAACAAATCTGAAATTAATGGTTATGTAACAATTTTCTCTCTCTCGATCCCCTTCTCTACGTCACCATGGGGGTTCTGAGGCCTGACCAGGGCTGGTGTGCTTGTGTGAATATTCATCAGAGCTGGTCACAAAAATACTTTGAAATTCAAATGAAGTAGGTGAGGTTCTCATGAATAGATATATATTTATATATAGATATAAAAAGTTTTGCAAACTTTAATTAGTCGCTCACTGAGATATTTTTTTCAAGTCCTTTGAAGAACCAAAGTAATTATCTAAATCAATTTAACAGGAAATATTTGTAATTTGAGGCTTGTTTTGATGTTGAGATGCAATTTTATCAAATTTTTAACTAGGTTGTAGTATAGTTCTGTTTCAGATCTGCATTCCGTGTAGACCTGCAAAACATGTAGGATGTTAGAAGATTTTTTCCCTTGTTAATTTTCGAAAAAAACATATTGTAACTTAGTAACATTTAGATTATTTTGGAAATTCTATCCTTACACCACCGTTTCTGATCTAAATTTGAATTTGAATCTACTGTACCCCCAGTTAGGACTGTATAACCTTACACATTATCAATTGAGCAACCATTTTGATAAGGATTCTAATTATACCCCCGCCTTACAGCGTAAGCGGGGGTATATAGCGTTCATTCTGTCCGTCTGTCCGTCCGTCACAAATCTTTGTCCGGAGCATATCTCCTAAACTATACATGCTAGCTTCACCAAACTTCATACACTTATCAACCATGATCCTTAGATGTGCCTTTTGATGGTTAGACCAACAAATGATTTTTATTTTTTGCAGTTTCCATGGAAACATGACTAAAACAGTGACTCTATGACCAAGTCCTTTGTCCGGAGCATATCTCCTAAACTATACATGCTAACTTCACCAAACTTCATACACTTATCAACCATGATCCCTAGATGTGCCTTTTGAGGGTTAGACTAACAAATGATTTTTATTTTTTGCGGTTTCCATGGAAACATGACTAAAACAGTGACTCTATGACCAAGTCCTTTGTCCGGAGCATATCTCCTAAACTATATACATGCTAGCTTCACCAAACTTCATACACTTATCAACC
This sequence comes from Phorcus lineatus, assembly GCA_921293015.1. Classification (NCBI taxonomy): domain Eukaryota; kingdom Metazoa; phylum Mollusca; class Gastropoda; order Trochida; family Trochidae; genus Phorcus; species Phorcus lineatus. The sequence goes on along the minus strand of OV121088.1, from coordinate 742,439 downwards.
ATGATCCCTAGATGTGCCTTTTGAGGGTTAGACCAACAAATGATTTTTATTTTTTGCGGTTTCCATGGAAACATGACTAAAACAGTGACTCTATGACCAAGTCCTTTGTCCGGAGCATATCTCCTAAACTATACATGCTATCTTCATCAAACTTCATACACTTATAAAACATGATCTCTAGATGTGCCTTTTGAGGGTTAGACCAACAAATGATTTTTATTTTTTGCGGTTTCCATGGAAACATGACTAAAACAGTGACTCTATGACCAAGTCCTTTGTCCGGAGCATTTATCCTAAACTATACATGCTATCTTCATCAAACTTCATACACTTATAAAACATGATCCCTAGATGTGATTTTGAGGGTTAGACCAACAAATGATTTTTATTTTTTGCGGTTTCCATGGAAACATGACTTAAACAGTGACAAAGTCCTTTGTACGGAGTATATCTTCATAACTATACATGCTATCTTCATCAAACTTCATACACTTATCAACCATGATCCATTGATGTGCCTTTTGAGGGTTAGACCAACAAATGATTTTTATTTTATTTGCGCTTTCCATGGAAACATGACTAAAACAGTGAATTTATGACTAAGTCTTTTGTCCGGAGTATATCTTCTAAACCGTACATGCTATCATCACCAAACTTCATACACTTATCCATATTGGTGCGTCTCTTGAGGGTAAGACCAAAAATTATTTTTATTTTTTGCGTTTTACATGGAAACGTTACTAAAACAATGACTATCTGACAAAGTGCTTTTTCCTGAGCATATCTCCTAAACTATACATGCTAGCTTCAACAAACTTAATACACTTATCAACCATGATCCCTAGATGTGCCTTTTGAGGGTTAGACTAACAAATGATTTTTATTTTTTGCGGTTTCCATGGAAACATGACTAAAACAGTGACTCTATGACCAAGTCCTTTGTCCGGAGCATATCTCCTAAACTATATACATGCTAGCTTCACCAAACTTCATACACTTATCAACCATGATCCCTAGATGTGCCTTTTGAGGGTAAGACCAACAAAGAAAGCCAGACTATAGTTTGAAGCGGGGGTATGTGAGCTGTGCTCACTTCTTTACTTGTTATCTCCGCATGATTAGACAGTGAATATTTTTTCCAGGGCAGGCATGTTGTTCACTGGGTCTTGATGGTTGGAATGAAGTAAGAATAATAAGTATAATAACCCCTCTGCCTTTGTCAGAGGTTCAAATATGGTTCAACAACTTTTCATACTTGACACAATATCCCTTGTATCATTTGTAACTATGATATGAACCATAACAATAAGTTGTAATGGAAATAAGCTAAAGATTCGATGGTTATTCAACAATATCTGTTTGTGAAGGATGCAAGAATGTGTGTGGAATCGTGCATATAGTGAATAAAGAAGTTGGTTTCCATATATTTCTTGTCATTATTGTCATTACAACTTCTAAAATGCCTCTTAAAGAAGAAATTTCTTATTTCCTTTCATGTTCTGTTCTTGCCCATGTTGATTCCAATTAGTGATTTGTTTTTTGCAAATGATATTAAGACCTCTCTATGAATGTCTTATTTCTTTTCATACTCTGTTCTTACCAATGTTGAGTCCAATTAGAGTGATTTGTTCTTTGCAAGTAATTGTTGGACCCCTCCGAATCCAGCCAACCTGTGGAAATCAATTTCTCTAAATGTGCTGTTGATTCAAGATGTACAACATATCCCCTGCGAGACCGATAAGTCCGGAGCCTCTCTTTGAACCTCCGTCAGAACAAGCAGGCAGTTGAACACTAACTCATCTCTGATTACTCCCGGAGGAACAAGTGGCGATTAATACAAAACAGTTTGTTATTATGAACAGGTCTGTTTGATTTGAGACCATCAGGTGTAAGCCACTAGCGAAATCTGTTTGAGCTTGTACTGCTTTTTGTAGGACATCAAATAAGTCTGTTTGATTTGACACTGCCCTTTGTAGGCCATCAGCAAAGTCTGTTTCATTTGACATCTCTTTTGTGGACTAGTTGCTTGGTGTCTAACAGCCTTGTTCAGTTTTGTGGACTAGTTGCTTGGTGTCTAACAGCCTTGTTCGGTTTTGTGGACTACCGGTAGTTGCTTGGTGTCTAACAGCCTTGTTCGGTTTTGTGGACTAGTTGATTGGTGTCTAACAGCCTTGTTCGGTTTTGAGAGATCAATATGTTGACTTTTTTCTTTCTTCGGAAACAGAAGTTCTCTCTTGTACCCTGGCTAATCACGAAGTCGCCCTTGTGGCAGCCCAATGTTTTATAAGTATGATCTGGTCTTCATGTTAATGTGCGAGGTTTTGATGAGTCTTTATATACACTATTATTCAGCTCCAAGTTACTTGTACTCAGATCATGGAGTTTAATTTGATGAATATGCCCAAATGAATGTTCATGTCAAATTATATCATTCTATCTCCATCTTTATGCAACAAGACAGATGTCAAATAATTCTGCTTTTTGTTGATAATCATTTGATATTCTTTTCATGTCAAAATTTCCATTAGACAGGTGCATTTATGTTGGCTATCTAGCTCTCATCTTTACATCTTTACTTTCAGTTTCAAATTCTTTCATGTTATTGTTCAATGATGACGAATACACTTATTTTTTTGTTATTTAAATCATGTTAGTGATTATGTCTCCCCCCGAAGGGTCGGGAGACATATTGGTTTAGGCTGAGTTCCTGTCCGCGTCCGTGTTGGCGTTCCCATATGATGTAGATGTGCCTTTTGGGGGTTTCAGCTTCTTTTATATTTTACTCTTTTTTTCCCCATGTCATTTTATTTGAGTTTGAAAAAACTGTAAGGAATTTTCAAAAACAAAATTATGCTGAAATGGTGTATTGGGAGGACATCTGTTTTTATGAGTAAAAACAGTTTCTAGTTAACAATTCTGTTTGTGTTGAGTCCACACAGATGTCAAGGTTGCGACATGGATGGTTTGCTTGAAGTGCTCTTCTTTGACTATCATTGGCAAATGTCTGTGATTTTTCTCTGATTGCTGGTGACTTGATCTTATTCAGTAAGCAAGTAACGTTGGATTGTTACTGGAAACTATGCTAGCTAATAATGATAATTTCAGTGTTCAGTTGAAGTACCCACTGAATCAGTTCAGCTTTCATTTCATTTCTCCTGTGTTTCTTTGGACTATAGTTTGAAGAAGTTAGTCATTTAGAAGTGATATTCCCTGGTGTAGTGGTCACTTCCGCTACTCAGAGTTGTTTGTGGTGTTTTCACTCGGCTGAGTCTGAATGTGAGAGAAACCAGGCAGTAAATGCTGTATTGACCTACTGAGTTAGATTGGTTGGCGCCAATGTGGCGCTGTTGTCCCTCTGGTTACTGGAGACATCTAGTGCTGCTACAGCTGATAATGTCCTTGCATGGAGTAAACTGATTACTTATTAGTGTCGATCCATCAATACTGAGAAATGGGATATGCTAGCTCAACTTAGGCCTGGCTGATATTATTTGTGATTCTCTTTATATAATTATTTGGAATTATGGAAGAAACAGTGATGAAGGAAAAAGCCATACTTTAAGAGAATTTTCAAATTATATAAATACAAGTGTAGTTAATATTTATTGAAAGGTTTGAGTATTCATATATATACCAAAATGAAAGGAGAAGTAAATATAATTTCAATATCTTTATTGCTATATTGTAACTGTTATGATCAGGAAATATTTGAAATTTACTTTCATAGTCTTGACAAAATATCATTCACTGAGATCAATTTCTTTGAATGAATGTATAAATTGAATGTTGATTTGTACATGTTTATTTGTTTATAACTACGATTAGCCTCTTTCATTTTGATGTCACTCTGATTTGTATCTGAGTGAGATGGTAATTAATTGCTTTTTATCAATGTTTAATTAATCATCAGGAGGACTAAAATGTTTGTATAATTGATTCAGATTCTTCTGAAGTGTTCGGATATGCAGCGGTGTTGAGATGATTACTTAGGTTTATGATTCTTGGCTTTGATCTAATCATAAAATCATATCAAATTAGACATTGTTACATTCATCATAAGAAAACACGAGCTCCAATTTGTATCAAGGGATTTAGTATTTGTAAGAATAAAATCATTCTGAAAAAATATTTGAAATAGAAAATAGAAAAAAAGGATTATCTTTAATTTAGAGGAAAATGCTTTGATGATAGGTTTACTATTAGGGATAAATATTCATTAGAAAAATGAAAAATCTTGATTTGGCCAAGAGCTTTTGAGAGAGACACTGATAATATTGCTGAATTAGTAGAAGGGAAAGCTTGCTTTCTTGTCATCATTAGAATCTATGTTTTACATAACCTTTTAGAGAATTAAGTTTTAATCTAAAACAGATTGTTTTCATTCTTGAGCAGGTAAAGAAATGAGGCATGGTTTAAACTAATTGTTCCAATGGCAACACATGCTGTATGAGATTTGTGTGTGGGCTGATGTGTGTACATTATTGATGCTGCTGTTGGAGCACTGACTCTTCCTGTGTGATACGTTCAGTTAGTATACAACACTGTGCTCTGTTGTTAGCTTGTACTGCAGGTCAGTCTGCCATGTCAGTGATGATTGGCTCACTGTCAACCATCTCAACCAATAGAACGAGTCTCAATCTTCCAACCTCTATGTAATGGTATAATCCCAAGTGAGCTATACGTTCTCTCCTACATAACATATCAACAGACTTTTCAATATTTCATAATTTTCAGAAAGCGTTATATGAATTAAACAGTATTTATTTTCAGAGGGTGCAGGAAAGGGGGATTGAAAAACAGCGTTGCCTCCACATATATATCACTCCCCTAAAGCATTATATCTATGATAAATCAGTTGTTATAAATCTCTTTTCCCTGGCTTTATTTTATTTTTCAACACAATGTCTTATGTTTTAAAGACAAATGCTTTAAAGAGGTTCCGAGCAATATTATCTCTATGTATTCTAAAAGCCCATTATGATATGTAGGGTTGGCACTGCTTCAAACCTATATATAAATAGGGTCTCTTACAGTCTAAAGTCCACTTTCAGCTAGTCTAGATTTTAATATGAGACTTAATACCAAGAAAAAGATATTTTACTGTTACCTATTGTGTTATTGTTTTTAATATTGCAAAGATTAAATATTAGTCTAGTAGTTGAATTAGGGTTGAATGTTTTTCTCTTTGTGGTGGAGCAGGTTCACCTTTTATTCAATATTCAACAAAATTTTAACAAAAGCTTTCTAGAAGTTCCAGAAAATTGTAAGTTTAATTCATTCTGACAATCTGCAATCTCCATTCATCAGTGGACTGTGTGCCTGACACATTTGTTTGATGTCTGAAAGTTTCAACATTATCGTGATTGTATTCTGTTTGGAAGTCATTGAATTTGTTTTGAAAACATAAAACAGATGCTATATCTATATTTGAGTCTGTTTTTCTCCCCATTTCATTTCATCCTAAGGGAATAGCACAGCATACACAGGTTGAATGCAAGAAGTCTGGGTGCTTTAAACATGTAGGAAGCTACAGATGCAACATAGTATGTAATTCAAGAGCAGAAGCAATCATGAGTTACTATTCTTCATTTCATTTCATCCTTAGGGATAGCATGTTCAGCCTAAACTTGATCAGGAGCTCCTGGTTCCAGGTTCTAACCAACCCCTCTAGGTACTTTACCACATGGAGTAGGCAACAGGTGCAATGCTATATTGTGCAATACCAACCCTGCTTTACAAGCTAGTTAGTCCCTGTCCTCTCTTGCCGGACACAAATGCATTACATCTTTAATGATATAAGTCTCCCTGATATAACTCAAATAACCTTTCTTTACACTGCATTGATACAAGTAAGTTCAAGATTTATCTTGTTCAAGAAATAAGCGCATCTATCATCCAAACCATGCTCCTGTTTCCTGCAACTTAAGTACTGTTGAACAACAAGCAAATCTGATGTGGGATTGTAATAAATGAGTTATAGGAAGACATAAATATCATTGATCCTCAGGTGGAGGTTTATGTGACTCTTGTGTCTTAGAAGTGCATTTATGGAGCCCACTGTGCACCTTTCCATCAACGTTCCTCTACACACAGATCCCCTTGAGATCCATGGACTCGAACACACGCCTAATTACTGTCTATTCAACCTCTGTAATTGATGATTGTCTTTAGATAGCCATCTTGTAGCTTAGATCAAAGCTGTTAAAGTGAACCTCATATTAACTCCAGAGGAGAATCGGAAAGAGTCAAGACATGGAGTTGATCTGGTCTCCATGGAAACACAACTGTATCCCAGAATTGTTTAAGTGGAGAACTTCCCTACCCAAGTTGACCGACAGATTTGTCACAGAGCGAGACAGGTGTCTGGTCAACAAGATAAGCGCTGAGCTTCATTGAGCTGGGCATTAGGCATATAGGTACTTTAGAGTTGAGGGAGAATTAGTCAGGAGTCCTTGAGAGTCTAACTCCTCGCCAACTGAAATACAGTTGTCACTTGTCTTCTCGTCCTTTTATCCTAATTGTCACTTTGACCTTTACGTAATTGTACTTTAAGGGACACAGGTTTAGACATTGTGCGGCAGTCTGCAAGTGATCAGACATTGGTGATCTGCTCCGAGTCAGCAGGTTGACGGGGTACACAAGAACCAGCTCCAGCTACACTGTTACTAATTATTTATTCTCATGATTATTTTTGTTGATTATTTCAAATATCACTTTGATATTTATCATTTTGTCTGTAAATAGGTACCGATATACTGAAATTTGAATCTTGAACTTGAAATAGTGACCCTTACGGGCGCAGTTTTGAAAGATTTATTTCTTGTCAAAAATCACTTGTGTGTGAACACCTTATAATCGTTTGAGGTAGTGAAATGGAATTGCATAGCTGAATCGATCATGGTACATTTGTTTTAAAATTGCTTCTTTTGACTGAAAAAACATGTCTGGCAATTCTAAACATTTAGTTTTGATTTTCGGGAGATCACATTATTTATTTGAAAAACATGATACTGCCGCTTTAATTGGTTAACAATTTTTTAACCTTTTAGAACATTTTTGAAAAAGTACATTTTTCAGATTTCTTTTCATTAGAATAAATGATATAACCGTTCATCATGACCATTGTTTTCACACTCTATCAGATGATTTAAATCAAGCTCATTAACAAATTTAGATTGATTATTCAGATTATTTATTGTGGATCCTAACCACCTGCAGCTCATCTGTTCAGAATACTTTTTAAATAGCATTTGTTGACCAATTTCAAATATTGATTTTTCTCAAGATTATGTATCATGTTTCATGTATTTTATCCGTAAATCAAATGTCAACCTCGTTTAATAGCCTAACACTTACATATGATTTATTTTAAATTCAATTCACATCCGTTTTTTGTGCTTGGAATATTCCTACTAGTTCTATAGCTGTCACAACATGAAGGAAACCCTTCCATGAAAATATGACTCTACACAGAAGAAACGACTCCTTTGTACTGCCAAATCAAAGGTTATGTCATAATCCAAGCTGCCATCAATTTCTTTGTAATCCTCTTAAAATAGTTTGAGAATTTTTCAAGGAACTCAAAGGATTTGAGATTGTAATGGTTGGCATAATTACAGGACAGAAATACACGGGAGCTGAGGAACTGTTTGAACAGGGCAGCCTTCCCATTAACCAGATGGGTGATGGACGACTCTGCAAGGTCTTGTAGATATGGGGGTTGAAGGCATTGATTGCCAACGTGATTCCTTGGATTCACTGGGAGCAGTGTGCTGGTAATTACGTAGGAGACCTGGCTAGCTCAGCCTGCCTTAGCCTGCCTTAGCCTGCCTTAGCCTTGGGGAGATTGCATTCCAACTGTCAAAAATACCTCATTTTCATACAAAGGGATGTCCTAATATGGATCTTCTTTTTCGATAGGTCTTCAATATGGTTCTCATTGTTCATCAAATTGCTGAAATGACTTCTGTTTTTCTCAAAGTTTTGAAAATGACTTAATATATTTCCAAGTGTCGTTAAGATTATGCAAGCCTCCAAAATTCTGATCAGATAAGTATTCCAAATGATTCTCATAGTTCTACAAATATTCAAGATAACTGTAATCTTTATTGGATATGTTTATAGGGGAAAGTCTGTAACATTAATTGACCCTCTGAAAGTCCCTGAAATGAATCTAGCTTTCCTCAACTTTACAAGCCAAGATAATGGTCTTACAATAATTCTTTTATTTCCAAAATAGATTAAAATGATCTTCTGACCTCACTTCATCATCATAAATTAAAGCAATTTGTATCTCAAAATGTCTTTCAAATGATTCGTTTATATTCAGTTGTCTTGAAATGAATTCACAAAATTTTACCAGTCTCAGGCCTTGTTGTCGATATGTTGAACTATGCTGTTAACTCCAGTTGTTTGTCCCATTGACATAATCAGAGCTCAATAATAATGTCTTATGGTCACTTTATGTTATCAATCCATTCATTTGTGCTTCAAGAACATTCCGTAATTTTGTGCTCCACATTTGCATACAAGTATGTTTAATTCACAAGATTTCATCATGACTATAATTTACTGATGCTTATGATGATTGCTGGTGAACCAATGGTCATCTTTGAAAATGCCTGTTACACAATGTAGAAACTATTTCAGTTTATGAGACCAAAATCTGTGTAGTCCCTAGCTGTTAACGTATCTGAACTCTCGGCATTTTCTCGAAGTAGAAACTGTTTTCTAGAGAACTAAGTATGATGTATGTTGAAACCACGAGCTTCCAATCCACTGATTGCCATTTGAAAACGTAATCATGCTATAAATATCATTTATCACCAGTCACATGACTGTCTTGTATTCCAGCATCGTTGTTCCTGTTGGAATGACCGAGAGGGAAATCAGTTACTAGTTAATACATGCAGCCCAGTGTGGGGACCTTGTTAAAAAAGGATCATTTATTCTGTTGAGAGCTGTCTACAATAGCAGATTTAGGGGCCACAGCAAACAGGATATTATCTGCAAAGCATTTGATGAACGTTTGCATCGTTGAATAGTAAACATTCCAAAGTCGAGCATTTGCTGGAAGTTCAGTACCTCTTATTGATTCCATCTTCAATATCAGATTCCAGAACTACCTTCTTATGAGAATATTTGATCTTTATTGATGTCAGGGATTTAATGGCAAGGATGATTTTATTATTTGTTATTCTTCGGGGACTGATTGAAAGCAAGGAACCTTGAGGTAACGATATCGGACTGCAAACTGTCCAATTAGAGCGAGCAGACTCGTTAGCTGTGAGCTTTAATTTACACAGTGAGTCTCCTCTCTGTCATTTCCTTTGGAATCAACTCTTAAATCTGGTTAAATATTAGTTTGAACTTAAGCTCTCTCGAAATTAATGATTTTTTATGTTTTTGAGATTTTTCAGAAATAATGCAAGATTTTATGATTCTGTCCAAAATTTGCATTTTTACTTTAAATGCAGGTAGTATGACTCGTTGGAGGATTGAAATGATCATCACCTTCAAACGAAGTCATGTTCCGCTTGGGCACTGATTTGAATGCATTGGTTTCATATTTGATCTTCAGAAATAAAGCTAAGACTTCATATTTCTGTCCCAATGACAATGACATGATAAACGTCAATAAGTGTTTGTTTTTGTAAACTATGAGACATGATTTTCTCTAGAACAAAGATGAATAGATGGATAGCAACTTTATGATCAGCGTATTCTCATGGCTGCATGACCATTGATTTGTACTTTCAAAACATTTAGGTAAAATGGTTTTGGTCAATGCAAGAATTCTCGCTCAATCACAGCATTGGATCAAACAATAACATTAATTGTAACATGATTTTGTTGTATTCTCGACTCTGATTGGTTTATTTTAGAAATTGTTGAATAACAACGAAAACCCAAATTAGCTACGGCAAATCAACATGAATTCATTCAAGCATTCAGATAACATATCACGCAATAATTACAAAATCTCTTTGTATTCATATGTATGCCATATTTGTTAAGGTATCATAATTTATACTAAATTTTGTCTGATTATAAAGAAAAGAAATGAATTTATTGCATGTTATTTAATATGTTTATGATGTTTTGACATTAATGGTTCTTTCTCTTTCTTGCAGGTAAGTACATTTTGCTGATTATAAACTCTCCAGTCTTTACAATAAGGTAAGGTTCACATTTTGTATCACAAGAGAAATCTTCACATCTCAGTTGTATTCGAACACAGAACCCTCCGACCAGAGTCCAACACAGGCCAGACTGGGCCATGAGTTCTGTATATGAAAACTCACAACCTTTTGAAGATCAGGCTTACATCAGATGTATTCAGTGTTGTATCCATTATGTTTCATGTTCAAAGAGATTGGGTATGGATTATTTGTTTAGAATGGCTTAAAAATGTATGAGTAATTCCCCTCTCTGTTTTTTTATCAGTGCCTGTTAGTGTCTGTATCAGTGCTTGTATCAGTGCCTGTATCAGTGCCTGTATCAATGCCTGTATTAGTGTCTGTATCAGTGCTTGTATCAGTGCCTGTATTCGTCCCACAAATGGTTTGCAAATGTCATTGGAGTGGCGTATAAGATGAAAACCTAAGAAACTGAAAAAAATATTAAACGTTATCAGTTTACAGGCAGTCAGAATTTTGAATGCAATTGTCATACTAAGTTTGGATATTGTTTAATGAAGATGAAAAATGTAGGTTTTTTGTACAAGGGTTTTGATATGTCTTAATACGAAATCATCCCCACCTCTCCTACTGTGAGACTACAACTGTATGTAGGTGCACACATCCGTAGAGACACTGATGTGTAGCTGACTTCAACAAGTTGTAGATCACAGATCAATATGTACACCATCGGAGGCCATTTGTTGGCAGTCACTGAAGCTTTGATAGGGACAGTCTGCCTCAGATTAACTTGTGTTAGTGTCAGGCCGTTAGTACTATATGTAATTGCTGTTTTGAGATCAAGAGAATTTGGTGTAGTCGTAAAAGAGGGTAAGATTGAATCTCATGCAGGAGGTTCTTACAAATATACAATTGTACCTACCTAGGTTTCCCCCACAGTGTTGTGAGAACAGACTGTTTGGCTGATACATTTACCCTCCTCAACTAGACTTACTCATCTAATTATGGCTATATGAACGTCAAGAATCACCTTTAATACAGTACTATTAACAGAATCATCAGAAATTGACAGCAATGACATACGTGAACAAGTTATTTATCTAGAAATGTTTACAGAACACCAGTACCCAGCTGCTGGAAGACTCTCTGTTTTCCTTCACATTTTGCTTGTTATTCTTCGTGACACATCAATTTGCAGTATCAACTCCTTGAGGAGCATAAAACTCATGCAGTAATGCACTCCACAAGTGCATGTCAAGTTCATATCGTTTTCAGATCTATATAAAGTGTGGATGAGATATCTTTAAATAGATAATTATACAGAGGCGGATCCCCTGTCCTTCTAGCTTTTTGGATTTTAAAAAAAAATCTGCCATAAAATGGGTGAAATCCAAAGGGTAATAGCACTCTTCCCCCTTTCAATAGGTGATACCTAACAAAAAAGTGAAAATTGTTATATTTACTTTATAAGGTATCATTATTGAAACTAAGATCAGTCCTTCATTATTTTGTTGAGAATATAATTTTTCTCAAAGTTATCAGTGATATATAATACTAGCAAGCACTTGGTTTGAATGTGAAGACACCTCCTTGTCGATGACATTGACCTTTGTACCACCGCTCTGATTGATGAAGTTATTTGGGAGATGAGCTACCATATTTAAGGGATGTCACTTCAAAGAGGGATGTGCAATATCTGGACGGGTCAGACTCTGGCCTTGACCATTGGCTATAGCTGTGGTACTGTATGTGTATATGCACTTGATTGACTTGAGCTCCTTAATCAATAGAAGAGTCTGGTCAAGATTGCAGCTGCCCATTTGACCCTTGAGCAGGGAATATTGTTTAATCAAGTCTGATATATAACTTGTGATATTTGAGATCATGTGAACTGTTATAGCAAAATTCTTGTACTTTTTTGGATCAAGTTTCTTGTGGAATTTACACCGTCACTTGCAATACCATCACAACACCAAAAAGCATTATTGAAATTATCACTTCTCACTGTTGATGAGTCTTTTAATCTGAAAGGTCATTTTGTCCAAGATTAAGGTCCAGGTTAATCATTCTCTTGATCTGATTCTGTTTCTGATATGGACAATGGGAGGATCAATTAGTTTGCTCTGCTGGTTTTGTAAACACTTCAAGTCCTTAAAGAGTCCTGATTAGTGTTCTGTTTCATCGGGTTTGGTGTTCATTAATCAACCCTGTAATCTCGTCCATTTTGAATATCATATTCCTTGATTCTCTCTGCTATGATAGTCATTAGACATGAGAGTACAGTCGCTTTTAGTCTGCCATTTTGTTTTTTGGACCGACATGAAAAAAAACTAGCTTTATTTTTAATAATTTCATAAAATATAGAGATAATGAATGTGATACATTATTTTTGACATAAATGCATAGACAGGAATGTCCCTCAAATTTCATTTCTACAAAAATACCTTGACATATATTCCCCCTTTAAGATTGACTACAAAATCTAGGCCAATGTATGTCTTCTGGACTCATATGGTTGACAGCCATTTTTGATAAAGGTACTTGAAATTTGGAAATATGATTTAAGCCCAGATATAGGTTTTAAGTTATCTTTTCATCCATTGGAAGAGTTGACAAATATCAAGATTGGATTATATCATTCTTGCTTTGTGTGAAAAGTTTATTTTAATTTGTACCAAAATGAAATGGTAGATGATTGAATGTCTTGACCTATAATGAAAAATGAAAACAAAAACAGAACCTTAATTTTTTTTGAATCACATTTTTGACAATAATATTTAATAAATAAAGAATTAATCATTTATACAAGGGAAAACATAAGTTAACGGTGTACAAATTTTCCCCAAGTCTTTAAGTGGCATTTAAAAGTGACTGACACAAGAACAACTAAATTTTCTGGTTAAAGATTTCCACATACAATAAAGAAGTTGTTATCGAGGAAACCTTGCTTTTCTCTTGCCAAACAACTAGGAGTTCCCCTGCAAAGATTATTCATGTTTGAACAATATTGAGACTGTTAACCTCCTCCCTGCCACAGACCTGATAGAGCATCAGCGCCAGCTCAGGGTGTACAAGTCCCTCTTTGATCTGTGCTTAGTCACGGAACATGTGCTTGTATGCTAATCACGGATCACATTATAACAGCTTGGCGCTGACCAAATCTCCGCAACACTAGCCTGTAATTAATCAGAGTCCTATATCGATCACTAATGTCTGTGTTTAGCTGGCAAGATTGAGACTTTGTCCTGCCTTGTGCTGTTACACCAGCTTATACTCGTGTGTTGACCATACTACTTTTATACCTAATCACATTAACAGTGTTGACACAACGCCACGCAGCAGTGAGGGATCTATCGGACGCTTGGCTGCATGTTGTGACGTGATTCTGTTCATTAGTTGTAATATTGGTGTTGCATGATGGGTACTAGCGGACTAAACGTAAAATGGACCTTGATAGGAGCTTTGTTATCCAGAGTGACAACTTTGATTCTCATCAGAAACCATCAATATTCTATCAACTGGGCCATTGGGGTTATTGCATTCCAAAATCAAAATAAAATTGATGAAAACCTTTGATCAAGAACAGTCTGTTAGTCTGTTAAGAACTGTAAGCTAGTTTCAGAATGTTTTTGTTCTGATTAAGATAAAAATCCAAATCTTAACTTAATCTTATATTAAATTATATATTAAAAAGATTATCTTTCATGATTTCAATTATTGTAAGCATTAAAAAAAATTAAATAGTGTTTATGTTAAGTTTTATGGCAACACGGATTAAACATTTATAAAAAGTAAATATCTGAATGATATATTGAGCTTTTGAATGCTATATTGTTAATCATCTGATCACATAATATTATGGACAGATACATCATGTGTATCAAGGTTAAATGGGCAGTAAGCATGTTCTTAAAGAGAAACAAGCAGACAGAGTCAGCTATATCCCCCGCCAAAGGGAAAGGGTAGTTAAGAATACTAGTTGTGGAATATTGAACAGTGATCATGTTGTTTTTCTACAAACAACCTTTAAGAAATCCTATGTTACGTTTCCATGGAAACGGGTAAAAATTAAAATGCAAAGAAGTTGAAAACCCCAAAAGGCACATCTCCGCATGATGCCCGTTGCACATACCAAGTTTCGTCGAGCTAGGTCTCACCGTTTTGGAGTTGTGCTCCGGAAACATTATCGGGACGAACAGACGGACAAACGAAAAAAATGCTAAGAAGTTGAAAACCCCAAAAGGCACTTCTACGCATGATGCCCGTTGCACATACCAAGTTTCGTCGAGCTAGGTCTCACCATTTTGGAGTTGTGCTCCGGAAACATTAATGGGTAAAAATAAAAATGCAAAGAAGTTGAAAACCCCAAAAGGCACATCTCCGCATGATGCCCGTTGCACATACCAAGTTTCGTCGAGCTAGGTCTCACCATTTTGGAGTTGTGGTCCGGAAACAAAATCCTATGTTACGTTTCCATGGAAACGGGTAAAAATAAAAATGCAAAGAAGTTGAAAACCCCAAAGGGCACATCTCCGCATGATGCCCGTTGCAAATACCAAGTTTCGTCGAGTTAGGTCTCACCATTATGGAGTTGTGCTCCGGAAACAAAATCCTATGTTACGTTTCCATGGAAACGGGTAAAAATAAAAATGCAAAGAAGTTGAAAACCCCAAAAGGCACATCTCCGCATGATGCCCGTTGCACATACCAAGTTTCGTCGAGCTAGGTCTCACCATTTTGGAGTTGTGCTCCGGAAACGAAATCCTATGTTACTTTTCCATGGAAACGGGTAAAAATAAAAATGCAAAGAAGTTGAAAACCCCAAAAGGCACATCTACGCATGATGCCCGTTGCACATACCAAGTTTCGTCGAGCTAGGTCTCACCATTTTGGAGTTGTGCTCCGGAAACGAAATCCTATGTTACTTTTCCATGGAAACGGGTAAAAATAAAAATGCAAAGAAGTTGAAAACCCCAAAAGGCACATCTACGCATGATGCCCGTTGCACATACCAAGTTTCGTCGAGATAGGTCTCACCGTTTTGGAGTTGTGCTCCGGAAACATTATCGGGACGGACGGACGAACGGGCGGACGGATGAACGAACGGACGGACAGACGAACGGACGGATGGAGACCATTTCAATATCCCCCACCAACTACGTTGGGCGGGGGATAATAAAGTGATCACACTAAAACGAATATAAATTTTTCCTATTACAAGACAATGGGTTTTTTTTATCAAAAGAAGCAGATTTAAAACAATTGTACCTTGATCAGTTAAGCTATGCTAATCCATATCCTATACCTAAATGAATAAATGGTGTTCACACAAAATGGCCACCAATGGCCCTGACACTTCCTATTTCGACCCTTTACGACTACGGATGATGATGAATAATGAGATTTTTTTAAACTGCAAGGAAATAAATCTAGCGTATACTTATGTTTAAAATTTGAGGGAAATTTGAAAAAATAAATATGTGAAAACACCTGCTACTGCCTCTTTAAGATAGGTAATATGATGATGAGGCTTCTGCTCTACGTAGGTACATCGCTCCTTGTTAGTTGAACACAAGTTTATGAAGCTTGTAACGTGGTGTATATTACGACACAGCCCTCACCTGCAGAACGATGATAAACACTGCCACCAGGTGGTCGCTGTATCAGTCCAACACTAGAGGGCGCTGACGTCTGGCCGCCAGGTGGTGTTGTTTGTATACGTTGCCCGTGTGTTTAACTCTACAAACTTCCACACAGGTTGGATGAGATGAGGGGCTGACGATAGCATTTTATGAGAAGAAAAGAGATGCAAATTGTTCTCTGGGACTAGCTGATCATTGAGACTCAACTAGACTGTTCTCAGTCTCCCAATCTCTCCATCATACTTCACTTGTTCGTGTAAATGTCGTCGACTTCATTTTCAGTTATAAGATCTTAACCAATACGATAGGTTTAATCTATCCTTTCAATACATGGATGTAGAAATGTAAATAAATGATTCTTTGTCCTAATTAAATTTGTCCACAGACACAATTTCATATCCTTATATCACCCCATAAACAGCTCGACTAGTAATTCAATTTTGTAAAAATTAATCCCCTTTTTATAAAACAAATTATGAAATATGTTTCTGGAATGTAGAAGAGGGGTAGGATATCATCATGTTATTGTGCTAGGTGTCGATTAACCAGACATATATCTCTATGCATCCTATAACTAGAAAAGCTAGAAAGCTACAAAGTGATGATTTGTTAAAGTCATGACCAATTCTGAGAAATTTTTCTTTGGACGTTATCTGAAATAAGTTAGTTTCACGTAAAAAGTAAAATAAAAATTTTTGACAAGAAAGAACACTAAGTTTATATTTACAAAAATAAGATTAACAAGATTTTCTTCTTCGGGATACTAGATTCAGTCCAAGGATTATTTGGATGATTAATGTTGATGGTTACTATTGACAAGCTGGTTAAACTGCAAATTTTCCTCAAATAACCCAATGGACACGTACAATTCTTGAAAAAAAGAGCATCCTGAATTACATACGTAATCGATAATTAAGTCATCTAGATTTCATGAAGCCAATTTTCAGACCAATCAATAACCTAACCTATATCAGATTCCTCCCATGTCCAAATATAGCCAACCTTCTTTTAATATTGACCTCGTTCATTTCTTTATAAACTCGTCCTTCCATCGCTTCTTTTTTACTCGTCCCTCCCTGCACTAACCGCATGTATCGATGGAAACACGTCTCGTACAAGGTAAAGAGTCTGTAAGACCTACAAGAGCCTTTAATTAACTTGCTAAGAATGGATAAGAAGCCTCATCCTTCCTTCCACAAAGTGCCTATGCCACTGGCATCATCCCCGATTGTTCTTTTTCTATGCTTCAATCCCATTTCTTGGTCACGTCCTGAATTAACCAAGCTCCCAGGGGGCATTGCAGGCTTTTTATACAAACTGCGGAGAAATGGTGCGACAGGCTGTGATGTTTTGGTAACAGAATAGAGCATGATGGGAAGGGAGGAAGTGGATTAACGCGATCGATGCATCGATACTGTAAACAGATTCCTCATGACAGATTCACAGATTGTCAAATCTGAGAGGTCTTTTTTGTATGCTCTGCAATTTTGAGAGCCAATCCGTCAGATTTCAGAGCCTAAAATAACTGAAAAAGGGGATTATGAACTGACATTTTGGGAGACATTGAAGTAAATGTTAATATCAAGCTGAATCTTCATTTTTTTCAGATAATCTTACACCTTACTTAACCTTGTTTTATCTATTAATTATCAAATATCTGAATTCTCAGTTAAGTTACTTTCAGAAACTAGAGTGTTAATTTGTGCTAGTAACCATTTTATACCTGCCTCTTTACTGGTATTTGTTAATTAACAGTAAAATGTTCTCATTACCTTATTAAAGAAATATTCACACTCCTGTTCCCATGAACGTTTTGGTTGGATGTTAACATAGCTATTAAGAGTCTTTTTAAAAAAGTTTTTACAGATTTTTACCTAAAACTTTGAAACTCTTAGTTTATCCATCACTTAATCTTTTTCGTCAAATTAAAGCCGAGGGCTGTTTTACCGTTAACGACAAACCTACAAAAACTTACTTCTCACCGGCCAACTTCAGCCATGATATTATGGTGAAGACAGCTTAAGTATCAGATAGAAAATGAAATTGGATTTTAAACTTAAAAAGAAAAAAACTAATTTGATAACAGCTATTTTTTTGGCTGTATGGAACTAAAACAATACCCCAGAGGGCGGAGCTATTTCTTGTAGGTCTGGCTTCTTGTCAGGGGTTCATCACTTATTCATTTCCAATTGTGTTGAAAGGTGGAAAAGAATACACGACCGATAGAATCATTGTATCTGGAAACAAGGACTAATTAGAAGCTTTTGTCATTGAGATTAGATGTGAATAATTAGGATTTTCACCCTCATTAATTACTAGAAATGTTGTTGTACAGTAAATTTGAGGCCAGATATGGAAATCACACTTAGGGATCAAATAAGCACCTCACCTTATAAATTGTATTGATGAAACATGCAGAGTAGCCAAATTACAGTATTCACAAATTGTTACAGGAAATTGGCGATTCTAAAGTATATATTAATGGGCCTGTCAAGGGTTCAAGAAAATCCATTTAAATAATAATACAATCTTTCATCATCAATATTTTTTCTTATTTCTTACGTATTTCAATCGTTTTTAGAAGATGAAAATTGTGAATAGACACGATGTTTAAAATGAATTGATCAAGATCATTTGTAATTATTGAAATTAGTGTTATGTGAAGGTTGATTTATTTGTGATTGTTTTTTCATTATATTTATTCCGTCAAATAGATTGTACTTTTAGTCTCTCAAACCCTCAACGGTGGGCTCTTAACGATGTTTTTATTGTTTATATGCTTCCATTTCTAAAGAGGTGAGACTTGAAAAAAATGTCAGTATGTCTGTATTCATACAAGATGATGTTTTAATGGTGAGGTCAAATCATTTGTGCTGAGAATTGCAGATATTCTAATAGTTAATGTGTGCTTTACATCAATCATTTAAGGTGAACATTGTTGAAAGGTTGGTAATATGTCATAATTGATAAATAGGTTTGTTTTAATGTCAAGACTGATATCTTGATAGATATATAAATATTTCAAGTTCATTTGATATTTGTTGTCTAGACCAATTTTCTGTTAATGTTCATTTTTCAGCTTCAGTATCATTTCATACTCTTGATACAGCATCGGTACATGAGGAAATATAATTCTAGTGAGTCAACCTCCTAATTGCATTATATATAAAATAGCTAGAGAAGTTACAGAACAAATCAGATGGGATTTAGTCTAAAAAACACTATACTAATATGATAAAGAAAAAAGAGAGTGAAAATTAACATGGTATCATTTGAAAGTACATTATATATGTTATGTACAGTTATGTGGCAAGTGATCCTGCATATTGCACCTTATCCACATGATGAAGTGTGTTCTAACAATCCATTTGATGAACAAAGTGATACTGTACTGGTTATAATAATAGTTATTTATGACAAGAGCAGAAGCCAGATAGACATGGTTGGGTAGATGATTGAGAGTGGGATTAACATTGATTGGTCTTGCCTGATCTACTGACGATCTGCTGTTGATCTAATGAAGGTCTAGTGATGATCTACTGACGATCTGCTGTTGATCTAGTAAAGGTCTAGTGATGATCTACTGACAGTCTGCTGTTGATCTAATGAAGGTCTAGTGATGATCTATTTACGATCTGCTGTTGATCTAGTAAAGGTCTAGTGATGATCTACTGACGATCTGCTGTTGATCTAGTAAAGGTCTAGTGATGATCTACTGACAATCTGCTGTTGATCTAATGAAGGTCTAGTGATGATCTATTTACGATCTGCTGTTGATCTAGTAAAGGTCTAGTGATGATCTACTGACGATCTGCTGTTGATCTAGTGAAGGTCTAGTGATGATCTATTTACGATCTGCTGTTGATCTAATGAAGGTCTAGTGATGATCTATTTACGATCTGCTGTTGATCTAGTGAAGGTCTAGTGATGATCTACTGATGATCTGCTGTTGATCTAGTGAAGGTCTAGTGATGATCTATTTACGATCTGCTGTTGATCTAGTGAAGGTCTAGTGATGATCTACTGACGATCTGCTGTTGATCTAGTGAAGGTCTAGTGATGATCTACTGACGATCTGCTGTTGATCTAATGAAGGTCTAGTGATGATCTACTGACGATCTGCTGTTGATCTAGTGAAGGTCTAGTGATGATCTACTGACGATCTGCTGTTGATCTAATGAAGGTCTAGTGATGATGTACTGACGATCTGCTGTTGATCTAGTGAAGGTCTAGTGATGATCTACTGATGATCTGCTGTTGATCTAGTGAAGGTCTAGTGATGATCTACTGACGATCTGCTGTTGATCTAGTGAAGGTCTAGTGATGATCTACTGACGATCTGCTGTTGATCTAGTAAAGGTCTAGTGATGATCTACTGATGATCTGCTGTTGATCTAATGAAGGTCTAGTGATGATGTACTGACGATCTGCTGTTGATCTAGTAAAGGTCTAGTGATGATCTACTGACGATCTGCTGATGATATACTGACGATGTGATGATGATCTACTGATGGTCTACTGATCATCTACTGGTGATGTGCCGATAGGATTAAACATCCAAGTATGATACCTTAGCCATTAAAAATATCTGAGTAATCAGGATTTGATGATATCAAAATTACAGGAATCATTCCAAGATTTACCACAGGCAAAAGAAAAGGTAGGCTAGACTAGTCCTGTACAGTTTATTGTTAATGTTGAACATTTGAAGTACAAGGTTATGGAGTATATCATTCAAATGCAAGTATATAATGATCAATGAAACACTCTGCTGAGTCGTGTGTACGGGAGATGTGTGTGTGTGTTCAGCCCTCAGACACAAATCCATACCTATCAAGTCCGAAGGAGACTTGGTTCACATTCATTAACCACAAAGAACTATTTTCATCCTGACGAGATCGTTTTCAGAATTTCATTTCAGTGGAGGATTTCTTGTTTTTAAAGTTCCTGGGTCACTCATTTACTTGACTATTTTGGCTCGATCTTTTTCTGTAAGATTTTTTCTCTTTTCCTTGAGTCATTTGGGGTCTTACTCTTTCACAGGATGTTTTTATTTCCTTCCCTTGAAGATTTGTAGATCTACTTTAACTGGAGGATTTCATGATTCTCTTTAACTGGAGGATTTTATCATTCCCTTTACTGTAGGACTTCATGATTCCCTTTTTGGAAGATTTCATTATTCTTGAAGATTTCTTGAATCCTTTTATTGAAGGATTTCATGATTACCTTCACTTCTTTTTACCAAAGGATTTCATGATTACCTTCACTTCTTTTTACCAAAGGATTTCTTGATTACCTTCACTTCTTTTTACCAAAGGATTTCATGATTACCTTCACTTCTTTTTACCAAAGGATTTCTTGATTACCTTCACTTCTTTTTACCAAAGGATTTCATGATTACCTTCACTTCTTTTTACCAAAGGATTTCATGATTACCTTCACTTCTTTTTACCAAAGGATTTCTTGATTACCTTCACTTCTTTTTACCAAAGGATTTCTTGATTACCTTCACTTCTTTTTACCAAAGGATTTCTTGATTCCCTTTACTGGAGACTCTCATGATTTCTTTACTGGAAAATTTCATCATTTTTTTTATTTAGGGATTTCTTGAATCTCCCTTTATGGGATGTCTTAATTATATCAAGCTTTAGGGGCTTAGATCTCTTTTAAAAGTTGTCTACTGATGAGAAAGTAAAGAGATTCTTGGTGAACTCAGTGCTGGTAGGATTTAGAACCTGAGTGCAGTTCTTCAAACACTTCCCAAAGGCCTATTAACAGTGTTTGCATAGCCGTCTCATCACTCAACCAGCTTCAACCTATTGATGGACTTTCTACACCCTCACTGTCAGTCCCGGCCTGATTTTCTCCTGGAATAAATATGAACCTGAATTCCCTGTCATGCAAAATCTATCTATATTCATTTACTCTGTGTAGGTTTATGATCAAGTCTGGGGGGTCAATGGAGGTGGAGAGGAGGTTCGTTGTTCTGTCTGTCTGTCTGTCTGTATGTCTTACCATGTACAGATGTACTAGATAGCTTGATGTGCAGATACAAATAGATATAGTCTTCTTAGCATACAAGTTACCTTTCATGTTTCATCTTGTTCTGTCCGTGTTACCATGTAGTGATAGAATAGATAGCGTGGGCTTCTTACCATACAAGTTATCTTTCAGGTTTCATCTTGTTCTGTTCGTGTTACCATGTGGTGATAGAATAGATAGCGTGGGCTTCTTACCATACAAGTTAACTTTCAGGTTTCATCTTGTTCTGTTCGTGTTACCATGTCGTGATAGAATAGATAGCTCGGGCTTCTTACCATACAAGTTAACTTTCAGGTTTCATCTTGTTCTGTCTGTGTTACCATGTACAGATAGAATAGTTAGCTTGGGCTTCTTACCATACAAGTTAACTTTCAGGTTTCATCTTGTTCTGTCTGTGTTACCATGTACAGATAGAATAGTTAGCTTGGGCTTCTTACCATACAAGTTAACTTTCAGGTTTCATCTTGTTCTGTCTGTGTTACCATGTACAGATAGAATAGATAGCTTAATTGGGCTTCTTACCATACAAGTTAACTTTCAGGTTTCATCTTGTTCTGTCCGTGTTACCATGTACAGATAGAATAGTTAGCTTAATTGGGCTTCTTACCATACAAGTTAACTTTCAGGTTTCATCTTGTTCTGTCCGTGTTACCATGTACAGATAGAATAGATAGCTTAATTGGGCTTCTTACAATACAAGTTACCTTTTAGGTTTCATCTTGTTCTGTCCGTGTTACCATGTACAGATAGAATAGATAGCTTAATTGGGCTTCTTACAATACAAGTTACCTTTCAGGTTTCATCTTGTTCTGTCCGTGTTACCATGTAGTGATAGAATAGATAGCGTGGGCTTCATACCATATAAGTTATCTTTCAGGTTTCATCTTGTTCTGTCTGTGTTACCATGTAGTGATAGAATAGATAGCTTGGGCTTCTTACCATACAAGTTACCTTTCAGGTTTCATCTTGTTCTGTTCGTGTTACCTTGTAATGATAGAATAGATAGCGTGGGCTTCTTACCATACAAGTTAACTTTTAGGTTTCATCTTGTTCTGTCCGTGTTACCATGTACAGATAGAATAGTTAACTTAATTGGGCTTCTTACCATACAAGTTAACTTTCAGGTTTCATCTTGTTCTGTCCGTGTTACCATGTACAGATAGAATAGATAGCTTAATTGGGCTTCTTACAATACAAGTTACCTTTCAGGTTTCATCTTGTTCTGTCTGTGTTACCATGTAGTGATAGAATAGATAGCTTGGGCTTCTTACCATACAAGTTACCTTTCAGGTTTCATCTTGTTCTGTCCGTGTTACCATGTACAGATAGAATAGATAGCGTGGGCTTCTTACCATACAAGTTATCTTTCAGGTTTCATCTTGTTCTGTCCGTGTTACCATGTAGTGATAGAATAGATAGCGTGGGCTTCTTACAATACAAGTTATCTTTCAGGTTTCATCTTGTTCTGTCCGTGTTACCTTGTAGTGATAGAATAGATAGCGTGGGCTTCTTACCATACAAGTTAACTTTCAGGTTTCATCTTGTTCTGTCTGTGTTACCATGTACAGATCGAATAGATAGCGTGGGCTTCTTACAATACAAGTTACCTTTTAGGTTTCATCTTGTTTGGGATAGATATAATTTGCTCCTCAATTTTGATTAATATTAAATTAATTCTCAAATGACTGGTAAGTGGTTAATATATTTGTTTTCAATTACCTCCCCACTCCAAGAAAGACATTACTAAGGGCAGGTGTAAGAATTTTTGCTTAAAAATAAAAAAATAAAAAAATCCATTCTCAAACAATGTTGCACAAGAATTCCAAAGAAAAAATTAGATTCTCCCTGAAGTTCTTTTATTCTGTCAAAGCAATTATTTCTCTTACAACAAACTTTGTTTTCTTTGCCTTTCCAATTGTTTTATTAATGTTGTTTGATCATAATTTACCTTCCATGTTTGATTATCGTATTACAACAAGATCACTGATAGTTCATCACAGGCTGTCAAATTATTTATTTATTTAACGTCTTCAGTTTCAATATACTGAGACCATAAATTTTCAGAAAATCAGGCCTTGAGTTATGAAATAGATTGAAACACAAAATGTTCATGATTGAAAGAAGTTGAGCAGTCATGAACTGTCGTGCTTGATGGCGCGTGGTCTTGTTCAAAACTCAGTTGACCAATATCAGTGAAGTTAAGCAACATCGGGCACGGCTTGCTGAATGAGTGGGTTAACCAATTTTGGCTTGATAAACTGAATCTGAAGGTTGAGTCCACTGTCGCCATCTTGGAACGTCCTCTCCTTACCGAGTAAAGGACAGTGGAGTCCCTGGTCCAATCTGAGAAGAGAGTTGAGAGATTTGTGGTGTCAAGTTGGACACGATATCAGAAGGTAACATTTTCACGAAGATTTTGACACTGTTGTCAAACACATGATAGATGTTGATGAGAGCGGAGAAAAAGTTAAAGTTATTATTGACACGTTGTTGAAGTGATCAATTATGTTTTTTCAAAGGCATTAATATTGATATTTTGTCAAAGCTATTATCTATATTTTGTATTAGTCATTATTAGTATTAAAGTAGCTATTGGAGTATTGATAAATCAAAGTGACAAGCTAACTCAATTGATTACCAGAAAATAAATATTCTAATAAAAGTCTGCCCAACAGATGCTCAAGGCAAGTTTTTAACCTTGGACTCCACATAACTGATAATAGCATGGATTCTCATCCTCGAAATATATCTCAGTTATTGAAAAAGATGGTTTTTACATAAATAATGAATCACTCAGTTGAAGAGGACCAATTCAAGCTTCTCAAATGCCCCAAACTTTCTGAACAAGATCTGAATCAATACACACTAAATGGATCTGCTATCTGATAATTAGATAAAATGTCAACAACTTCCACATTACCTGAGGAACATAGAAGTTCTTCTCTACAGAATTTCCAAGGAATGATTAATTTCAGTTTTCATCTAAATTGAAAATAGTTCTTTGGATAGTGTGAATATGTTTTCCATGTAAATGTCTGTTCTGTGGATTATCTAACACCATTTTTTTGTGATGAATTAAAATGGCTTAATCATTGTTGGAGTCAGATTTAACCCTTTCACTGTTTTTGAGTAGCAATGTGGCAGATATCCAATTAAATGCATATTACGTATACATTCTAGTTGCTTGTTTAGGAATAAATGCTGTTTAGATAGTTAAATAATGTATCACACTATTTGCCATCGTTCAAATTCTATTATTTTTTAGTCAACACCCTTGTATTTGGACAAGGCCGCTAGAACTAATTATGCCAGCAGTGTACCTTCTCTAATTTTTGGCTAAAAACAGCCTTCATTTCCCCATTTCCACTTTACCTGTTCATTCAGCCGTCTGTAAATTATAGATCTAAACAATTATTATTATAGATATTTGAAGATATAGTTTTATCCCAAATATAAAAACTTTATAATTCAATTGTCAATTTTTGCACCAAAATGACTAGAGGGAGTTGAGGAACTGATAACGACGAAACTACTTGTAAGTATTGGGGAAAAATCTTTAAAACTCTACAATTTGTCATATTTATAATCATCATGAAGGATATTGGATACCAGTTTTCTTCAGAACAATAGAATCAAGAAGGAGCAAGCCACAACAAAGAGATAGGTAGGCTAAGTCTCTCAGATGAAAATCTGGATTACTAATCTGTAAGTAAACAAAGTTAGAATTTAAATGAGACATTTCCGTATAAGTAAGTTCTGCAGTCTACTAGAGCAAGGAATAAACTGTGAAGGTGGAGTTTGAAAATTAAGGTCCTTGAAAGAAGAATAATGCTAATAAGAATAACCCAATATATTGGACTATGCGAATAGCAAACTGATGTCACTGATCATTGTGACCCAGCCTTTGGGAACAGTTGTCCTTGTACAGAGACCTGTGACTCTGAGGAGCTGTAACAAGCTTTTATTGCATTTTGGTCGACATGTCCCTACACTAGAGTTGAATTACATTACGATGTCAGGAAACAGCTGCTCTCTCACCCAATCTGTCTTAATCCAGGAAGGCCAACACATAACAGTCCTCACCTAGCTGTTGGCTAGTTCTCACCTAGCTGTTGGCTAGTCCTCACCTAGCTGTTACTGGCTAGTTCTCACCTAGCTGTTACTGGCTAGTTCTCACCTAGCTGTTGGCTAGTTCTCACCTAGCTGTTACTGGCTAGTTCTCACCTAGCTGTTGGCTAGTCCTCACCTAGCTGTTGGCTAGTTCTCACCTAGCTGTTGGCTAGTTCTCACCTAGCTGTTGGCTAGTTCTCACCTAGCTGTTGGCTAGTTCTCACCTAGCTGTTGGCTATAGTTCTCACCTAGCTGTTGGCTAGTCCTCACCTAGCTGTTACTGGCTAGTTCTCACCTAGCTGTTGGCTATAGTTCTCACCTAGCTGTTGGCTAGTTCTCACCTAGCTGCTGGCTAGTTCTCACCTAGCTGTTGGCTAGTTCTCACCTAGCTGTTACTGGCTAGTTCTCACCTAGCTGTTGGCTATAGTTCTCACCTAGCTGTTGGCTAGTTCTCACCTAGCTGCTGGCTAGTTCTCACCTAGCTGTTGGCTAGTTCTCACCTAGCTGTTACTGGCTAGTTCTCACCTAGCTGTTACTGGCTAGTTCTCACCTAGCTGTTACTGGCTAGTTCTCACCTAGCTGCTGGCTAGTTCTCACCTAGCTGTTGGCTAGTTCTCACCTAGCTGTTGGCTAGTCCTCACCTAGCTGTTACTGGCTAGTTCTCACCTAGCTGTTGGCTAGTCCTCACCTAGCTGTTACTGGCTAGTTCTCACCTAGTTGTTGGCTAGTTCTCACCTAGCTGTTGGCTAGTCCTCACCTAGCTGTTACTGGCTAGTTCTCACCTAGCTGTTACTGGCTAGTTCTCACCTAGCTGTTGGCTAGTTCTCACCTAGCTGTTGGCTATAGTTCTCACCTAGCTGTTGGCTAGTTCTCTTTCTGGGATTTAACTTTAAACATAACAGGTGACAGACTTTTGTGCAGCCAACAGAGGAACTAGTTGAAAATGTTTTGATCCTTATTTATCATCTTTGGTTCAAACTGTCTTGCACACTCAAGCTTTGTCCAGTACCTTCCTGCTGCAGTAGCTCTCACCTAGCTGTATCAGGTCGTCCACATCATATGATGACAATGATGGAAGAACTTATTGTTCCAGGAGGATTTGGGAATCCTTGTTTTTCATTATTACAGAAGATTGTTACATGAAGAGGCTGCTCATACCCGTGATAATGGGACCTCCTGTAAATGTTGATTTCTCGACAATCCATTGCCATGTTTAGACGAGCTCCAACTAGCCATGTACCACTTTCATTGTCAACTGTACCTTATTGTCATGAGAATATTAAGTTTATAAGTCCCGAGTATACATGCATGTGCGTGTCCTCAACTGTCATGAAGCAATAGCATCATTTGTATGGTATATTAACCCTTGGCACATTAAGTGTATTGAGATTCTTGTACCATATGATATCAGAAGACAGTCCTCAAGCCCTATTAAACATTGGCAAGCTGTTGGTCAGTTGTGCATTTCTTACTTACCAGTCTTTTGAAGAATTCCTAGTTAGCATTATTTAATTTATGTGTATTTAAAGTTTTGTTTGATATTATCACTTCAGTTGGGTTAAGAAATTGTGTTCATCATTATTTGATACCTTAAAGCAGTTGGTCAAATAAATGGCACAAAATGTGTAAAATAGAGAAGTATTGAGACAAGCATCAGCTGTCCTTTACACCAATAAAACACATCCAACGAGGTCATGACAATTAACTTCGTTCACAGTAATTTACAATTGTTTTGTTTCTATTTTGTTGTTCAACTCAATCAGGCAAAGAAGTTCAAAACATTGTTTCCTGATCAGTTTACACCAAAGATCTGTGGGTTAGTTGTGTCACTTGGTCTAGACATGGCATTACTTCCCGGTCCTCCTGGAGCAGTTAATGCCATGGTCCTGTGATGGATGTGCCTTCCTGTCTCCTCTCCACAGGGACGTCTTCATTGTCATTGTGCCAGACACTCATAGGCTGGAGGAGATGTAGCTTGGGGTTTAAGCATTGCCTCTGAGATCTAACTCATGAGGCCAATTATACCATCACTAGTTTGAGCTGAAGACAATAGAAAGTGACCTCAGGAATGCCTAGAGAAATCCTCCAGGAAAGATCGTAGGAGTTCCCTCTCTACAGAACAGTAATATTCAGGAATGATTTAAACTGTCCTCACCTTAATACTTTTTCATATTGTAAATTTATGATCTTGATCCATAAAACAAACATCACACTTCATAGTCAAATCTTCCAGAGAGGTAGGAGAAGAAAATGAGGCAAAACAGAGGATATCTATTCTGGAGTTCACTCTCCACCAAACAGTCAACTATACTCAGGAATGAATTAAACTGTCCTCACCTAATTATATTTTCATATTGTAATCTTATTATCATGGTCTATAAACAAACAGCACAATTCTTAGTCAAATGGGCATTCTCAAGTCTGGTAAGAGCGGTAGGAGGAGGAAAAGGATCAGAGTAAGGGATATCTAGTCTCGAGTTCCCTCCCGCCGCATCACAGGGTCAACAATATATCTAGGAATGATTTAAAGTCACATTATCTAACAATTTTCATATTGTAAATTTATTTATTTAATTCTATGAACAAACAGGTGTAGAACACTTTCATAGCCAATGGAAACTCTCAAAATTCACGACCGTAAGGAATAGCTAGCAGGTATCATGGTTTTGACTTCAACCTTCTTCTGGCTTTTAAAAACTGCATTTAATCATTTGAATTGACAAAATATTGACCCAAAAAATTTGATTCTTGTTGTTAAAAATAAAGAGCACTCAAATTTACAGACCTTTGCCTCAGCTATCATTAAGCAATTAGGAATCGATAGCTTAAGGTATCAAGCCTTTTCAAAACAGACTCTTATTTATGTTTGTACGATGAAATTTCCTGTTTCACACATTTCATTTCCTCCACATGAAATCTATCTGAAGTGGTCTGAACATGAAGTGGAGGGCCTGCATATCGGTCTATTGTTGAGATTGAGTGGATGTGATTCCATCCCTCCAACTCTTTATCTGCCCATACTGAGGACAAGTGAGGTGTATGGGGACTCCTTGTAACACTGTGTCAGCCAGGAAACAGCCCATCAACTTTAATCAATGCACCCAACCAAGTCCATGGCTTAATTACCAGCTAAAGATGAAGAGACTGTTCGCTATATTAGATTTCTCCGTAGGGAATGTCCCTGCGTGATGACGTCCTGGGAGATGGAACTATCTGTAACAGGTTGTCCTGGCTACAAGGTTTCCCAACTCGTGTGTTTGTTTGTTTGTGTGTCAGGGGGACATAACGTTGGCTTTTGTAGGTCAAAAAGCTTTGGGTTTTAATTAGTTCAACTGCTAACCTGCAGAATTTGAAGTTGTTTTTCTGACAACAGAGTTATCTAACATGTTATGAAGACCAATATAGACTATACACATGTTCTTGCTTGCGCCTGTAGTTGTTTCTTTGTGTGCGTGACATAGAATGGTAAAGGTTTTAATAGATTAGCTTGTTATCTCTGAAAATTAGAACGTCATCTTTTGTTGTTGGCATCTTTGTTCTGTTTTGTTCTAATGGTAAGGCTTTAATTGATTTAAACATATTTCTTCAAAGAATTGGATTTGTTAACAAGCTGCAATAGGTTATCTGAATACCGCTCTAGAATTAGGCTTTAATTATCCTAGTATTTCAAGTTAGGGAATACAATTCAATTTGATGTGAGATCATGACTGTTTGGTTTGAACATACGGTAGTTCTTTTCAGAGGTACAGCTAGCTCCCAAAATCAACAATTGTGTACATCATATATAAATCAGTTATTTACACCTGGCAAATTCATTATGCCAATAGTAGTTTCGGGAACCTTTCTAAATCTTCCACCTTAAATGACAAACTGAGTAATTGACATGTTGCCTACAAGACAAGATGGTGTATAACGGCAGTTATTCCCCTGAGGACGAGTCGATAAGGAGATGTATCACCTCGCTATGAGATATGACTGTGATAACTCCCACCATGGCACACCACGACACCTCTTGGTCCATCTGAAGAGGTGTCAGAGGGTGTCAAATGGCGCCACCTCTTTGCTAAAGGCATTTATCACTTTTGTATTGATACTGATTGGTGTTCAGGGAATTCTCGCTGGTGCTCAAAATATTTAGCATTTTGAGAATAGTGGGTAAGTGATGTTATTTGTATGCATTATGCAGTAGAAAAGCTTCTTCACACCATGAATTTCTTTCTTATGAATGCTACAAGGGAAAAAAATCCATAAATAGCTGAAAAATAATTTGTGTGTGTGTGTGTGTGTGTGTGTCAAATGGCTTAGATGATAACTCAAAATGTTTAGCAGAAAACTTCTTCAAATGATAAATTGGTTGTTTAGTATGCTCATAATTCTCAGGAAAAAAGTCCATAAATAACTACAGTAAAATATTTTTTTGTGTCAACAAGTTCCCAGACCATTCTGAGGTAAAGAAGTGTTGTCATGGAAACCTGTTAGAGGCCCACAGGTTATGGGTTAACAATCCCTTTAGCTATTGAATATGTGTCAATAGTGTCTGAGCGGCCATTACTAAGAACTCGGTGGAATAAGAATAACTTGATTTTAGGTTATCTTATGAATAGAATTAAACCCACAGTTAAAGGGTTAAAGATCAGACAAGTAAGTAAAAGAGTCAACCAACGTTTGTTTTCAAAGAGAGTGGTAAATATATATATGTACAAGGGGCGATTTAATTAGAGAATCATCAAGGATTTCACTGACTAATGTGTTCAGCTGTTTCCGAGAGGCAGGTGCTCAACAAACAGCTCAGCTGGTCTAGGACGTCTTTGATTCCTAAAGGCAGGAATCCTTTCATCATCTGGAGGCCTTTAGATTGGTAATGATATTGAGCAAGTCTTCACTGAAGTCTCAAGCTTGATATCTCATATCAATGGGTATGCTTGAATTTAGCTAGGAATGTGAAGTGAGTGTTTGAGAAAATTGGCTCTATATGCACCTCAAGGTACTGTCATGTTCCATTTCTTGGAGTTTTTAGAGTTGTCAGATAAACATGTCAGTTATCATCTCATTCAGATATTTTGAATTATGACTTTGGTTTTCTTTGATGACAGTAGAATTGAAAATGGAGGTAGGCAGTTAAAATGTTAGCTTTATCATATAAAAAACAAGGTCATGGTTTGCTAAAAAAACCTAAATTAGTGATACCTGTAATGGTTCTGAAACCAGTTGTATGTCATATGTGCTTGTCCAGCCCACTAGTGTAGCATGTACAAGAGAATCATCTCTAGGGAGAAGTTGAAGTTTGGTTAACCTGTCAGTGTTCACAGGAGATTTCACTTGAGGTTGATGAAGTGTGTGCTTTAAGGAAATAAGGCAGCTCTGTGATACCAGCACTGTAGTTCCTCAGACCACTCAGTATTGATAGATTCATCTTGAATAATTGATTGAAAGCACATGATTGTTATTTCTTTCAATGCTAAAATGTGACATCCAAAGATAGTTAAGCTTTCTCATTTCTGTCAAACCTTGATTTCAAATAAGGCTTTATTATTGTGCTTAACAAAGATCTGACAACTATCAAGTAGGCACTGGGTCTGAGGAGCTGTAGTACTGTATACCAGACTATTATATAGCAGTTTGCTGCTGATAGATAGCTACTTCTACTGTGGTCAATGGTAAATACTTGTAAGGACTCCTGTTTGTTGCTTCCTGCTGACGGTCCTGTCACTTCCTGTCTGATGGAGGTGATGCTGTCGATTTGTCACAACTAACTAGCTGATTTGTCACAACTAACTATAGGTGTGTTACAACTGAAAAGAGTTTGCAACAAACTATGTTGTTATTCACCCAGGTATATATGGCTCCATTGAAGGGTATATGAAAGAAAGTCTTGTAGTGCCTTTAACAGCAGCTGGTTGTATTATCCCCAGGGAGTTGAGAAAGATGTTGCAATGAAAGTTAGCTTGTAAAGTCATGATAAATTTTCGGGAGTGCATTGTTCAGTGATCTGGCCAATGTGGTACATGCTGAACAATAGTCTTTGTCAATCAGATGTCAAAATTAGTTAAGTGCATGAATTCTTATCTTGTGTAAAAGGGGCGGGATAGCGCAGTGTTTAGCGTGTGATCCGTGGTTTTGATCCCGCCAGGGGTTCCGCAACTTCGTCTGCAGTAGAGAAATGTTTAGCAGGCAGTAGGGTTTGGGTGCAATGCTACAATGATTTCAGCACAATTCCAGCCGATGCTCACAGGTTTCACCGCAATGCATAGCCACAATTGTGTTGTGGGCTTTTTCCCTACAATAATATTAGCAGCCATGAAGTAAATGAAATTCTTTAGAAAACCCCAAATCACCTCACCTATCTTGTTTAGATTTCAAAAGAATTTATTCTGTTATAATTTTGGTAGATATGCAGGTTATTTTGTGTATATATATGATATATCATTTGGTGACCTGAAACTCAGCGTGTGTTCTGATCGAGAGTTTACTGTAGGTAGCTGTTATGCAGATAGCTTGATCACAGTGTTTTGTACCAGGAAGGTAACTCCAAGTCATTAGTAATGTACTGCCAGGCATGTCTGCAGACTACTTTGAAGTGACAGGCCTGAGCAATAGCTGGCTGCATGTAGAAACTCCTATATTCCTGGAAAAACTACAGACATTGGGTGTTACTGTAGCTGTGAGACTCAGTTAGATACGCGAGCTCTGTTCGAGAGTGACATTCAGTCCTGCACCACTACTGTTGGAGCATTAAATACATGTATTTTGGTCCAGGTGTCATTAAGAACTAGGTATTGTTAACTTGTAAAGCTGGAAGCAGGTGCTGACTCTGAGTCTTATTGGTGGAATGGTTCCCAGAAGGTGAAGAAATGTTTGTATATTCTTCAAAAAAGTAAAGGATATTGAAATGCAAATACCTATGCAGGTTGTGATATGATAAATAGTCATGGACACTTGACATCCTTGAAGAAATTATCTCCCCAGCAGAGTCACTGATCGAGCTACATGTGCAACCGCCAATAGCACCATACACGTGGGAGGGGTTTGTTGTCAAATTTGATGGATTGATGAAAACTGCTGCTTGCTGGTTAATCTTATCGATGGTAACTTTCCTATCAGTTCTTGCCTTACAGTTTAGCGTATCTAGATTTGTTCACAATGCCTTGAAGCCTGGTGTGGGTCTGTGTAATGTAATCATGCTTATATGAACATATGTATAGCAATATTTCTCATAAAACCAAGACGATCATGACTATTTGACCTCTTATAGGGGGTTCTGCAGCCTTTAGTGAGATGTGTTTGTGAAGACAAACATGGTAATTTGAACGGAATGACACGGAGAATGATATATTTCATAATACCCTGGGCAATGATGACTGTTTGTCCTCTATGGGAAGTTGTCTCAAGCTTTGAAGCCTGATATGAGATGAGTTTGTAAAGGTAAACATGACTGATGACAGGACTACTAGAAACATATATCTTATAATACCCTACACAACATGGCAGTTTCTCCTCTTGTAGGTAGTTCTTAA
The DNA here is from genome assembly GCA_921293015.1 of Phorcus lineatus. Taxonomy (NCBI): domain Eukaryota; kingdom Metazoa; phylum Mollusca; class Gastropoda; order Trochida; family Trochidae; genus Phorcus; species Phorcus lineatus. Next base: position 708,992 of record OV121088.1, on the reverse strand, counting down.
TTGTGATTAGTTGTAAAGATAACCTATTTGTGATACCAGAATGGTCACAAAAGGGACAAAGAAATCAGTGATGATTGTACAAAGGGTAGATCTGCCCTCTTCTATTTTCTCAACCAGGTAGATTGTTCAGTAGCACCACCATGGTCCTAACAACCAACAGTTATGATCAGGCTTCCTGTTCTTCAGGTTTATGTCAGTTTTCTAACTTTTATCTGTAGAGAGTTCTTGAAATGGGCAGACATATCTACTATAACCTTGTCTGTAGAGAGTTCTTGAAATGGGCAGACATATCTACTATAACCTTGTCAGTGTGTGTTGGATAATTTCTGAACTTCAAATCATCACTACTCCAGCTATCTACTATAACCTTGTAAGTGTGAGCCTATCAGTGTACTGGGTCAATAATGCAGCGTCTCCCTTCATCATCTCCGTCTTGTTTTATCCATTGTCGGCTTAGTGGAGAGATTTGTGCACATGAAAATTACAGTTGGAGTGAGTTTATCACACTTATGAAGATGGTAGATTGATTCTCTTGACTGTATGAAAATTAAATATACATTCTTAACCTTTAATCTTCTGAATTAAGTTGTCCCATGCTCGATAGATCTATATAAAAAACATGCCTATTGAACAATGTAAAACATTCATATCAAATATATTAACTTCATTCTAGAAGTTGCCAGTTTTATTCATGGTAATATACACTTTCTTTATTATAGAGTAGCTGTACTTTTATACAAATATATGTTGTCATCATCATGTGATATATATATACATATATACATACATACATATATGATGATGATGATTATGGATGGTGATGTTGATGATGATGATGATGATGTTTGTGATGATGTTGATGTTTGGGATGACATGGTGACACTGATGTTAATGGGCATGACAATGACAACTTTGCCAATGATGTTGATGGTGATGTTTGTGATGATGATGATATTCATGATGATGATGATGATGGTGACATTATGCACCAATACAAATATATTAACTTTACTTTAATTGTTAATAGCAATTGATGACTTTGAGCACCCATACATAGACATTACAACCTGAACTCTATTGTTGTGTGATTTATCACATATACAAATTCAGTTGCATATAAATACTCTACATCTACTTCACTTAGTTATTATATGATCATTTTGGATGCCATTGGCGAGTATTCTTGTATTCAACTCAATTAAGGCAGTGGTTGTTAAGAGAACTCTTTTGATGATCATTTTCTATCATTTAATAACTGCCGCTGCGGAGCTGTGTAAATAGTTGATGGAGTCCGAGGGCCATCCATCACAGGATGTGAGATTGGATGCCTGGACATGACAGCCTTCTGTCACTTACATGCAGCAACACGGTGTTCTACATACAGGGAGCTGCATCATATTCAGATGTGATAGAGGGCGATTGCAAAGAAACAGTGGGATTCATGTTCAGTTATGATTTGGGCAGAGTAATTGTTTTGTGTCCACGCACGAGCGTCATGGGTTTCTGTCAGCTCGTAGTCGAGGCCCTCGCTTGTCCTGATGATGGAGCGGTCATGTAATATGAGGCATATCAATAAAAGATATTCTTGCAAATAAGGCATATATTCTTGCAATTTCTTGCTTGATTATGAAATGTAAGCTGATAGAAATGAAAATTATAAGGTTTCATAGAGAATATTGTCATATGAATTTTCCAAAACATAATTATTTATATAGATATGCATACCTTTTGAAACTTACATATTTTTTCATTGTCATCCCCGTCTCGATGTGCCATCAAACTGTTTACGTTATAGTAACACCTTTACCAAATTGGCTTATTGCAAGATGTATCTCTGAGCCATGTCTATTCTATTCCCTATGCAGGAATCAATTAGGAGACAAAAGGTAATATGGCGAGCTGTAGGAGAGCACCTGAGGCATGTTGACCAGACAAGCAGGATATATTGTCCATATTCCCCTAATATGGGCCAATGTCGAACTGACCTGGTGTAGGTTATACGGATCAATATTACATATTTCCTGATGGTATGCCCCAGCATTGTAGTCGTATTGACCTCAGTGTTGAACATTACGGAATTTAAATTTTAATTATTTAGCATTTTTGAAGAGGTCTTTGTTTAACAATACAGATGTGTGTGTTCTTCTTGTGGATAGACATACAAGTGCAATCGTATCGAGATTCACTTTTCTCATAGTAACGCTAGGGCAAAATATAATTTTTTCATTGCGACATCATGTCTTAAAAAAGCTTTGATGGCACAGTGTCTAAGATGCTGTGTTCATTATGTGCCAAGAGCAGGTCCACCGATGCTTGGATGTTGATTTTGATTATTTTCTTTGATTTCATGACTTGGATGATGTACAGAATATTAGATTTGTGTCAATGACAAATGATTAATTGTCTGTATATGGCATGCTCTTCCTCAGGAAATGATAATAGGCACTGGGTTCATGAACATAGTATGTCAAAGACCCACATAATATCCTCTGTATAATTCCTCTTTACATTCAGTGTATTAGTAATTTTTTTAGTGTGATATGAAAATATTGTCGTGGATTTCATAATGACAGACTTTAATTTTTTTGTATTTTGTGTAGAGGGTTAAGAATTGATATTGCATACATATTATTATTATTATTATTATTATTATTATTATTATTATTATTATTATTATTATTATCATTATTCCATACAATAGATCTCAAGTCTTAACATTGTACATTTAGAAAATCAACATATATGTTTATGGCAGAAAAAGATTAAGGTCAAATTATGATTTTTCTAATACATGTGGAATTATGAAACAAGTAAAACGCCCAATGCCTATACATTTCAAGCTTCATCTTCTTTATCTTGTGTTTACCTTATTTCTCCTTGTAGCATGCCTGTTGCCAATGATACCCTGTCTGAACAAACATCTGTACATATAAACCAAAAAATATTACATTTGATTTGAAACTCATACATTTCCAAACATCCATAAATCTTTTTATTACCCACGTGATCAGCGTAAAGGCAGTTGCATACTAATCCCGTACGTCACACGAGTGTCGTATCGCATTGACCTGTGTCGTAACCATTTGACCCGTATTCTAACGATTTGATTGGATAACCGTTGACCTTTCACTTAGGTCATGTTCTGACGGAACTACTTTTTCATTCATAACAATCACGTGAATTCATTCATCTTAAAAACGTTTACTACGTCATTTTCACAGGTTGTTACATCTCGCATGAACGATAGAACAAAAACTAATAACAAGGTTAAATAAATACACCACAAAGCATAATTATACGTTTTTGGAAGACACTAAAAGTAATTTACATTCTTTTGGAAAATAAATAGATTTTTAAGAGTTCGTCTGCTTTGTTTTTCTGTCTACAATGTCTTTGGAAAACATGGCGACTCACATTCGTGTCAATGAAAGCGATGGTACAATCGATGGTACTATTCGAGGAAGAGTTACTTCAATTGTTAAACCTCTGGGGACATTCAGTGTGTTCAACATCAAAACTTAGCTTAGCAGCATTATTTCCTGTGAAGGTGACCTTGCCCTTCAGCAAACCATACCGCCCCAATCCAACGCAGTCACTGCCAGCACAATGCGACCATCACTAGTTTCAACTCCATCTCGAATTGGGTTTAGGAACTCGATACTCGCTGCCCCCATCTTATGGTGGCACGATAAACATTGACTTCTGTAGCAACTAATGTCAGGGTGGGGAAAAGCGTGGGAATTCCGTAACCCGTCCTGTGATCGAGGCGACTCGAATGCTAAACTAGGTCACACGTCAAGTGTCATTCAAGTGACGGTTGACGGTAGATGTTGTGCGGGGCGAAATGACAAAAACAATAGTTGTACGCTATTCACTTATGAAAAAATGAAATTTACTTCTTTTGAAGCTTGAGTTAGTTGTTATTAAAATTCTTAAGTTGTTCCTTTGGTTTTGTTTTCTTTTGATTAAAAAACCTATATGGATTTATTCTGTTGCGCATACTCACGAAGGTCAAAAGAAGTGCAGTGGCCATGGGTCATCTGAAATTCCTCCGCAACCGCTTTACGAAACCGGTTTCGGTTTGAAAACATGAAAACTACAAATAAACAGTTTTTTCCATTTAAAAACGTGGGTAATAAATAAAATACCACACTCGGTCTCATTACGTACGAATTATACGAAACTCGTGACCTTCCTTTGGTATCTGACCTCGCTTTCGCTTGGTCAGATACTGCCGGAAGGACACTCGTTTCGTATAATTCGTACGTAATGAGACCGAGTGTAGTATTCTCTATTTATCTTTACCATCCTATACATGCCTCTTAGTCTTACTGTGTATGTTTCCACTGTAAGCAAACCAAGAGCACTCACTTATGTAACAGCTGCAAAACAATCAAAAAGGCCACAGAAAAAATGAGATACATTAACTGTAGATAAGAGAAAATAGAAATGTTATAGATGGAAGTCATAAATGATGGGCTTTTGTAACAGAAACCTAAGATTTCGTACAAATCACTCGTGGTAGCTATGTGAAACTCTGCGAATGGATTCAGTGACCTTCTAAACATACATTAAAATACCAAGATTATGGTTGTATGAAAATCAGAACAAAAGATATGGGGACATCCATCTTTTTGTGTGATGCTTCGAGGAATAAGTGGCTGAGGGGGGTACCCATGGAAAGATGTAAATATGACACTTTGCATTTCAGTTTATACACTGTTACCACTCAGATTTGCATAATAGACATGTCAAGGATTAAACAAGTGAGTTTCGGTCTGCCAGGGGGAGGGGTGTATGGGGACCCCTATTGGCCGGTGGACTAATTGGTGTGAGTGCATTGTTGTGATCAATGGAAGATATCTGCGTAAGCAGTAAGGAATTCCTTTAGCCTATCAACTTGAATTATTGACAAACATAATGTTATACATGAGGTCAATATGAATAAACCAATATCTTATCCAATAGAATTAAGATAGTTATAAGTAACTATATGAAAACAACTACCGGGTACTTTACTTCCGCAATTGTTTAAGTAGCTACGGGTATACAATAATCATGATCGACTTCCTTCACAAGTGTTATGATAGTTATAATTAGCCATACATTTAGGAATTTAGATGAGTGTCCATGAAATATTATGTTTACGAGCTGAGTGCTTTGATATAAGAATTCTAGATGAACATTAGTGTACCAATATTCTGGCCTGAGTGTATTCAATGTGCATTGTCAAGGGCATAAATATGATACTTTGTTTATCATTGAAGTTGCAGAATCAAAGAAAATATTCAACATCCAAGTATAGGCAGATTACCCCGTGTTGGTGTATTTGGAAGGAATATATCACGGTCAAAGTATTTTTTGTGATGTTATGTCACAAAGAACAACATATTTTGCCAAAGGGCATATGGAATGAAAAATATTAGCCCCAATATGATTGCCCTCATATAGGTAACTAAATTAATTATGACTAACTGACAGCTGAGTGAGTTTTGTAAATAAGAGCGGATAGCATGCGAACCAAATTTTTGTTTACTTTTATGAAGTTATTAGCATTTGATGAGATTGTTTAATAACTGACATTGTCACACTGTTGCACAAGCCGTTCCTGTAACCCTCATTTCAGAGCAATGTGAACCATATCTATATTGTTGGCGTTACAGTAAAAGATTATATATATATGTGAGATTCTTATAAATTAAGTTTAAAGAAATTTTATCAAAGTATTGTAAATTATTCTCTACAGTATTCAATTTTCAAAATACAATGAACAGTTGTAGTAAAACTCGGTTCTGGAATTCCCAGCATACATGTAAGTTTGTTTTTCATTTTGAATTTCATAAACATCGAGTTCTTCAGAACTCTGTTATCATAAGTCCAGCATTATCCCCGAGGTGTTACAGTGTCATGCAGATGTATGAATTATGTATGAATTATGTATGAATGTGTCTGAAGGACTTTCAAACTGATTATTACGTTGAATAGAAAATTATAACCTTTGGACAAAATGTTGTCTAACAAGGTATGCATATCTTGTTAAGAATGTCTGGACTTGATTTCCCTAAAGTTTTATAATGATCTGTTGTTGTAAGGCTAACACAACAAAACATACTCGTACACCTTTTTACTAGATTGGGCATTGTTTTGTTAGAATGTGAGAATGAATATGTTCAAGTTTTTAAAAAAAATCAGTTTTTATATACAGTTTAGTAAATGATTTAATAACATAAATAACAGATAGTCATGTCAATTTGTTGCTTGATGACAAAATAATGACTCGAAGAAAAGCAATCTAAAAAGTGATGAAATATGAATATTGCATTTCATTATTTACCCTGTTGATGTTATTTCTAATAATCATCACATTCCTGTTCTACTGAGACTCGTTGCTGAATTGTGTTGATTCCAATGGTTACCATGGAAACATTGTTCACATGTTGGTGATATAGTGTTAATGGAGGGGCATGTTCCCCTGACATGGAATAACCATCCATTATCCCCCATTAGCGGAATAACATGTAGGGTGCCAATGAATTACGTGTCTTTTAATCATGGATTTCATTTCAAGAGTAATACCAATTAACTGCAAGTAGTTCATGTAAGACTACAAAGTTTCAATTGTATCTCGATCACCGTCAGGTTTGGACATTTAATTCAGGAATTAACTTCAAAACTGTACGTTAGAATTTATTAAAGGCAAAATCAGTCATATACATAGAGAATACTAAACGAATGGTAATGTGATAACATTTTTATGCAACGAGTGAATGGAATTTGGTATCAGACGAACGACGACGAAGCTGTGTGGAACGGCCGGCAGAGTGGGGGCGTAACACAACTTGCAACGGCACAGAAGTTGCGAGTTACAAAAGACTATATGAATAGTGCTGTTTTTCACAAATATGAGAGTGATTATTGACACTTGGATATTTTATACTTTTGGATAGTCGATCACGTCTCCCTGAGAATGCAAAATTTGAAAGTCGCCATTTTCCAACTTACAAGTCACGTGATTGGACGATGTCATGTGATGTTCGAAAGTAGTTCTGTTTGTTCGCACGAGATATGGTATCACACATATGTGTGTTACCAACTCATTGTTATCTAATGAGTGATCTCACCACGGTTGAGTAATAAAGTACCATATAGACACACAAGTTCAAACTTTTTGATGGTAATTGTTTAGATATGTCCTTTCAATTCAACAGTTGTTTCTGGTTATGACTACCAGGGAGTTGTTATACAGACTGTGTCACATTGTAAATACGTGGAAGAACGTGTGCCTAATACATTTCTTAAGTGAATTAAAAATGTTTAAATCAAACTTTAGAAATTTATAACTTCTATAAAAGCTATCACTTTGAGGATGTAGTGATCACGATTGGCAGGTAGTTTCTCGAACTAGATATGATCTCACACTCTGAGAATTGCACTTGCAGGAACTTGTCTGGAAACAAACGTACTTCTCTGCGAGTAATATTTCATGATTTAGAACCTATTTAGTATCATTCAATGAGCAGCAAAGACATTTATTGAGATGAATTCCTCCCTTTTGTGCAGTTTGGTCTTTTTTTAACTTCAATTGCTGAAACTGAGCTGGAAAAGTTGCGCTGAATTCAATCTCGTGTATCTTGCAGACTGATAACGTGTTGATGTGTTTTGACAATTGCTATTTTACATCTCTGCTCTGTTTTCTTGATTAATTGACATTCCTTGTTTATGAAGGCAAATGGTGAAATTTAAACAATCAGCAAATTCTTAAAGTTGCTAATTATGTCTCAAGGGAAATGAAATTTTCAAATAAGTTTTGTTCTGTAAAGGAGAGATGATTAGAGGAAACAACTTCCTCCTTGTTATTTTACTCTCTGATATGCACATTGCCCGAGTTCAGCGTAATGTATTGGATTGTGGAGGAGGGCCTGGCTGCATCTCGCCTTTGAGACCTTAACAATGAAACTCTATTCAACCCTTCTATTAAATCGGGATAGTTGGAAGAGCTTTGTATTTGTCTCTCACAGCAGGAAAATAAGAATGGACATTGTATAGACATTTGCCCAAACCTTACAGAAAAAAGGTTAATTTGAAAAGATTTCATCACTTGTAGCTTTCATTATGAGTTGGGGGAGGATAGAGCAGTTGTTAACGCGTTCTGCATCGGATCAAGGGGACTGTGGTTTGAATCCCACCAGGGCTATAGGCAACTTTATCTGCAGTAGAGAACTGTTCTACATACAGTAAGGTTTGGGTGCAATGCTTCACTGAATTTCAGTGCAGTCGTCTCATGGTTATCTAATTCCAGTCGATGCTTTCAGGTTTCACCGCAATGCATAGCCACTATAGTATTGCAGGCTTTCTTCCTGCAATAATACTAGCAGCAATAATATAAGTGAAATACCCTATATAGATGGACAAAAACCTTACATTGACTTACATTGATCTAGGTTAATCAATATTGTTTGATTCATTGTGACAAAAAGCTCTATGTACAGGTACCAACAGTTTAAGGATTGTGAATTGTGAATAATTGTGAATATGACATCTCCCCTCCAGCCGGGAACAATATTAGCATAGTTTGGCTTAGATTAAAATTGATTGATGCAGTCAGTGTCTTGTGTAACTTTTATTTAATCTTTATAGATAGAAAAATCTTTTTGTAATGGAAAGTTTGAAGTTTATTCTTTGTATATATGTAAAAGTGTCTATATTTATGGTACATATATGATGATATGAATTCTGCTTTGTTTTCTCCCTGTCCCAATGTGAGCATATGGTATAAGGGAAGCAACTCTGTGTATACTCAACAGCTATTGTTGTACATGTGCATGCTGGTGTGTAAAATCTACCTGTGCTCTGTATCTGCCGTGTCTTCGGTCAGACATTTGGGTTGTCGATGATACTTTGGAATAATGATACTAAGTCTTTGTTTTCATAATTTGAAACAACATATTGCTTTAGTTCATACAATAAATTCCAGGTTGTTCCTTTGTATCTTCTAATACCACTTCAATTCCTATATTACGATTCCTATCTCTTTTCTACTTTTCCTGTTGCTACTACTACTACTACTATTGCTGCTGCTGATGTTGCTTATGCTACTACTACCACTACTACTACTACCACCACCACTACTACTACTACTACTACTACTACTACTACTACTACTACTACTACTACTACTACTACTACTACCACCACTACTACTACTACTACTACTACTACCACTGCTACTACCACTACTATCACCACCACTATTACTACTACTACTACTACCACTACGACTGCTACTACCACTACCGTCACCACCACTATTACTACTACTACTACTACTACTACTAACACTACTACTACTAACACTACTACTACTAACACTACTACTACTAACACTACTACCTCTACCTCTACCGCTACCACTACCACAACTACTACTACCAGTACAACTACTGCTGCTGCTGCTGCTACTACTTTTACTGCTACTGAACCTACTAATACTACTACTTTAACCCCTACTACTGTTACTACATTCATACGAAAAAATACTAACAGCATAAATTTTTCCAAAATAAAATCTTTGTTGTATTGAAACCCAAGTACCGTATTCGACGTGATAAGCGCCCGGGGCGCTTAAAAAATTGGTAAAAGGGGGCGCTAATTAAAACGATAAAAATTGTCCTCAAGTTTAGTCTTGAAAGTGGTTTCTTACGATACACATGTCTTTGAAATATGGTTTTATAACTTTTATCATTTTGATGGTGGCTGGAGGTCTTGAAATACCCTGTATTCTTCACTTTAGTGGAAGTAAAAGACTTATTGCAAGACTGAAAAACCTCACTCAATGAATCAGCATGCAAGGTAAGCAATGTTGAGAGGTGGGCGCTAAATCAGGACTCATATTGTTCAGTCAAAAACGTGGTGGGTGGGTGCTTATAGGGGAGTGGGCGGTTATTAAGTCGAATACGGTATGTACACTAGGTCTTGACCCTCCTTCAGATATTGGTTGACTTGGTGTCCGCTGGTGTCCAAATGTTCTTTCATCTCTCACCTGGAAACTAATTTAAAAGAGGGGCAATTTGAAGAAGTTTACTTGAATTTTTCTTGTCTTTATCACTATGAAGACATATCCCTTTGTCAATTTAAGACCATTATCTCAACAGTTTTTTTTGTGATCATCAAAAATCATCAAACATTATGACGCATTATGAGCTACAAATCCCATGGCTTTATCTTTATTTGTTAATAATATATTTTTGCAGGAGGCAGTTTAGTTAATTCACTGTTTGGTTTTGATTAAGTAATTAATGAGAATGGTTGTTTATTGATATGATAGCCATTTATTTATTGGCCTTTATTATCAACTTGTTGACATTCCAGGGAAGATGTTAAACATGAAGTGTTGGGAAAGATTTTGCTGTTAATTCTTATTGCCCACTCTACAGGAATCTAACGTTGGATAATGTAATGATTATATGGTTATGAATAATCCTTAACCGGGCACTGGCGCAGTATCTATTTATCCCTGACTTACTGTGGACATTCATTGAAAGGGTTAACATGCTGAAGATTATCGATCTCCATCTGAGAAGCAAGTATTTATTCTTTTCTTTTCAATATTGATAATTTCATTGGCGGCAACATCATTACAGGAAGTAAGCCGACACTCCGCACAACCAAATATTTCCCTCCTTTATCAGATTTGCATATCAAATAACCACTTGGTGTGAAAATTGAATAAATATTTTTTCACAAGATATTCAAAGTGATGAATCTTGTCGTATTTGGACAGAAGTCAACCCTGTCAGTTGTCGTTACCATGGAAACAGGTAAATCTGCCTAGGCCATAAGAGAGTAGGCACTCTCGTCACAAGCTTTAACTAGGTCTTTGGATGTGGATTTGAATCGTTGATTAGCTTTATACTAGCCTCAAGACACGGCGATTCTCGATGGATTCTCTGCGCATTATTGAGAGCTATTCCTTCGATGAGGACGGATTCTAAAAAGTAAATTTGACACGAAGACAAGAGGGGATTGCATTCAACACCTTTGAAATAAGCGGACGAGATTTACTCCTTAGTGGGCTTAATTAATGGCGGTTATCTTCACATTAGGAAGAGTTGTTTACAATTAAGTGACTGTCTTTGAAAGTTGTTTGAGAAATGCATTATTTGTAAGGAGAAACAATTTATGGTTGCCGTTAAGACTTTTTCCGCGCCTCTGATCTTTTTTGGTTTTGAGAAATAGATAAAAAGTGGATTAAATTTGCATCTGACAAAAACACATAATCAATTCCTGAAAATTAGATTGGTGGAGGCCTTTTGGGAGATGGGGACCAACAAAAGTTGAGCAAGTGAACTTCCTTGATAGAAAATTCATGAGCATGTTACTATTTTTTGACTTGCAGCAAGTTTGTTTCACCTTTTAAGTGCTTAAATTGACATAATTTTTTCTCAAGAAGTTCAAAATGAGATGGAGCTTTGGAACAAACGTGGCAATTTCTTGTAAATTATATTCATTAGGTGAACTTCTACTTTGAAATTGGATTCACTTTTTAAAAAAATTTCAAGAGAGAATAATCAATAATTGCAATTGCTTCTTATGCATGAAAAGTGATAGGTTATACAAAGTCAGTTTGTCAAACTTGGAAGATGATTGTTTCTGTTCATGACATTATATCATGTTGAAAAAGCAAATGGACTATTAGGACAAACTTAAAAGTACTAATTATTATTGAGGATCAATCAATCATTTAGATATAGACATACACAAACATATTGAAATTGAATAAAGTCAACAAAGTTTTACTTTGAAACTTTATGGGTAATTCACCATATGCTTTTCAAACATTATGATGTTGGAAGGTGGGGTGATTCCACCACCAAAAATGGTGGAATAAGATCAAACCTATCACTAGCACCTCACTATATCTACCCCACATGGGTTCTGTCATGAGACGCCTTTCACTGTCGACAATCAGAGACTAAAAAGGCTAAAAAGCTGTCGGTATGATTTTTACAGTAACTGAGATCTTATTATTTGAATAGATTCAAGGTTTTGGTCACTGTCAAGGTCACCTGACATGATTCTGTTTGGAGCAGAACTCATGGTCAGATCATTGATTTTAATGAGATTTCACTTATATCATGACAGCTCCTATCAAAGCAGAGAGGAAACAATGCATTCATGTCTTATCGATGCAGTGAGCCTGAGCTAACCCTTGGTGTTGCTTCTTGTACTGATTTTTTATCAAATCATGCTACTTGTAAAGCCCTTTCTTACTGTAGTTTCTTGTAGGCTTTGAACCCTATGAGGACCACTTGATACAAACAACAACCATCAAGCCCCCACATCTCCTCCAAGCCCCACAACCACCATCCCTCCTCCACATCTCCTCCCAGCTCAACAACCACCATCCCTCCCCCACATCTCCAAGCCCTACAACCACCATCAAGCCCCCACACCTCCTCCAAGCCCCACAACCACCATCCCTCCTCCACATCTCCTCCCAGCTCAACAACCACCATCCCTCCCCCACATCTCCAAGCCCTACAACCACCATCAAGCCCCCACACCTCCTCCAAGCCCCACAACCACCATCAAACCCCCACACCTCCTTTAAGCCCTACAATCACCATCAAGCCCCCACACCTCCTCCAAGCCCTACAACCACCATCAAGCCCCCATACCTCCTCCAAGCCCTACAACCACCATCAAACCCCCACACCTTCTACAAGCCCTACAACCACCGTCCCTCCCCCACAGCTCCACCAAATCCAACAGCCACCATCCAGCCCCCAAAACCTTCTCCAAGCCCTACAACCACCATCCAGCCCCCACACCTCCTCCAAGCCCTACAACCACCATCAAGCCCCCATACCTTCTCCAAGCCCTACAATCACCATCAAGCCCCCACACCTTGTCCAAGCTTAACAACCACCATCAAGCCCCCATACCTTCTCTAAGCCCTACAACCACCATCCCTCCCCCACAGCTCCACCAAATCCAACAGCCACCATCCAGCCCCCACACCTCCTCCAAGCCCTACAACCACCATCAAGCCCCCATACCTTCTCCAAGCCCTACAATCACCATCAAGCCCCCACACCTTGTCCAAGCTTAACAACCACCATCAAGCCCCCATACCTTCTCTAAGCCCTACAACCACCATCCCTCCCCCACAGCTCCACCAAATCCAACAGCCACCATCAAGCCCCCACACCTCCTCCAAGCCCTACAACCACCATCCATCCACATTAAGACCCCCATACCACCTAACATCCCCACAACCACCATCTATCCACACAATCCCATCTCCAAATACCTCCTTGTCAATTAACACAACATGCACCTGCACTCTTACCCATATTCCAGTCAGGAAATAATTTCTCACATCTGAAGGGATTGACTTGATTACCCATCTTACTAAACAAACACCTAATACCATCAATACGCAACATTTCCGCTGACAAATGGTTAATGAAAGTAGGAATCAATGGACCTGGATCAGCGTAGCTTAAGGGAGACAACTCCAGACTGATGCTGATACTGTTGTTTTGTTTATGTGAGCCACGGCATCCCATCAGATCAATACACTGCAAGGTGCATTATTTCTCCTGGATCTTTTATGGGTATAGACACCGAATAGAATTCTTTGAGTATTAATGCATCACCTCAAATACATTAAAACCTTTCCCAAAAAAATCTATTTGCATCCTTTTTTAAAAATTAATCAATAAGATTAAGGGAATATGTTGCTTTGTGCGATTTTAGAAATAAGATTTTAGGCTCAAATATATCATACCTCAATAGCAGCTAGCTAGAGCATGATCCCAAATAAATGGCGCCTTAGCCGCTGAATTACAGTCCATTCTAATTGGGTAATTAAAAGGAATGAAAAGTGGGGGACTAATCTAGGGTTTGGCTCTGTCTAAGGATGGACTATCTGGAATATTGAATTAGCAGGCATGGTTTTAACCTTTAGCCTGCTGGATTGTTTGGTTATTTGAAGCATTGCATATAACAGAAGTAGTTTTTCATTTTAGAATCATGTGATACCCATCATTTCGAAACTTAAAGCAATTTTATGTGTGTAGTTGGTAGTTTGGAAATGAGTTCAAGGGTCAGTTGTAATGCTAAACATAATATTTATCATAATCATGATAAAAATTATAAGTTTTTATTGTCCATTTCTGTGAGATCCCAAAAAAATTGCCATGTTTTGAAATCTTTTAGTGCGATGCAGAACCAACATTTGAGTTTCTGGGTAATTACGAGACGCTCTGCAAAATCAATTCTATTAAATGTGAATAAAAGGCAATATTTTTTTTAAATTAGTAGACTCATTACCTTTTTTTTTATCATCTGGCTTGAATAAAAAAACATAAAGAAAAGAATCAATATAATATTTATCATTGCTTATCAATTATTCATGAAGATGTCAAAACTGATTTATTTATTGTGGAAGAGGAAACTGAAGTAAATCCCTATCTGATCGTAATAACCGCTTCACAAAGGAATAGCCCAATCTCTCCTAATTAGAATCCAATGGGAAAAGGTCTGTGTTGTTATCCGCATATTACACAGGAGAGATTACCGTTCTTGTTATAAGAATTTGATTGGCTGGCTGGCAAAGCATTTTGACCCTAAGCTGCGGCTTGAAACACATTTTGTAAACACGATATTTACATTCCTGCTGAAAGCTTTTAGCAAGTCGAAGGTGTTTTTAACTTCAAAACACAATCATTGTTTGTTGGAAAATCAATTCTAAGTACAAAGGAACAGAGATTATATAGAATATTACTAGGCAACTTGATGGGCGGTTTTGTAAGACACAATGGCCGTGTTGGACTGACTGTTAGCTTTCATCAGCATTCTTTATCTCTATCTCCACTCTTTAACGTACAATGTAGATGTCGTCCTGTATTGGCTCTCTGACATTTCCTCATGATGAATAAAGCATGTTTGATATATTTTTTAAGTTCCTAAGAGGGAAATCTATTAAACTATTGAATGTTAAACTAAAGTGTGGATTCTCCAAAGAAAGAGTTTCTGAATATCAACAAAATCAATGGTCTCTTGGATATCGTGTTCATTCAGTTTTCTCTGGAAGTAATTCTGAGTATAAGGGCTCACTCAATAACTATATACCTGTACATCCCCCTCTCTGTCCATCCCATAATTTATGTTTCATATAATTAACAAACACCTGTGCAGTAACCAGAGTCTATATGGTCTGTGCTAATGACGATATCTGTCAATCTGTCTGTTGAAAAATAGGTTTAGTGTTTCAGGAAATAAGTGATAGAAATGTTTGTATTGATAAATAGGTTTAGTGTTTCAGGAAATAACTCATGGAAGTGTTTGTGTTGATAAATAGGTTTAGCTAGTGTTTTGGGAAATTAGTGCTGGGAAACATTAATGTTCTGTTACTTCATCATTTTCAACAGATAATGGAGATAAAATGTGTGTCATTTTTGAAAAATATTTCTTACAATTTTTGCATTCATATTTAATTTTAAAAATAAGCAAGAAATTATATAGTAATTAAGTATGTAATTGGTTTTGAGGAATAAATGTTCTCGCAACTCAATCCATTTCCATTTTAATTACAAAAGGCTTTTTGATGAACAAAGCATCATGGGAAATTTGAAAAGTTACTTGTTAAAGAGATGCAATGGAAAAAATTTTAAATTTCACAGATTAAGTTTTACAATTTTTGTCAATTTGTAACAAATGTTCCCAAGTGCTCATCGACATCGTAAACTAAACAGGCCGTAACCACCAGCGGATCTCAGCTCTGCACAGGGCTTGATGTGCGGAGATTGAGGATCGCTGTAGCCAATACAGCTACAGAGCCCAACTAACAGATAGTCAAATCAAATAGCCCTTCATCAAAGCCCGCTCTAAGTAGCGAGTCAGGCGATCGACTGCTCAAACCGTGAACTCTTGTCCTAACCCCTAGTTAGAGGGGGTTTACAAGAAATCGGTCATACCAATCTTCAATCAAATAGTCAGTTTGTAGTGATTGGACCAAATTAGTTGTGAATGCTTCTCATTTGAAGAATTCTCTTGGTCAAAATGGATAAAAACTTCTCCAGGTTATGGAAAGTCATGAAATCTTCCTGATGAAGACATTTAATGTTAATCCAGAATTTGATCATGAGTATTCATAAAGAATCTTAATTAAGGTTTTTTGATAAGAAGTACATTGTCATGTTTTTATTTGAAGAAAAACTCAAATTTCATTAACCTTTAAATGTTGCCTATATAGAGAGATAATGAAGAAAAACCTGTAGACATTTATGTCAAGATATGATTATCAAATCTCCTGCAGTCAGTAGAAGAAATCACTTGACATAAGAGAGATCAAAGATTTCATTCTTATTGATATTATAACATTTCTAGTTCTATTTTTATGAAAAACTCTTATGATATAGAAAAAGAAAAGTTGTTTTGAGTTTGTGCAGAGCTTTGTTCATATACTTGTTATAACCAGAACAATATTTTGGGAAATCGTAGGTTTCAAAAACGTATTATCCTACCTCATGTAAGAATGCCGATCTTTGATTGGTCCATGTGACCCTTAACAAATATCCTTATACACCGTCACAGAGGAATGATAAATCCCTTATACCCGCTACATGAGTAAAGCGGCTTCCACGTCAATCAATCAAAGTCATGTGATCAGTTCATAGGTGCCCCTATAAAAAAAATTTCCTAAAAAGATGTTGCCGAAACATCTCCGCACCACTTCCGCACCATCTTTTCAAGAGTTTTGAACAAAATTTTACCATTGCCGCTAGCGGAAGGGTTTCTGGCAATGGTGCGGAAGGGTATCTTCAGGCTGTTAAGCAATAAAATATTTAAAAAGGTGTTGCTGCAATGTATTAGCTACCCAGTCCTTCTTGTGGAGACCCTTCCGCAACATTGCCAGAAGATAATTGGCCCTGCGGAGATGCTTTGGAAGGGTATCTTTTGGCTGCAAGGCAATAAAATATTTAAATGGTGTTGCAGCAATGTATTAGCTACCTAGTACTTCTTGTGGAGACCCTTCCGCAACATTGCCAGAAGATAATTTACATGGTGGACATGCTTTGGAAGGGTATCTTTTGACAGCAAAGCAATAAAATATTTCAAAAGGTGTTGCAGCATAGTATGAATGACCCAGTCCCTTTTCTAGAGACTTTTTATTTGCAATAAATTACTGGGTGGGCTGAGAATTTAATCATCTACTGAAAAGGTATACTTTGGAAACACAACATCCTTCTCACCATCTTTTTTGTTGTAGCTAATTGGTCAAATGACAAAATTTTTAAAAAAATCAACCTGTAAATATGCTTTGTTCAAAATATTTCTATATTTATATCCAAATTTTCAGGGAAGTACTTTCTACCATGGGACATAATTAAGATCTGAGGAAGTTTGATAATTGTGCAAAAAGAATCTAAGAATATACTTGTTTTATTGAATTATGAAATAATGTATATAAAGTCATGTTCTCTTAAGATTGTTAAGAGTTTGATTCATATCATAAAAAGGGAATACTTTATTTTCAAATTGATAAAATTTTACCAATGAATAGAGGGGAGAAAATCCACCCATTGTCCATGGCTGTAAACAGTTTTGTTAATCACCTGATGAGGCTGGACATTATTATCCAATCAGAATCTCTGCTGTCTTTACCCCTTTGACTGACAGCAAGACCCAACTTCCTGCCTGACCTGTCACTAACGAGGAGCAATGGCCGCCATTAGCAAAAACAACTGATTCTTGATTATTAAAATCACAGTTGCCAACAGAAATAGAAGGCATATCTACAGTTGCAAAAACCAAAGTAAGTAGACCATTACTGCTACATACACAGTATAACATCTTAACCTTATTGCTCTTCCTTATTTCATGAAAGAGCTGATCAAAAATTCTTGAAATGTTGGCTTCAGTCAAAATGAAAATTTTTTTCAAGTCCATTCCCTTGAATAGAATATGTAATAAAGTTACTGATTGCCACTGTTGACAAGTTAAGTTGTGTTTTATTAACACTGATTTGATGAAAGTTATATGTAGTTCCGTTTCTTTGACAATATTAAGCAAATATGGCATTGTTTACATAGGTGTTCACTGAACCATGACTGCTGTGAGAGGAGGATAGTGGACAAGTCATTATATAACAGGAAACAGCCGGCACTGTAAGTATGCAATAAACATGCAGTATATTTCTTAACTGGTTAGATTAGGAATTGCATTAGAGGGTGCACTCCAATTTACAAATAGATAGTCTTGATTGATTGCAATTTCTTTTTGTGAAAACCCAGACAGGCTGATTGTCCAATATATGGTGTTGGAGTACTTGATACTATTTGCCATCTAACCTGAAATTGATAATTGAAATTTGCAATCAATAATTGTAAAACCATTAAGTTGTTCCCAGTTTTAAGTTTGATCACAAGAATTTTCATTTGTGTTCATTTCTGAACATAATAATTAGCATAACATAATTTGTGTGTATACTTATTTGAATATGAAATTTATTTTATAAAACTTACACTCACACACAACTGATTTACTTGATGTTTTAGAAAGAAGATTTGAACAAGAAAAGGAGAGGTGGAACAAGGAAGAATTTTTCATCTCCATGTATTCTTATGCAGCATGTGCAGTGAATTAGTCTTGAAGTAAAGATCAAACATTACAAAATATTTTTCAAACAATATGATAACATTTTGTGAAAAAATTATGGTGGATGGATTTGTAGACAATGTTTATTCATAAACAGATCGAAAGGTGGGTTCATATACAGATTAAAAGAGATCATTTTGCAACATCAAATGTATGATTTTATATCATTTCAAGATCATATTTCATTGACCTTTATTTATTTAAGTGATTGTATCACTGATAATCTGCTTGTCAATGCTGAATAATTTTGCTAAGACTAAATATAAATAGGATAGATCATCAGTCATATATTTAATGCTTGTAAATAATACTTCTTTGGCACATTCTACAATGTCTACGGACCCGAAAAAGTTTATGTCTGCAAACCTGCCATGTATCCAAAAAAAAACACTACACCCGATTTGTCTCCCTGATTCATCTTATCAACATTGTGCATTAACAGATTGGATGATTTTAGAACACTGGTTTGTACATGAAATATTGTTATGACTTGACATGTATTTCATGTAGTAGTTTGTATTAGAGAGCTGTTGATATTAAACTGTTTATTAAAAATATTCTAATACAGACACATGTTTTGTTGTATTTTTAGTGTTTGAAAATTAAAAGACGAAAAGTATACATGAGAGTAGATGTAAGTTCATTATGGTAGTACATTTTTTAAGGAAATGGATGTGAGGTGGCTGTGTGTTGTTGTAATAGTTGTTTGTATGCTTTTATGGCTTTCTGGCAATGCTTCCGAAGCATCTCAACATATATTGTTTACAAGTGCTTGACAAGTTTTTATGGCTTACTGGCAATGCTTCCGCACCATGTCCACAAATAAATTTATGAGAGCTTGAGAAGGTTTTATTGCTTTCTGGCATTGTTACGGCAACATCTCCACAAATAAAGTTATGAGGGCTTGAGAAGTTTTTATGGCTTTCTGGCAATGGTTCAGCACCATGTCCACAAATATATTTATGAAGGTTAAAGAAGGTTTTATGGCTTTCTGGCAATGGTTCAGCACCATGTCCACAAATAAATTTATGAGAGCTTGAGAAGGTTTTATTGCTTTCTGGCATTGTTTCCG
Source organism: Phorcus lineatus (assembly GCA_921293015.1). Classification (NCBI taxonomy): domain Eukaryota; kingdom Metazoa; phylum Mollusca; class Gastropoda; order Trochida; family Trochidae; genus Phorcus; species Phorcus lineatus. Next base: position 689,254 of record OV121088.1, on the reverse strand, counting down.
CAACATCTCCACAAATAAAGTTTATGAGGGCTTGAGAAGTTTTTATGGCTTTCTGGCAATGGTTCCGCACCATGTCCACAAATAGATTTATGAGGGTTTGAGAAGGTTTTATGGCTTTCTGGCAATGGTTCTGAACCATCTCCACAAAGTCTAAGATGGCCTGAAGGTTTTATGGCTTTCTGGCAATGCTTCCGAAATGTTTCTGAGATGGTCTGGAAGTACTTGCGGATACATTGCGGCAATGGTAAAATTCCTGTTCTGGCAATGCTTCCGCAACGTATTTTCTAGCCATTTTTTTTTGTAGGGGTGTTGTTCATTTCTATTTGTCTTTTTAATAATACATTGACATTCGGAAAGATCAATTCATTTTAACATTCCGTCAAGGGTGACATACAGATATTATGTTCCGCTGGTTGCATAAAACCTTTCACTTGAATAATATATCCCTATGTCACCCTTGACAGAATGTTATATCTTATGTTATTAATCACTTTGGAGAAAACCCTTATATTTTTATTGTCTGTTTCAGTGAATTTGTCTTTGTCCTTAATACTCTTTCATATTAAATTGAACAAATTTGTAATGAATCAAATTCTGAAAAAAAGGATTAAATCCTTAACAATTAATTGGACAAATTGATAATGTGAGAACTTGTTAAACATTTTTGTACCTGTCTACTAACAATATTTTCTCTTTTTTTGCAGGTAAGTACAGTTTGCTGATAATTGTCGCATTGTGCAGTAAGGTAAGATTACCCTGCACCATTTGACTGACATCTCGTCGTTAGTACTATCTAACTATCTGTCACTCATTCCAAGATCCATTCTCTCCCCACAGAGGTAGCTTTCTCAGAACTCCCTATCAACCGCTTTCCTAATACAAGCTCCTCGAGGGCATGTTCCCCTAGTGGCAAAATATAACAACATAATAGAACTATCTGCAAAATTTCAGCCAACGAAAACATTGCATCCATGGACAGCAGATGTCACAAAGGCCTTTGCAAAGGATAGGGAGACTGTTATCTGTAAAGAAGACTCAAAGTGCACATTTGAATACAGTTTAGCTTTACCCGAAGCATACAGCAATAACTAAGGCATTTTTGATAAAAACTTTTGAAACGGCGTCGCTGATTAAGTAACCTTCTTTGATGCATCCAAACGGGCTTCTACATTTCCAGACCAAGAAACGCTCATGTTAGGACAGAGGCTAGTATAGGAATATATGTCCGAGATCCAGGCTTGCTCAGTGTCTAGTATTCGTCACTCGGCAAAACAACTTGACTTATTATGCCGCGATTTAAATAAGTCTTGGATTCAAGAACCTTTTAAGGATGTGATTTGGGGATGAATTTGAAAATCAGTTTTAAACATTAGTTACAGGTACCACACAAGCTAAATTAGTAATATAGAATATTTTGTTAAAAAATGAATTATAGAAAATTAATGTCAGACACATCAAGTTTAACATTTTGATAATGTTTAGAAAGTTTTGAATGCCATCGGGCTTTCTTCTTCAAACCTATTAAATTTTCAGCTGCTTAATGTCAATCTCTTAAGTTTGGAAAACATGAAATTGCTATACTTCAGAGACAATGTCCAAGATGCTTCTACTCTTAAAGGGGCACAGAGTATGTTGTTTGAGTCAAATTTGTCAAACTTCATAAATGGTGTTATTCTATCTAGAAATATAAGTTGTTTCAGAAAATCAGAAGCATAATGCTTATCAGTTCAGTATAGTGACAATAAATGTTATTTGTGATCGAAAACAGGACAGTAGCGCATGCCAATGACTTAAACATAATTATGGAAACTTATCTACAGCATACACAAAGACAAACATAGGTTGACGTAGGTCTTTAACTTCTATAAATGTTAATTGGACCGCAAATTTGGAATTTTTTGACAGTCATAGGAAGGTTTTCCGATTATCATTGAAAACAAGAAAATATCATAATTTTGGCATTTTAGAGAAAAAGATGCCAGTTTTGGCAGGCGTTTCTTACTTAACTTAGATCATACATTATTTTGGCTTTTTCTAAAGTCACATGAAAAATCATGAAACATACTCTTTGTCACTTTATGTTAGAAATACCTATATATATCACTACACTTAAGTTTAAGTAAGTAAGTAATATCACTAAGCTGCAATTAAAAATTGGAGTTTTTTTAGTTTTTCCCAAAATGTTTTTTCAATGTATCATAATTTGATTTCTAAAAATGTTAAATTATAACACTTGTTTTATCTCAATAAAAGTTTTGGTTTGGGAATGCGCAGAGGTTAGCACATTTGATTTTGGATTAAGAGGTCCATGACTTGAATCCTGCCAGTAGCCCTGCAACTTTGTCTGCAGTAGAGAACTCTTCTACATGCTGTAAGGTTTGTTTGCAAAGCCACACTGAATTTCAGCAAAGTACCATCCTTGATTTGTTAGTTCCCACCGATGCTCAAAGGTTTCAACGAATTCTTTTTGCCACAATAGTGTTTCAGGCTTTTTCCCTACATTAATAATGGCAGCTGGGATATAAGTATAATACTCTTAGAGGTGACATTCAACAAGAAATAAACCCCAAATCACCTCATCTTGAAATTCATGATTTCATCAAATCAGTCTTTTTGTGAGAGCTGCTGGTTTGATTTTGATGCATAGAAAGACATCGATGATATTACACTTGTCTTTTGAAGTAAATGCTAGTTTTTTATCTGTCCCTTGAAAGTATTTTATCTCATGTTGTAAAACAATACAATGCCATGGTATGAGCATAAACTTTTACAAATGTCAAACGGAAGAATGAAATAATCAATACTGGAGACGAGATGGAAAAATAAGGTATAATTACTTTGTATCTCATGTTTCCAATAACATTTATATAAACCGAGTTTTCTTGCCGTGACCTTTCCGGGTTTATTGTTGCTAATGGCATCGCAAGTGTTGAGTTTTATGAAATGACATATTGATAAGTTCAGTTTTACTTTGGTATTTCAATTGTGTGTTTTCCCTAGTTTTGTAGTGACATTTTGTGTTGTTTGTCATGATTTGTTTGTTGACTCTATAGATTGCACGCTTTTATGAGGCAATACAGTAGGCTTGTTTGTTTACATATCCGGTGAATTGCATGACTTGGGCCAGCAGTCGGTTTATTGATGTTTTATCAATCAAAACCCCAATGAAATATTGATGCCAACTTTGTAAAGGTCACAAGGTATGTAGAACCACTCTCAGAACCGAGAGAACCAAAGCGTTTACCTTTTGACCTAAAAGTCCTTGGTTCTAATCTGATCATTCAGATATACCCAAGAACTGATGAAATTTTGATGCCAACGTTGAAAAGGTTAGAAAGATACCAGTATATGTTACCGTTATGGGAAGATGGACACAGGGTATTATTTTTCCTGTAAGTCACACGGGAGATACACATTTTCCTGGCATTTGATTGGTTGCTGTGAATCAATGAAAATTAATGTTGTGCCAGAACTATTTCATTCATCATTCATACTTTTCCCAACTGGTAATTTGTTTACAAATATTCTGCATTTTAACAATGTTCAGTAAGTCCACTAGTTGCCATTCGTGATATTTCTGATTATTTCTCTTGAAATATGTCTGTCGAACTGAACAAAATTATTAAATTAGCAATTATTGAATACCACATCCTCACGTTAAGCTTACAGTCACGAAGAAGCGCCTGGTTTCGTTCTATTGTAATGACGTCATAACACGAGCAGCTATGACGTCACAGTGCCATAAGGTACGTCACAAGAACTTCAGATTTATCCATCTTGTAGTATCACTGTAGGGCGTCTTCAGATCAATTTTAAACTGTTAAAAGTTATAATTTTGAATGGTGATTATAAAAAGAAGGGACATTCTTTCAATAACACTTCTATTTAGCTTTTATTTTGAAATTTTTCACAAATGACAATGTAGCTGTGTGTTAGTGTCAAGTCAAGTCGCAGCACACGCGTATGAATTTGGACATTCAACATCCAAATCCATTATAGGGGAACATTCATTTCCATTATATTCAAGTTTTGTCTTTTAAAAAACATATGGATAATATAAACAATAACCAACTCGTGACGGGGAATGACAGATTATCTTTCCCTCGTTATGTTAATTGTGTAATTCTCTTGCCAAGGCTCTAGAATAACGATATAACTCGGGAAAGATAATCTGTCATTCCCTGTCACTCGTTAGTTATTGTATATTTACCCAAGCAGATCAAGAAAGCCAGACCATTTGCCAGTTTGAATCCCAATATCTTAATGTTTTTTAAAATCAAAGCTGTGAATAAGTATTCATTCACAATTCAAAAATATTACAAGACGTCTGAATATCAGATGTGGAAGAAACAAAAACTGTTACCTCATGGCCAAACAGTTCTAGTTTATATATTGGCAATTCCTATCTTATCCATGTTTTTCTCAGAAATCATTTAAGGTCATTTTGAAAATGTTATGCAGTACAATGTGCCCATTTAATTCATTCATATAACCACAGATAAAAGTATATTACTTCTGACCTAGAAGTCACAGGTTTGAAACCAGTTTTGATATGAAATCTTTTTGCCAAGATTAACATGTCTCTATTTTCTTAAAAAAGATTTGTGTCCTGATTTTGAAAAGGTTTGGAGGTACCTTGAACAATTTTCTGATATTCTGATGCCAAGGCCAAGAAGTCCTCATGTGGCATTCAGTTTCAATTCTTTCTTGCTGCCAATCAAGTTTTAATGTGTCTCTGATTTTTATAAACTATGTAAATCTCCTAGTTTTATAAAGGTTAGATGTACCTGGTGCTAGTTTCATATATTCTGATGAGGGAAAACCATTGCATTTCCTTCTGAACTACAAGGTCTTGGTTCAAATCCCACAAGGATCAGGCGGTGTTCCTTACATTTCACCACGCTTGAAGGTTATCGGCTCAACTCTCTCGGACATATTTTGGCTATTAGCAACATATGGTGTGGGTGTAAGGTTTGATATGGGCTTGATGTGGTTTGCTCAACAGTACTTTGCCATTTATATCAACAAATACTGCCCATTTTACAAGGCTTCTGGTATCGTGAATGGCCAATGTGAAAGGATATTTGTGTAACAATGTTCACAACTGTATCAATTACCAACTGGTATATTTCTCACCATGGTAAATGGTAGAGACCAATGATATCATTCAACAGCCCTGACCGTTGTTATTTCCCACCCTTTTATCCCGTGACTTGCATCAGCAAGTAGGAATCGCCTCGATTCAATTGTCAATAAAGCAATAAAATAACAAATCTTGCTGAGATATAAAAAACATAAAACAAAAGTATTGATTTTGTAACATGCCACAGTTAAAATATATAAGTCTTTCAAAAATACATACAACTATCTTGTATAATAAGTGAGCAATAAATCCTGTAACATAGCTGATGCTTATGCCTTGCATTTGACAGCTGTCAGACCTTCATTTCCAGAAATTCAATTTCAGTATTTGATTATTAAATTTAGTTCCAGTTTAATCACAAATTTTCATCTGCATGTGTATTCAACATAGATATGGTTTCAGTTGTTCAAAATATAATTAATTATGTCGGTGTTCCAAGTTGCAACAGCATCCAACCTGTGTCACAGCGGTTAACCTACCTCTCCTTGTGTGAGAAACATCCATAAACATGTGGACCCGATTCCTTGATTGGTTGAAGAGAAAAATATGATCATATCTCCCAATGAAAAACATGGCATTGTCCCATTTATCTCCCAGACAAATAATCAGTTGATACTCTCCGTATTGATATCGCCCAGCTATATTTGTTGGTCTTTTATTGAGTTATCCATAGCAGGTCATTATTGAAGCATTATTTTCACTGTTATCAGTTGATAGGAAAACAGTATTGTTAGCATGACAATGACTTGTAAAGACGGGTTAACAATATGCTTTATAGACTTAATCTTGCTCCTCTGCTGTAATGGACTTGTTTGTGCTGAGTAAATAATCAATTATACAGAAAGAAAAAGTTTAGATGTGTTTTTTCAATTGAAAATTGAAATTAACATCTGATTACCTTGGTGTTAATTGTGTATGCATATGATTCCTCTGGGGGAAACACAAAGTGCAAATCTAATATAAATGTTAATGCATGTTAAAGATGATTCATTTTGGTAAGTGCTGACAGGTATTGTTTGTTTCATGAATATTTAGATTTATTTGAACTTCTTCTTTATTATCTGATTCTGAATTTTTAACTCTAAGATGAGTTTTTGAGTTTCAGTTTGTCAACAAAGAACCTATGTGGATTGTAACCCTCTTTAAAAATTACAAAACACTTTTATTCCAAAAAGTCATATTGATGTAGGCACTTCATCCTCATTGCTTATTCCATGTCTGTTAAAGTCCCTCTTGAAGAACATTGATAAACATGATCTGAATCATCATCAATTTCAAAGTGTCAAGTGCAGTCAGTATGAATTAAATTCCTCTTGAAAGTAACATCAAGTGACTTGAATTGACAACATTTTTTAGTCAAGCTTTGAAACGTGTAAAGAGTATGATACACTGCTGATGAATGTTGAAATTCAGTCTTTTCAAATACATCGACTTTCTGGTGTCATTAGATTCAACACTGATAAAAAAACCCAGCAGCCATTACATCCAGTAATTAGACATAACAGGAGGAGATTTGACTTAATATCATTAGCATTTAGAGGCTTTTCCTAGAATCACACATTCACATTAAATCATGAAGGATGATTATTTCCTGATGCTTGATGAAAACATTTGGACATGGAAGAGAACAACAGGTGTCATGCTTCCAGACCCAGCGATCATATGGGTCCTGTTGTCATAGCAACAAGTTGAGAATTAGAATGAGAAGCATGCACTCAGTTGTATAGCAGAATATTCAATGCAAGGTTATTTGTTTATATTCATATACACATTTACACAGAGTATATGAAAAATGATTTCTAGATCAAGCAATGTCTATATAATCTTATATTCCCCAGTTGGTAGATATGCAGTTGAAGCATGGCATTATTGTTATGATCATGAAGATGAATGCTTAAGTGCTGGAAGCGCTCCAGGAACCCTTTTGGTCTTATCTCCTCAGAGAGGCTGAAAATGGTGTAGAGTTAGAAAAGTTCATTTTGTTGAAAGAGGAAATTGAGTGCAATCCATTAGTTTGATGTTTTATAATTGCGGCTGTTGATGATAATTGGACAGCGTGACAGAGATGGTTCATATGCTTGATGTAGGTATTGGTGCCTTGTGACCATTGATGTTGAAATTGATAGTTCACTCTTCGAATTTTAATTGGGCTCTTTTGAATTGAAGCTCTAGATGATGACTGGTTAAGGCTTATTGCAAAATTTATAGTATAAATGGTTTATGTGGGTTTAGTGCAATGAGATCTGTAATGTTGAAATTAAAAATAAAGTTCTCTGAAAGAGATTTAAAGCTCTTCACTGTTGGATCATTGATCTGATGGCTATTTACACACAGCCAATACTACTTAAATGATGTGGCAAGCTTAATTAAATATAGATGCTTTGAAGTTGTAACAGCAGAGGCGTTAAAGTCAAAACTGAAACCAGAAACCGTATGATTCAGAATTCTTCTAAAATTAGATTCTCTTTGAATGTTATTTCCTAAAAAGCAATTATCTTGATTATCACTGAATAGATATTTTATGATGATATACATGATATTTTCTGGCACTTAAAGATCAGTTTTCATTTCCACACTTTAACATTTTTTTAGCAAGAGCATACATCTAAAAATAGCTTCAACACGGTGGTGCAGTATTATTTTGAGTTCAAACTTTGCATCTAAGAGGTAAATGGCCATCATGCACTACTTTCATTTTTTGTCGCTTCAAATTTCAATCTCTTTTTGATTTTCGCTCCATTTATATCTCCATTCTATTTTCTATCTCTATTCCATTTTTGATCTGTATTCAATATTTAGCTCCTCAGATTTTTATAAGGCCAATGGTATGGTCATGCAGTCTGGCATTTGTCAGTCGTCCATTGTCTGTTAACTTACACATTTTTTACTTCTCCCCCTTCAAATATGGGCGTGGCAGGGTGTTCACTGTGAAATGTTCTTTCCCCTATCGCAAGGGAACCAGTAATGCTATGAAGCTCTTTTAGTTATGTAGTAGTAGGATGAATAAGTTTTATGCTAAATTTCATGTCTTTAGCATCAATGATAATTACAATGAGCTTTTTTTCCATCTCTGTTCCTCTTACTTTCTCTATTCCATTTCCATCTCCTTTTCCATCTTCCATCTGTTCCATCTTCCATCTCTGTTCCATTTTCCATCTCTATTCCATTTTCCATCTCTATTCAATTTTCCATCTCTATTCCACTTACCTTCTCTATTCTTTTTTCCTTCTCTATTCAATTTTCCTTCTATTTTCCATCTCTATTATATTTTTCTTCTTTGTTCCATTTTCCATCTCTATTCCACTTACCTGCTCTCTTCCGTTTTCCTTTTCTATTACATTTTCATCTCTATTCTTTTTATACCCCCGCCTTACAGCGTAAGCGGGGGTATATAGCGTTCATTCTGTCTGTCTGTCTGTCCGTCTATCCGTCCGTCACAAATCTTTGTCCGGAGCATATCTCCTAAACTATACATGCTAGCTTCACCAAACTTCATACACTTATCAACCATGATCCTTAGATGTGCCTTTTGAGGGTTAGACCAACAAATGATTTTTATTTTTTGCAGTTTCCATGGAAACATGACTAAAACAGTGACTCTATGACCAAGTCCTTTGTCCGGAGCATATCTCCTAAACTATACATGCTAGCTTCACCAAACTTCATACACTTATCAACCATGATCCCTAGATGTGCCTTTTGAGGGTTAGACCAACAAATGGTTTTTATTTTTTGCAGTTTCCATGGAAACATGACTAAAACAGTGACTCTATGACCAAGTCCTTTGTCCGGAGCATATCTCCTAAACTATACATGCTAGCTTCAACAAACTTCATACACTTATCAACCATGATCCCTAGATGTGCCTTTTGAGGGTTAGACCACCAAATGATTTTTATTTTTTGCGGTTTCCATGGAAACATGACTAAAACAGTGACTCTATGACCAAGTCCTTTGTCCGGAGCATATCTCCTAAACTATACATGCTAGCTTCAACAAACTTCATACACTTATCAACCATGATCCCTAGATGTGCCTTTTGAGGGTTAGACCACCAAATGATTTTTATTTTTTGAGGTTTCCATGGAAACATGACTAAAACAGTGACTCTATGACCAAGTCCTTTGTCCGGAGCATTTATCCTAAACTATACATGCTATCTTCATCAAACTTCATACACTTATAAAACATGATCCCTAGATGTGATTTTGAGGGTTAGACCAACAAATGATTTTTATTTTTTGCGGTTTCCATGGAAACATGACTTAAACAGTGACAAAGTCCTTTGTACGGAGTATATCTTCATAACTATACATGCTATCTTTACCAAACTTCATACACTTATCAACCATGATCCATTGATGTGCCTTTTGAGGGTTAGACCAACAAATGATTTTTATTTTTTTTGCGCTTTCCATGGAAACATGACTAAAACAGTGAATTTATGACTAAGTCCTTTGTCCGGAGTATATCTTCTAAACCATACATGCTATCATCACCAAACTTCATACACTTATCCATATTGGTGCGTCTCTTGAGAGTAAGACCAAAAAATTATTTTTATTTTGTGCGTTATACATGGAAACGTTACTAAAACAATGACTATCTGACAAAGTGCTTTTTCCTGAGCATATCTCCTAAACTATACATGCTAGCTTCAACAAACTTAATACACTTATCAACCATGATCCCTAAGTGAGCTTTTTGAGGGTAAGACCAACAAAGAAAGCCAGACTATAGTTTGAAGCGGGGGTATGTGAGCTGTGCTCACTTCTTTACTTGTTTCCTTCTCTATTCCATTTTCCTTCTTTATTCCGCTTACCTTCTGGAATGCGTTTAGAAAGGCACCATAATCAACTAGATAAAAGTATGAGTTCTGTGTAGGATTTCTAATAAGGAACTTTTTCTGCTTTGTAATACTCATCCTCCTGAATGTATTGAGATCAAACCTTATCCTCCTGCATGATTTTGTATGATCACAGATCTTGTTTAGAACAATGTACCATTTACATACTTAAAAAAATAACATTGTATATTTAGCCTCGCACAATTTAAAATATTCCTGTTGTATGATTTGTCATCCTAGATAAGCCACATAAAAGCAGGATCGAGCTGCACCATTTATGTGTCACACAGACATTTTAAGCATCAACTTTCAAATATTTATCCAATACATTAACAGAAAAACAGATTCAACATATGGTTCTTCTACAATCATCCTTGATTAGCCATAAAGAAGCAATATAGCTCTCTTATTAACCTTTTAGCTCATATATGCACAACGAATAAACTCACATTTTAAACATGAATTTTCAAATATTTATCCATACATTAATACATTAAGTCCTTGGTCCCCTTTCTAAGCTGAATCTTTACATTTGGGGAAAGAGAAAAAGTTAATCTACTAATGGTGAAGAACTACCATCATAACTGTTAAATTTTGAAAGAAAATTGTTTCCAACTGAATAAAACAAAAAATCTTGGTTCTTTCTCCTAACTAAATCTTAACGGATAGGGGAGAGGGTGAGTTGTCTTTGTCTTAAGATTGTTGGATGCTGGAGAAGATGCATGGAGCATTAACATTGTTTTATCAAACAAAGCCAGCAGAATTCTCTTTTGGTTTTTAAAATCAATCATAGATTGTTTTCTCTCTTTCCATTCAAATTGTGAATCTTGTTCAACGTTATTGCTTTATTTTTTGCAAGCCTTACTTTAACAAGCATCAAATAGAAAGTGTTATTGCATGAAACACGCTATGGATTCATTCTCAATTACCTCACAACATGAACGATGGAGAGGCAGTAATCCAAGAAATGAGAAGAATATTTTGGTTTGAAATTAATGCTTCTTTTCTTTGGCAAAAATGTACGGGGTCAACAACATCCAGCTGAAAGGACTAGCTGATTAAGTGATAGGCATTACTACAATATTAAAAAGTCATTACTGTCTCGTTAGAGAAGCTGTTTTAAGATAATTGGCCAGTCATCTCTTAATTAGTTCAGGGGAAGAATTGTCTTTGGCACGCTCATCTGTTGATTGCTTGGAGGCCTGAATTGTTTTACCTCCATATTAATTAAATGATGATTAGCTTGAGTATTCTATTCAGACATGTTTGATCACAAAATGTGGTTATCTAAATAAATATATTTGTTGATGAACCCTTCAACTTCATTCATCAAACTCAAATTATGGAAATCTATGTGAATGCTTCCGAAAGCCATTAACTTAACTCTCAAGTTGCTGAATATTATTTTGACCAGTTTTGCCCCCAGCACCTGCCTTGCCACTGTTAATTCTTCACCATTTACATGTTAATTTTTTTTCTAATATAAAGGTAAAGTTGCCTCGATGTTTGCAGGTATATATATATCTATCTTAGGAGAAAAGATTTATTGGTGAAACAATGAAAATATAAAAGTCTTGGAAAAACTGATTTCAGCATGATAATTTCATTTGAATGAATCTGTTTCAGTGAGGTTTCAGATAGTCCAAAATCAAGTCTTTGCGTTATGCTGTTCTGTTTTGGCACTGTGTCATGTTTTCAAAATTTCTGCAACATCAATGTTAAGAGACATAAAGAGTCATAGAAATAAGACATTGTCTCTTTCTACGCCTTCGGTGTCTTACCTGCCATGTTTTTCTACTTCACAAGACAAGAAAAAATTGTCATTGTGTCCATCTTTCAGTGTCACAGATGTCACAACAAGATAGGCAAAGAGATGTAGAAATTGCTAAATAAGGTGTATATATATAATTTTTTTTATTAAAGAACATTATTTCTGTTGGCCTATAATTTTAAAAAAGTATTAAGACAAATTCAAAAGTCTGAGATAGAGAATTGAACTTTGTCTCCATGAAGTCTCAAATTGTTAGAAATCACAGTTGGGAAAGATATTGAGATGAGTTCTTTATGGAGATGAAATTAGCTGATTTACGAGACAAGCATCGTGTCTCAGTTTCTGTTTTCTGATTATTTATACAACTTACTGGCTGTAACAAATCGGTTGTCCCTTAGTGTTGGATTGGAGCAAACATAGGAGAGACTTTGATGTCTCTTTGTCTTTGAGACAGATTAATGAGACACTGTGTCTCTGTGTGAACTTTGAAGTTTGTAAATACATACTTGAGATGAAGTAAGTATTTGTTGTTTCTTTGAGCTTGTGGACAAACTTACTCCTTGCAAGAAGAAGAAAACAGGCAGTGGAACATTGTGATTGTATCTCCTACAGAAGAAGGACAAGAGTATCCCGATGTGTGTGCTAAGTATGAACTACCAAGTGGCAGTTATGGAGACATGGTCTTCTATCTCACATGAACTGGGAATCAGACCCTCGATGCAAATGTCTCTCTTTTCTTTGGACCAGTAAAAATCAGTGTCTCATTTTTTAACAGTCTTTTTGAAACAAGATAAAACTTTGAAGCAACACTTCCTACACAAAGAAAGGATAGACATGCAAGACCATCTGAAAATTTCTTCAATACATCTCCAAATATTTTTCAGTCTCTCTGGTTAGAGGAAAACAGATTTAAGGCTGACACTAAGAAATGAAAGAGTCGGCCAGTGAGGCACTATTCTCAAATATCTCGAAGAATTTTAGACAAAAAGCGTCTCTCTGTACTCTGTCTCTGTTTCTCTGTCTCTCTGTCTCAGTGTCTCAGTGTCTCCCACTGCTTACAACTGGAGCAGGATCAAGTTGGAGACAAGCAGTGATGTCAGCAGTCACTGGTATCTATTGATTGGAGGAGCAGGACACCAATCAAGCAGGGGAGATGGCAGCAGCCTATGTAAGTACTGAACTCTACTGGTATCCAGTGATTGAGGAAGAGAGTTACTGATATCGGCAACAAGCAGCCGAGCCCAAGAGTGCCACTCAGGGACACCTACCTGGATGTCTCTGCTTCTCCTCCCGCTAGCGACTGTGACACTGCTACTACTGCCGTGCTGCCACAAGACTGGCTAGTTCCACAGCGCTCGATAGACACCACTGACGAGAGAGGGAGGGAGCATAGCATGGATATGATGCAGGACTAGTCTGCTTGCCTACTGTATGTACTCCTGCCTATCTGCCTGCCTGCCTGCCTGCCTGCCACCTGACTGAGTGACTAACTGACACAGGATGATGGAGTCCCCACTCTGAGTAGTAGAGAGAGTTGAGAGGGATAATCCTGACACTCCCCAGTCGAGGCTGCTGTCACTGTCACCATGGACTGACTCCAGGCTTGTGTCAGCTGTTGCGATGTCGCTGTCTCACTGACATTGTCGTCACTGTTGATGAATCCTCCTGATTAGTTTCCCTTCTAATTTGGGCACCCTAGCGATGTAGAAAAGCCCTGTGACACTGGCTCAGACTGACTGTGAGGAGAATCTAGTTTGACATCAACTGGATGTGAATGATGGATGGACAAGAGGATAGGATCTCAATGGGGACCTGTAACTAAGAGTGTTATTCTGTGAGAATTGCGGCAGTGCATGGTGTGGGTTCCCTTCCACTGTCGTCCATGTCGCACAAGTGTTGACACATAGCTTCGTTTGTTGGATTACGGATGTACACAGGCTTCAAGAGGGAGCAAGCAGTCGCTCTGCAGTGAGACTGGACTACCTTGACCACTGATGCCAACATCAAATGGTCTCCTTGCTTGAGCCAACTCTGCCATGGGTAATATTTACACCACGGTTCAACTTGGAGGAGGTATTTCATACACAGTGTTTTTTATTAAGTTTTTTATGTTGCCTACAAAAAAAACAATGAAATTGATAGCTGTCTAATAAATGTTAAAGTTGTCTTTGTTATGTTATAGCAATTCTGTTCTGTTTTTGTCATATTGGTTAGTTTTGTTCACAGATTAGACAGACATTTATAACGAAATTGACTCTACTCAAAGAGCTACACATGATATTCCTCGGAGATCCGATCGTGTGATGATTGATTGACTCAACATCAAAATCAAGTTCTGTGGTGGATAGACTCACCGGCCATGTTGTTTAGACCCTTAGATACACAGACCCTCCTAGACTTGGCTCAATCAATCAATTAAGGAACTCGACATAGAGAGTAAACAATGATCACCGCATCGCCTAATTTGTCACTTGTATGTCTCTTACAAGGTGCGAGCATGCCAACAATAGATGATAATCACATAAAATTTGTCACTGCTCTGTCTTTAACAACGTGCAGGCACACTAGCAATTGGTTTTAATCATGCAAAGTTTGTCTCTTCTATATCTTTTAAAAGATATAAAGTCACCATCCAGTTACATATTGTGTAAAATTTAGCATTCTATATCCCAAGCATAACAAAACCAAGACAAATACAAGCAACAGAAAATATATCATGTAAAAAAATGAAAAATATCATATCCACTGCATTAAAGACATACAAGCCTTAGAAAATATATCATGTAGGACTTGTCATCCTATATACGTGTTTTTATTTTAAGGTTTTTATTTTAAGGTTTTTATTTTAAGTTTTCTTTGTTTCTTCTGATTTGTCATCTTATTTCCTGTCTAATCTCTGAGCACATTATCTCTGCCTCCATCTCTAGATGAGTTTGTTTACTCTGTGTTGTACGTACATATAAAGGTAATATGTAGGTATTAGGTAGACGTGAGAAGCACGTAATGTCCTGCATGCTTCCCTACCCTTCGTAGTTAAGCCGGCCCCAACAGAGGTATTCCAATGGTATTTTAGTTAAGTTTATGAATTGAAATGGTATATGTGGGAAACCTGATCATTTTTAGGTCATGGTATTCCTATTCTTAGTGGAGGAACGGTTAGGCAGATGTATATCAAACTTGATTTTAATTGAATTGATAAGTTGAAGGTTTTATCTGAAATGGTTTACAAACCATCTGATGTCGCTGCTGTTAGTATAGAGAAACATCTTACCAGATCTATTTCAAACTAAGTCAGATTTTGATTGGATTCAAGAATTAAAAGATTTTATCTGCAAATCACAATCCAAAACAGCAGATATTTTAATAATGATGTATGAAGGAGAAAAAGACTTTTAAATCTATCCTATAATTTCGTTAACTAAATCGGTATTCCAGTTTATATGTATGTATGACTGTCATGTGATTTTCATGTACACATTCTGGTGTTATCTTGAATATGTAAAATAGAAGAAACTATCATACAATTTAGTATTCTTAATGAAAAACAGGGACTCTATGTTCTTACTTCAAGAAAATTAATCATAATTGTTCAAAGGCAGAAATTTGCATACAAACATTAGAGTTCCAGGGAGGGTTACTCATTAAAACATAATATAATGTAATTTTCCTTTTTGGAAAAATGCTTCCTCTCACTTGTTATGTATATAAATCTTTTACACTTATGGAATAATTTTTCACACTTTGAATGATGAATTGATTACTTCATAAACCATCCTGAGCAGCCAACTCATGGAAATAAAAGTCATTTTTCTAAAGATATAACTAATGAAGTCTGTGAAGGCATTGTGTCATGTTTTCTTGGGGAAATAAAAAATTCTCATGAAAAATTAAAAATGCATGTTACCAATGGCAGGTCAATCTTTTGTAATCAATAAAAGATGGCTTCAAATAGGCTTATCCAGTTTGGTTAAGCTATGTAAAACCATTTCCCTTCTTGAATATCAAGATTAAATAGTGTTCACACAAAAATGGTGGCATGTAATTTTCACTTTTCAAATTATTTTACAACTGCAGATAGTAAGAGAGGTTTTACCCTCTTAAGAAAGTGTATTTTGTACACACATGGAAGAATTTGAATAAATAACACATCATCAACATGCTCAAATGTCTTGAAGTAGCTCTGGAATAATTGGTACCAACATTATACAAGTTTCACCCACACTAATTATGTGAAACTGCCTTGTAATAAAGGGTAAATATCCCTAGATTAAAACTTAGACATGTGCTGAATCTTAGGATATTAAAAGCATGGCTAATTAAAGTTGGTATTGAATTTCAAACTTTCAATTCATGCTTGCCTAAAGTTTAAGCCACAATTCTACTTGAGAATTTTATATTTTGATTATAAATCCATCAGGTATAAAAATGTAGGAATTTTTTTCCCAAGTAAATTTTTAGAAAATCAGAATTGCCTCATACTGTATTGAAAAAGGAAATTGTTTAACTTATCTTGTGTTTAACTTATCTTGTGTTTAACTTATCTTGTGTTTAACTTATCTTGTGTTTAACTTATCTTGTGTTAAAACTTATCTTGTGTTTAACTTATCTTGTGTTAAAACTTATGCCAGAAATATAAAAAAACCTTTGAATTAAAATCTGAATTTTCAAAAAATATCTAATCCTCTTTGGAAAAATAAAAAAAGTTTTTGTGAAAGATTAAAAGTCCTGATTATGTGGAAGTCTGAGATAACCTCCTTGTTTCCAACTTTTCAGATAACATATTCTGATGTATACAAAATATCCTCCTCAGGTAGATAGACTTGACATTTTATTTCACATATTCATACATACATCCCTTTGTGGTGAAACATCACATGCAGTACATTAACTTGCCAAGCTAACCTTACTTTTGTTTCGAGTAGGAAGTTTTATTTTACTAATCCCAATTCCTTCAACCATGTTTACAGAAACCAACAATGCATAGTCTTGCCGCAGAATGAAAGTTTGAAATGTAGATAAATATTTGCAACTGATATGTACATCTTGGTTAAAAATTCTAAAAATAGTGATTCTAAACCTGAAATTTTAAAACAAATATTTTTGTCATGTTTTGGTTAACAATTTAATTGATTGATTGATCTACTGATAAAATTAATTTTACTATTGTATTTATTAAAAACAAACATAGAAAAAAGTATGAGCTGTTCAATGTTAGGTTGGAAGATATAAAAGAATGAAACCATTTAGAAGAAATTGTAATTTCTGTGCTAAAATGAAAAATAACAGGCAGAAGCCTTAACATTAACATTCATATGATGATCGATAGACACAAGATAATGATAGTTATAGAATTATTTATAAATGTCTGTGTTATATATATATACACAAGATTCTGTTTTGAATATTATGGCTTGTCTCTGAAAAAGCTGAATCAATTATGTTGAAATGTTTAATTGACTATCATAGAATTCTATGAATTCTTTTTTAAATCACTTTATATTCAATATTAAAAAATCATATGAATTAATTTAATCTGTTTCACCATTGTTTATACTTGGATTGTGGTTGTGAGAGATTATAAGACTGGTAGATGGTACATGTATACCAGACCATAGCTCTACAACATTGTATCACATTACTTACATTCAAGCACACCTATCTATACACCTATCTACATAGGTAGAACAGGTAACACCGGCACTCACCTTTAACATTAGAAAGCAGAAGGTGAAAGTAGCACAGAGGCTATTGCTGTACCTATCTTTTACTTATCTCTGGTATCGGTGAACACAGGAAATATCAAATGCATACTGGGTGGTGTGTCAAGACGCTTTTGAGATGGTTACGTTGATAGGTCGCGAAGGACATAAATTCATTTGCTTTTAGATGTAATGTAAATTTATGATTTTGAATTGATTTTAACTTTATATTTCATTTCTAAGATTGTACATGTATTTCGTCTTTGAAAAAATCACTTGCACAAAAATGTATTTAGTCTATTCATATAAAGTCTATTTGTGAAACTTATCCATATTACATTTATGATATTTAACATGTTATGGTCAATAGCAATCCTACACATATGATGGGAATGTTTTAAAATAATTCCAATATAGTTAAAATATGATTTCTTGTACAAACTGTTGATTTTAATGAATTCCAGAATTACTATCAACATTATAAAAGCAATCAATGCCATCTGTTACATCTGTTGTAATTATTCCATGTGTTTCTCTGGGCCGTGCTCCCAGACTATTTGACTTTACAGTACTTATACTAGATAAAGTTAAGGACCACATTATTCCTCAATATTAGAGTTTTAGATGTCTAATTTTGTTTAATGGAGCTTTAAACCTTTTTGTTAATAGGCATCTCTAAGGAGATAGAAACAAATCAAAGTTAAAGGAAAATAAATTATATATTCATCATCATGTTTTCGCCTTTATTCTTGAACTTTATGAAGATATAAGCACTGTATCTGCAATTCTGTGATCACTCAGGGCTAACACTATGGGTTCCCACCCTTACACAAACCCTAACACAAACCCTAACACAAACACAAACTCCAACCAAAACACAAACACAAATCCTAACCCTAACCCCAAACCAAACCCATATAGAAGGACTAACATAGAAAGAAGGGCCAAACTGGTTGGACCAAAAAATTAGTCTTTGGCATGCATTACCAATCATGGTTCAAATTATTTTCTTTCATTGATCTCATGCAAGTTATACCTGCTTTGGCAAAGAAAATTCGTACAACAATGATTGATAAAACATCATGTTAAAAAAATTAAATCAGTTTTATTTAATTATTCTTTTTATCACCACCTATAACAAAGACAAAGTGATTCTTGTTTTAAAAAAACGGTTTTGCTGATGTATGTAACTTGTTAATTCTGAAGTGTCTTTACTGAATGTTAGATGAGGATGATGCAAATACAAGCATTTCAAGACTTCACCAGTCTACCTTCTGGAATTAATTCTTATATTCAGACTGACCAAGGAACGGCTGTTTAGAGCGTATTGACAGACCTGAATGCAAATTTCAATTGTTTAGTGACAAAACCATTGAGTTAGAAACGGAAACATTGTTCTGGAAATTAATCTGACCTGCTGGGCTCGTTAGCGCGGTGAAGTTGTGGCTGACTGGACTACCTATAGGAGAGGAGAAGTATTTAGGTTAACATCGATGGATTTTTATGGATTTAATTATTTGCAGTTCTCCCCGAGGAGTAGAAAACATTGAGAGGGTTTATCCGGGATTAACAATTTACTGGATTGGAGGCTGGAGCTTTGTCTAGAATCAATGGCTGTATTTAGTGGAAACATTTATTCTGTGGCAATCACAAAATAGAACCAATATCTGGGTGTTTGGCTTAAAGTGTCTCATATTTCTCAATGTCAATATTCATGTTAACCTTGGTAGTCTTTCTTGCATCTGGTTAAGTTTATACATATTTCACATTGTTGATCTTTTGTTTCATTGAAAAGTGAGTGATAATTTCATAAAGCCTTTTAGATGAGAGGTGCATAATTTATGAAGTTCAGTATATTTAGAAAATGATACATGTACACTGTAGGTTGGTGAGCCGGTCATGTGACTGTAATTCTGAAGTAGTTAGAAGCAACAGAATGCGAGGAACCTCATTAAGGGAGAACCATGTCACCCGAGATGTAGTAATAACAGACTAAAATTCAATAAATTTTGATAAATTTGATTTCTTGAAATGACACTTGGAATAAACAACTTCTGGGAATGTTCAAAGTTCATACAAACTCATGTCATAAATTGTGTTATGTTTTCGATACACAAATGTTTTTTATGAAAATTATGTCCAAATTGAATTTTGTTTTCAAGTCTGCAATCTGTTGCTCCATTTTTTCTCTCTTTTTCTTGCATGCCTATTTCTAATTTTTGAAATTGAATTTTGAACTGATGTCTTTTTTTAATTCATTTTAGATTTGAAGTATCATATGTGTTACTGAAATTACAATTTGTTTGATATGTATTGATATTACCAAAATGTTTGCAGTATAAACCATTCAACTACCAACATTTTGTTTCAGTTTGTGTGAGTAAATCTTATGCTAGAATTGATTGCAGGATGTCAAATCGTTGATTAACTATAGAATTTATGTAAATGTGAAAGTGTGTGCTATGATATTTTATGGAACTTTGTGCTGCATTATTTTGACATTCATTAAAAGTTAGACTATTTAAACCTATAACTATAAACTAAATACTTTTTCATCATACATATTCTCTTCAACATTCTGATTTTATTTTCACAATAAAGTAGGAACTAATGTTCTGTTTGTGATCTTAATAAGAGAAAAACCAACACATTTTGTTTACCATACATATGAATGCCTTTTACATTTATTACATATCAACAGCTTTTTTTATATTGCTTTGTCATTTTATTGTGTACAATCAAAGTATTAATTGGACACCACATGACATGGAAAGGTTTTCAATGAAAGATACAGGTACTGATCTTGTCAGTAAAATTGTTGACTTTATGACGTGATTATTTACAGGAAAAAGATCTATAGTTTTAAGAATTAACCTTCATTTGAAAGTTGTTTTCCTGCATTTTACATGAAATATTCTTGATATGCTATATTTGTAGGGCAAAATTCTAGCGTTTCAAATACAATTCTTTTAAAACTGCATCCCTGCAAAAATCACTAAATATAATTGTTCTGATGAAATAAAATATCAAGAATGGAATGAAGACCATTAAAAAGAAGGAAATAATTGATGACTAATCCATCAAGAATCTGTGAAGGCCTGCCACATTCCTTCTTTTTGTAAAAAACACATATTACGACAAAAAAGATAGCAAATTGGTTGATATTGCAAAATTAATGACAATACATCAACTATAATTGATCTCATCTTAACCGCTGCTCACGCCAGAGCTAAGTTAAACATATTTTTTGGTTGACATCAATCACTTTGTCTGGGGAATATTCATGATTTGTGTAAATAATTTCTTGTGCTCGGCTGGACTCCCTGGTGCTGTCAGGAAGCGGTCCTGTTAATGAAGCACTGAGGACCAATGTGGCTTTCAGTAGATAATCAGAAGACGTGAAGATGAAAATGGGACATAAATCTTTTCCTACACAGATTCATCCAGTGTCGCCTCACATGACTCAATCAATTATTAAAAGAGTTGTAGCATCCAGAGATCCAGATCCAGCTTCAGGCCTCCCACTGGATGGGACATTAATCTTCTGTTGAAGACAGGTATCCTCACCGGTCTATTCAGCAGCTTGTCTCTCAGAAATTTTATGTGTTTTTTACCTTAATCGCAAAGAGATTTTAATCATCTCGGTACCAAAATTATGTGATATATTTGTTTGAACTGCCTTCAAAGAAGAAAGGTTTATCAACCTTTTCACAAGATTTGAAGTTTAACATTTTTACACCTGTATGTCAGAAAGATGTTTACCATCTTTTCACCAAAATGATGTGATATATGTAGAATGTGATTAAAAGAGGTTGAATATTTCTGAAAGGTTTTCTTTTTCGCTTAATGTTCTAATCATTAAAACCACAAACTTTGTAAAAATTAATACATGGATGGAAAACAGTGTTTTTGTCACTTTGATACAAAATTATTTTTTCAACATAGCTGACTTCCATCTGTTGATATGTCACATGGAAAAACTGTTAAAGCATTTTATGATTTTCGTGAGATTGACCACATTGAAATTTTTTAAATATCTTTACAAAAAATGATTTTTTTCTATAAAATTTCAAAATACATTTACCAGAATTGCCTGGAGGCCTTTTGGTTTGTTGTACATGGTTTGGTTATCCCTGTAAGGCAATTTGGCCATCAGAAATGGACAGAGTATACAAGGTTGTCAGCGAGGGATTGGTTCAAAAACAAGGAAAACTTGCATCTCATATTGCACTCCAATGAACTGTTATTCAACTCCTGTAAGCTGTATCTGACCGACCGGGATAAACGAGACACTAAGTCTGGAACTGGTGTAAGTGCTGCTCGTATTTAGCTCGGTGCCGGAGCCTTGGAGAAAGGTGGTTAAATATTGATGATATTGCCCATCGAAGGTGTTACAGCCTGACTAGGCCGTGTTTGATGCCGGCATCCTTCCTGAGCCATCAGTGACGCCATGACTTTATATTAAATCTAATAGCCCCCCTGGGACAATCAAAGTCCTCTTGGGCTCCTCAAACTCATTGGCACAGCTTTAGATAAATGTCATTATAGCCGGTCTGACCATGATACCACACCTTCACCCATAACTGGGCTATACTGGGCGGCAATTAAATCTTAAAATACACGGGATGTTTTGATGGTCTAATGAGGAAATTTAAAGATGGTCTTTTGATGTTGTTGCGTGTTGCTTGATGTAGAAGTATTCAGACAATCAAATATAACTGAAAATTAATGCTAAGAAAGCAGTAATTATTAACTATAATTTATAAAATTTTGATTAAGATAAAATCTGTTGATGAAGAAAATACTTTTAATAATTAAACTGAACTCTTTGAAACATTATCATGAAATGAAATGACATGAAATAGAGTCAATGATAAGATTTGATAAGATTCAAGTATTTCTATCCCTCCAAGAGATCAGTTTCATTTAAATATCAGATATTTACTCCTTTTTCTTAAATGTTTCTGAAATGGATCTCTTTCAAGATTGACCAATTTCTATTTAGCAGAAAAAGTAATTGCGTTCTCCATGGAATTGGAACTGTGGTAAAAGGCTGTGAGAAAATGTGAAAAGATATTTACTCACTTATCAAGATTTCAAAAACACTTTCAGTTTGAGTTTGAGCAATTGAATGTTTTAATGATTTATTTATTTTGTCATGTTGAAATTATGGATTATTAGTCCTGAAGAGATATATGTTATATGTTGGTGACAAATGAACGGTGAAATTTGACACTGCTTATGTATTTTAGGGGTAAAGAGTGGTAAATCATTAATTGCTTCAGTAGAATTTGATATAGAAAACACCCCAATAAGAACCTTTACACTTTTGGGCACAAAAAATGCTAAAAATAAATTTTAAAAAACAACTCATGCTTTACTTAATGTTTTCTCTGAAACAAGAATTGATTATATTATTTTCTGAAAATTTCTATAATTTTCCTTTTGCCATGTTCATCGATATCTATCTTACAAATTTATTATAAATACTGTTGAGTATATTTCACTGAAAGCTAGTTAACAGATTAATGTTAGTTATACCAGTTGCTTTGAATATGGTTAAGTATGATTTTTCTACAGAAAATACTCTGAGTCTTGTCTTAAAGGGCCTGTTCTGTTGACGGCAAAGGAAATTTGCCATTTTTTTTTTCATGCTGTTTTTCACTAATTATACAATTGAAGAATGATAAGATATATAATTTTGATTGGTTATCTATAAATTTACAAATATTCAATCATTCATCAACAATGTGTCACATTTCCATATACTTGTAGTTCGTGCAAATCACTTTACTAAGCTTTTGAATAAACTGTGATTAGTGTTTGTTTATATTTGTCAATTGAAAAACATTAAAGTATGACCCTTAGTAACGTATGTATCAACTTGATTATAGTCGTAGGGGGAAGGAGGAACCCTCATAACCAGAGATGTCCGTTCCGCAAAGATTTGTTCATGTTTTGGCTCTTAGAGGGCCTAATCACTAATGTTTGACATCTCATAGGCTGTTGATTTACACTTTTAATGTTATTTTGTTATGACTAAGTGTTCGATACTCATTAAAAATAATATGATATAAATTCCTGTAAATAGATAAATAGGAATGTCCTTTTCCTGAAAGCTACCCTTAAAGAACCGTCCCTTTAAGAGAGCCATGTAGCTATCGTTCGGTTCTTGTCCAGGGTTAAAAGGTCTGGATCCTGCAGATAGATTAGCTGGAAGTGCTCACTCCCTGCCTCTGACAGCAAATCAATCGGTTAGGAACGCGCCCTTAACTGACCAACCGTATTCTTCATGTTCTACGCTGACCAGTTCAGTTCACTCCAAGTCCTGTCAGGTGGACACTGGCCATCAGTTCACTCCTAACATTTTTAAATAGACCTGTCACGTGGTCAGCATGCAGCTAACGGAAACTCTATCTGTTCTGTGAGCAAGTTTTTCTTGTCCCTGTTAGAGAATGATGTATGTTTTAAGTCATCTCTGTAATGATTGTCTGTAAGGCTATATTGATAAGCAAATAAATCTTAAGATATACATGATATTTTGATGGTATGTTTGGTGAAATTAAAAATTGATCTTTTGATGTTGTTGCGTGTTACTTGATGTCCTAATGATTATTATATTCCCGTGAATGAATCTAACATTTCAAGATGAAACAGACTTACTGGTAATAAATCTTCCAAATCTTATAGCCTATGTCCTGATGATCAGTATAGAATTTTAATGACATTATGACTATAAAAGAACTCTGCCTTGCACAATGACAAATTGTTCAGTCTGTGACATATTTGTCGATTAAATTGTACTTTTGTGACCTTTTCGGGAGCTTATAACTACATGACATCATTTTTTTTTAAAACTACCTTCATAAAGCTAGTAGTGGACAAGGATATATCATCAACCTGTACCTATCTTCAATAAAAACACTTTTTCTTTAGGTCTCAAATAAACCCAAATAACCTACCGAAGTCCACTGTTTTAATCCTCAATCTCCTCTCTTGGAATCCTAACCTACAATTGTCTTAATTAATTTACACCAATCCCTCCCTTCCCACTTGTCCTGATTCATATATCCACATTGGTCCTATTCTGAACACCCTAACCATCCACTCTCTCAATTACCTCGGTGTGTATCTCCTTTTTATATATAATCTTCTTCAAACCTCTGAAATCTTTGATTACCTCTTATTCTCCAGTTTTCAGTACTCTTTCCTTTTTTCATCCTGGACTCACATCACGTTTCATCACATTTCGTTTGTCATATCTGCAAAAAAGTTTGATTCTTTCAAACCCACTCTCGCTCATACAATCATAGATGAATCCCCACAATCCTACTGTGGGGAAGCTGAGTTACATGGCCAGTTCTACTGGTGTTTTCTGCATATATTCCTGGCTGGTACTATAGTTTATGATTAGGTATGGTAGTAATAGTGTCTTATGTATTCCTTTCTCTGTCTGTGAGGATTTGAATCTATCCAAGATCCTCAGTCTGTTGTAGTTGTGGTATGTCCACGTTATAGTGCCATTCGAGGCTGTTGACTAGGAGCACTCGGATTGGTTTGGGAGACTGAGTTGCTGGCCAAACGCTGTTCTACTCACTTTGTCCTAGTACTCACCATAGGACTAGTTCTGTATACAGAGCTGAAAGAGGTACTAAGAATTAAGTTGATAAGTTTATAGTTCAAAGTTAGGTAAGGTTTGATGGGATGGGTAGATCAATTCTTAGCGGGCAGGGTTGGATTTTATATCTTGTAAATTGTTTTAGAAAAGTTAATGCGTAACAAAGAAGCAGGTTATAATCATATCCATACAGTTCGTAATTTATTTTCGCAACATTTCAGAACAGCTAGAAAGGTTCTGGTAGCTTCATTTGTATAAAGTTTGCTGCTATTTATCATAGTTTAATGATCAATCCATGGTGAATTTATATAGTTTATATCTCTACTGGTGGTTTAATTTGTATAATGTTTGCGACTATTTACTTGTGACGTCATTCTGAAATGAGTTATCCGATGTTGACCCAAAGCACCAGTTTGGTTGAGGTTCACCTCTGTGGTTTCTCTTAGGTAGGTCGCTTATTCTTTTCTCACAAAATCAAAATCCTGGTATACCTCAGTTGTGACTGCATGGTGCTACTCTCGGCTGCAACGTGTGAATGAGATGAAGTCGCAGGGATCTCCGTATTCCTGACATGAACCTGTCACCTTTTGGTGAATATTGTTAAACCCTTTTTGTTAAATTTTTAAATAAACTTTATTGATTAAACCTTGTTTAGGTTTTTCATTCTCCTTCGGCTTTTTCTGGGAGGAATCTGAGAGCAATGGCGTGAGGTAGGAGGTCAAGGCACACAAGGCAAGGTCCAGTTTGACATAACTGACCACTGAACTATTACACAACCTTACTAAATCCCCCTCTCATCTCTTCCTTCTCTTCTGTCCCTTTCTCTCTCTCAATCCTATATCTCATATCCTCACTCTATCATTCGGCAACTTAAACCTGGAATAATACAGAGTGTTTTCTCTTCCCTTCCGTAAAAGATTACAATAATCTCTCTTTGAGTATCAGGAACTGTGGTCTATTTAACCAAGGTTCGGGATTGTTTGCCCTGGTTTTGAGGCTGGTTTGATATGACTGTTGAACGTGCTACAGGATAAACAGCTATCAAGAGATACTCATAAAACATGTATTGATCAGCATGCTACAGTTATCATTCTTTCTCCCCGCCGCTGATGTCAATGTCTCCACTAGGTG
Source organism: Phorcus lineatus (assembly GCA_921293015.1). NCBI lineage: Eukaryota > Metazoa > Mollusca > Gastropoda > Trochida > Trochidae > Phorcus > Phorcus lineatus. Next base: position 663,046 of record OV121088.1, on the reverse strand, counting down.
GCAGCACTGATGCCGGGTGCCCATAATGTAATTGTCGTACTCATTGGGCTGAGCCTTTGATACCGTGGCAGTAAGTGCTAGCGAGGTGTGACAGTGTTTCATGAATCTCTAATATAGACGTTCAATTGACTCCCGGGCCATCAAATCGTCAACTTGTTTTCAGGGATATAATGGAATTGAAAATATCACTCATTCAGGGCGAGAGTAACTGCAAATTTTTAATCAAATAAATCTAACTCTCTCAAGACATTACTAGATTTACATGAATAATTGAGATCCAGGACAATATCTGGCTCGTCGGGAGATCAAGTGTCATCATATATTGATGATAAGACCATAGGAGCAAAGAGATCACCTTTGATAGAGTTAAAAAAATTATTTCCTCAAAAGGTACTTTTTGAATGGGTCTTTAGTGTTTTAATTGGATTTTTAGATTGTTTGGTTTCTCATTGTTCACAGTTTGAGAATTAATTGCAGGAAAAAGTTTTGATTTTAATCCTCAATTCCCTCAACATTAATTTCACTCTAAAAGGATGGATTTCAATGTATCCAACATCAATCAATCCACAACTTCAGAGCAAAACCACACTTTGAAGAAATGTTAGAGTCGTGGAAAGAAAGGATATTAAGCTCTTACAGTTCCACAATTCATAACTCTTGTTTCATTAGACATCTCTAATATGTGATTGTTGGGCTATAGAGCCATAGCAACATTGGTTCCGGAAACGTAACGACAAAACACATGGTTGCCCATCTCCGCACCAGGGTCGATCCTGCCGGCAGAATCTAATCAAGTCCAGGTCCCTAATTTGATTCCTCTGCCATTAGTTTTTTCTCTCTTGTCAAAATTGAGTCCTCTGATTCTATCAGCTGCTTATAAAGTGTCCGTCGCAATTTGCTCCGAGTAGAAATCAATAAAGAGCTACCTATATCGATTGTGAAACGACACATGCTTAACAATGACAGTTTAAAAGGTTTAATCTCATGTCCGTGGTATCCATGAGACAACTTTCTGTGTTTCCAAAGCTTCACAAATTTCTTTCATAATTGATATCGAAAAAACTTTTGATGACTAACATGTTTCTATGTAAGTCTCAAAGAGATAAGCGCTGCAGTGCAAGGTACAGAGTTCCGGATGATTGAGATTATCGATCGGTGTCACTGATCTTGTGCTTGAAGCTCTTGGATATGCTAACTAGTGATGTCATAGCAGGGCTGGCCTGATCACCAGGCAGTTTATGAGTGCTTCAATTTCTCGTTTTGGTTTTCTTGGGTTTGGTCAATTCTGTTGTTACTATACAGAATGTATATGAGGTTTCGAAGGCTGTCGAGTGATTGAGAAATTTTGAAATAGCCTAAATAATCATCTTTATCTTTTAAAAAGTCATTAGATTCTTAATTTTTGGTGTCTTTGTTCTTTTGTTATAATAGAATTATATGTTGTTGTTAATAGAGTTTTCCAGAGGATTATTCACATATTAACAATGAAGATCCAATTAGTCCTGAATTCTCAAAAGAGGTCATTTCATATAATAGACAAAGATAAGTTTGCTGTTTATATGATTTATTTAAAGGAATTCAAATCAATTCAATTCAATCTATTTTATGTTGCCATTGTTTGATATCTCCGATTGAATTGACTATACATTATACTGGTAAAAGCAACAGTAAAATTTGTGCAATCATTTCATATTTTCATTTTCTAACATTTAAGAGTTATGTACATTTGAGTATCGATCTTGTTCAATGAAAGTCATTTTTGTATATATAACTACATATTTATTCGTATAACGGTTATATTTGTAGATGTAACTGTCATATTTGTGGAAATAAGAGTTTTGTTGTAGCTGTTGGAGTCGTATTTGTAGATATACCGGTGGAAACTGTTGCCTCGGCCCTATGTTGGTGTATAGATGGTAATACGAAGTCAACGAACTGTTATCATGTTTGGTTTGGGGCCTACTTGTTGACTTTCAATCATTAAACTTGATTAACTCCCTTGAATCCGCCAGATGTAGGAGTATAAGCTGTATAGAGCTCGTATAATGATGCTACTGGAGCAATATCAAATGTTCAATTGCCTTAAAATGTTTTCATGGTAGGAATCGACTCTGAAACCTCTTGAATCTCGTTGACGGTGGATCAGGTCAGGTTGTGTCAGCTCCAAGAAACCAGGTTATGCTCAATCAAAACTTGTTTACTTCCTCCAGTGTATATATATGCACTGCCACATCGAGATCGATAGATTTGGTGTAGCTTTTCATTCAATATGTGGGAGTATTTTATAGAAAATTCAATTTTGTATAAATATATCTTTCTTATTTTGATATATACTAGAGTGTTATGATTCACATTTCCATTTTATATATATAGTTCTCGTGACACTGCTATCAAACTATTTGGTAAAGATGATCATTCAATCAAAGTGTAAAAGTTAATGAAATTTGTGTTTTTTATCTTTATTTTATTCATATTTTGAAAAATATTATTTTGCAAAAGTAAAATTCAGGAATATGGGAATCTGTAATTATTTTGTAAGATATTCTGTCTCAATATTTATTTTATGTTTTGATATTGTTTTGTGAAACTCCACTCTAAGAGCTATTAATATTACGAGACAACGTTTTTAAGTGAAATTGCTGGTGATTACACTGTTTGTTTGTTATGCAAACAACGTTTAACAAATATAGAACTTTTGGGTAAACATTAAGGTTCATTTGTAAAGTTTTAGAGACAACATTAATCCTAAATATTTGTTCAACCCTTGTTTGTGTTTTTGTCTTCTTTACAAACACAAACAAATGTCAAATGCTGGTATTTTCTTTATTGTAAAATCATTTAAACTAAGTTGTTTAAAAACACCACATGTTAACAGATAAAAACATGTTGTCCACCTCAGTGGGTTTGTAAAGCAAAATGTTTATCTTCAGAAAGATATTGATTATTTTCATAAACGTTATGTTAGATTGTGACAGATTGTACCATACTTGATCACTGAAGCATTAAAACACCATCAAACGAGGCAAGATGAGTAAATGATGCATTTCCTTTACTGGGTGTAACATACAGAACAGTCAGCGATCACAGGCTTCCACATTACTACTTGAATGGATGAAGATAAAACTATACAAAACTCTAATGGTGGAATCTGATTTTTGTTTTCAATTTTCAAAAGGAGAGTTCTTTTTGAAATCACGAAATACAAGTAAAATCATGTCGTGTTTAAAGTGATTATTAGTTTATGGGGGTTATTGTATTATTCAATTATGAAACTATCTAATTCAATTTAGTCAGGATGTTGTGATTACTAAAGTCTTGTGGAATAAACTGAATTTCAGCGCAATACCAACCACGGTTTGCTAGTTCCAGTCGATGCAGGTTTCCCCGCAATGCATAGCCACAATGGTGTTGCCGGCTTTCTCCCTGCAATAATACTAGCAGCCATGACATAAGTGAAATACTCTTGAAAGCTGTGATATACCCCAAAACTCCTCACCTGAAATTCATCAATGGCACAATGTCATCAGAAGTAGATTTCCATGTGTTTATTTAGAGTTGAACATTTCTTGCTATCTCATTAAATCATTAATTTAAGGACCAATCAGGAAGATGCAATGATGAATGTCTATGGTTAAAACCAGACAAGATGTTGTCCATCATGCAGTAACCTAGCTTGTAGTGGTGGTTAGGTTTATGCAACAATAAGTTTTCAACAATTTTCATTTGTTTTCTGTGCATGTTTTGATTATCTGAGTTTAAAGAAACATCAGGTACCCACTACAGAAAAGAATATTTCACATCATAGAAGGAGGTTTCGTGATTGATGTGGGTTTCTCTCCGAGATGGTAACACGTCCATCAAGTACCCATACAAACAGTTAACTAATCACGATACACAAATGCTGCCCATGCTGGAAGACTCAGGTTTCTTCTCTAAATGGCAGCGCAAACACACAAGCTGAATCCAGAGATAAGGGTTACTTAGTTGCTGTTGCCCAGTAGGCCGTCACCTCATTCACAGACATTGTTTAGCTCTAAGAGACTTTCTCTGACTCTTCTGGAACCAAATTGACTCCGTCTCTCTGTGATTCCATGATGGAGACAAAACCCGTTTGTGATTTCAGCAAATCATTTCTGGTTAATGAGCCTATGAGCAATTTGATATTTGTTGATGTAGAGAATGCCCTCTCTGTCTTGAAAAATCTCTTATTTCTTCTATGATTAAGAGGATACTTATATTTCACAGGGCTCATCACTACAAAGGGTCTTACTTAAAGCACCTCACATGTCATGACCAAGGTGAAAGGACCAACATCTTTCCTTTTTTTCTCCTTGGGAGTAATTAGCAACCAGCTGGCGGATGAAGCACATTATTGTTGTCCGTCAGATTGCTGTCACTCCAAACCAGAGTTCATGTCTGATGGTAAATTCTTCTTAAATTTATCCATATAACTAAAACCACTTTACTTGTTTAAATTTTGAAAATAAATTGTGGTTTCTTTAGAAAAGCAATCCATTCTTTGTAGAACTTCAGTCATTTTGTAATTCATTCTTTCGAACAAGAACCAGTCTGTGGTCAACACTGTACTGGACGTCGATCATTCTCATAACCAATGAATGTAGAACCATAATCTCACTTGGTTCCTGTTTCACGACTACAAGGACATATATACAAGCTGATAACTTCTCTGCCTGCAGAACTTGATCCTTCTGAATAAATCTACTTAAAGCTTTAGCTTTCGGCAGATGGGTATGTATATGATTAATAACGCAGAAAAGAAACTTTAAAACATTTTGTTCATCACTACATGTATATATGATATTTTAGTTCCTAACACATAAAAATGATTGTCACTTTGACTGCAGAGTTGCTCAGAATGTTGCATCGTATTTCAGATTGTATATATTGAAGCAGGAAGTTGTTATGGATCTTAATGGATGACTTCAAGTATTTGGTCTAGCTCTTCTGAATGTAAGCCATCATTAAAATGTTTAACATAAATTTTGAAAACTCTGTTACGTTTGTCTATTAAACTAAAAACTGTTTTCTCAGATTTTTTTTTAAAACATACCTTAGACAAAGCACTGTTTAGAAAGATTAACTGTACCTCCAATTCACATTATGAATTTGCCTTAGTGATTAATGATAATCTTGCTAATTTGTAAAAGCTGAGATAAAGCCACGTGTGTCACATCTTCCTACTGAACCAACTGTCATGTGACTCCATCTTTACAGCGCTAGACGTAAGACTATGTATGATATTTCAATCCAAACATCAGCAGGAAAACCAGAACCAGAAGTGTTCAGGTATCAGATGCAAGTATCAGCTTATTATTTCTCTATGCCAATCTCGGGAATCAGTATTTATTAATGTTTATTTTTGAACTCTTTCATATTTTAACTCTTTATCTTGTTTCCTTTCTATATTCAGGTTAGTCCAGAGAGTTGATTGTTATTGCAGTGAGCAGTTCTCTCAGTCTCAATAATTACTCCAGTTAGTATTATGTATATACTAAACTTAAAGTTATGGTACAATTATGTGAATTGTGGTAATAAACTGAGTTCATGTCGAGGGGAAGTTGGTGAGTTGGTCAGATGTTGTTATGGTACATGTTGGTGGTTTTGCTTCACTCTGAGGGTTCCAGCCAGAAACAGTTCAAGAATTTGTATTATTGCAGATATAGAGAATACTAAACGACGTCCTGTTTAATAACATATTTATGAAATGAGTGATTGCTTGGGTATTTAACGAGCGAAAGCAAGTTAGATACCAATACCATTCACGAGTTTCATTAAAATGTAATTATACGGGACTGAGTTTAGTATTTTATTTACTACTTGCTGAATTATTTCAAATATATGCGCCGCTAACATTGTGACAACATGCTTAATGATTGTGATGTGATGTGACGTCAATCAACACGCAATGTTATTACACAATTTGTAATAACTTCGTAGATTTATTAAACGGCGGTATCTTCAATGGGCAAGTAATAAAGTGTGATCTCAAATATGATAATGTTACTCTCCGAGTTACTCGCCTTTCTTCTTTTCCTTTATTTACATGAATATTCACCTTATTGTTGGTCATTATTGTGACATAGCAATTAAAGTTTATCAGCTTTTATCCACGAAATTTTTGTTGATGAGTTATATATTTGTCTGATGATCAACATGAATAAGACTTATAATAAGGTTCTCATTTGTTGCTTTGTTAATTGTGTACATGATACATCAATAGAATAATTAAAAGAATACTGTTACACATATTCAAAAGTATGGTTTTATGATTGACATTCATTTCTGTCAAACTGAGCTTACTGAATGAACACATGAGACCATTTGATCTGTCTCTGTAATTAGATTATATCATCTTGTTATACCAAAATGTTGTTACAAGTTCTAAATCAGTTATCTAAGTGATGAGGTTATACTGCCAAACAGTTAGCAATCATAAGCCATTACCAAACAGCAAATGCTGCCTCATGGCACCCCCTGGGCTGGTCTTTTCACTGCCTGTTTAAATACCAAATACTGTTAAACTGACAGAGAGTATGTTTCAATGATTTTAATCTGGCTTTAGTAAGTGCCAAGATATCTCGTGACCTGAGTTAAAATCACCACCCTAAACTTGCATTTTTATCTCTAATATGCCAAAATTATGATATTTTCTTTTTTCCACTTATAATTGGAAATTGGCCCTATAAATGTTAAGAATTTGAAATTATGTGTTCAAGTTACGTGTATATTAGTTAAATGAACTATTTAACACTATCAACCATTGTTTGTCTTTGTGTCTGCTGGTGTGCACCACTGTCCGATTTTCGATCACGACACCAACCTGTTTATTGGAACTATACTAAACTGATAAGCATTACAATACTGATTTTCTGAAACAACTCGATAAAATAACACCATTTATGAAGTTTGACATGTTTGACTCAAACAATTTAACATAACTTGTGCCCCTTTAAAGTTCCAAAGCATGATGTTATCTGCTGATGGGATACCACTAGCAAACATGGCAAGGCCAATCTAACTAACAACTGCTGTATGCATATGAACATGGCTGTTGTGTTGTGTTCCTTGCTCTGGTTGGGATGAAATTTGATAGAAGCTTCTCTAAATACCCACGACGAGGCTGGCGGCAAAGCTGAGATGTGCTGGTATCGACTGTGCTGGGAATGTGCCGTGGTCAGCTGCAGAAATCAATGGAAGGAGAGAGAAGCCACTTGTAGTCAGTCCCTTACATGGAGGGAACACTTGTACACCTCAAGATGTTCACTGCCTTTATCTGGGCAGCATGTTTGTTTCCTCCTATCATGATCCGTATGTGTCAACAGTTAAAGCAAGAAGTTGTTTTCATGGGCAAGGGTTGGTGATAGCAAGTCTATTTCATTTCAAAATTGAACTTGTCTTTATCTTGACTTGGGTTTTCAATAGGTTTAATCATGATCTGTATTTGTAATCAATTAATGCAGGAAGTTTTCTTGATGGTTGAGAGTTGTGGATAGCAGTAACAGTTGTAACATTGACTTCATCTGGATTTATGTTTGGAGTAGTTTCATGATCTGTATCCCAGCTGCAGGTATAGTGAACAGGCAAGTCATGAAGATAAAAATGGTTCAAAAGGTTGATGCAACTTGAGCAACTTCTCTTTGTCATGAATTGGATGTAGAATACAAACTTTTAATCAAAATTGGACATTTAATTGGCTATGTGAACAGAGGCATGATATTATTCAAGTTCCTTGCCAAAGGGTTTACAAATTTTGTCTTACTGTTGGATGGGCAATTGGCTCTTAAGCTTGCATAATATAATTAGCCATTAAACAGGTCACCCATCCAGCAATTAACTATGTATAATGTTGCTGAACATCACTGAAAGCAGTCAACTGAGTTATGAACAGAACCATATCATACCATGCAATAAGAGAAATTTCAGAGGAAGAGGAGGTTGTAAAAGCCTTTAAGATTGTCAGTGGCCAGATGCAACCAGGCAGATGATGAATACAGACGGATGGTTTGGGATCTGATCAGATATGTCGCCCATGTGAAGACTTTGAAGAAGATAGGGTCATTACAAAGAGTTACAAGGTTTTCCTTCATGTGTAAAGATATCAGCTCCCAGACAAAGCTCTGTGTTAACTTTGTCCTTGAGCTACATGTTGTCAGACCTTTATAAGGAAATTAGTAACAGAAACTCAACCTCCTGTCTTCTGATAGAAAATATATCAACATGATAAAAGTTGAAGATATCCATGGCTTACTACAGATATTTTTACTTTAATCGATGAGTGTTGATATATTTCATATACAAGACACAGAAGTGGGTTCTAAATATCATCAAAGGTTATTTTTCAGCATGTTCCCATGAAAAATTAAGATCTCTGAACACTGCGCTACCCTTTGACTTTAAATGTGGTGATGTCATAGCATTGTGACCTGGTTTGTTAATGATATGAAACCATTGTGATGTCATTACTTGATAACTAAAAACAATAGTGGTGCCGTGTGCTTGAAAAAGAAAGGGCATTGTTCAAAATCTACTGCCAAATTTCTCAGAGGCGATAACACTTGATCTCAGTTCACAAGCAATATCTTCCTGGGAACATAGTTTTGGATGATAAAATGTAAAGTGTCCAACAAGACCATTACAACTATAGAGTGATTGTGTGGGTTAGATCAGGTTCAGTTGGCTCACATTGTAACTGATAACACACATAAAGTGAGTGATAGGAATGGTTGTTGTAGAGAAATATCTACATCTGATTTCAGGCTGATAATGTCATTCAGAGGTGGTCCAGATATTCATGATACCAGCTTTATCCAATCCTGTCTGTTTGTCACACGTTATCGAGATTATACAGTGGATACTGTCACTCTGATGTGAAATGTAATAGTGAAACATGATGATAAAATTTTGAGTGTCTCTCCCACATGGTAGGGTGTCTGAAAGTTTGTCATAAGGTCTTATATGGCCGTTATCCATTTTTGATTTGAGATAATGTTGAGTCTGTTATGTGTAACAGTGTAGTAAATTATACTGATGATGATGATATAGAGAGATCTATCAGTTATCACCCTGTATGGCTTGTGGTTCCACGTTTATCTGTTTGTATGTATCAATTAAAAGTTAATCAAACATTTGACTTCTAATCAATTCCAAAAATTTTGAAATTCAAATTAGATTCCATACTGTAGTTGAAAGATATCGCTTTAATCTTATCAATAGGCCAACTGGCCTATGGCCATGTCTACAAAGAAATAGAGATTAATTAATATTTTTTCAAAATCATCAATTAAATATTTATCTCATTTTAAAAGATGTTATCTTTTATAGATGTAAAAATTGATTAAATATTGATTATAAGATAAATTTTTCTGTATGATAACAAACCAACCAAAGATATTCTTGATTTATCTAATTCAAATTTTGTGCATTAAGGATTCAAAGCCTAGGTAGATTTGTTTTAAAGTGTAAATTTTTTATTTCTTATGATATTATTCTTATCTTTATTTGAAGTGAAAATAGTGTTATTTTGAGCACATGTAATTCTCATTGCTCGGTATTCATTTAGTAACCCATCACCATGGCAACTGTAGGAATTACTGTAATGTAATATTCTAATGAAAGGTGACATTATTTCTAACGATGGAAATCAATGTTACTTTATATAGAACATGATCAGGTTTGTATCAAGTCAGTAAGAGTTGGAGTCTGATTACATGACTAAATAATGTATTGTAAAGTCCTTTTTCTTGAAAAAACTTTCAACAGCAAACTATTTATCCAATTGACATTTGTACATTGAATTAGCTTTGAAAGATTTTGAAAGGTTAATTGTATCAACAGAGGCCAAACTACCATAAGTTTGTTGTGGATGACCGAATAATGACATTGATTGATATAATATAACATGATATTTTCGTGTTAGGATTTTATTCCAAACAATGGTACTGCAATGGTTAAAAGCAAATTTGAGTTCATTAAAGGGAGACGATGGTTAAGTTATTTTTGTGTGGTAAACATTCTGCATCTGGTTTTCTGAGCACAAACAACATTCCAGCTTTCAACAGAGAAATAACATAATGAGTTGTTTTGCAGCGTAGCTAAAATCCTATTCATGTTTAACAAGGTCAAACTTTCTCATTTGGAGTTGATTATAGATGTATAATTATACGTCATAGGATGATCAGTGTAGCATCACTGTCTTCTTATATATTTCTATTTTTTGGTTGCATTTCTATTTTGCAGGATCACTGTCCATGTTGTTAGTTTACTTTCTTGATTTGATTTGTCCTATCTGCTAAATTAATAGATTCATCATTAAAATTTCTGTTGACTGATTTGCCTAAAGACATTAGGACAGTACACTGACTATCAATTCTACTTATTCAATGATCTGTGTTAATATCCTCCGGTAATTTCAACTTGAATATATGAACTGATCTGCATTGATGATGAGGCCGCTAGTCCACCAAAGGGAGATAACTCCCCTGTATGCCATACAGCACCCCTCCTAACACCAGTGATATCAGCGACCCATCCATCACGGCTAAGGTCATACTGCCTGATAGAAGGACGCGAACTGTCTTCACCGACTTAATCCGTGCTCCAATTAGAGAGATTTTGATTGGCTAGCCAATTCCTCTGTGATCTTGCCTTGTCCTCGTGGATTCACGACCTAGAATTATAATTGACTCTCTTTTTGTCGACCATAAAGGAAGTTGACGACTATGTTCCGGGAAAGCTTGTTACTGGGTACTGTACTTACTGATTGATGTGCTTCAAACAATTAGATTAAGTGGAAGTCTGTGTTAGTCAGTTTATTATGTCTTCTTTTAGAAACAATCACGGACAAAGCAAGTCCAAATGTGATCATAATGAATATTTTGTATTCTAAGTTGAAGAATAATGGCAGAAAATCTGCTTAGCTGGTTACCAAAAGAAATTGGAAATCCATTGAGGTGATAAATCTAATAAAAATCTGACTTTAGTTAATCAAGGAACTGGTAACGATTCAGTATCGCCACCAGGGCAAGCTGGTTGTCTAAACAGGATTATGTTGTCCTCTATTTAATCAAGTTCTCAGGATGAAGGCTTTCATGTTACATGGCTGGAACAGAGGATGTTCAATTTGTGGACCAGTTGCGGATTGTTTGGTCTTTGATAGGAGCTGTTCTTGATGTGGTTGAAGGATTGAGTCTGAGTTCGGAGGAAGAATCATGATAAGGTTGAAAAACTTGAAAAACATCAATGTTCATTATCAAAGAAATATTCTAGATTTGAAAATTTTATCAAAACTCAAAAACAATATAAACTCCTTTGTTCTTATTAGTGACAGGTACATGGTTACATAAGCCACTGTCACCAAAAGCAAAATGCTTTCAGGGTTGAATACTCCACATGGAGGTGATTAACCTTTGGTAAGATAGCTATTTTAGTTCCTACCAGTGCCTGAAGATATCAGCCACTCTGTCAAAAGGAAAAATGTGGGGCTTGAGCAATGGGGGTCTTATACTCCCAAAGAAGTTATCAAGATTAGTGAGTTCTATCCCTATAGAAACAGTAGGCACATTAAGGCAAGGAGTAATGTGTTTAGAGGATGTCTGGTGAACCTGACCATCTGCTGTAACACCTTGTCTTGAACTAACTCAATCACAAGAACAGTTAGATTTTATGGATAACTACTTCTTATAGGCCTCCCAGCTGATGAAAGAGTGAGCATACCCTTGTGCCGACTTCACTACAAGGATCCGAACTTGTCTGAAAAATGACCAAAAGAACAATGCTTGTTCCAAAGATTAAAGTTTCTTTTATAGTTTTGCACCAATTACTTCATGATTGGTTAAACTGATTCATGACAGCATTTTAAAACCTGGTTTTGTGGTATTTCAGATTGCAGATGCTTTCTTTTTGTGAAAAAATAAATTGTTTGAACACAATAAAAGAAAGTGAGAACTGCCATATTGTTTGTTCAGGCTTTTTGGGGCATGCATGTTACTTTGCAGCCATGTATGATTGTTTTAGAAAGGAGGCAAATTTTCTGAATATTTCTTTGTAATTTGTACTTGTATGATTAGTGTATGTCATAGTAGCTTTTGATCCTAGATAGTCGACATCATCCTTTTGTTTGAAGGTTGTCTAATATTGATCCCGATGATAGAACTTTTCTCTCTGATAGAACTTTTCTGTGTCATATCCTATATATTCACTAGTTCATGATAGTCTTGTCAGTATTTGTAGCAAGGTGGCAATTCCTTTAAGATCAAACATAACCAGTGTCATAGAGATCATGTGTGCATGCAGCTATGCATAACTTTTGCCATTGATGTTGCTTGAGTTCTGATAATTTTGATAGAAGAAACATCATTCAATAATTGACTATAACCTTACAGATGCATAGCAAACACAGGAAAAGTATGCATGGTGTTTTCAAATAAACATTACTTGATTTGAATGGAGTAATATGGTGATAAGAAATTGCAACACTCTTAAATGTGCATGATAACTTTTACTAAAATCATGCAAATTTGTGTAGGTAACTCTATCTCAGATATAGAAAATTCAGGTTTGTCTCAGGTTTGAAAGTCAATGTATATATATGTGACACCCGTTGCTCAGGCAGTGATTTCTTTATGTAGATGTAAGGACTTGTGTCTCCACTTATAGCCAGCAATTAGTGTTCCATTATGTGATTTACCCGTCCCTGATTGGATGAGAATTTAATAACTCTCTGATTACTTCTCATAAAGGATAATGACATACAATAAAGCAATGATAGCACCTTGCACCCGGCGCCGTGTTGCATGTAATGATAGCACTGGTCGCTGATCGGAAATGTTTTAGCTATCTCACCCTCTCAGCTTTCTCCTGTATTGATTTTAGTCCACGGTTGTCTTCGTAGGGGCAGTGATGGTGAGAGTTGGTATCGGATAGAATCAATTGTCGTCTTGCCCAGCCCGTGTGTTTACACACAACAAAGTGGAGTACAAGAACAAACGGTTCTATGAACATGATTTGCTATTCTCCTGGTTACGCTTATTGTTGTTGCCAACACCAACTTGGAGAATATGGCCCGTCAAGTTGAGAATACCTCAACAATTTCCCGCCTGCAACTGGGAGGGAACATCCGTCATCACCATGTTCAGGGCATTGTTAGGGGTTTAAAACTCTGTTACTGAGATCCCAACAAAAGCTCTTTCAGTTTTCTTTGCAATATTGTTGCTTTTGGTCCCTATTGGGTTCTTGCCTCTTTGCTCAACAAAGATTTCCAACAATAACAAATAATACGCGTGATTAATCATATCTCTGCCGCTCTGATTTACAACATGCATTCCTTCATATCGACAAATTTCATCTATGATGTATTAAAAATGAAAACCTGTAAATCGGAATCATCCAGCCCTGGAAAATGGATGAATGTGGATTTTTATTTTGGAATGAAACGTGAATGGGTGGGAATGATTTATGAGTGCTTCGTATGAGAAGAATTTTGATGTATATTTTATGCTTGCATGCTGGATGCCATCAGGCCTATAAGTGGGTTCCCCGCAACACAGAGCGGGATTGATTTACAATCTGCTTCTCCAGTCTCTGTGTAGGGATGGCGGCGACTGCCCACGAGGACGACCGCCATCGTAATTGATGACTCTGTCGTGGTGGAACTCTCCTGATAAGATTAGAAATCTCCCACTTGTCGTAGTCATTGAGCACACCAAACTTCAATTCCCGTCTTTTCTATTTCCGTTCCCAATTTGTCCAGTATCTCCAAATGTGTGTCTCATAACATATGATGGTTTATGATGTGCCAAACTTCATCTCCATCTTTGATTCTAGTTTCTGCTTCTTTTGTATGCCTTATGATCATAATGTGTATTCTAAACCTTTTCAAAGCTTTACTTACAGTGATCCTTATTACATGTGCATTTGCTAATATTTATATGAATTGCTAATCTCTTCCCTATTTAAGTAAATGTAACTCTATGTTATAGATATATGTTTATCAATTCTCTGAAGCTAATGTGTTTATATTTTGTTTATTTTTTCATATAAGATTACCGTTTGGATTCTGATTTTTAGCTCATCTGACCTGAAAGGGCTGATAGGGTTATGGCATGTCATGGTCCGTCCGTCCCTCTGAAAACTTTTCACTATTTCATCTTCTGTTCATGAACCATGTACTCAGGAAACCTAAAATCTTGTGTACAGACTCCTTGACTGATAAGGTTTTTAATTTATAGAGTAACGGCCAAAGGGGACTCAACCTCAAAACCTATTTTGTCTTCTTCTCTTGGAGCAAAAGTCCTAGAAAGGCGAAACCTTGTGTACATACTCATTACCTGACGGGGGTTCTAATTTATGGACTTTGTGAACCTAAAATCTTTAATAATCTTGGTTTTTCAAGAACGTACCTAGAATTTCTCTTAAGAGACTTGTCAGCAAAAGTAATTGGTGATCCTGTCGGTACCTAATATGGTGACCATGATATAGCCTAATGAGCTACAGAGCCAAAGGCCCTATTATTTTTAGAAGTTGAATTCAAAGATCATAATTCCTTCATCAGGGGGATTGAAGGAATGGCCACTTGTTACCTTGTAACCAGTAAAAACCTTTTACAGAAATACTTATTTCTCTTACATGGTCCACTTTAAAATGTCCTTCAAAAACAAAAGCATACCAAATTTCTTCCAGGGCCATCAGTAGCATCAAATTGTTGTGTTTTCTTCATCTGTACGTCGAGATATCTTAGAAAACTGGAGTTTGTGTATCAGCTGGTTAAACAAATGGATGTTTGTTTTTAATTGTTTTCCATTAGCTGATTGTTGTCTTTGTTTTATAAGAAATTTTTTTTTTATTCAAACAAAGGTTGTAATAATCTTGCTTTTTGTGAATGTTTTCTGAGAACCGAATCCATCTGCAGTGTTTAGTAAAGAAAGACAACAAAGGACTAGACCTTTTCATAATTTTGTTTGTATTGATATGTGATGTTTATTCACTCTATTCCACCACCTGATTCTAGCTGTCTCCTGTCAATCATAATTCTTGAACCACAAAGTTTGTCAAGGAATAAAATCAAAGACTAAAATCTAACTGTATCCAATACTATTGAATCTTGGTCAAGGTTGGATCTTCCATAATTGAACCACTCACCAAGATTCAAGGAATATAATATAAAGAGAGAACTTTGACAGGGATTCCAAACATTTTTAATTATGTTGAACATTTAAAAATCCTGGCACAAATTAATACATCTCAATTCTCACCTTGGAATAGTTTTGTTTTATGATGTGTTGTTAAAGTTCAAGCAGTCTTGCATTCAGTCTAGAATTTCATTTATCAAGTCGAACTGTAGCTCTCTGAAAATAGAAAATAAGGATTAATATGAATTGCTATCCCAAGATAATGATTTTTTTGAGAAAACCGCTGCATTGAAATTAACTACAAATCCTAAGATTGAGTACAATTTGAATTTTGTGTATTTTGTTTTTCAAACTTCCAAATTTTCAAAATTAGAAATTCATAATTCATAAAAAAATATTTCTTTGTCTTTACATATTCTAATTATTATAATGCAGTATAAATTGATTCAATATTTGTGTCCTTGAAGTCAAATCTGTATATTTGGCTCCCTGGAAGTGAGATTTGAATGCATGAAAGAGAACAAGTAAACTGGTGTTGGTGTAGGTTGACCCTTGGTCTAGAAATATATGATGGAACATTTAGAAGATGATGAAGTCAGCAAGGATATGTGATTCACCCGAGCTTCTCAAACTCGGATGTTCAGAGATGACTCACCTATTAATCTTTTAAATGAAAGTTTAATTTCCCAGATATTCAAATGATCATTGATCGAGTTTATGAAGATTGAGTTTATTTCCCACACCATGTTACTGAGCAGTTTGCTGGGCTCTTACTAAGTTGATACAAAACAAATATAAGCCCAAAGAGCAATTGTCTGCCACATTTCTGCTAATGTATTAACTCCACATATACAAGACCTGGTCGAGACTCTACCCTGTATAATTGCCACCCAGACAAAACCACAATTAAAAAATGAGTATTTGAATCACACAGTAAGCAATTCACCTTTCAATGAGGGAAGAAAAATCCCAGAAGACTTGTTATGTACAATAGAGAGAAATATAACATTAGTCTCTTACAACTTTGAAATGCCTTTCAAGAATCTCATCAGTCATACCAAGGCTACTTTGACCTACTCTATAACTTGATCAGTCCACGCTGACCAATCGTGCCTTGACCATTTATACATTGACCGTGCGTTCAAACTATGAATATCTCTTCTTTAACCATTTCTACATTCACCATTCATACCTTGACCTTTCCTGCCTCAAACACTAAAAAACCTTGACCATTCTTTCCTTGACCATTCCTATCTTAATCATCCCCACCCTGATCAATTACCACTACCTTGATTATCTCCGCTGTGACAATCAATCACCTACCATTTTTATCTTATCCATTACTATTCTTTGATGGATGAGATGAAAATGAATAAAGATGAATAGTAAACACAATTTAACAGAAAGGTTAAAGAAAACAGGAGACATGATCGAAATATGAATTTATGATGAAGTGATTGGGCATTTTTTAAGAGCTGTGATAAAGTAGTTCAATGTTAAGGATAAGCAATGACAAGAATTAACCTTTTTCCCTGATGCTCTCGGTGTCTCTCCCTCCACCGGATACTTCAGGGTGATTCCCAGCCTGGAGGTGTATGTTGACATATCTAGTTTACTTGGCTACTGATCCACATACTGTAGAGATGATCAAGAATCAAATTGAATAAATGTCAAGCTACCAACTTTTCATCGTTATTAATAGTCTTAAAGAAATGCCATGACGTAAATGAACCTTGATAAATTACATTAACCAAAAACAAAATAACATTATATTACCTCGGACAAAACATCCCTGTAGCCACTTACTTCCATCTTGGTTTTCTTTGGCACACACAGATCTACTTTCAAGAATACATTCATTTGAGAATTTTCGCCAAGGTTTTCAATGTGCAATGACGAATTGTGTATTCTAAGTTTGGACACATAATCAATACCTTCTGTTTCAAGCATTTTATTATGCACAGGCTTCCCTATACAAACGCATTGATTTCCAGTTTAACATAACCTTTGACATTGGCTTCGAGTCCAGAAATAGTCGCAGTAGGAAAGTAGCATATTCAGGTAACATATGTTGGAAGTGGATTAGGGAAACAGTATATTGCGGACTAATACTACTGTGGAGGGACTGCGGGTCGTCTCCATTGTATGGGCAAGTTTGATGGAGAGCCCTTACATTTCCCCTCTGACAGTCCTACAATCGCATGTATGGACCAAGCATAATAAATCTCCATTGAAATAAGGCATGATTGCGGCCTCATGATCAGCAGCTGGCTTGCTTGCTTGCTCGGCTCTACTGAGGTTCTTCCACGGGGTTGATGCAGATCTAGGTATTTAGTATTTGCAGTTGAAGTTAGGCTGGAGTATTGCAGGACGAAGGCCCATAGGTATTGTCTCTCCTCGAGGTAATACTGTGGCACTTCTATTTCAATAATTGATTGTTAGACGAGTCGGTAATGACGGAAAGCACGGCTCCAAGTTTGGCAGTGAGGCCGGCCCCCGGTTGGACATTACTGTAGAAGTTCCTTCCCCAACCAAGTCATGGATTTAGGAGAATTTATCGGTATTTATTGCCTTCAAATCAGCCTGGAGAAATCAAACTTTGTTTTGATTCCTTCAGCATGCACTTCATATGCACCAAGCAGCATGGTCCACGTTCTCTTAACACGTGTTTCAATCTTGACTTTTATATCACCATTTTCTCACTTTACCACAGTTTTCATATATATTCCATATATTTTTCTTCTTGGCATGAGAGTGTTCATATATTTATATATTTATATTTACATGCTTAAACACCAAGAGAGATCGCGGTGTATGATCTTGTATAGATGATCAGTAGCCCCACTGCATGGTGTAAACACTATATTAAAACCCATTTATTATGTGCTTTTTATCGTTTTTAATTATACATTATCAGCTTAAAGCCTTAGTATGTCGATCAATTTAATGGAGATAAAAGTGATTTTGTCAAAGATATGCAAAATAATCATGGTTGGGGTTTTGCATCTATATTCATACATCTATATCAGACAAGGTCTACATTTATACCTATAAACATAAATCTAATTGAGTTTGATAAATGAAAAAAAAAATGAAATAAACTTGAGGCCATGCACGTACGTTTAAATAAAGGTAATGTGATTTATAAGCATTTATGTAATATAGGTACTTACTTTATTTTCAGTAAGATAATAAAAAAAATTATTTGTTAAGATGAAATACATAAAAGACCTAGATTAATAAGGCAAATTGGAGAATCCAACGATTTTATAGTGAATGTCATTTACATATTTGTCTGCAATTGCTTTTATTAGTAATGTTTTGAGACCATTTACATTTCCTACGAATACTAACATTGACTGTATGGACTGATTATAAACATATATATACTGAGTAAAGCTCTTTTTCTATATGCACAACTCCCCTGTATAGTACCTATAACACATAGGTAACCAACTTGTGTCAACTAATGACGCTATAAACATGTTACAAGACAAAGAATCATGTCATATATCACTGAAATTATAAAGTAATAAGTAAACTTAACACAAGCCTAATAGATGAGATCATTCTTTATTTTTCAATTGGCTGCTTGAAGCATATCCCTAATAGTTTACAAATTCACTTTATAACCTGCTTGGCTTGCTGGGTTCACAATTTTGTATTTTACTATCTGAAATGGACATGTTGATATATATATGTTTAAGACAATGCCCAGAACAAGATATCATTTTGTCTTGGAGATGTGACATATGCAATGTTACAGTTGTGTTCTAAGTATGGTTGCGATGGTTACATGACTTGGTTTGAAGTAGATTGTGTGTCCTTTCCTTGATGATATGAATTCTTTGATGAATAGAGCATGAAACTCACAAAACATAATAGTCAGACTTTTATTCCTAAAATGCGGTATGACAAGGACACTCATTTAATATCCTCCGTTGGCTGTGAATATGAAGGATGACAAATAAAATCTTTGATCTGCTTGACATTAAGAAAAAACTATAAATATGTGTGGAATATATTTCAAACAAACCCAGTTTCTTAGAGTTCACTGTGGGGGTTGGGATAGTGCAGTGGTAAAGACGTTCATCTTTGGATCAAGAGGTCCTGGGTTCATATCCTGCCTATGTGTAAATGGTCAAAATGCACAGATTGATCTTGACCAATTATATCTCAAATAGTCACCTGGTGTTCAAGATAGAAAAACAGTCTGTAATGTTTGAAAAAATAGACTTGATGTTTTGAAGGAGGTATTTTTAAAAACTTGCTCATTGCAATGGTAAGATAACATTCGAAGGCAATATTTCACAAATACTTGCTAACTGCATCAGCAAGATAACAGAAGTCTATATAGGAAGACGGGACGTTGTATAGATTTTAACACCGCTAAAGGTTGCTGCCTCTCAAACTCAGAGGGAACTCTGTAATTGTTATTGTCGTTTTACCACCTTATAATTAATTCATAGATTTTGCCACTGAAATCAGGAAAAATGGAATTGATTTCTTTTTATAACTCAAATAAGCAAGACCAAAGAAAATAATATTCAAAACAAGATCTAAAAATGAATTTCGGTTTATTGAAAATAAGAAATGCAATTTTGAAACTAGCATGTTTCTTCCAATTTCTATTGTAAATTTTAAATTGCATTATGAATAATTAATATTGCATGAAATATGATTGTCATTTTTCATCAAATATTTGTGATAATTGCTCATTATTTCTTTTGAGGAAAATGCTATTGTCAGGAGTATTTGACTCAGATCCCATTGGTTTGATATGTTGCACAATACAAATCTATACACTGTTAAAAGCTGAAAAAAGTTTTATTTTAGACTATAGCTTTAAATTTTGCAATGTCATGACATTACTTGATGATGTAAAACATTACTGATGTCATTTATTTGAGGATGGCAGGGAAACAAGCTATATCCACTCCTATGAGAAATCTCTTGATGTTAAACAACCAACATCTCCTGTGTAAAACATTAAGGGATGTTAAACAACCAACATCTCCTGTGTAAAACATTAAGGGATGTTAAACAACTAACATCTCTTGTGTAACACATTAAGGGATGTTAAACAACCAACATCTCTCCTGTGTAACGCTTTAAGGGATGTTAGACAACCAACATCTCCTGTGTAACGCATTAAGGGATGTTAAACAACCAACATCTCTCCTGTGTAAAACATTAAGGGATGTTAAACAACCAGCATCTCCTGTGTAACGCATTAAGGGATGTTAAACAACCAGCATCTCCTGTTCAAAGCATTAAGGGATGTGAAACAACCAGCATCTCCTGTGTAACACATTAAGGGATGTTAAACAACCAACATCTCCTGTGTAACGCATTAAGGGATGTTAAACAACCAACATCTCTCCTGTGTAAAGCATTAAGGGATGTAAATGATTCATATACCATAATATTAATTAAAATATGTAGTATGACTCACAGTCTGTCCTATATATATACTCAACAAAATAAGATAGGGACCACTCTGATTTTCAATATCATGATATAGTTCATAACATGACCCAAATGATGCTTCAACATTGAATATTGGTGTGGTCCTTAACTATTTTTATAGAGTATATTTTTACCATTTCTGCATCTTAAGCTGCGGAATATCTCCTTGAAAAACAACTCTTATTCATGTTTTGAAATTCCCATTTTATGTGACTTCTTTCAAATGTTTAGTTAGTTTTCCATTTGATGAAATAAATGAATCAGATTTTTCAGAGAAGTTTGAAATTACCATAAATGTGAATAATTCATAAATGAAGTTGGTCAACTGAAGCAAGACAATACGGCCCTGGAGTCGTTGGAGAGAAATCATCTTTCATGTTGTGAGACTCGGAGCCTCTGATCTGTCTACAAAGGGCAATTGGGCAGTCTTACAAGAATCAATTCATAGACATATCCGGATTAAGTATTCTAGACCCTTTTTTTCCTCAATCAAATAGATGGTCTGTTTATTTTTGACCATATAAGATATATGTTGGCAAAGATCTCTTTTTACTCAATCTAACCTTCAAGAATCAAAGTCCAACCATTTACAAACAAATGTTATATGAGCAGACCTGTATTTAAAAATCAGCGCAGTGGTTAGTGCGTTCGGCTTCGGAGCAAGAGGTCCGTGGTTCAAATCCCGCCAGGGGCTCGGCAACTTTGTCTGCAGTAGAGAACTGTTCTACACGCAGTCAGGTTTGGGTGCAATGCTACACTGAATTTCAGCGAAGTACCACCCATGGTTCGCTAGTTCCAGCCGATGCTCGCAAGTTTTACCGCAATGCATAACCACAATGGTGTTGCGGGCTTTCTCCCTGCAATAATACTAGCAGCCGCGATATAAGTGATATAATCTTGAAAGCGGCGACACCAACTCACCTCACCTCACCTCACCTCACAAGATTGTATAACGGATCTGAATGATAAATCTAATATTGTACAGCTTTAGCAGGAAACTTGATGCCTAGTTGCTTCATAATACTTCTTAATTGCTGGTTATAACCGCTGCTTGTTTAATTTGCTTAACTCATCATGGCTGAAATAAAGCATCTTTTTACCTCCTTCATGTAAGACAATGGTTTTAAAAGATGAAAGTTGTGTACACACACCATGACAGTTTATGACAAAAATTGTAAAATGATCAACAGTCCAAATCATAGTACAGACTTCTTGGAAATGCCTTATGTTCTCCACTTCAGACATGATAAATCATGCAAAATCTTATGAGGCTGATAGTCACTGGATCTATTTTTCATTAATTTTTAGAAATTCCAAAAGTTATAACGTTGCTATGGTTACATGAATGAAAACACCATCTTGATTTGATCGATGTGCGTTGTGGAAGTTTGACCTTTTCTTGTTTCACTCAAAGAGATGAAGCTAGTTATGCTTTTAAAAGTGAAACAGCCATGAGTGTAAATACATCTAAATATGATTACTACTTCAAAAGAGAAAATATGCACAATGTTTTTAATGATTATTGTCAAATAATCTCTTTTATTATAATCCAGAACCACTGCAAATTTTAAAAAATGAATTTCATTGAATAGAGTATAAGGATCATGTCACTTGATCAATGATGAATTGTGATATTACATATTTGAACTATATTTATTTGACATCATCCTACAGTTTTGTGAAATCATTTTTTCAGTTCCATGAAGTCAATTAATAACATGTTTATAAAATTGTTATTTTACTGAGAAATACTGTTTTATTTCATTAAGGTGAAAATACAGATTATATATTAACTGCTGCCATGTGATTATTACAGTTGAAAATATGATTGAGATAATCATTTTCTTGGTTTCTAAGTCATTTGTACTTTGTAATATCTGGATCACACATTGTCATGTATTCTATTTTGGAGTTGAATCCCATGTAGGAGTTGAACCCAGACCTTTATAGTCAACAATCACCAGCACTGAATGCACTAGCAGTTCATCCGCTCAACCACCAGGCCTCCTGCATTGCTTGATCTTCTAGTTTCCCAAACACTGGCAGCCAGTTTGAATGATACTACTCTAGGTTGTAACCTGATACCATGTTAGTCTAGTGACGTACCAATTGTTTGAGATTGGTGAGAATAGTTCTCACATCCTGCCATGGATAGAAAGCGAACCAATTGTTTGAGATTGGTGAGAATAGTTCTCACATCCTGCCATGGATAGAAAGCGAACCAATTGTTTGAGATTGGTGAGAATAGTTCTCACATCCTGCCATGGATAGAAAGCGAACCAATTGTTTGAGATTGGTGAGAATAGTTCTCACATCCTGCCATGGATAGAAAGCGAACCAATTGTTTGAGATTGGTGAGAATAGTTCTCACATCCTGCCATGGATAGAAAGCGAACCAATTGTTTGAGATTGGTGAGAATAGTTCTCACATCCTGCCATGGATAGAAAGCGAACCAATTGTTTGAGATTGGTGAGAATAGTTCTCACATCCTGCCATGGATAGAAAGTGAACCAATTGTTTGAGATTGGTGAGAATAGTTCTCACATCCTGCCATGGATAGAAAGCGAACCAATTGTTTGAGATTGGTGAGAATAGTTCTCACATCCTGCCATGGATAGAAAGGGAACCAATTGTTTGAGATTGGTGAGAATAGTTCTCATGTCCTGCCATGGATAGAAAGGGAACCAATTGTTTGAGATTGGTGAGAATAGTTCTCACATCCTGCCATGGATAGAAAGGGAACGAATTGTTTGAGATTGGTGAGAATAGTTCTCACATCCTGCCATGGATAGAAAGCGAACCAATTGTTTGAGATTGGTGAGAATAGTTCTCACATCCTGCCATGGATAGAAAGGGAACCAATTGTTTGAGATTGGTGAGAATAGTTCTCACATCCTGCCATGGATAGAAAGGGAACCAATTGTTTGAGATTGGTGAGAATAGTTCTCACGTCCTGCCATGGATAGAAAGGGAACCAATTGTTTGAGATTGGTGAGAATAGTTCTCACATCCTGCCATGGATAGAAAGTGAACCAATTGTTTGAGATTGATGAGAATAGTTCTCACATCCTGCCATGGATAAAAAGGGAACCAATTGTTTGAGATTGGTGAGAATAGTTCTCACATCCTGCCATGGATAGAAAGGGAACCAATTGTTTGAGATTGGTGAGAATAGTTCTCACATCCTGCCATGGATAGAAAGGGAACCAATTGTTTGAGATTGGTGAGAATAGTTCTCACATCCTGCCATGGATAGAAAGCGAACCAATTGTTTGAGATTGGTGAGAATAGTTCTCATGTCCTGCCATGGATAGAAAGTGAACCAGTTGTTTGAGATTGGTGAGAATTGTTCTCATGTCCTGCCATGGATAGAAAGTGAACCACCAGCAGGTCTGGTAGATTTGCTGAAAGTCTCTTTGATGAATATCTTCCTACCTCGATCAACACCAGCAATATATTCTCAGAGGCATATCTGCCTCATTCATGAATTATAGATTTGCTTTGATTGAGGGTTTTCTTGGAAGGAGCTAAATCTTAAGAAAATTCTTGACTTAAGAGATTTTGAGCAAGTCTAGAATCTGGCACCATTAGTTTCAATCTCTGGCTGGAGTATTGATTTGCCACTAGCTCTTTGCGAGTGTGAGTCCCGTCTACCTTTCACAGACATCCTCTTCTGTATATGTTTACAGAAACAGGCCCCCATTTTGTATCAATTTCATCAACAATTACTTCCCCAATAAATATAGAGTTGCCGAAACAGAAAAATCATTATCTTATTTCATCCCAAGTGGAAACAGTGGGAGGGAAATGAAAATAGAAAATTGAAAACAAACTTGATTGAAAATTTGGAAAATAGATGGGAATTTCATCCGACGGTTTCACAACTTGTTAAGCAGGGTAGAGCCAGTGAGTTTAAAATCTCTCTGCATGAATACATTTGCTTTTTGATGAGGGATGCATGTCCATGAAGCTCGTATAAATTGTCCAGGTTCGAATCCATAAGAATTAAGTCTCCTGACTCCCGACTCAAGGAAAGCTCAGCATAGTATGCATGTACTTGAAGTCAGCCTAACATTCTTTACCGAGACATTTTAACAAAGATGAAGCTCTATTTGTGGATATAAGCCTATAGAGACAACCTTTATTGATTTCTATGAGAAAATCTAACTTTTTGCTGGGGAATAGATCAAACTATAAAGGAGAAAGCTCTTGGATTGTGATTATACAACGTGGTCCCATAGTCTCAGGGTAGTCAGGTAGTGGTACCTTCTGCAGTCCACGTCTGCTTCTGTTTTACTTTGGTCCCGAGGAAGACATATTTGAAATTTATGATGTCGCTAGTAGAGAAGAATCAACGTGGTCATTAACGAACAGTGAGGGCCATTGATGGAGCAGCTCTCGGGCGCTTCTGAGTGGTGAGTTGCTCTCGATTCATGGACATTCTCTGTAAAAAAAAACTGAACCAGACGTTACAGAAATTTAATTGTAAGGTTGCTGATGTGTTCCAATGGTGTCCGGAAGATTAGGGAAATGCGAGCTGCTGTCTCTATGTCTCAGTCTCTGACTCCTCAAAGTGTGTTAATTATTGATGCGTAGTGTTGTTCCTCCCTCCAAATCCACTACCCTTTGATCCCCGAGGGACGCAATGAGATCGGAACATCTTGCGTGATACACAATGAACCTGTAACAATGTCTACTTCAAGGCCCCTAAATCCTGTTAGGTAAGACACTTTAGGCTGTAGTCTTTTTCTTTCATAAACACTTTGTTATCGGTGTGAGCTACTTCGTGGCTGGGAGGTCGTCCTAACCTAGCCTCATCCTGAGTTTCCCCTTGATGTCATCCATCACGATGTTGTTCACCGGGTCGTCCCTGCTGCTGAAGAGTCTGAACCACTCGCAGATGTGCTGCGCTTCATCAATTACAGTCAGGAGAATGTTAGGGAGTACACGCTTGTTCTGGTGGCAAATGTTACTGTAACTCCTACTTCACAGTAGTTAGTAGGCTTCCCTTGTCATCTTCCAAAAGTTTTGGATGACAGTTGTCAATAGGTAAAGTAAATGTGAACAAGTTCATTTTTTAGGCAGGTTTCATTATAAATGCAGGTACAGAGCAGCTCTTTGGCTTTCCTCATTGTCATTAAACAGTTCTTGATGAATCTTATTCAAGCAGGACTGGAACTTGGAGAGTGCTTGTTCATGTGGTATATGAAGGCTTAAGGCAAACTTCTGTTTGAATTCATTGGTAATGATGGACTCATCTTTTAGATTTTACTGAAATAAGACTATGGCTCAGTTTCAGGCCTTTTTCTCTTGGATGGTACATGGATAAGCAGTCTTTAGTCAGTTAGTAGAATGAAGATCCTTGACTTACTGAACTTTAAGGATAATTCATAATGGTTAACAATAATGAAATTAAATGTAGGTAACTCTTTACATAGTAGGTTCCAGAATTTGTAAACAATTGCTTGGTCTCATGTTAGAATTGACGGCTCATTGTTTCTGAGCCATTCCTACTTATCTCTTATCAAGGCACTGCAAGAGTTAGAAAATATAGTATTGTTAATGATTTCAGAATCATTTTATTGCATGAGTGCAGTCAATCAATGTTTGAGCCTTATTTCCTCCTCCATTGGTTGGCTTGTTGTTGGAGTTAGCTAATCTTCTCTAGGACTGAATGGTGAGTTTCTAGTTCACATTTGAAAGGATTTAGGTCTGTCGGTGGAATGGCTTGTATATAGGTAATTCTGACGCCTGGATATATAAGGATTATTCCAGAGGGACTGGAGTTGGGGAAATGTCACTCATTACTTATTTATTGTCTGTGCCTGTAGATGTCCCAACTTTAATGATTCCTGACATTTTTCCAGCACGGTGTTGAGTGTGCAACACCTCAGGGACTAAGTGAATGGAAATGCTTGTTATGTGGAACTTGTACCATTGCTTCTAGTGAAATCAGTAGCAAGTTGTAAATCTACCTCTGTACATGTCCCATCCAGTGGAGGATGATGGAAGTTTGAGGGACACTGTGCTGCTATGATTAAATTATGCTGAGTGTATAGTGTTGTATCACTCTTTCACAAAACGTCTGTAGGATCATCTCCAGTGGCAAGTCTAGTCAAAGCCGGGCTGCCGGGCGTAATTGTGTGCTGTTTATGTCCGACTCTAGTATGGGGCTGCACAGCAGTGAAACACATTCAAATCGGCAAGATTCTCTCTATTGATTGGGACTGCCCAACTTCTACATTTTTCATCCAGTAAATTGAATTAAGCACAAACCTGCATAACGATATTGTGAAGAAAAGTGAGTGTTCCAAAAGTGGCCGCACTGCTGGACTGACTCAGAATGGGATGTCTAAAGACAAAGTCCCAGAAACTCTGCTGCAAGTTTCTGTCGTCCTCGCTGCGCAAACTGGTGACATGTGCCGAGAAGCATAGGACCGGCAACACGCAGAACGCAGGTATGGATACAGTCTTAGCGCCTTGTGCCTCCTGACTATTGCATAGCCACGTCATTCCATCCGAAGGTTTCTGTGCACGTCATTTATCTTTTCTGGAGTAAGTTTGTCAGTCCAACCATTGAGGGAGGTAGGAACCATTTGTGTAGGTGTTATGAATACAGGCAGTCTTTTAAGCTTGTGCCCCTTCTCTCTCTCATTCTGTCTTTTGGTCTCTCTGGAACATTCTCGGCCCAATTTCTAATGCCATCCATTTCTCCATCTGATTGATCTTGTGTATAGATATTTGTTTCAACTTCCATGAATGGACATTGTGTTCTAAAGGTTGTGTCCTGCGAAAGAACCTCCGGTCCAGAATTTCTCTCTCATTTGTTCTAATACCACCCATGTTTTTACTGAGTTGATCTTGTGTATGGGTAACTGTTTATTTTACTTTATAGATATTTCAAGAATGCAGGTAGTCTATTCTGGATGTGCATTCCTTTTCTTTAGCATTCTCAATCACACTCCATCGAGAACTTCCTCTGTTAAGGTCATTTTGCATTTCTTGGACTATCTTTCATGCATAAATTTGATCTTTTAGATTAAAATTGCATTTTTAAAAACTTTGCAGAGATTTCATGAATGGCGGCAGTCTTTAAGAATATGCCTACCTTCTTTACCACATTCCATCCATCCAGAGACTATTTTTCTTTCCTTGTCATTTCTCTCGCAGTCTTACTATTCATCAATCCATTTATCTAATACTGTGTAATAATTGTTTTTCCTCCAGACTTTAGATTTAAAGAATGCGGGAAGTGTTTTAAAGTTGGGCCTCACTTCTCTCTTTCCACCCACAGAAGTTTCTAACCTGGCCTCTTTCTTAGTCTCTCAGTCCGCTAGTCTGTCTATTCTCTGATGAACTCAATTCTCTCGAACTCTAATACCACCTATTCATCCCTTGTGTTGATCTTGTGCGTGTATAGTTGTAAACATTCTAACTATATTTAGATTTTAGAAATGCAAGTAGAATACTTGGACCTTTTTGCCGCATGTATCCAAACAATTCCCTCTCTATAGGTCACTACTCTTACTCAGTGTTTGTCTACCCTGTCATTGTGTAAAAACTTTGTACAAATTTCATGAATGGGAGTATTCTTTATGTTAACTTTGTTAAACTGTACAAAAAGGAGGTAGACTGCTAGGTTAGTTTCCTTCCATACTCCACAGGATTGCCTCTCACTAGGTCATTTCTCTCACTTCCATCTTTCCATCCACAGGATTGCCTCTCACTAGGTCATTTCTCTCACTTCCATCTTTCCATCTAATCAACTGCCTCTCTATAGGCCAGTTCTCTCACTTCCATCTTTCCATCTTTCCATCTAGAGAATTGCCTCTCACTTGGTCATTTCTCTCACTTCCCTCCATCCATCTAAACAATTGCCTCTCTATAGGCCAGTTCTCTCACTTCCCTCCTTCCATCTAAACAATTGCCTCTCTATAGGCCAGTTCTCTCACTTCCCTCCTTCCATCTAAACAATTGCCTCTCTATTGGCCAGTTCTCTCACTTCCATCCTTCCATCAACAGAATTGCCTCTCACTACGTCATTTCTCTCACTTCCATCTTTCCATCTAGAGAATTGCCTCTTGCTAGGCCGTTTCTCTCTCTTCCATCCTTCCATCCACACGATTGCCTCTCTATAGGCCAGTTCTCTCACTTCTCTCCTTCCATCTAGACAATTGCCTCTCTGTAGGTAATTTTTCTCACTCTCATTCTAATAGTGTTTGTCTACTATGGAGTCTTCCCCGCCATTGAGTAATAACTTTGTAAAGATTTCCTGTCAAATCAGAAACACTTCTACTCAAGGCTGTTTACATTTGAAGTATAGTTAGATATCACAATAGATCTTACTTCTCTAGTTGGATGTAGTTTATGAGGTGTGAATGGATAAACTGTTTAGAGTTTGAGGTATAGAAATTGCTTGATATCTTACTTCTCTAGTTGGATGTAGTTTATGAGGTGTGAATGGATAAACTGTTTAGAGTTTGAGGTATAGAAATTGCTTGATATCTTACTTCTCTAGTTGGATGTAGTTTATGAGGTGTGAATGGATAAACTGTTTAGAGTTTGAGGTATAGAAATTGCTTGATATCTTACTTCTCTCGTTGGATGTAGTTTATGAGATGTGAATGTTTATAGTTATAAATTGCACTTTAAATCTCACATTATATAGAATATAATAGTGAATGTAAATATGTAGATCTCATATTGGATTTAACTTTAAAGTCTGAACTTATAAATGGTTGAATAATGATATTTGATTCTATTTCTTTCTATGCTAAAGTCAGTTTGTAATAGGTCATACAAACCATCTTCACCTTTATGAGTTTCAAATGATAGACTGATTTCTCTAGCCAGTGTTACTTAGTGAAAATCTGGTGACATTAATTGTGCCTTGAATATTGATTTTCATGAAATAATTGCTTGTTATTTGGGAATTAGTTTTGTGACATATTGACATTCTTTCAGTGAATTAACCCTATTTCCAACCTGGATTTTGGCCTCAAATATCTCATCTTCATACCATGCCCTTCTTTCGTTCTTAATATTTCAAATGGATTAGAATCATATAGTACTATGTTCAGAATGAATATTTCATACATAAAGTTTCTCATTTCTTATTGATTTCTCTTTTCTGTCAAAGTTTATGAATAATAGATAATGTAAATATTGCCTGTAATTTGAGTCCATTTAACATTTTCTTTTATTAAGTTTGGTTATATACATATGTACGAGTAAAATTATCTTTTCATGTAATTTCCATATGGGATCATAATGTTTCATATTTTACTACTTAAAATTATTTGAGTTTTAATTTTACGAGTTCATTTAATATCATAACACTGATATTAATAATGTGTTAATAAATCCCATTATCATCCAAAACTCTTTACCACAGGAGATATCGCTTGTGGGAAATCAAGCAATATCTCCTAGGAGATATCTTTTTGGCAGTAGATTTTGAACAATGCCCTTCTGATGTCATAAACATGACGACATCACAATGCTATGACACCACCGCACTTGGAGTCTTGGGGTAGTACAGTATTCAGCAATGTTCATTTGTCATTTAGATGTAATGTAAAATGATTTTGGATGATAAATAGAATTTCATCCTCAGATATTTGCAAATTTCATAAACTAGTATTGATATAATTGATATCAGAAGACACTTTTCTATATATCTATAAGGGTTCAGGAGTCTGAAAGGGGATTCTGGGATATAAGACTTTCTCAATGTCTTTGAAAATTCAATTTGGATGCATTTCAGGGTTAAAAATTATACCAGCTAGGGTTGAAATTTGATTGAAAATATAGATGATATAAACATATATCTATATATATAATAGATATATAGATGATAAAATGTCAGTCAAACTGACTGTTCTATTTTGATTCGGATACTGACAGGTTGAGCCAACAATAACTGTACATGACCCCCAGGTCTGGTTCATCTCCTGTGCGAGGTCTTCTCTGATATGTCAAACTTCTAATTACCATAGGAAACAATAGTCTGTGGAGCGTTCACGGTACAGGTGGCGGACTATTTCCATCCTAGTCGTGACATACCCAGCTTCATCCAACTCTTACTGTTGCCATTGTTTATCTCAGTATGTGGTATTCTTACTGAAGATCTAAAGAATTTCTTATTGTTACCTACACACTGAGTAAAAGTTAACTAAAACCATATGTATCATAAGTGCACATGTGAATAGGTCACATATACTTTGAAGTTATTGTCTTGAACATGCAAGATTTTGTATTTCATCATCATAGACATCATAAATCAAGTGATTGTGACACCACTTTTATTGGCAATATGACATTATAAATCAAGTGATTGGGACACCATTTTTATTGGCAATATGACATTATAAATCAAGTGATTGGGACACCACTTTTATTGGCAATATGACATTATAAATCAAGTGATTGGGACACCACTTTTATTGGCAATATGACATTGAAATCAAGTGATTGTGACACCACTTTTATTGGCAATATGACATTATAAATCAAGTGATTGTGACACCACTTTTATTGGCAATATGACATTATAAATCAAGTGATTGTGACACCACTTTTATTGGCAATATGAAGTAGATATGAAAGTTCAGCCTTTATTTTATTTTCAACCGTCGATGTTAGAAAATGCTATGGCATTTATATAATTCCCATGGGTGAGTTTTGGCACAGTTATACATTCAGCTTCTAAAAGCCATTGAAAGACTTGATCACTCCATGATATATGCAAGTCTCAAGCCCGTTGTAAATATGAGCTATTTAATGCAATATCATAGTCTTGTCCAGCAAAAATAGGAACTACACTGACCCAGTCTGTTAAAAATTACATGTCATTTCACGTAACAACCTTACTAAGGTTAACCTAACCATTCTTGAACATTACAAGAAGGTTACCATAGTGACCTACAATAACCTAAGTGCTTTGTGAAAGCAGGCCCAGAACCAGATAGAAATACGTGCATGTGCATGGAACAATCCTGCTTTTCATAGGTATACATTGTGAAATCTTGTGTGAGCAAATGAAAAGTTTTTAATCTTTAAACAGTTCACAATCCTTATAATTTAGATTGCATTGTTTACCATATCAAATGTTATTATGAAGTCCCTGTTTATGTTACAACAGTGACTCTTAGATCACATCGAGCAGGATTAAAATCCAGGATGTATACACTCTACCAATTAAACCAAAGGAATGAAGCTAGGAGGAATGCTTTTGACATCACCCTGCCATATGCATTAGCTATAATAGTTGTACAATTAATTCTTATGTAAAGGATCCATTACATTTCTATACTATTATCAATTCATGCCCATTCTCTATTTATTCATTATGTACACAAAGACATTTTAATATATTAACCAGTTACTGCCCAAACCATTGTTAAATCCCAAATGTAAACCAGATCATTTGTAAGTAGGACATGAAGTGATGAGGTTTCCATGTACAGACCAGATGGATGACATAAGCAACATCGGTCATTGTTGCATGGAGCAGATGGCATTGTGAGAGAGTGAGTCAGTCAGTCAGTTGATATCTCATTGATTAGGGCTTTTGGAGTCACAACCGTCACGCTACGATTGTCGTCCTATTAAATATGTAGAGAAGACGGTGTAAGACAAGCAAGCTGATGTTTGTTGCCAGTGATCTTGTGCAGTGAACTCACCTTCCTTCCATGCTTAAAGTGTTTAAAACAGTTGCGTCTATAGAGGAGCAAGAAAAAAGCCTGCAGGTCTTCCTCCACTGTCCCGAACTCGGGTTCTGCTGATGCAGATGCAGACCAGTGTCCTATGTAGTGTTTAGTACCTACTGATGGGTGTTTACTTGCTGACCTGACCTGACAGTTCATCTGTGACTAAACATCATTGCCATGGTGAAATGGGATCACAGTTGACTTGGGTCCATTATTGAAGTGTGGAGACATATTCTTGTGGAGGTCCTTCAGAAGTGTTCACGGCCAAAGACTTTGATTGTTGACCAATATATTGTTTTCGGTCTGGAAAATCCATTCTTAACTTTATAGAAGAGTGATTGTCTTTGTGAGGAAAAATTTACTTCATGTTTCACTTCTCTGGATAAGAATAGTGACTTTAATGGATATGTGTCCTTATTTGGTTTAATAAGTGACTCTGCTTGAAATAACTACTCTCCTTTTTGGGTCCTAATAGGTAGCTTTCTAAAACTTTATTTGTGAAATTTTGGATTCAGGGTCTCTTCTCAAACACTTTATCAACAGATAGATATTCTGTTTGTTTTGGGATTAAAATTTGGAATTGACTTATTGTTGAATAGGTGAAGTTTCCGATGTTCAAGATGTTCTGTTTAAGAGAAAAGCTTAATATGTTTGAAAATGAGTTCTAATTGATTGGAAGGAATTTGTTTGTCAAGAGTTTTGGATTTACTATTTGCGAGAGGATACCACGTCATCATGAAGCAGAAACAGAAGCAAAAAGGTAAAGGTTTCTGAAACATAGATCCTTAAGAAACATATATTATCAAGGTTAAAATGTGAAAGGTAAGAAGTCCACCATCAGCAATATGAATGCTGATTCGTATACAAAATCAGAAATTGTTTAGGGAATGAACAGAGACAGAAATATAATGATTTCAATCTCAATCATTTCAAATAATAGATTATTTCAAGAAATATAATGATTTCAATAAAATGTTTAAAAACAAATTATTTAGGTTAATATGTGTACCAACCATAGGAAAAATATGCGGTTGTATGAAATTTTTTGGAATCATTCAGTGAATGAAAATGAGACAAAGAACAGTAAATTTAAAGTTTCAGGAACAAAATATTTGTTGATAATCAATTTTCTAATTCTTTAAAATGAATGACTTGACCCAGATTCTGATGTCATTGTCAAGCAAGTGTTATCATTTTAGTCTGTCGAAACCTCCCTTCTACAGAATATGAAAAGAAATTAGTTGTTTAATGTTTTGTTTAAATTCTCTATTCTTCCTTTCCTTAATATATAGAAGAAGAAAAAACAACCTTTATATTCAGATGTACCATTGGGATACTTGTATGAGTTTGGATTTGTTTAAAAAACGTTTTAATATTGTTTTATGTGTTACTTTGTCTTTCTATAAGTATCAAAACATGACCTGATACACAAAAGCCTAACAAGCACGTGTATGTTATGATGGAAGAGTTATTATTTGAAAAAGGACATCAGGCTTGAAGCTTTAAGTGCAAAACATTATTGATTGGTATCATTGTTGATTCATAAAGAAATATTGAAAACTACTGGAATGGTTGAGTGAAAGTTTGAAGAGGACCCAGCTGGTTGTTTCTCAAACATTGCTGCATTTCAAATTTAATTTTCTAAAATAAAGTCCTGCCCAGTGTCACATGAAGGTTTTTAACCTTTAGATATTTAGACTTTGTAACACGGAATTTATATCAAGGCAGCTGCATATGACCATAAGAAGTCAAGTCAAACTTAACAAGGAAAATGATAAAAAGAAGATGCAGTGTTCATAAAGAGTGGTTTAACAGAATCAATACAGAGTATTGCACTGATGCAGAGAATATATACAATACAAAACTTGGATGTTTTTTAAGAACTGAAACTATCCACATATATATTGGGAGATAAAATCATGATGTCAAACAGAGAAATAGTATTATACTGTAGGCTGCCCTGAGCAGAGATAGTTATTACAGCATCTGGATTCTAGATGTGTTTTGATAGACTATATTGTAAAAGGTTAATGCATTTATTAACATGGTAATGGCACCATTGAGGCTTTGTGTTCAGAAACTTCAGAAGTGGCTCCTAGATGTTGGATAGACATGAAATGTATACTGGTTGATAGTTTGTGCATGTTTTTGATTAATCCTTGTTACTTATTAAATGATGAATAATTTTACTAAGTTTGATTTTAGAAATTGCTTTCAAAATAGACAGAAATATTGACTTGGATACCCGATTGTGACATTACTATTTCCAAAAATGGAAGAAAATATCCTGACAAAAAAAACTCAGAAACTGAATATTTGACATTCCAGTAACCCAAAAAGACCACATACTAAGAAATAATGAGACAGTTTCCATGCAAACTTTGGCAACATGTTGATTTATTCAGAAGGTATTGCAGCCTTGCGCTAGGACAATGGGCTCAGTGGTGTGAGCTGTTGGGCAAGAACTGGAATGTTAGCGTGAAGAAAGAGGTCCCTTGGGACTTCCTGCAGAGTTGCTGGAGTACAATGGAGTGTCGATCCTTGCAGGCTTCCACTGAATCTAGCATGGGGTTGATCCTTTAGAACCTTGAATCTATCTAAGGGTTTGTTGATTGTTTACAACTTGGACTGAATTTATCTAAGGTTGGTCCTCTAGAACTTGGACTGAATCTGTCAAAAGGTTAATCATCTAGAAGTTGGACTGAATTTATCTAAAGGTTGATCATCTAGAACTTGGACTAAATCTGTCAAAAGGTTGATCCTTGAAGTTGATCCTCTAGAACTTTGACTGAATTTATCTAAAGGTTGATCCTTTAGAACTTAGACTGAATCTTTGTAAGCATTGATCCTCCAGACCTTGGACTGAATCTAGGTAAAGGTTGATCCTCCAGAACTTGAATTGATTATGTCCAACGGTTGATCCTCTAGAACTTAGACTCAATCTATGTAAGGATTGATCCTCCAGACTTTGGACTTAATCTAGCTAAAGGTTGATCCTCCAGAACTTGGATTGATTATGTCCAAGGGTTGATTCTGTAAAACTTAGACTGAATCTAGGTAAAGGTTGATCCTCCAGACTTTGGACTTAATCTAGCTAAAGGTTGATCCTCCAGAACTTGGATTGATTATGTCCAAGGGTTGATTCTCTAAAACTTAGACTGAATCTAGGTAAAGGTTGATCCTCTAGAACTTAGACTGAATCTGTGTAAGGATTGATTCTCTAGAACTTAGACTCAATCTGTGTAAGGATTGATCCTCCAGAACTTAGACTGAATCTGTGTTATCAACAGCTGTAACTCTTACTCTCAGCTATAACGCTTAATTTCAGCTGTATCTAACTCTTACTCTCAGCTGTAACGCTTAATTTCAGCTGTATCTCTTACTCTCAGCTGTATCAGCTGAACCGTGTTGTCATGTCTTTCATTATTGAAGTGCTGGTCACAAGTGAATGCATTTCAAATAAAAAAATGAATCGAAGGAGACTACTGCATTAGATGAAGTTAATCAGATACTTATGGTAGACATTTTCTTCTATCTACTGTGAGGTGTGTTTGAGTATTCCATTCTTTGATATTTTAGATGGATAACTACACCAAATGCAGATTTATAGATTAAAATCAGAAATACCCTAAAACACTCGATAATATGTGACAAATATTTCTAAGATACATGTCTCATGATAAATTTGAAAGGTTCATTATAGCGTCATTGTCCAAAATCAAAATGAATTTTCAGTCCTTTTTTCAGTTTCAAATCACAGCATCAAAGTCGTCAAAAACATTATTTTTATGTTATCATTTTGAATTCATACAAATAATGAGTATATTATTTTCTGTATCTAAGATTATGACATTGATAGTCAAGATTAAGATGGTTTATGTCTAATTCAGTGTTCCATAATGTTTTTATTTGCTCTCTAATTGTTTTCTTATCAAGTTTTTCTAATCATTCTTCTCTGTCCAACATTATGACATTTTTCAAGATTCAGACTTTTAAAAAATCCAGCAATCTATTTTCTTTTTAACTTGCTTTCTAATTTGTTTCTAATCATTGTTGTCTAATTTTTCTCCTCTGTCCCAGATTATGACATTTAGCTGCTGATTGAGGTTCAAATATTATATGTTTTCTTGTCTTCTGAGTAGTTTCTAGTCAAGGTTCTCCTCACAGTTATAGATCATGACATTTAGTCAAGATTCTGGTGTTGATGCAATCAAATCTTTGAAGGGCATTTAGAAGTGATAAACATAAGGAAGAAAAGATTTTCTGGTTAACAAATGATGAAGCAGTTAGCATATGTTGTGACACGTCGTGAATTTCACAATAAAGAAGTTGTTATCCTGAAACTTGTGTCTTCCTTGATGTAATCAGTTCTATTGTTTTCTAATTGTTAATGCAGATGTCTAATTGTTCCGTGGTCTGTTGCAGATCATGACATTGATGACTTGGAGATGCAGGTGGTGCGGTACAAACCAGAGGGCATCGACGTCCTCTGCCGCAACACCAAGTTCACACGCAAAGAACTCCAGATAATGTACCGAGGATTCAAACAAGTAAGTTCATTTTAAGATCTTATGAAAAGCATCTTACTCTCATGTCACAAGTGGTTCATTTTTTTATATCTGAGCAGCATGTTTGTTATGTTCCTGGTATTGGATCAGCAATAACATTATGGTGATGTTTTTATAACCAAGCATGTCCTTGGGATGATTCTGAAATTTCCACAAATACTCTTCAATGATACAGGTATGACATGGTGATGATCTTGGTAAAAGGACCAGATATAATCAACTAAGATGATTCTGGTAAAACGTGGTGATTAGTATAAAATTGTGATGTTTGCAATGGTCCTGTTGTCTTCTTATGGTGATCCTGTCATAATCTTGTGATGATTTAGGTTTTATCCAGTGATGATCCTGTTATAACCCTGTGATGATCCTGTTATAACCCTGTGATGATTTTGTTATAACCTGGTGGTGATCTTGGTATAAGGTCACACAACATTCCCTTGTGATGATCCTGTTATAACCTGGTGGTGATCTTGGTATAAGGTCACACAACATTCCCTTGTGATGATCCTGTTATAACCTGGTGGTGATCTTGGTATAAGGTCACACAACATTCCCTTGTGATGATCCTGTTATAACCTGCTGGTGATCTTGGTATAAGGTCACACAACATTCCCTTGTGATGATCCTGTTATAACCTGCTGGTGATCTTGGTATAAGGTCACACAACATTCCCTTGTGATGATCCTGTTATGACCAGGGGTAAGCTTACATTTAACCTGATTTGATTAGGAATAGTTTTGTATTATGAACCTGGTATTGGTATCCAGGAAAGCATTGTAATTATCTTGGTAGAACTTTGTCATGGTCCTAGCAAACCTTCAAGGATAATTATGATATTCTGCTTTTAAGACTGAGCAACCTTTTGAATATCAAGGTCTGCTTTCTACTATTCGGGCAGATATAATACCTAAAATGGCGAGGTCTTTCCACAGTCAACCAGACATGCATTGTTTGTCCCATGTTAAAATGTTATAGATAGTGCCCTGTCTGTATGTATATAAAGCTATAAAACCATAGCTCTTTCTGATGTCTACCAGAGATTTAATGCTTTCTCTTCTAATGGGTATCAAGGTGCTACTCCGTCTATCACATGCAGATCTGCTCAATAACGGTACCAGAATTAACACTTCTCATGTCCACAGCTATTCAATAGCGCTGCCATTAAAGTATTCAGATTATACTTGGTGTGTGCTGGACTCGTCTGTAACTTCTATTTGACAAAAACAAGAAATGCACTTATTTTTTTCACAGAGCGATACTCAATAGCCAAGCCCTTATGAGAGTTCAGGTTATATTCTGTGAATGCCATGTAGATGTATGACCTGTATAGTCAACGAGCTGTGGCCAAACATGAATAAACCACTATGAATAATTTATTTGCACTACAAAACCTCAGTGTCTATCTCTATGTTTGGAACTATTTCCACTTTCATCTGGTAAGTTTACAATCTAATCAATTCTCCCAGAGTCTAAAGTCAGACATTACCAATAATTCCCCCACCTTCACAGTTTAATGAAGAGAGTAATAAGCTCCCTCTTCTTTTGGTGTAGATTTTAATGACGGCACAAGTGCAAGATTTGTCTATGGTGAATGCCAAATTAACAAGTATTTTCTTTCGAACAAATTAGAAGTTCTCGTTCCCTTTAATCATGGCATCATGTTTGCATGAGTCATCGGGCTTAACAAGTGTTTTCAGAAATGAACCTTTACTGGGTAACATTAGTGGAATAGCCTGTTTGAAAATGATTGTTCTGAAAGTCTCATAGCTTTATGCAAAACCTATGTGTCTATCTGCAGTAAACAGGCTTTATGTGATTACAAAAATAAGGGAAGCCCTTGAATGTCTCAGTTAATCATGATGATTGATTTCCATGACAACTGAAGAGTTTATTTTCACATTTTGAAATATATTTTTCCCTCTTATGATGTTTCTTGTGGGTACTTATTTGCTAGGAGGTGAATGGTTGAGGCCACATTGAACCAGCAGAAATTTATCTGTCCAGAAGTGCCTGGCTAGGACTTAGGTATTTTAGTCGGGAAACATTTAGTCATTAGCTGCTGGTTAAGAGAGTGATGTGAGTTAAAACTCAATTTGAAGTTGGCAACCGGAGATTGACTTAGCCAATGGGATGTTTTATCCAATGTAACATACACCAGAATAGTTTTTGCTTGACATTTGCAGATATCATGTGATCCCAAACAGCTGAGACCATAGCAAGTTGAACCTAAGTGATGAATTTGATCCAAGGAAAGCCCTTTAAAGCGGCTTCCTAGTGTTCGATGAACACATTGGGTTCCTGGTAGGCCAGATTGCTGATACTTGTTTCAGATTAGGAAATTGGAAGTCTGTACATTCAGATTTGATCTAAAATTGTGGATGATCAATTCAATACTGCATCAAGTCTCTGACAAATGAACCAATTGCTTCATGCAAAATGTCAGGTTTTTTTCATGTTGAGAAATAATTGGTATTCTTTTGGCATTTTGTCATTGATTTGTGTTTTCGCAGGTTTCTATGTTTCCATTGTGTCACCTTTAAGCCGACTAAAGTCTTTTAACAGTGGAGCTGAATCTAAATGCAACTGCTTTTCAGAGACCAAATTGCATTCGCCCACTCAACGCAAAGTTTCATTGAATCTGTCACACCTCAAGAACACTCAGGCTTAAATTAATTCTGTCATCGCTCTAAAAGAGTCATCCGAACTCAAATCAAACACCCCAAACTCAATGTTATATTTGTTGTCTGCTTCAGTTGTGGGTGATGTTATGCATCCTGTTCTCGTGGTTTGTACAAGACATCAATATGTACTTGGGGACAGACAGAGTCAACTATAAAATGTAGATAGCTAAAAGTGTAGAGTGATACACATGTCTGCAATCTCTTTCTTATTTGCGTGTCTTTTCTACTAAGTTATCATGATCCAGATTGTATTTCTGCAAGCAATCATTATTACACATTGTGGTGAAATTGTCTATTTTATTATTGATAAATGTCCTCTGCTATCATATTTTGGTGTTGATGATAGCTAGGAGAGAGCACTGGTGGGCAAACATGTAGTGGAGTCAACCTCTGGGGGATTTAAACCTGTCTGGTAGTCACCTACTGCTTACATCATTTCATGAACATGTCTTGTAACATCTGCCATCGTCAATGAATATACACATGTGGTAGTGTGATTGTTAGCGGGATTTGAACCCAGAATCTGAGAGAGACTTGGACACTCTACCAATTGAGCCATATATGACCCTCTAGCTGAAGCCAGTAGAAATGTCAATGTAAACTAGCAGCAATAGCATGCTATTGAGGTAAATAACTGATCACAACACTAGCTGTTGTACACATCTGCTCCATTTTAGAAAGTTTCTTACCCAAGTTACTCAATTGTTATACTTTTCTGTCTTATGGGGTGCATATTCTCCATCTACAAGTCAGAAATGTAGCATAAGCATGTAGACTAAAATTACCAAGAGAATTAATTAGCATGTCTGCTTTTAGTTTTGCATGCCTGCATAATCACAGTTTTAATGTCTTAATTCTTATAGAAATGGTATGTCATGTCGCCATAGACATTTTTTTCATCACTTTATTTCCTCACAAAATTTGTCTGAGGATTTACTCATCGCGATTAGTGTTAAGGTTTGACTGTCTGGTATCACCATTGAATTTACGCGTCTGCTCCAGCAGGAATATTTCAAAATGTCGCTAGTTTTGTCTGCTAACATCATTTGGGTGTACACACCTGCTAACACAATTGGGATTAACACGTCTGCTAACTGTGCAACATTCTGAAATGTCGTCTGCTGGCAGGCTACAAGAGGCGGTGTCACGTCAGGAGATTGGCTCGGATGCTGGATACTTGTCTGAGGGAAATGATTCCGATGAAACTAATAATTATGATTAAGACTGGCAAGCTTCTGTCACCGTTCCATCAATAAAATGAGTCTCCGATCCAGCAATAATGAAGTCATTGATCCCGTTCCACTTTATCGG
Source organism: Phorcus lineatus (assembly GCA_921293015.1). Taxonomy (NCBI): domain Eukaryota; kingdom Metazoa; phylum Mollusca; class Gastropoda; order Trochida; family Trochidae; genus Phorcus; species Phorcus lineatus. The sequence continues at coordinate 622,159 of OV121088.1, read as the reverse complement.
ACATAATCTGGTCTTCAAGACAAGACCTAGCTCCTGTTTAAAAGGACTCCCACTGTTATTGTTGCAGTGAGGCTGAATGTCCCAAATACCATTTCTGTTTGGATGACCTTAAGATTCGTTTGCTCTCCCTTTCATTCAGTGCTGAAGTTTCTTGGACAAGATCGGTTTTATGGACCCCCAGAGAAAAAATATTAACTGCAATAATACAGCTTTTGTTGGAAATGTTATGAGTTGGAGGAAATAATTTCATAGACAAATATAATTAACCTTCTTGAAGGCTTGTCGTTCTATTGGAGAAATAATGCATATCGGCTCGATCGTCTGCTTTATTGAATATAGTACTTAAACTGTTAGGAAAATATCCTGGATGTTATTTCTTAACTGTGTGTGCTTAATATCGAAATGTGAATTGAATTTTATGCGTTTGGATCGAGAAGGCCAGGCGTGCATAACTGCTGGCCTGAGATTGGATTTGTGGTAATAAAACTTGCATAATAGATTGATTGTCCAGAGAAACAATTTTATGAGTCATTGAGGCAACTTTATTAAAAAAGCTTATTTTTTCTTAATAGCCAAAATACAAATACTATAGTTTGACTATCATGAAAACAGCTACAAAACATCACTTGCTAGATAACAGTGTTATCCTGCAATTAAGAAGTTTTAAATCCATAGAATTTGTCCTCTATTCAGCTAGGAAACAATTTTCTGTTAAGCTTATGAACCCAAAACTAGCCTTTGTTGACAGTTTGGTTGAGTGGTAATATTATAGGTTTACACTAATTTGAAGCACTTTTAAACCATTAAGTCATATTCTCTTCATTATGAAATCTGCTAGGCAATTGTCTTAAATTACAGTTTTGTCAGCGCTTCTGAATCATCAAGGAAGATTTTTCTGTAAGGATTATTTCTAAGATATGTAACGTACCATATGACATGTTCAACACCTTTGGTCTTGTGCTTGCAATTTGGTAATTTATTCAGATTTTGAGTCAATGTAGTATTCAAATCAAATTTTAGAAGAAAAATAAGGATTATTTCAAAACATGCCCACCCAAGAGTTATCTCCCTTTTCTCAGAGCAGCAGACAAGATGGCTACTGAGGCGCCCAGCTGGGATACTGATGAAAGTTGTGAAGACCGCCTGGATAGGTCCTCGCTCTCCTCCACACATTAACGTGGACAATCAAATCGTCTGTGAACTGAGCGAGGCCGCTTGGGCCTGATCAAAGTGAGCTCGTAATAGAATTGTTTCTCTGTCCTTGGCTGGGACTGTCCTCACGAGCAGACGGTCCAAATTGTCCGCTAAGTGCATTTTGAAGCCTCCCATCAATCCAAGGGATAGATGCAATACACTACAATCAACTCCTGTGTCCTTGCATTAACATTTGAATTCAAATCAAATGAATTTATATCCTTACAATTGGCAGGATTGAAGTTGTTGGAGATGATTGGGAATTGAAACAAGGTTTTTCTGTTAAAAATTCAGTTATATATCTTTGAATATCTTTATTATTGCATGGCAAAGTGATTTGACATATTTGACATGTTATGACTCAAGGAAGATTTATTTATTGAAAATTTTAATCTTTATTCCGATGTTCGAAGATTCATAGGTTATTGAGAGAGCTTATAAAGAAACATGGAAACTATTCAAATTTAGAAATTCACACAATAAATCTAGAGAGACACTTAAGTGACGTTGGCGCCCAACTCTTCAGAGTGGTGTTTTAATTTGTAACCTGGAGGTGGTGCCACTGAGAAAGTTCTGAAATTATTCTTCTTAACCTTCCCATACCTTCTGGTAATCTGATAGCGGAAACGTTCACATCGTTTCAGTTTTGATCTCAAGTTGAAGTCTATTATTCATGGTCAATATCAAAAAAGTATTTCCTTGAAAACCAAATTTATTGGTTTTGTGCTTCCAAGGCTAGTTCCAGACCATTTGTCCAGTTCTGAGCTACTCTGGTTTTGCCAAGTAATTTGGTCTCTTTTTTTGCTTTCATTATAATTAATGAACAAGAAATCGGCTGATTTATAGATTTTCTTCGAATTGGAAATTATTCTTGAAAGAATTTTCTTGAGGATTTTGTAAAGGCATCAATCAGTAGCGTTAAAAATGATGATGACATCATGAGTTAAATTGGACATGAAGTAGATTGAAATATTATCACAAGGAACCTTCTTTGGAAGTTAACAATTCAGAGTCTTTGTCTCTCACAGAGATTATACCGTCATGTCGTTATATCTTGTTGGCCGTCCTCGCTATTTTGATGACCTTTCACAAGCAAGAAACATGGCTGTCCATCAAGTGACAAGCTCATCAACCAGTTTTGGAAATGATAAGTGAAAGTTTTTACGGAAAGTCGAAAATGAAGTCGAGAGTAACTGTTTGATCTTGAGTTGGTCGATATTTCCGAACTGTGGGCTTTGTGAGAAGGTTAGCCCATCATTCTGATGGAGAGATCAAGTCCCTGAACTTGTGTTCTCAGATCAAATAACAAGACAAAACACACCCCTAGTGCAACAAGGATTCCAGGATCAAAGAGGGCTGTCTGAAGTATTCTCGGAAGAGAAATAGAATAAAATCTATTTTCTACATATCCAATTATCCATGCATTACCATTTTCTCTGTATTTGAAATGAGGTGTTTGTCATCTTTCGGATCCAGAAGTTCAGGGTTCAAATCCCTCAAAGGGTTCTGAAACTGAATGTCCTTTACATAGAAGGTTTCAGGACGATCCCACAACCCATTGTTCATTATTTCCAGCCCAAGCTCATAGGTTTCACCACAATGCTTAACCACAATATTGTTGCAGGCCGGATTCCTACTTATGATACTAGTCTCCTTGATATGAGTTAAATATATTGAAAGCAGCATTAAACAACACCCCACTCTCTCCTGTATTCTGTATTCAAGAGTGGAATAACACATTTTCACAATACTCAGAGCTTGTTGACTCATTTTGCAGTTCAATCGATTCCCAGTCTGTAACTTCCGTTAAAAACTCACGTTTGCTGTTTATTTTAACATTACTGCTGTAAAGATCAGCAACAGTGTTTACATGGTTTTAAATAATCATTGTGAAAGAAGCACCGTCTAAAGAAAAACAGGTTATCCTAGTACATTGCACTTCTTTTGTCCATTTTTTTATTCTGTGCTTAAATGTCCATTCAGTGAAACACTTACAAAAACATAGAAGAGGCTTCAAGTACATGATCCCACTCTTGTCAAATTTCATTATTATTCCAGGCCTGAAACCTAATGAATTCCTATATCACTTTTTTCATGGAAATATGCCTTATCATACCCCAGCTACGAAGTAAGCAGGAGTATATAGCGGTCCTTCCATCCGTCCCTCCTTCCGGTCAATTTACTCAAAAAACTGTTAGGTCTAGATCAACCAAACTTTGCACATGTGTTAACCATAACCTTGTCTACAGATTGAACCACTTTTGAATTTTCTGGAATTCATTTTTTTTTTGTCGTTTCCATGTCATTTTTTTTACTTATAATAGTTATATGGTGTACAATTGGGACAGATTTTCTCAGAAACTATTACACCTAAAGGAGTGAACTTTTGGTTTTGGATACACCTGATGATACTCTTGAATGCTCAATTGGACTTGGAGTGATTAACAGATCTGATGCTTCAATGGGGACAAGTTTTCTCAGAAAATATCACACTTGGGTGAATGAAATTTTGGTTTTTGACACATCTCTTGATGCTTTTGATCGAGTTCGAAAGCCATTTCCAAAATATTATTTTTGACAGACTTATGGTCCTTGATTGCGCAAATGGACTTGTAACGATTATCAGATCTGTTGCTCCTATGGGGACACATTTACTCTTAAACTATTACAGTAACTTTTAGTAGATCAGGTTATCCAGAATCATATTAATTCAGACTAGAGGGAGAAGAAATCAGACGGGCTGCGGGGGTATGTGAGCCATGCCCACATTTTTCTTGTTTTAATTTTGTGCCTTTTGATATTGGTTACAGTGACACAGAGTATGTTTCATAAATTTTTATTTAGCTAAAATAAGAGCCAAAATGTTTTCCATTTTGAGTTCAATTCAAATACTGTTCCTGAACTTGCTTTTTTTTATCTCTAAAAGCCAAAATTTGGATATTTTCTCGTTTTCAATCATAATAGAAAAATTGCCATATAGATGTTGATAGTCAAATTTTTGCATCTTATTTGCATGAGTATGTGTTAATTGTTATCTGTCAACCTATATTTTTCATTGTATCTGCTGTAAATAAGTTTTAGAAATTACGTTGAAGTCATTGGCGCACGCCATTGTCCAGTTTTGGATTATGAATTACAACCTAGAACCTGTTTATTGTCTCCATACTGAACTGATTAGCAATTCGATGGTGATTTTCAGAGACAACCACTACTTCTGGATTAAATGATACTGTTTATAAAGTTTGACATACTTAGTATTGAATTCTTAAATCTAAACAAACAGTTTAAAGGAAAAAATATTCGACCAAAATCTTCTTCTATATCTTAGGGTTTCATCTCTGAAATTTCTTTTATATGCAACCTTTCAAAAGAGGAAGTAAACTTCTATAATTATGTATTTACTTTTAAGGAAAACTGCAGCACTATCTCTTGTTCTAGCATTCTTTGGCATTCAATGCATTTGACATCCAATACTTTTAGCTGAAATCCAATAATTTTCAAAGCTCTTTTAAGATTATAAAAACCTTTTGTATTTATATGATAAAAAATAAATGTTAATTTCAACATGACAACATAAGTTTACACATTTCGGTAAACTCCTCTGAGTCGGAGTACTTTTAGCCAAAAAAACAAACATTTTAGAAGGGCAACATATTTAGGTGTTCACATCTGTCAAAGAAGAGAAAAGATTTTGTAAAGGTGTTTCAGCTTACAGGTTTGGGTCTTTGTTCTCTTTTGGTGCAGTAAAAAGATCAAGATGTGGATGATAGGCTTTATTCTTCTCAAACTCTCGCTTGTGCCAGCTGACATTAGCAAGTGTAAGGTGTACAAGAACTAGCCGTGTACACATGAAAGTGATGAGAATACTCAATGAGGGCCATCTGTTCCGAGCCTCTTTCTGATGTTTGCTTTCTTCGTACTGTGTGTGGTTGGCATGCAGCAACAATTGTCTGCAAGTGCCACCAAGTATTCAGACAACGTTGGATACCTACTGAAAACATATATCTTCCAGAACACAATGCTGGTACTAGATGAACTCTCCAGACAACATGTGGGAAATGTGGGAAGATAAAAACAGTTAGCAATTGTTAATAACTTATATATCTACAGGTTTTTACATTACTTTTTTTCCCTTTTTCAGGTATATACAAGTAGATGACATGAGAGAATGTGTTTTCAATATTCTCTTAATAATCTTTTAAAAGACATCATATTACCTTTCTTATTTTCCTGACATGCAGAATATGTGTTTGACAGCTTTTGCTGATTGCAGCAGACACGGGATTAAGGATCTTGATGTTGTGTTGAGTTATGCTGCAAAGTAGTTTAGTGGCTTATAGTCCTGCTTACTGACATCTTCTCATAGAGAGTTCTACTTTAAATCAAGAACAGACACCACATAAAATAGTTGTTGTTTTTTTCGAAGTTTGAGGCAAACTTCTTGGGGTTTATTTGCTTGAAATGTATATACCAGTAAGTGTTAACTAATTAAGCCAATTACCATGATCATATAATTATTTTGAAAAAGATATTTTCCCCCCATTTTTTTCAAGCATTTTTTAATTGACATCAATCTTGCTACAGACATGAGCCTAGTTTTAATCCGTACACTCTTGTTGTGCTTGGACAGCAGCAAAGCCATGCAGTGATAAGGAAGGTAGTTAAAATATCTTACCACGAGGAGTCGCAATACTATAGATATATCTTAAGTCTCTTCTTTTTAAAAAAATATATTTAAAACATAACAGGTGATACAGTTGTGATGCATTATTTTCCAAATTGAAACCCAAATCAAGTAAAAAGTTATGATAAAGATATTCTGTACATTTCAGTGATTTCAATACGAGAGAAATGGTTATTTTTCAAGTTATTCTGATTATTGCATATTCCATGTCAAAGATATTGATCCATGTCCAATATATGTATATATATTTTGATTAGTGCATGTTCCATTTCAAAAATATATATCCATGCCTGATATATTTATATATATATTCAGATTATTTGATTAATCAGAAGTCTACATCTATTGTATGCTCTTGATTCATATGTGTAAGAAGTGATACTGAAAGTATGGAATAGTTCATGCATATTGATATATACAGACAAATGATACATGTTTCTTCAGGTCATATGGAATATCAGTATTAACTCTTCTGTCAATCTACCTTATATTCTGGATTGATTTAAATGAATATTTTAAAAATAATTAACCACATGAATAAGTATTTTAAGTCTTTCACGTCTCAAAATATGAATATTTAAGATTTCCAACCTTTCATATCCATTATTAATGGGTAAAATGTCAAATGTTTATCATTATTGTTCATATTTGTAAATATATAGTTTATATTGATATTTATTCTGCCAATAAAGAGATCCTTATTTATCATTTCAAATTTTACATATGTGCCTTACTTCTTTTGTGAAGTATAAGTTTATGTTCCTCTTGTACGGCAGATTGTAGTCTGATTGTTTTAAAGTTGAGATCAGTAATAACCCATGACTGATAGATTGGTCGACCATTGCAACATTACAGAAAGATTTCATTGTGTCTGTGTGTGGGATGTTGGTGGTGTATGTGCAGCTAGGGTTTGTGTGATCTGCTCTGATAAACGTTCTGCTTGAAAGCTCCCGATCGATAGCTTGTAATGTTGATGTTCATTCATGCATTGAAATGAATCAACTTTGAAATACATCTTGTTTAATAAAATTATGTTTTTATTTTATATTAAGTTATGCGCCAACTTTTAATGTTGACGTTGTAATGTGTTCTTATGTTGATATTGTTTTCTATGTACAAGTGCATTAAAAATTTACTTGTAAACTAAAATTTAGGATGGAACAATTACAGGTATTTTTTACAAATCTGTAATGAGATTTTAAAAAAGAGAAAAGCATGTTCTGCAAAGTATGACCTTGCTAATTTAGAGTAAAGCATGTTCTGCAAAGTATGACCTTGCTAATTTAGAGTAAAGCATGTTCTGCAAAGTATGACCTTGCTAATTTAGAGTAAAGCATGTTCTGCAAAGTATGACCTTGCTAATTTAGAGTAAAGCATGTTCTGCAAAGTATGACCTTGCTAATTTAGAGTAAAGCATGTTCTGCAAAGTATGACCTTGCTAATTTAGAGTAAAGCATGTTCTGCAAAGTATGACCTTGCTAATTTAGAGTAAAGCATGTTCTGCAAAGTATGACCTTGCTAATTTAGAGAAAAGCATGTTCTGCAAAGTATGACCTTGCTAATTTAGAGTAAAGCATGTTCTGCAAAGTATGACCTTGCTAATTTAGAGTAAAGCATGTTCTGCAAAGTATGACCTTGCTAATTTAGAGTAAAGCATGTTCTGCAAAGTATGACCTTGCTAATTTAGAGTAAAGCATGTTCTGCAAAGTATGACCTTGCTAATTTAGAGTAAAGCATGTTCTGCAAAGTATGACCTTGCTAATTTAGAGTAAAGCAGCATAATTTGCAGTAAAATATTCATTTTGAATAACTAAACTGCTTTATTAATTGTTTTTAGAATTTAGAATTATATGTCATAGCCTGAAAAGCAATTACAATCATAAGTACAATTCCCAGTATGTACAGAGAAGGAGATTCCTTTTACAACATTTGACATTAATGACAATATGTTACAGACATGATATTTCAACATATTTATAACGAAAACTCTCCGTGGTTCTGAATGTCTTTCATGTGTTGAAGCAGACCAGTCTTCTACATTCATTCCTACTTAATGTCAAGTCTGGTTGCTAGGGACCTGCTCAACTCGCATTTGGTTGCTAGGCACTGGCATCATCAATTGTCAAGTTTATTGAGATTGAAGTTTATGAATTTTAAACTATACGTCAATGGGTGAGCAAGAATTTGCCAGTGAATATGAAAATGGTTCTGATGTTATTGAATTACCATATATAGTTCTATTGCTAAAATAAATAAACATGTGATAAATTTTATATTCAATGTCTTTTGTACCTCTTAAGTTTTTCCTCTACAATAACACATCAGTTGGTGAGACAGAAGTGTATGATATAAGTGCTTATATTATCACAATCTCTTACTTCTATTGCGCAAATAGATGTTTGTTAAATTTGGTATTGAATGAGCTGTCTTACCCCTTATATATTTCCATTTCAAATATACAGACTTATTGACTTGACATCAAATTTCTCTCTAATGGTGCATGCACAGTTCTCATCTCTCCGACTGCAGCAACTCTCAAATAATGTTTTAATTTGCTAACTTTACCCAAGTCAGAGTGACATTAACTTTGTCTTCTCCAACTGAAGACATTAGGGAGTTAATTTCCGTTTGCTGTGTCACCGATTAGATTGTGCCAAGATTTACGTTAAATGTCAGGGTGGACAAGTAGAAAGCTTCATTTCTCCAAGTCTCGTAGCGAATATTGTCAGATTAGCGTGAGTGACGCAAGTCCTCGTCCAATCTTAATTGACTTGCTAACTGGGTGTTTGTGTTCACTACAACCCTATTCAAGTCCACTAAACCAGCTCAAGTTGTAATCAGCCAGTTTTCATTTCATCTCTGTGGTGCTGTGAAAGAATCTCGAGATAAAAAGTTGATTTGTTTTTGTCTGGGTTTTTTTAGTTGTTTTAGTGATAAACACTGTTTTGGTAGGAGGAATACCTCCCTTGAAAAGAGCATTGAAGTGTTGTTTAGGGTTGCACTTGACAGTCATTGAGAAATTGATAATTAAAAACTTGGACATCAATTACCATTAACGCCTTAAAGTCTTCTTTCATGTCCAGACTCTTTTTTCATTCTGAGACAAGATCTTAATTCTATTTTTCACTCTTCTTTTTTACCATCTTTGTCTCTAGTTTTCTACCATCTTTTACTCAAGTTTTCTACCATCTTTGTCTCTAGTTTTCTATCATCTTTCACTCTAGTTATCTACCAACTCAAACTCTAGTTTTCTACCATCTTTTATTCTAGTTTTCTACCATCTTTTACTCTAGTTATCTACCAACTCAAACTCTAGTTATCTACCATCTTTTACTCTAGTTATCTACCAACTCAAACTCTAGTTATCTACCATCTTTTACTCTAGTTATCTACCAACTCAAACTCTAGTTATCTACCATCTTTTACAATAGTTATCTACCCACTCAAACTCTAGTTTTCTACCATCTTTTACTTTAGTTATCTACCATCTTTCACTCTAGTTTTCTACCATCTTTTACTTTAGTTATCTACCATCTTTTACTCTAGTTTTCTACCATCTTTTATTCTAGTTTTCTACCATCTTTTACTCTAGTTATCTACCATCTTTTACTCTAGTTATCTACCATCTTTTACTCTAGTTATCTACCAACTCAAACTCTAGTTATCTACCATCTTTTACTCTAGTTATCTACCAACTCAAACTCTAGTTTTCTACCATCTTTTACTCTAGTTATCTACCATCTTTTAGTCTAGTTATCTACCAACTCAAACTCTAGTTTTCTACCATCTTTTACTCTAGTTATCTACCATCTTTTACTCTAGTTATCTACCAACTCAAACTCTAGTTATCTACCATCTTTTACTCTAGTTATCTACCAACTCAAACTTTCTACAGTGTTTTGTAATCAACCATGAAAACACATGGGACAGAATTTAGTACAAATGTCTTCAGATGAAAATTGTTAATGGGTATGAAGTGTAGTACTAATGACATTGTGGACTTCATCCTTAATGATGCTGGGACACAAGAGAAATACATTGAAATTAATCACCCAACTTCACCATGTTCTGAATTTTCTCAACTTTTTCCTAACTGACATCTAAGTGTATCAATACGATTATAGAATTGTAAGTGTTGGATACCCAACACATCATCTTCATTCCTGTGACTGACATTTCTGTTACCATAAATCTGTTCAATTTATTTCAGATAATTTGGAACTGCCAAATTGTTGTTCATAACTATGCAATATATTGGTATTTCGATTGAACACATGTCAATTATTCTTTTAGCTATAAATGCATAGATGTTTTGGGAAATATTTATCATCCTAGGCTGTGTTCCATAGTAGATATCATTTTTACAGTAGATTTTGAATGATGCCCTAAAATCTTCAACTGTAGAACGTCACAATCATATGACTTCACCTAGTAGTCACATTGATGGTATGCAGTGGTATCAGAAAACAGTTGGGGAGGTTCTCTGTATACTAAAATGAACCTCATGATAAAGGGTAATTTTCTTATTAATAGAAATAATCCAAACATATAAATGCACTAAATCACCAGCGATGTCTGAAAGTTATTATCTCCCACAATCTGATTCCTAATGGGTCATTAGTTGCCGTCATGTCTCCTGCTAGACCGATCAGCTTACAGGAACCAGAAGCAATAAATCATTAAAGGTACAGTCCCACTACTTTATATACATGGAATCAAGAGTAGATTGGTCTTGTAGTATTTGTTTTATTTCTTGTTGATGACCTTAACGCACCTGTTTCCAATGGTTGAATTGGGTTACTTGAGCACACCGAGTTTTTGTTTGTGGAGACAAAATTGAGGAGGATACTATATTAGTTTATGAAACATCGTACTAGAGGTGTATTTATGTGATCAATAGCAAAATGTGTAGACAAACAGTATAACAGTATGTCCTTGAGAAATTGCCTGGGGAATTTTATTTTTCAAACACTGTCATGAAATCAGGCACCATTCAAGATAGGCAAATATCTAGAGCAGGCAATTTTTCATGGATTTACAATATTCCTTCAAAATCTATCTTCACAAATACCCAATTTGTTATCCAATTAAGATTAATTTTGTATTGATACTAAGCTATCCATGGAATCTTTTTACTTTGTATTGTTTGGAAATAAGAAGTTAAATAATAATCATCCATACTAATTTGAAATTCTACAGAAATCAGAATTTGACAAAATTAACTTTGGTTGTCTTTGTTTAAAAATGTTTTGTAGAGTGGCCATTACTACATGTGTTGAAGAAATAAGTGATAGTTGATATGGCGATATTAACTATGTAGCAGTCTTAAGACATTTACAATGCAACCTTTTGCGGTTGAATGTCTACAATATTCAAATTCAGACAAATATTTCAGACATGAAAGACGTCAGTTCTTCAACATTAAAAGTTTCCTGAAGTAGAATATCATGCAAATGAAGCACAACCTTTTAAGTTGAGAATACTTTCCCCACAGGGTGTATATATCTTTGTAAATACTGCTTGACTTTAAATCTCTTCATAATACCACAGACGAGGTGGGCTGTACATCAGAAGACGAGGAGTGATTCATGTTTGCCCAATCTGAAAGTGAACCGTCTTTCAGACTTGCTCTTATGGAGAAATTAAAGGGATCCAATCTGAAAAGTGAAATGCTTTCCTTCTTGCTGCATTTAGACATTGGAATTTTTATGGCTGTTTTTTCTTTTTTCTACCAAAGCTAGGTTGCAGGATGCAAGAGTAATGCATTCTTATTCTTGGATGATTTTACATTTTTTTGTAATGGTCGTGACATATGATGCTGTTTTCCACAAAACTATACTTTGAATTCAGATGAGTATTTACTTGTAAATATCAGTGCTTCCTACTAAGCACTGATGTCTTCTCGTAAAACTATCATTCAAACAGGGTATAAAACAAATCAGAGAACAGAAATTTAGACTAATGTTTCAAATTTTGGATTGTTACAAATATTGATGTACTTGGTTCAGACTTCAGATTGATACACATATTGATGTACTTGTTCAGACTTCAGATTGATGCACATATTGATGTACTTGTTCAGACTTCAGATTGATGCACATATTGATGTACTTGTTCAGACTTCAGATTGATACACATATTGATGTACTTGTTCAGACTTCAGATTGATACACATATTGATGTGCTTGGTTCAGACTTCAGATTGATACCAATATTGATGTACTTGTTCAGACTTCAGATTGATACACATATTGATGTACTTGGTTCAGACTTCAGATTGATACACATATTGATGTGCTTGGTTCAGACTTCAGATTGATACCAATATTGATGTACTTGTTCAGACTTCAGATTGATACACATATTGATGTACTTGTTCAGACTTCAGATTGATACACATATTGATGTGCTTGGTTCAGACTTCAGATTGATACCAATATTGATGTACTTGTTCAGACTTCAGATTGATACACATATTGATGTACTTGGTTCAGACTTCAGATTGATACACATATTGATGTACTTGTTCAGACTTCAGATTGATACACATATTGATGTGCTTGGTTCAGACTTCAGATTGATACCAATATTGATGTACTTGGTTCAGACTTCAGATTGATACACATATTGATGTACTTGGTTCAGACTTCAGATTGATACACATATTGATGTACTTGTTCAGACTTCAGATTGATGCACATATTGATGTACTTGTTCAGACTTCAGATTGATGCACATATTGATGTACTTGGTTCAGACTTCAGATTGATGCACATATTGATGTACTTCAGATTAATACACATATTGATGTACTTGGTTCAGACTTCAGATTAATGCACATATTGATGTACTTGTTCAGACTTCAGATTGATACACATATTGATGTGCTTGGTTCAGACTTCAGATTGATGCACATATTGATGTACTTGTTCAGACTTCAGATTGATGCACATATTGATGTGCTTGGTTCAGACTTCAGATTGATGCACATATTGATGTGCTTGGTTCAGACTTCAGATTGATACACATATTGATGTACTTGTTCAGACTTCAGATTGATACACATATTGATGTACTTGTTCAGACTTCAGATTGATGCACATATTGATGTACTTGGTTCAGACTTCAGATTGATACACATATTGATGTGCTTGGTTCAGACTTCAGATTGATGCACATATTGATGTACTTGGTTCAGACTTCAGATTGATACACATATTGATGTGCTTGGTTCAGACTTCAGATTGATGCACATATTGATGTACTTGGTTCAGACTTCAGATTGATACACATATTGATGTACTTGTTCAGACTTCAGATTGATGCACATATTGATGTACTTGGTTCAGACTTCAGATTGATACACATATTGATGTGCTTGGTTCAGACTTCAGATTGATGCACATATTGATGTACTTGGTTCAGACTTCAGATTGATACACATATTGATGTGCTTGGTTCAGACTTCAGATTGATACACATATTGATGTACTTGTTCAGACTTCAGATTGATACACATATTGATGTACTTGTTCAGACTTCAGATTGATGCACATATTGATGTACTTGGTTCAGACTTCAGATTAATACACATATTGATGTACTTGGTTCAGACTTCAGATTGATGCACATATTGATGTACTTGTTCAGACTTCAGATTGATACACATATTGATGTACTTGTTCAGACTTCAGATTGATACACATATTGATGTACTTGTTCAGACTTCAGATTGATACCAATATTGATGTACTTGTTCAGACTTCAGATTGATACACATATTGATGTACTTGTTCAGACTTCAGATTGATACACATATTGATGTACTTGTTCAGACTTCAGATTGATGCACATATTGATGTACTTGGTTCAGACTTCAGATTGTTACAAATATTGATGTACTTGTTCAGACTTCAGATTGATGCACATATTGATGTACTTGTTCAGACTTCAGATTGATGCACATATTGATGTACTTGTTCAGACTTCAGATTGATGCACATATTGATGTACTTGGTTCAGACTTCAGATTGATGCACATATTGATGTACTTGGTTCAGACTTCAGATTGATGCACATATTGATGTACTTGGTTCAGACTTCAGATTGATACACATATTGATGTACTTGGTTCAGACTTCCGATTGATGCACATATTGATGTACTTGTTCAGACTTCAGATTGATACACATATTGATGTACTTGTTCAGACTTCAGATTGATACACATATTGATGTACTTGTTCAGACTTCAGATTGATGCACATATTGATGTACTTGGTTCAGACTTCAGATTGATGCACATATTGATGTACTTGTTCAGACTTCAGATTGATACACATATTGATGTACTTGTTCAGACTTCAGATTGATACACATATTGATGTACTTGTTCAGACTTCAGATTGATACACATATTGATGTACTTGGTTCAGACTTCAGATTGATGCACATTAAGGATGGGTATCGCTACTAATTTCCGTATCGCAATATATTGCGATATAGAGAGGCGTATTGCAATACGTATTGCAATATATTGGTACATTTCATATTCTTATTTTTCCAGGCTCTCTTGGCTAAATAACATCGATTAAAACAGTGAGCAATGCTCAACTGGCTCGTTTTGTGACTGGTTTCGGTCTTGTAACATGTCTGTGCTATTTTCGCTTGGCGAGTTCACACTTCAACTTCCAGTAAAGTCACGTTTTTTGGTTATATTTTGTGCAATTTTAAAAGGAAATTGTTAATTTTATATCATGCGATATATTGGATAAATCCAGAAGAGTGTACCGGTACGTATCGAGTTGTTTCCGTATGGCAATATACCGATATACCGATAATACCGCGCATCCTTAATGCACATATTGATGTACTTGTTCAGACTTCAGATTGATACACATATTGATGTACTTGTTCAGACTTCAGATTGATGCACATATTGATGTACTTGGTTCAGACTTCAGATTGATACACATATTGATGTACTTGTTCAGACTTCAGATTGATGCACATATTGATGTACTTGTTCAGACTTCAGATTGATGCACATATTGATGTACTTGTTCAGACTTCAGATTGATGCACATATTGATGTACTTGTTCAGACTTCAGATTGATACACATATTGATGTACTTGTTCAGACTTCAGATTGATACCAATATTGATGTACTTGTTCAGACTTCAGATTGATACACATATTGATGTACTTGTTCAGACTTCAGATTGATACACATATTGATGTACTTGTTCAGACTTCAGATTGATACCAATATTGATGTACTTGGTTCAGACTTCAGATTGATGCACATATTGATGTACTTGTTCAGACTTCAGATTGATACACATATTGATGTACTTGTTCAGACTTCAGATTGATACACATATTTATGTACTTGTTCAGACTTCAGATTGATGCACATATTGATGTACTTGTTCAGACTTCAGATTGATACACATATTGATGTGCTTGGTTCAGACTTCAGATTGATGCACATATTGATGTACTTGTTCAGACTTCAGATTGATGCACATATTGATGTACTTGTTCAGACTTCAGATTGATACACATATTGATGTACTTGTTCAGACTTCAGATTGATGCACATATTGATGTACTTGTTCAGACTTCAGATTGATACACATATTGATGTGCTTGGTTCAGACTTCAGATTGATGCACATATTGATGTACTTGTTCAGACTTCAGATTGATACACATATTGATGTGCTTGGTTCAGACTTCAGATTGATGCACATATTGATGTGCTTGGTTCAGACTTCAGATTAATACAAATGTACTTCTTCTAAGATCATAACTGAGTGTATTAAGTAATTGACTCAGTCTTTGGCAAAATCGTCCAATCTGAATTGCATCTGTGGAAATTGCTGTAATAGTGGTATTGTTGTACCATATTCAAATAAGAGAGAAAAAATTGGTTCCTAAATGAATAATGTATAAAACAGCACTTTTGAAGGCTTTCCAACAATGCGATAATGGCCATCTGTTTTCCAGAACTACGTAATACAACAAAGCCTGGAAATGAATACAGCTTTTAAATGGTCTATCTGAATAAAAAGATCTTCTTTCAAGTGGCATGCAAATATATTTGCATTATCTAATATGATGCATGTAAATCCATAGAGGTTAGTCACTCCCAGTAATCAATAGACCTCTATTCCACCACTCTTGATAAACCAACATATTCAATTGGGCAAAAATGAGTCCTGATATGTTTGTCTCGTTGAATCTGACGTCATTGTAAATAAACAACTTTGTCCTAATCATTACTGTTCACCATGCACTTGTGATATCGTACTCACAGGTTCCCAGACCTTAGGAATGTCTCTGTAGTATTACATAACCATGACCTTTTCAAGGTCACAAGAAGATTTAGATGTTTTACTCTTATAATGCATGCAGCAAAAATCTCAAAGATTGTTCACATAAGTTAAAGATTAATTTATCGTTATAGCCTACACCATAAGCCTCTTCAGGACATTATTTTCAAGCACGTTATCACAAGGTGTGTTCTCTCCATTTTCTAAGTCTAGTTGATTTTGATGACCTTGAGGTTTTGTCACCTTGACACCTGCATTTTCAATATTGGTTATGAAATTTTGTTTTATCAGTACAAAGTAAGTTGCACAGAAACCAATTGCCATTAACAGTAATGCCCATAGTTTACTGCTTTTCTTTCCTGAAAATAAGGCAATTAGGAATTGGACACCCACAAACTCAGAGAGCAAGAAGAGGGCTTAGTACATCATACCTGGATAAGAGATGTAAATCAGTTTGACCTTTTAGGGGTTGGTTAGTGTAAATTATATCAAGTAGTTGTATTTGTACAATTGATAATTTTACAAAATATGTATGTGAAAATCATTATACCAGGGAAACATCTTCTCTGTTAACTAAGAGTACATCAGACATGAACACTTTCATCAGATCTGTTGTAGTCAGATGTATAAGGGCCGGGGTTTGTAAATATATACTTTCAGAAAGTACTAGCTGTTTTGAAAAATGATATACCTTGTAATTTACTTGAATGGATAGAAAAGAAACAAACTATATATTTGTGTTTTTACCTTGGTATGGTGAATACATGAAACTCCTGTTGTTTTCTGGTAATTTATTTTGTGAAGAGATTGTATGTAGAGAGAAAATGTATTGACAATGTAGAGAAGAGCTGTTGGTTAACCCTTGTAAGGTGTTCTCTGGTAACTAGCACTCATTGTAGATAAGAGCTGTTTGTTAACACTTGTAAGGTGTTCTCTTGTAACTAGCACTCATTGTAGATAAGAGCTGTTGGTTAACCCTTGTAAGGTGTTCTCAGGTAACCAGCACTCATTGTAGATAAGAGCTGTTTGTTAACACTTGTAAGGTGTTCTCAGGTAACCAGCACTCATTGTAGATAAGAGCTGTTTGTTAACACCTGTAAGGTGTTCTCTGGTAACTGGCACTCATTGTAGAGAAGAGCTGTTTGTTAACACTTGTAAGGTGTTCTCAGGTAACCAGCACTCATTGTAGATAAGAGCTGTTTGTTAACACTTGTAAGGTGTTCTCTGGTAACTGGCACTCATTGTAGAGAAGAGCTGTTTGTTAACACTTGTAAGGTGTTCTCGGGTAACCAGCACTCATTGTAGAGAAGAGCTGTTTGTTAACACTTGTAAGGTGTTCTCGGGTAACCAGCACTCATTGTAGATAAGAGCTGTTTGTTAACACTTGTAAGGTGTTCTCGGGTAACTAGCACTCATTGTAGAAGGGCTGTTGGTAAACCCTCGTAAGGTGTTTTCGGGTAACTAGCACTCTTTGTAGAGAAGAGCTGTTTGTTAACACTTGTAAGGTGTTCTCGGGTAACTAGCACTCTTTGTAGAGAAGAACTGTTTGTTAACACTTGTAAGGTGTTCTCGGGTAACTAGCACTCTTTGTAGAGAAGAGCTGTTTGTTAACCCTTGTATCTAGGATTATAGTGCATCAGCCTGTTGGCAAAAATTGGATATAAAACTCTTGTTAACCATAGAAGCATATGATGGCATTGATAACTTGAGTCTTAATTACACTTACTTTTATTACCCAGAATATTAACTTTCAGCCAGTAAGGAACAACTGTACAGAAGTTAAAAGAAATTTTAGAAATTGGATAATATCTCTTCAATATTTGGTAACTTTCAGTGACCTGAATATGACCTGACAAATAGCTTTGTGCATGATAAGTATGATAAATAATACCAGGTTATGTGGCTCATTACAATGCTTACAATCTGACATGGATAAATTCAAGAAGTTGACTGTCTGTAGATTTATATCTATATGGATAATATAGTTAATATTTCGAGGTAGTATTAACTATAAACATCAAATATTGTATTGATTGAACTAGATTACATAGATAAATTCTACAAAAGTTGCCGCTTCAAATTGTCCATTAAAATGGGTCTCTTCGGTGCCACAGATGTATTTCATGTTATGATTTGCTAGTAGAGTGTTTGATAGACAAAATTATGTACTTTGAGTTTAGAGCTCAGAGAAGCAAGAATCATTAGCTAGTTCAAGATGATAATATTCTTTTAAGTTTGTTTTTAAAAAAAACAAAGTAGTATTGGGTTCTTGTAGCACTGAAAGAGATAGGGTTATGGGCAGGCTAATGCAATAGGACCCTTGCTGCACAAGTGCCTGCTGGGTAATCTTCGAGCTTGTCTTGCTAATTGGCTGGAGCACCTCGAGTGATAGATTGAGCACTCTCGTCCTTGGCGACAGATCTGGTTTTAGACAAATCACACCCTCGGGTTAAGGTGGAAGGGCAGAGCTGCTTCTGAAGGCTCTCTTTCTTTTTTAGCTTGTTCCAATTTTGTGCCACGCTGAACTGTGCTGGTCAGCTAGCAGTGAGCTACTGACAAGGCGCCATGCGAAGTGTGTCTCCAAGATTGGGCGCGACAGCAGAATGAGCTCTGGTGTAATCTTGTTTCTATATATGTGCTTCTTGGTGTTTCTCAGCTCGTTACCTTGTTGCCGTTGACAACCTGGGTCCCATCTCGGAATGAGCTGCCATTGGTGAACAATTTAAAGCGTCTTATGTCTGGCGTAGAGGAAGGGCAATTACAGAGAACTGAAGAATAGTCCCTTATTGCTGATATTCACACTTACATGTAGACAATAACATTGGGAGTGGCAGAAAAACGGACAATTGCAAGCTATGGGAATCTGTCGTCTGCCATTTGCATGCAGACGAGTTCTCATTCCTAGGTATCATTGCTCATGTAACGGGTCAAGAATGGTTTTCTCTCCTCATTTTGTCCTCATAATTATCTGCCCCTGATCCAGTGTGTATCCTAATCAATATGAAGTGATATTCCACGACATATCACTTCCCGGACACTAAATCAATACAGAGACTAATGGGCCATCAATCATTCCTGCTTCTCCCTGTCTCGCTAGAAAATAACACTCCTTGGCGCCGACTAAGGGGAAGAATCGTTCTTTAAAAAAGGAAGTAGTGTACATGTATACTGAACAAGAGAAGTTAAGGACCTCCTGAGTTTAATGTTTTAAATGGATCATAATGTGAACTTTTGAAAGAAAAATGTAGAATGATGGGTGTCCTTTTCATTTATTATGCTGCTTTCTTAATGTTAGCAAATAATAAAAAAAATTTTTTAATTATTTAATCAAAATGTGGTGAAATTAGCAATGTTATGAACGATCTTTACTCTTAGCGTACAGAGAAAAGAATGACAGTCCAGATTTGAAAGGGGGCGGGATAGCACAGTGGTTAGCGCGTTCGGCTTCGGATCAGGAGGTCCGTGGTTCGAATCCCGCCAGGGGGTCAGCAACTTTGTCTGCAGTAGAGAACTGTTCTACACACAGTCATGTTTGGGTGCAATGCTACACTGAATATCAGCGCAGTACCACCTATGGTTCGCTTGTTCCAGCCGATGCTCGCAGGTTTCACTGCAAAGCATTGCCACAATGGTGTTGCGGGCTTTCTCCCTGCACTTATACTATCCTATTCTTATCTATATTTACACTTGTTCCGTATGTAAATAATATCTACCTAAAATACATCCTCAATTCAGAATGCAGTTACCACCCCAAATCACAGAGTTGTGTGATCCCAGAGTTGTGTGATCCAAGAGTTGTGTGATCCAAGAGTTGTGTGATCCCAGAGTTGTGTGATCCCAGAGTTGTGTTTACTGAATGAGTTGGGACTGTATCTTTACTCATAATCTGTCTGACAACACTATCTCTCAGTATAATACATCAACACATACTGGTTAGCAAACAATCCACATTCCAGATGACACCGAGGTGTTAATTATGTAGTAGTGTGTATAGGATGTATAGAAACATTATGATTGATGCATAATAAGTATTACATTAGCATTACATCACATGTGAATCATTCAATCACATCATCTATGGATAATAATACATTCTACATTATCATTAAGTGTATCATACACATAATTCATAGGCAATCACATGAGGTGAGGTGAGTTGGTGTTTAACGCCGCTTTCAAGATTATTTCACTTATATCGCAGGAGAAAGCCCGCAATACCAGTGCTATGCATTGCAGTGAAACCTGCGAGAATCGGCTGGAACTAGCAAACCATGGGTGGTACTGCGCTGAATTTCAGTGTAGCATTGCACCCAAACCTGACTGTGTGTAGAACAGTTCTCTACTGCAGACAAAGTTGCCGAGCCCCTGACGGGATTCGAACCACGGACCTCCTGATCCGAAGCCGAACGCGCTAACCACTGTGTTATCCCGCCCCCGCAATCACATGAAGGTATTAACCAAACTAATCATGAAACAATACATCATGATATTATAAACACCATACATGTATACATTAATATAAGTATTTACAACCATATGGTTTAGGTACATGTATATGCATAAACCTATTTACATTTATACATAAAACCATGAAACTCACCGCTGCGTGACAGCAGGTTTCACAAACAGGCAAGTCAGTTTCAAATCACATCGTGAGATTATCTAAAAAGCAATTAATAAAAACTTATATAAAACCTATCTCACAATTGAGACACTAGCACATCCAACAATCACTCACCTCGAACACACACATACCTTTAATAAATAGCTACAGATAATTAAATATTTAATATGCATTTAGTTATATTATTAGTATTATTATTTGTATCTATAGGATAAGTGAACCTAGACACATTTGTCTCACTTTGAAAAAAACTGGTGGTTGATTTATTTTCTTCTTTCATTTGAACTTTTACTGATGACTTGCATTTCAAGTTAACTGTATCACATGGTTTACATATATCACATGTTGTATATTCACATTACACATACTGAAAGCTTTACTAATTCAGCGCTGATGTTTCTGGGAATAGTGTTTGTCGGACAACTAGATGCTTATGGTGTATATCCCCTAGCTAGGAGTTGATAGAAGTGATGCAGAAATGTCTTCCAGTAACATGCTAGCCAGGAGTTGATAGAAGTGATGCAGAAATGTCTTCCAGTAACATGCTAGCCAGGAGTTGATAGAAGTGATGCAGAAATGTCTTCCAGTAACATGCTAGCCAGGAGTTGATAGAAGTGATGCAGAAATGTCTTCCAGTAACATGCTAGCCAGGAGTTGATAGAAGTGATGCAGAAATGTCTTCCAGTAACATGCTAGCCAGGAGTTGATAGAAGTGATGCAGAAATGTCTTCCAGTAACATGCTAGCCAGGAGTTGATAGAAGTGATGCAGAAATGTCTTCCAGTAACATGTTAGTGTCTGAGAAGGAGAAAAAACATTTTTTTTTTTTTTGTAGTCTTTGTCGACTTGGACACATTTATCTGTCTGGGAACAACAACTGGTGTTATTTTTGTTATAGGTGTGATTCATTGCAGGTCAAAGTTTCACTTAGCTTTAAGTCTGTATCTTTCATTAGAAGTCAATTGGTATATACATGCTAGCCATCTATACTGAAGTCTCTGCAATGAAAAGATTATTCCCCTGAAGTTAATATATAAAATGTTTTGGATAGAGTGAATTTGTCACCAATTATTGATTGAAGAGTGAAGTTGATAACGGTGCTATGAACTGAATATAACCCTTCTATATAAGTGTTCAGAGTCAAAGAGTCTTTATGAGATCACTGGAACTCTTCTATCCTTGAAGATTATGCTTTTATAGTTTACAACTGGCTGAGAAGATGCACAACAAGTACAGAAACCACTGACACAGAGAGTATTTGTCAGTCTAAATCAGTCATTACATGAAAACAACATTATAGCTCTAAGGTACTTTATGTTGTTGATCTTTTAACATTACACCTAAGCTACCTAGTGTCTTGAGGACACCTTACAGTTATATGCCGTGGATGTTTTGATTTATCTAACATGAATGCTTGCCAAGGATATTTTTACTTTTATCTACGATTGTTGATATATTTGATATAAGGTGACACGAGGTTGAGATTCTATTTATCATCCAAAGTTATTTTTTATTACATTTCCATGATAAAGGCAATTTGAACTTAACACAGATCCTATGATATTTTGGCTCTCATTGAAGCACATACAAGATTTATGCAACATACTCTGTCAGTTCAACACTGCAGCTAATCACAGTGGTGCCAGACAAATAAGGATCTGTCCCCTGGGGGAGGTAACAAGTTGCTGATGTAATGACAGTGACAGAGCTGGTGTTTGTCTTTGCACAGTATGTGTTCTGGTTTTTCTGCCTTTTCAACCATCAGTACATTTCTGGGAAAGTCTGCAGTGCTTAGCTTCCAGTGACACAAACATCACTCATCAGAAGCTGTTGTCCATATGCACAGCATGAGTGTCTGAGTTTCTACCATGACTGTTGGGGTCTCAGACGGGTATCAGACCTCTAGCTCCACTGTATTGTGAGTTCTCAGTGACAGTGCCAATGTTCTTTCAGAGAATGTGTTCTGTCTGTCTGCCTGTCTGTCTGTGTGTGACACTCCTACATATTCTCACACACAGACTAGTAGTTGGGACTCATTCTCTTCATTCCTGCAAATAGTGATACACACACTCATGCCAAGATCCACTTCACCTGTTATTATTCTGCCAGTGATAGTATTTATCATCACTGAGTAAATTCCACCACCTATATCCCTATCACTTATAGCTTGATTATTATTCATTCCAGTAAATACCCTTATACTCTCAAGCCAATATTTTTTTTTATCCCGTGTAACTAATGTGGTGAAGAGAGGAGTGATTTATTTGTAAGAAGGAAACAACACAGTGGGTCAGCACCATGCAGAGACAAAATTAGTATTCATCATCTCAAGACCTGACATTCATTGACATTATCAGTGCAGGTGCCGTATCTACACACGAGAGTTCCATCAAGATTCTTTATGCTTAATACTTAAAAGTCACTGTAATTGCAAACCATTGTCAGCATATACAGGTGGCAGTGTTTATATCTGTTACAGGGAAGACTGCTGTTAGCACCATCAGCTGTGAATAGCAGACCTCTTTATGGCACTGATCACACGGTGATCTTTCATCTGATCCTTGTTCTTCCTGCACCATGTAAACATCTCACCTCCCAGCAGGTACCTTCATCAGACACTTGTATACACAGAACCACCCCACCTATTGACTGGTGACTGGGATAGGTTCAGACACTTGCATCCACAGAACCATCCACCTATTGACTGGTGACTGGGATAGGTCCAGACACTTGCATACACAGAACCACCACACCTATTGACTGGTTACTGGGATAGGTTCAGACACTTGCATCCACAGAACCACCACACCTATTGACTGGTTACTGGGATAGGTCCAGACACTTGCATACAAAGAACCACCACACCTATTGACTGGTGACTGGGATAGGTTCAGACACTTGCATCCACAGAACCACCCCACCTATTGTCTGGTGACTGGGATAGGTTCAGACACTTGCATACACAGAACCACCCCACCTATTGTCTGGTGACTGGGATAGGTTCAGACACTTGCATCCACAGAACCACCCCACCTATTGACTGGTGACTGGGATAGGTTCAGACACTTTCATACACAGAACCACCCCACCTATTGACTGGTGACTGGGATAGGTTTAGACACTTGCATCCACAGAACCACCCCACCTATTGACTGGTGACTGGGATAGGTTCAGACACTTGCATACACAGAACCACCCCACCTATTGTCTGGTGACTGGGATAGGTTCAGACACTTGCATCCACAGAACCACCCCACCTATTGACTGGTGACTGGGATAGGTTCAGACACTTTCATACACAGAACCACCCCACCTATTGACTGGTGACTGGGATTGGTTCAGACACTTGCATCCACAGAACCACCCCACCTATTGACTGGTGACTGGGATAGGTTCAGACACTTGCATACACAGAACCACCCCACCTATTGACTGGTGACTGGGATAGGTTCAGACACTTGCATCCACAGAACCACCCCACCTATTGTCTGGTGACTGAGATAGGTTCAGACACTTTCATACACAAAACCACCCCACCTATTGTCTGGTGACTGGGATAGGTTCAGACACTTGCATCCACAGAACCACCCCACCTATTGACTGGTGACTGGGATAGGTTCAGACACTTTCATACACAGAACCACCCCACCTATTGACTGGTGACTGGGATAGGTTCAGACACTTTCATACACAGAACCACCCCACCTATTGACTGGTGACTGGGATAGGTCCAGTCCAAAGGGCTCTTGTACTTGGCACTGCATGATTTAGTCAGACCCTCTTTTCACAAAGCATCCTTTGCTAAGGTTACCCTTAACTCCCTTTCTTTGACATTGCACCTAGGTTCTTGTTTCACAAAAAACCTTTAAAATTTCTTCTAGTTCCTGCATGGTCCCTACAGGCACAGCTACTTCTTCTAAGTTCTTAAAGAGAGCCTCTTTGTTTACTCTAAAATTCACATATGGCCTCTTGCAGACATGGGTACTCCAAAGCAGGATACTATATCTATCTATTCTTGCAGACACTGATCTTCAAATGTAGAACTGGTGCCAAGAGCTCTTATGAACAACCTGAATATTTTACATCAGGTACAGAATATTTAACAGGCGGTTTGATCACCCTCCTGTACATCCCCTCCCCTTCCTACCAACAAGATCACATTTGGTGATCAGTAGCACACTTTGTTTGGCAGGTTTAGATCTGGAAGATATTTACATCACTTAACTGTATAATAGTTACTCATTCATAACCTCAGTAAAGGTACATTTAAAATCTTCGTTTACTGTTGGTACTATTCAGTTCAGTGCCAATACAACTGAGCGTGTTCTATCCTCATGATGATGAGCGCCAAGCAAGGAGTCAACATCTTAATTCTGTCTTGTAACTTCTCTTGTGTAAACCATGGCATTATAAACCGTCTATAATCATGGTACCTCCTACCTCGTGCTGTTATTTCTGATATAGACACTCATGACATCACATACCTCACTTGATCATGCCATTCATTATTGATATTTTTATCAATGTTGATCACAGTTATCTTTTCTTGACATTTAATGTTGATGTTGAAAACATCAGTATAAGATATGCAGAATCATATCTTTCCTACCATGAATGTATGAACCCTGCCAGTTGACATTATAGTTGATGTCATCACTTGCAACTTGAGATGTTATGATTGAGATGGTATATATCATCGCTCGCCACTTGAGATGTACGATATAACATCCCTGACATCTCATCATGCAGCTCTTTTACATGACGCTTTCTGCATACAGGCTATAGATAAATGTTGATCTGAAGGTTTTATTGACACTGAAAGCATGGTACTACCAGGGTTTCTTGGAGGGAAATAGAATTTCAGTTTGTGTTTAAATCATCATAATGAATGATCTGAAACATACTGGTTAGGAAGTTATATTAAGAAATGTTCATGGTATATGTGTACTTTGTTGCTACATCAAATATCCAATAAGTTGTGAAGATGTGAATTTGTAAAATCTGAGTAGTTCTACTTAAATAAAGATGTGAAATGTATTATGTAGATAGATGATACATAGATTCATAAGTGATATTGATGATATATATACTTATACAAATACTTCAAGAGATATGATCTATATTGTTGGGTAAGTAAATTCAACAAAAAAGAAAAATGGTACTTCACTGGATTTGTTTGAATTTGAATAGAAATAAAACCCACATGTTTTTTTAAAAAAATCACTTTTAGTTATCATTTGTCTGATCTATCCAGCTAAGATTTTATTTATTCTGATAAAATAAAGAATTTATCATTTATTGTCATTTTGATGGATGACAGCAGACAGGATTTCACAAATGAGCAATTTTTCATCCAAGAGCGCAGAAGTATTTGATTCTGTGCCTGCAAGTCCTCCGCCTCAATAAATAAGCTCTGATGCATCGAGGTGGGAGATGGGGATTCAATACCTGTCAACAAACGGGAGGTTTTTATTCTGTGATTATCCTGATATGACAGAAGAGTCTCGTCTGTCCTCGGTATTATCCCTAACCAACCTCGCCACTAAGAACCAGCTTCAGAAAGAGATTGCTATTTTCACGCTACAGGAGCAATTATAGATTAACAATTCCATCTTTCCACCTCACTGAGCCCATTGGCAACTCTTCGTACACATTCCCAGTCCTTTTACTGTCGATTGGAAGAAATACATTAAATAAAAACCTCAGCCATTTCAAGTTGTTAGACCTCACAAATTTCTCATCCATGTTGATGTTTTTGCCAATGTTTGATGGAGGTCCTAATTGAGAGCAAATACCACAAGGGAAGTGTTGAGTGCAGGCGCTAATTGCTTTCTTGGAAAGGTCGCAAAGGAACAGGGATATTTCTTCCAAGAAGATGAACTGCTTGGGGATATTTAGCTTGACTAGACCAATCCCTGTGCACAAATCCTGGTTCTCTTGGCTTTATTTGTGCCGGAGGTCGCCATGTGGACTGATATCAGGGTCTCTTTGTCTTTGACTTGCCCTAATTACAATCCATCTAGTCACTGAAAACACTTATTTTCAGATCAAGGTTTTTGTTCAATTGTTGATAAACGGCAATAATTTCTCTGTTTCAGAAAGAAAATTAGTTAAATGTATTGACAATAAAACATACAGAAGATTGAATTCTTGCATAAACAAGCTATTTTCATATTCATCAGAAGCAAGGATGTACTCTATTGTCAGTTGGGATCGTGAATTGTAGACTGGCTGACCCTCTACAAGGACCAAGGGGGCTATTCCCTTAAACGTATTGATGTCCTCTCTAGGACATTCATTCTCTCAATGAATCTTAAGCTGTCAATCTTTCATTCGCGGATGCCTTGTCAAATATGTAATATGAACTATTGTTCAGTTACTTTTTGAAAATGTACTTTTTGAAAAATAACCTTGAGAGAACCCATGACTCTCTCTTTCTCTCAGAGTTCACAATGTCTGATTTTCAAAACCAACTTTTTGCAAGTCTCAATGCAGGGAGAGTGCCGTTTTATTAAGTAATGCAGGTGAAATCTTGTGAATATGTCATGTTTGTTCATCTGTTGCAGGAATGCCCCACAGGGATTGTAAATGAGGAGACGTTCAAAGAGATCTATGCTCAGTTCTTCCCGCAAGGAGGTAAGTAATGCTAAACCTACCTTATTGAATCTTGTAGAAGTAAGTAATGCTAAACCTACCTTATTGAATCTAGTTCTTCCCGCAAGGAGGTAAGTAATGCTAAACCTACCTTATTGAATCTAGTTCTTCCCGCAAGGAGGTAAGTAATGCTAAACCTACCTTATTGAATCTTGTAGAAGTCAGACCAGCATCGAAGGCAAACACATTGACCTAGAACATTCTGACATCAGATGACCTTGAACATAATTCAAGCAGACTTAGATTTATGGTTAATTTGTCCTAAATTCTAAATAAATCACAGTATAAATGCTACTGCACCAAGTCAACCTTTAAACCTGTCCAGTTTTTGTTTTTGTTTAAACAGTATTATTTTGAAAAACATGAAGTAAACGTACATTGAATTTATAAAAGACAAAAGAGAGAAGGATCAGCAAACCGACTGCAGGAGCTTTTATGACTGCTTCCCTCACTTCTTATGTTGTCTTCAAGACAGGGTATTGATATTGATACCAGGATACTGGAAATTCAAACCAAAAAACAGTCTCATAAAGACACAATTGATTAACTGTACAGCCACATGTCCATCTCAGAGAAAGCTTTGCCGGCACTGAAACTCATTTAAAATCTAATAAAGACTGCTGTTTGTAGATGTCTGGTGTGAAATCTGTTTTCAGTTTATCCAATTTGCAATGTAATATAAATTCTAAGGTCGTTTAGCTGTGTTCAAGCATGGAATGAAACCATCCCGAGAAGGCTGGTAGACAAGAACTACTGACTTGATAAACAATGAGTTTTATTACTGGGTTTTATTACTGAGCTGATGGCAATGTTCTTAGTGTTTTTTGTTTGATGTTTTCAATAATTACTTTCCTTCTGAAACACTCTCACCTTTTGGTAGATTTAAGAGCATGTATATTTATTATGGTTTATTGTTTTCATGTGTTAAAATTTGAAATGATATGTGCAACAAAACACTTTAACCCTTTCAACCCTTCTGGTCGGATGTAAGGCATATTCTATACTTGATGTTATATAGCCTATGATATAAGGTGTATTATAAAGCATATACTTTATTGTATATCATAAAGCGTATACTTTATTGTGTACTATAAAGCATATACTATATACTGTGTATTTTATATATATATCATATACTATAATAAATAATGGGTGTTATATAGCATTTACTACACTGTGTATTATAAAGCATATAATTTATTGTGTATTTTACAGTATATACTGAACTGTGTATTTTATAGCATATACCATACTGTGTTTTATATTGCCTATTGTATACTGCATATTATATAGCCTATACTTAACTGTATGTTAAATACCATGTACTATAATGTGTATTATATAGCATATACTACATCATGTATTATGTAGCAAATACCATACAATATAATTTATTATATAGAAAATACCACACTGTAAAAAAGGTGAACATCACTCAACTTTCAATGTATTAAAGAAAACATCTTGAGGCAAGAAAACACATTAACAAGTACAAATTATCCCATTCTTAAAATTCATCTGTGTCTGAAAAAAAAAATGTTTTAGTTGATCTGCCTGAAAATGGATCAGAATCTTCTTCAGATATGTTCAACTGTACCAGCACTGTGTATTATATATCACATACTATAATGGGTGTTATATAGCATGTACTACACTGTGTATTATAAAGCATATAATTTATTGTGTATTTTATAGCATATACCATACTGTGTATTATATAGCCTATACTAAACTGTATGTTATATAGCATGCACTACACTGTGTATTTAATTGCCCTACCTGTATCAGATATATTGTATGCACATATCAGAAGACTCAAACCTCTTGCACACAGATAGTCTTTCATCTATCAAAAGAACTCTGTGTTTCAGATTCAAGCGACTACGCACACTATGTTTTTAAAACATTTGACCATGACAACAATGGCTCCATCAGCTTTGAGGTGAGCGAAGTTGATAAATGAGAATGTCTATACTGCAAAACAACACACTGAGACAAAGAAGAGGTTTGGTAATGAGACGTAACAAGATGATACGACAGTTGTTGCTAAGCAACAACTAGATATGTAAATTGACACCTATTTGTTCATCATTTGCAAACTGACAGCAGTTATAGATTAAATTCAGTAGTTCCTTTCATTATTTTTTTATTTCTTTGTGAAAATTGAATTTTCTGAAAGGTGTTTGCTAACTAGGAGGTGTCAACAAAATCAGAAGACATATCCAATTAGCTTACTGTTCGCACTTAGCAACAAATTGGAACATGACTAACGTGTATCCTTGATTCTGATTGGTTGATTTGAAAAGGTTCACAATGTTGATTGATTTCCGATGAATAAACGCCCGCAAATTGGCCAAGGCGATTGAATTGCCGCCAAATGATACATCATGTCCACTCGAATCGACTCAGCTCATAACTGAATTTTACAGGTTTGACTTAAATCTGCCTATGTGATGTTGAAATGGTTTTCATTACAATTGGTCCAAGGTCAAGGTCACAGTGAGGTCATGACTTTGTGAACGCTTTAGTTTAACTATTAACACTTTTAATCATCAAATGATTGTTATATTCATAATGAAAAGTGATTATAGGTTGTATGACCTGGAAAAAAACCGTGTATACGTCATAACTTGAATATTTATGGTGCTATGAGGCTCTAGTTTAATTTGCATACATCAACTGTGGATAACTGCCAAGGTTTTGCAAAATGCTTTATTTTACTATTAAAACTGAATAGGCTTATTCAGTCAAATTTTGAAATGAGAAATATGGCTTTTTGAAACCTTAGATTACTCATTTATTGATTATTCCCCTGGGAATTCATAAGACATTTTCACATTCAAGGTCAAAGTTCAGAGTAACAAGCTCTGAAATCACTAAAATAAAATTTAAATTATGTGAAATCCCCCAAATGAAGTCATGATATCCAAAGGCTACTAGTTGTAAATATGATTTCTTGACTTTAATGCTCAATTGCTTTTTTGGTATACATTTAGAAAAAGTGCCCATTTTATTATGGCTGTAAAGAAGGTGGTTGCGCTGTCCCGCAAATGCTCATCTAGTTGTAATCATACGTCTCGATACTACACTAACAAAATATAAAACAATGACTTCTCCCTAGACTTTCAAAAGTACACGATGACCTTTCCTAGATTTTCCACAGGGCACGTCCAATGAGGCGACGCCACCATAACATTACAAGTGTGAATAGGATTCTGACATATTCCCATCAAAATACATTTCCATTACAAACACCCTGATCTGACTATCTCTTTCACGTGTTTTTATTCACCAGGAGTTTGTGATGGGGCTGTCCGTGTTGTCACGGGGGAGTCTCCAGGAGCGGTTACAGTGGGCGTTTAACTTGTACGACATCAACGGTGACGGCATCATCACAAAGGATGAGATGCTAGACATTGTCTCCGCCATCTACGAGATGATGGGCCGATACTCGGAGCCCGTTGTGGACGAAACATCGGCTAAAGAGCATGTTGAACGGGTATTTCAGGTGGGGACATGTGTCTAGTCATATATAGATACCTGAATTAGATTGTGCCATTTGTATAGTAGGTGAACTGGTCGTTATATATAAATATTTTGATCTTGACTATATCATTAGTCATAGACACTTAGCTGAGGTCATTTTGCATGCTACTCCTATAAGAAATGCTAATGTAGTCAAATATCTGTAGATATGTCAAAAGTCTCTTCTGGTAAATTTTACTGAACATTCCACATTCAGTGGAGATAAACCACATAGCTTGTTAATATGTGGTAAGAGAAAAGACATTTTGTGAGTATGTAGTCAAATCAAATCTTCAACTTACAAGAGATATGATAAGTTGAGAATCTTGGTTTAAGATAAGTTATTCATAAAATTGGAAAATCAAACTGAATTTTGATTTGTTCTAAAGATTTTAGCAATTTGTTATAGAAACTTCCAGAAAGGAAATCCATTGATAGGAGTTAAAGCTGTTCGTCTCAAGATTGGAGATTTTATGTGAGCTTCAGTCAGTGTATGATTTGAGATTAATGTCTTCAATTTGAATTTCATCTCTTTACATACATGCCTGTGCTTATTCCATTGAATCATAATTAGATTCACATTTATTCATACACATCCATATTCTACACAATTTTTATCTTGTTGTCATAAATAATTGTACACATTTTCTGTTTGCAGAAAATGGACATGAATAGAGACGGTGTTATATCTTTAGAAGAATTCATGGATACGTGCCGAAGGGTAAGTGTGATGTTCTGAATATTTCTATAAACTATCAATAAAATTTGGGTTTAAGGTGCTTGATGTATTCATATTTACTAACAAAAGCCAAGAAATATTTCACTTGAAATTCAGAAAGATATATTGTATTCTTATATTGTTATATTACCGTTGAATATACAACTTTTCTTTACATGTTCACTGCGCTCAATTTGTATATCTCTTTAAAGAATTAACACTATAATGGAATGTTGCTTTCAGGATGAAAACATAACGAAAGGAATGGCAATATTCGACACAGTTCTTTGACAATTACCGAACAGCCTTGATGGAAGTGACAACAAGGAGGAACTAACCAAGCACAGACTCGCAATAGAAGAGAAACTTCGTCTTGACACAATGGATCTGCTCTACATAGACTTATAGCCCTACGTTGGCATCTTCAGCCTGTTGCCACCCTCCCAGCCCCGCCCGACAACGGGACTTGTGTCAGACTGACTGCCCATTGACCGATAGAGTGACAGACTGACTGACCGTGCTCAAGGTTGAGTGGCCTGTGGACTGTTTTGGGCTGTCTCACTGTTCATTCTCCTGGATGAGTAGCATTTACTCCTTCGGAAGAGCTCCAGTTGTTCATCCTAGTGTTTTTCCCATGGAAAAGTCCGCAAGTTTCCAGTGTTTTTTATTGACACAGCAGATTCCTTGAAAGGCGTTCATCTCGTCAGAAAGTTCCCCTTTCTTGGTTAATTACAAGTCTCTCTGCTCTTCTGGTGGATGGTTCCTATTGTTTTTTCAATGGCAAGAGTCTCTTACATGGAAAGTCCTGCAAAAACTCCAGCAGATG
The DNA here is from genome assembly GCA_921293015.1 of Phorcus lineatus. Classification (NCBI taxonomy): domain Eukaryota; kingdom Metazoa; phylum Mollusca; class Gastropoda; order Trochida; family Trochidae; genus Phorcus; species Phorcus lineatus. The sequence goes on along the minus strand of OV121088.1, from coordinate 589,598 downwards.
TCTCTAGGAGAAAGGTCACACTGAGTCTTAGAACCATTCATGCACAGATTTAAGTCAGGGGGGTGATCATTAGGTAGAGACTGTTAAGACAACAGAATCAGTTCATTTGTTAGAATTATTTTATTGCATATTATCAATATATATATGAAGTTCCTGTGAATGAAGATCGTCATATATCTATCGTGGAGGAAGATGATGGTTTGAATTCACCACAAGGGATGATTCAGGAAGTAAGAGACAAGAATGAGATCTGTAGACCATATGGATTGATTTCAATTCATGAAGGAAACTACGCAGTTATTTAAAAATAATTTAAGTTTGATTTTAACTCCCATGGAGAAATAGAGACAGACTTACACAAAATCTTGATTCCATATTCCGGAGATTCCTAGTATAGAAGGTCTGAGTACTCAGGGTTGGACTAATGTCAGCTCTTGACTTAATAAAGTAGCTAATGTAGTTTTCAAATGGAGTGTGCAGACCTGATAGTTGAATTTAACAAACTTCAAGCCTTTAGACATGGTAAACAAATAGAGCAGATGTACCTTAGAGCTCTGTTACGACTGAATACACCAGCGAGCCAGTGAAATGCTGTCACATACATAGCAAACCATTTCTTATTCAGTTGTCAGTGAGTTCAACTATTCTATCAACTCTCTGAAATTAACAGTATAGAGAGTTAAACTATTCCCCATCAAGTCAATACTAGTGTGTCATACATCCAATTAAAAAACCCCGGAGGGGATGACTTGTAAAGGAGTGGCTCATGGTCTAGGTCACAGGGACATAAGAAGAGGTCAAGGTCAAGGTCAAACATTGACCTCTCTGCCAGTGAATGAAACCAAGTGCAAGTCTATTACTGAGGTTAAAAGACCGAGCTATCTGTGTTTGGGTTCATGTCTTGGGCTTCAATTGTATAATACTCCACCCTTGAGACTCTACCATTCTACGAGCAAGGATCACTCTCCGACTGCTCCATGTAACAGATATATCCATTCTGACAAATCATCATTACACACACCATGTACAGTTCTTCCCTTCTTGTTGTCTCAGTCAATCGTCTCATTGTCAAGCAGCCATTTTGTTCCTGTTGCCATGGGGACCACAGCCGAGCTTACCATCAGCGCTAGCTTTTGCAAGAGTTGTCTGCCTTTGTTACATCACCAGCAGGATAAACTCATTATTTATTTATCTATTTATTAATCAAAGATTTAATCAATATTACATAATCTGTTGGTTGAGAATGCAGTGTGCAAAGTGAAAAACTTTCAGTAAAATTTACATTTACACCATAGTGTTTCCATGGCTACAATTGAAGTATTGTTACACCCTGACTCCTGTAACGTTAGACATTCCATTCCCTGTTACCTCTCGGTGTCACATGTAAATGGACAAACAAGTTTGAAGCAAAGAATATAGAGAAAAAATTTCTATCTTTTGACACTGTAGCAATGGGAAAGGGTTTAATTTAGGGAATAGATATATTCAAAGCAAATTACACAACTTCATATCGATCTTAAAAGGCAATAGAACCCTTGCTTTAAGATAAGACTTTTGTAGAAAATGTTTCAATGTAAAAGTCCCTATTAATCACGAGGTTCGCTGCAGTTCATTATAATAGTCGGAATGAAACTCGAGAGAAAATTAATTAAGCTAAAATATTTGATATTTCTTTTAGCCAGATGATTTTGTTTTGTTCTTTGATGTCTCTTATATTACTTGTTATTTATCTTTATTGTAACAGGAGGACTGTATTGGGCATTTTCAATAAAGAGACAATCCATAATTTTGTTTGGAAACTTCAATAATGAAAATGAAAGAAACAGTTATGTTTGAAGCAAAATCAACAATGCATGGAAAGACAATGGTTAAACAATCAGAACTGGTTAAGATGGTTCATTCTTTAGAGCTGGTTAAATAGGTTAAGTTAAAAGAGCTAGTTCAAATGGTTAAGTCATAAGAGCTTGTTAAGTCAAAAAAGCTGGTTAAGATGGTTAAATTGTAAGAGCTGATTAATAGTCATAAGAGGTCCAATTTATTGATAATAAGTATTCGTTGAAGTGATTTCTTTAAATAACCTCATGTTTGTAAAACATGAATTAATAATTTCATCGATTAATTTTTCTTTTGCTCGTTTTTAATGTTTAATATTTGTGTTGCAAATTGACTGTAAAGATGATTGTATTATATATAGTTAAGGATTTTATGTTTATAACATTTTGACCTGTTTCTTTTCTAAAATGTTTTGCTTAATAAAATACATTATTGTTCAACAGATATTGCTGATACAAATTAAATTATTCTATTTTCTATATAACAAGTTGTATATTCATTTTAACAATTAATATCTGTGATAGAATGATATGATTAGATATATATGTATTACTTTAAAAGAAGAAAATACTGTTTAATGTTCCATTGTTGAGTTTAATTGTGCAAGTGTTTATCTGTCGTTGTTGTTTGTTGCTATGGTAACATAAATAATAGTGTTTTTTAAATAGTAGTGTTAAATACAAGAATTATAGTCAAATTCATTAAATGGTAAAATAAAATTGGTTTGTAGATACCACAATAAAAGTTAAAGTCTATGTTGTTTACAAAAGGACATTTACATAATATTTCTTGTTAAGTAAATGAAATGCTGAAATGGTAATATTTCAATGATTTTGCTCAGTTTATATGAATTGTCATGACTGTTATAACTCTTGTAGTTAGGTATTTCTTAGACATTTTTAAAGTAACAATCCATTATTAGTATTAAGGACATTTTTTATCATAATGTAGAGAATGAGCTGAGTTGTAGAGATATTTTCATCACATAAAGTGTTGAAGCGGAGGATCGGTCATTGTACCTGTGCATCAGCTTTATGCCATTCTTTCTTAATTTTCTTAAAACAAAAATTACAGAAGACAATACTTGTATCTGCAGACATTCAACCAAAAAATTTTGAATGTTAAATCCTCACTAAGTTAATTAAGCTTCTTTCTGGAACATCACTGATTCAGTTTTAGTATCCACAATTGTCTGACATTTGCTTGCAACAAATATATAATATATAATATAGATAGCTGATTCTTAAAGCTTTAGAGGAAGAGAACATCGAAGCGTCCCAAGCTCTAACATCGACTGCAGCCCATCTACCATCCTCCCAGCAAGACATGACACAAAGCAAGTCTAGAAAGCTCACAGGGTTTCAACCTCTCTTTCTGAATCTGCCAAGTTACTAAGATATTACAATTGATATGCTCATAAAAGGTATTCATTATTTTCCCAGTTTGTCATTTTGCATGTATTGCAACTCAATTTTTCACGTTGAAACACCTATGTATAATTTTGAAAACATTAATGGACTATAATATTTCAAGATATGAAACCAATCTGAGTTAACTAAGAATAAGCAAGGTAGAAAGTCAGAGAGTATTCCAGACTTGCTGGTGACACGTTTTGTGTACAAAATGACCATCCATTGTAATATAACCATTCAACCATATTCCACTATGTGTTTTGTGGAATAAATGTCATATTCCAGAATTTAAATTTCCAAATATTTCTAATTGATTCTTTATAATGGCTGTTATATAGATTTGCTTGCTTTTCAATCTTGCAGCCTAACTTGCTGTAACAAGATTATAATCCATTTTGACATTTCATCATCTAAACTTTTATCATGTAGTATTCCAGGTAAATATCTTACTATATATCCTTACGTGTACATTTTACTTACATAGAATAATAAATCAGGAACCAAGACCTTTTAAAAAAAATTCAATTATTTTGTAAAGCATTAATTAGTTCCAAATGTTGGTCATGATGTCAAATTTCATCTTTGTTGATTTTCTTGAATATCCATTTGATATCTGACTGACAAAAGGATATGCAGCTATATTCAGTTCAGATTTGTGAATGCTTTTTTCATTTTAAGAAGGAATGGTTCTAGACTGGTCAGATCTTCATATTTATATTTCTATAACCTGGGACTGGATTTTTGAAGCTTTCTTATTGTTAACATAGCCATAGGTACCAAACATTAACATTGACTTAAGACTATCTCAGCACTAAGAGAGTTTCAAAACTTAGGGTCCTGTGTAAAGTGTTCTCTGCTGCAAGTGATGAAGTTACTGGAAGAGCTTGTACCAATACAGAGCTCCAGCTCATCCCGTACTTCAGAGGTTAAACTCCCAATCTGTCTTTGTGACATTTCCACCATGGGTGCTCTGTGCCAAGTTTGATGGTGTTTGATCCAATGTTAATAACAGATTTAACCCTCATTTTCTAGGTATTTGCATAAATCAAATATTGTTCAAACCGATTAGACTCATATGCTTTATTTGACTTTGACTTTCTTGATCTGACTTATACTCCATATATGTAAGTAAATCTGTCACTCGGGCGACTTGGCATGCATGGATGATTTGATCATAAAATTTAATTTGAATCGATCCAAATATCTATGTTTTTTGCAATGATACAATGCTACTTGGATCAAACCCCATCTTTCTTGGATCAACTCCTATCTCTCTTTGTTTAAAGCCGATGTTCCTTGATCTAGTTTACTCTCACTATGCACCCACCCACCACATCTCACCAAGCTTCTATATTTACCATTTACCACGATTTGTCAGGATACAAGTTTAATGAATAAAATGTTGAATTTTACACATTGATACTGACTTATGTTGTGATGTTCAAGAGATTCCTGGATACACAAATAGATTTGGATTCATGTGGTGTTTGCATGGATGAATATAGTTAAAAACATTTGAGATCGTTTTCAAAGTTGTTTAACCTTGAAAGTACAGAAAAGTTTAAATGTGCATTTATTTCAAAATGTCTAGGTCAGTTATATTCTATATACTTTGAGAAATGAAATTTACATTTCTGTAACTTTTGATGGTTCACCGATCAAAACTAGTCTATGCTCAAGAAACAATCAAAGACACATGTTAAATGATCTTAAACTATATATACATCCTACATTGAATCATTATAACTACAACAGTTCCTACAACAATTCCTCGGCTTTTGTTTCAGTTATTTTCTAAAAAATGAATTTGAGATGAAATTCATCTCCTACCTCAAAATGTCCAAAGTAACATTTGCCATTACGCACAGACGATTAATGAAAACACAAATACTGCAAGGATCAGCAACAAACTCACCAACTACTGGTGAGTTATCTACTGTAGGTGTTGTTTCTTGATAATCTGATATGCTGAATAGTTTTTGTAGAGAGGTGAGAGATCTGAATGTACCTCAAAATAATTCAGACTAAACATGTCTCATTTTATACAAAGACAAGACTATAAATTTGTGTTGTTATAAGCTTCAGAATCTAACTTATCTCCTTGCTGTATTGAGTGATTAAAGGTTTGAGATAATGGTTAGCAGAATTACAACAAAATATTATTTGTTGCATCATCAACTGGTTAAAATATTAGAAATGAACACACTTTGTAAGTTTAAAATATATCTTACTCTCAGACTGTCCAATGTGATCTTGTAAGTAAGCAATTTCTGAATTCATGCACTGATGCATCAATGTTTTGTTTGGATGCTAATTGTTCATTCTTTCATAACTCACTTTCATGTTGTCAACACTGTAATGTCTTGATGAACCTTCTTGGACTCCTGTGAATATTTCCAAATAATCAACATTTTAGTCGCCTCAATAAACAACTAACCCATACATCTTTCTTAAGGGGCATTTTAGAAGCTGGTTTGATGAAGAAGAACGAATAATTTCTTATGGATAGTCAACTTCTTTATTGCATGAATTGCGACGTTTCAGTGTAGATACTAACACCGTTATCAAGCAAATGAGACATATGATTCGATGAAGGCAAATATATACATAAATGAGATGATGTTTTTACAATTAAATGGTTTGATGTACATATTGTTTTGATAAGGAGTGTTTACAGTGGAAAGTAATTTATACAAGGAACAAGGTTGATGTACAGGATATGATAGGTTGAGTAAACAGATGATGATGGAAGCCTATATAAAGTAATGGATTACTGCTGATTGATGTTTATGACTCAAACGTAATTTTGGAAACTTATATACAGCTGATACAGCGACAAACGTAGATTGATAGTATTGTGTAGGTCATTTAACTTATATACATGTTAATTGGACACAAATTGTTGACTTTAAAACATTTATAGAGAAAACAAAGAACATTTTTATAGCATTTTAGTTAATAAAATCAAGATTTTAAAGGCTATTTGAACTCAACTTAGATCATAAATTGATTCATGAAACATCATGACGCATTCTCCGTGTCTCAGGTTAGTTAACAAATATGCAAGCATGAAAGTTGCTTCTAAAAGACTGGAAGTATTTAAGAAAATATTGCATTATATTTGCGGGAACTACAATGTGAGAAATATTCAAAACAAATTTACAGTCAGAATAGCAAAAACTGCAGCGGCTATCCTTATCCAATAACAACGCCCATACTACATTTTTTAAAGCAGTTAAGTTACAAGATTGCTTTGGTAAACAATATTTCATCCAATATTCTAATTTCAGAGTTCAGATGAATTCAAAGCGTAACACATTATTAGACCAGCAATTTTCAACTGTCCATATTTTAAAAAAAGTAATAAGTATTTCATTGATGTGATAAAAACTAAAGTGAGGGCCTATATTCTTATATACTGGAAAATTGAACCGAAAAAGTTCTTTAGTGCCTTTAACTACATTGATTGGTGATTTACATATAAAATAATTTGAATAGTCTGAACGGATTATCATTATCATAAAAACTCTGACTCACCAAGGGCATGTGAAAGAAAAGGTTGTGAGATGTGGTGAAGTAACCATTATAGCATTAAAGCACTTACAGCATTTGTCAAATCTCTTTATGTATGGTTCAGGCAATATGACATTTGGAACAAGGGAACCCAAAATCCAAGGAACCATAAACAAATCTTTTGAAATTAATGCCTCAAATTATAAGGTACAAAAAGCAAGTGTTATTCTAATGGCCTTCAAACTTTAGTAGAATGTCAATTGCTTACAGGTTTCCAACACTTACAACAAATATCATATAATATAATATCAGGATTAAAGTGAATGTCTTTGTTTAATTCATTTTTGCTAATAATTACAACATGTCATTGTCTTCTAGGTTATGAGAGTTTGGCACTGAAGAGGTGTGGAGATGTTACATCAGCGAGCTTACATGTGTAATAGGCGCCCTCTAATGGGCAGCCCAGTGACAGTAGTTAACGTAGATTGTACCTCGATGTTACTCTACCACACGTTTTATGTATAGACTTTGCGTTGTGCAATTTTATGGTATGATGGTAATATTGTAAAACGATGTAAAACAGTGTACAATCCTTTCAGTTCTATGGCAGCTGTCAATCCTTTCAACTAAGTAACTCGAGGCAGAAATGCAAACATTCAACAATTTATTCAACAGAAAATAAACATAACGAAAAAGATAACAGTTGAACAAAATGGCTCTCTCACACACTCCGAAACCTTTCCTAACCTAAACTATAAACCTACTTGTTGCTAACCACTAATTTCTCCCCCTTCCCGATACCTATGTGATAACTTAACGCCCATATGTACTGATGACCTCGTTGAACTTTAACCCCCAAGACTTACAACTAGCTACTGTTCCCTACATACCCTGTAATATCACTTTACTTCCCCCCTCTAGCTATTATAAAAATATATACCCTTATACCTATATCTAATCCTAATTAATGTACTAGAGGGAACACCCCCGTAAGTCGACCAGGGAGAACACCCCCGTAAAACAGTAGCGGACTTACTTTCACTGAACACCGCAAAGCAAGACAGTTATCAACGCCGCGATCAGGCCCTTATATACCCGTAGCTAATCTCCGAAAGGTCAAAATGAAGCGTTACCATTGGCTAAGGCCAGTAAACAACTTTCACCGGCACCAGTGTCACGGTTCGCTTCACGCCCCAAACAACATGGCGGACCACGCAGCCGAAACACTAGGTGCCAAAGTGACGAAACAGAGGGAATCCATATAGGATTTTACGGCCAAAACATAGGTAACAAGTGGAAAATATGACTACAAGATACGACATTGATAAATGACCTACAATACAGTAAAAACACGTGGTTAAAACCAGGTCAATTACTTTACAATAATTTAGCTAAACTATATAATTAAAATCCACCCGACTCCCCACGAATGAATATTAATGAAACGAGACATTATATAACTTATTTCTACCACCACCCAGCCCGTATATATTGATTATTTTACCAGATTTCCCACACATGGTCCATGATTCCATGTTAAACACTTTATACACATTTGGTTCTTGAATTCACTGTGATTAATTAGACAATGAGGCTCCTGAAGAAGGTTGGAGATGTTTTCTGATTTCATCAATATCATTCTGTTCAATCTTGGAGCTTTGACGCCAGACCTTCTTCATCTGTTCCTCAATCCAAGAGAGCTGCCCGTCATCATCAGCTACAAAATGTACTTCTTGTACAGATCCTCCTGTCACACTCTGGTCAAATGATCTTACTGCTTGGACCATTGCTTCGTACCGAACTGTAAATAACCCTGTAAAAGCAAATACAAGGTAAATTGTTACAAATGATTGAATATCCATCCTTTAGAAAATCAACACAGTAGAAACTTTTATCAAACTGTTATTAATTAGACAGCGAGGCTCCTGAAGAGGTTTGGATATATTTTCTGATCTCATCAATATCCTTCTGTTCAGTCGTGGAGCTTTGACGCCAGACCTTCTTCATCAGTTCCTCCATACCAGAGAGCTGCTGGTCATCATCAGTTACAAAATGTACTTCTTGTAGAGATCCTCCTGTTACACTCTGGTCAAATGATCTTACTTCTTTGATCATTCCTCCGTACCAATCTGTAAATAACCGTGTAAAAGCAAATACAAGGTAAATTGTTACAAATAATTGAATATCCATCCTTTAAAAATCAACACAGTAGAAACTTTTATCAAACTTGGTTGAATGTAATGTATGAGTTTCAATACGCCCTGTAGAAAAAGATGCAAAGTTAATTTAGATAGAATGCCAAAGGGAAAATATTAAACAGTGGAAAGTTGATATCAAAATATTGCAAATTAAGACAATGTTCATACAGAATAGAAAATGTTAAATGTAATATCATGATGGGAATACCGCTGTGTGTTCTCTTTACGTGTTTGAAGACATCAAACAACTTATACCCGTGGTGTCAAGGAGAAAAGTCCTGAATGCAATATCTGTACACTTTTGTTAATTCCTCATTATATACGTTTCTTTATTCTCATTACCCATAAGGTAAAACACAAATGTCAAGATTAGTCGATAATTCTTTGATTATGTTCATGTTGTATAACAACATACTTATATTTGTTTATATTTTATCAACTATGAAATCATAGAATGTGGCATAACTGGTTCAGTGGGCCCTCACACTTGTTTTCCATTTTGATTACTGTCAGAAATTACTTAAAAGATAAAATTCATAATATGATAACTAAATACACTTACAATTGTCGGAAACATCTCTTACATAACTTCTTCAACCTGTCCTCGACCTTGGATTATCCAAATTTTCAGTCATATTTTTCTTGTGTTTGGTTTTGTTATTGTGGATAAGTTTAAATTAAGGGTTAATATTAATCTCTATTATTATAATGGGTAACAACTGTCTCTCTCTCTGTCCGTTAAAAATAACTTTGTGAGTAGTCAATCCTTCGGATTCAAATTTATTATGGAAATTCAGATATATGCAACGTGACATTTTAACTTTTTTTTGGAAAAAATCCTTTTTTGAAATTGTGATTTTTGGTAGAAAGTGATGACTTTGTAAGAGAACTTTTCACAAGTCCTGTTTGGCTCAAAACTTTCAAACTAATCAAAATAATTTTGACAAAACTTGATTATGGAGATATATAAATGCATGAAGGTGTGTTAGATAAACATTTTAGAAAATATTTCAGGAAAAAAATTTATTGTGGAAAAAAATTGGGGACTCTGTTGGAAAACGGTTTCAAATCCTGTCAGACGCACAACTAAAAAACTAATCATTTCTTTTCTAGCAAATTTGGTAGATTACATATATACATGGAGGTGTGTCATGATTTAGTAATTGATTCAATAAAAATTAATGCAAGAATTCATATTAAGAGGCAGGCAAGTCATGGTTTAACAAATTTGACAAAAGTTTTGTATATTGTGAAATATTTGTTAAAATGTGGTATGTTGTACTGTTCTGGGATTTTGATAAAAGTTGGTAGGAGATGCTGAATACATGAAGATGTGTCATTTTAGGCAATTTTTAAAAATAAAATAAAATTTTGTGTTTTTGGAAAAAATTGGAAAACTGTTTTAAATCCTGTCAGACGCACAACTAAAAAACTAATCATTTCATTTTTATCAAAATTGTTAGATTACATATATACATGGAGGTGTGTCATGATTTACAATTATGAAATTGTATTTTTCTTAATTTTGCGTTTTTGGGCAAGACGTGGTAAGTGGAGACAGATTTATTTCTGGCTCAAAACTTCTCTTCTTCAATAAAAATTAGTATAAGAATTCATAATAAGAGGCAGGTAAGTCATGGTCTAACAAATTTGACAAAAGTTTTGTCAAATTGTGCAATATTCGTTAAAATGTGGTGTTGAACTGTTCTGGGATTTTGATAAAAGTTGGTAGGAAATGCTGAATACATGAAGATGTGTCATTTTTAGCAATTTTTAAAAATAAATGTATATTTCGTTTTTGGGAAAGCCCCAAATGTATTCGAACGAAAATTTTAGTAAGACATCGATCATAACTGGTTCTCTTTTTTGACTCGTTAAAAGTCAGATTCATCATAGAGATCCAGAATTAATGTAGGTTGATTTGAAAGAACAAAAATATAAATATCGATATACATTTGAAATAACACCATAAATATATTGAAATGGTCCATTTTTCCGTGCCTATGCAATTATGTCAGTGGGAATATGAATGTGTAAAAAGATAAAAAAAAAAAACAACAACAAAAACCATTTCCTTTGAGATACACAAAGATATGTTGAATTCATTTTGTTTTTGATTGAATAGTTTCTTTCTTTTATTCTTTACAACATTGTAAAAGACATATTATTCAGCAAAATAAAATTAAGTATTCATTAATTTTGAGATAGTCATAGAAAAATCATGAATTAATAAGATATTATGATTCCTAAAATCATTAGTCCAGTTGCGGGGGCTATAGCTGCTTGTTAAACCTTAACTAGAACAGACCAGAGACAACGTGAGAACTATTGTTTGCACAAGCATGCACGTGCAGAGCCATTGTATGTGTATCATCTATCCCTTGGACCGTAGCCAGCTCACATCCCCCCGTTTACTAGGATGTTCTAGGCTCTAAATGAAAATTCACTGGTGGTAATGCTTTAACTTACGTGATGGACACAAGCCTACCCTATAGTTTTCCTTGGAATTGAAATAGATAGCTGTGCAGGAACCTTAACTGTTAACGTTAACCGATGAAAAATTGGCAACACTTTAATGTAACTTCATTGAGATCAAGCGTTCAACCAAACATAAATGGCAGAAATGTATCCGCAAGCTAAGCTGGGCAGCACACGCAGTCCTTGGAAGACGTATATATTTCTATGGAGATAGAAGTGTCTAACTATGGTGGCGAGAAACATCACTACATTTCTCTGAATGCTTCTGCTAGAATAGATATCAGATGGTGGTTTGAGTTAATGTCAACATTTAATGGAACTACTTTTGAAATTCAAGGTCAACTTACGTCATTTGACATGACTTGTGTTACAATATTATTATTTATATTGAATTTAATTGAAATGCTTCCGTAAAGTTCCAAAGAACGGTCCCGACCGGACATATGGGCAACTGTTAAAAACATGGCTGAGAAGTAAACTGATGTTGTTGAGCACTCGGTGTTTGTTCTCTGATTTGAGGAGCTACAAGATATTAAAACATGGTGGCAGCGGTGAAAACTGTTTGATTGGATTTGATATCCTCTTCATCCTTTTTCATTGACTTTCATTGACCGGTGAAAACGCACGTGGATTTGTGCGGAATTGAACTTTTGAATTTTGATGATTCAAAATGGATAGGGACGAAAACCCGGATACTCAGGAGGCGAGAATCAGGCAAAGCCAAGAATGGCTTTACCGAACATTTCACCTCCGGCTGCGTTAGATATATCGAACAACATTGCCGAAAACTGGCGAACTTGGAAGGAAATGTGGAAAAAATATTCTCTTGTTGCCCAGTTAGATCAATATGACTACTAATACAATGTTGCTGTATTTCTCCATGATATTGTGCTGAAGCTATGAAAGTTTATTCTACATTGGAATTTAACCAAGGTGAGAGAAGTGATGTTGACATAATTCTCAAGAAAGTTGACAATTTCCCCATTGGTGAAACTAATGAGACATATGAGAGGTATGTTTTCAACAATAGAGAACAAAAAGAAGATGAATCTTTTGAATCATATCTTACATCCATTCAAACCATGGTAAAGACATGCAATTTTTGTGAATGTATGAGGGACAGTCTGATTCTGGATAGAATTGTGACAGGGGTTAAAGATGCAACTACAAGAAAGAGACTACTGCAAGAAAACAAACTGACTCTTAATTCTGCAATAACCATATGTAGGGGAGCTGAGGCAACAAGTGTTCGAATAACAGCTATGAACAGTTCGGGCGATAACAAGATCAGTAGAGATAGGGAACGCAATGCAAAGCAGGGCAACCGCACTCACAGACAGGACAGAGGAAGGCCAAACAGATATAGTGACAGACAAGAGAATATGAAAACCTGTAAGTTCTGTGCTTACAAACATCCATTTGTACGAGAAAAATGTCCAGCCTGAGGAAAAACATGTGAGAACTGTAGAGGGAAAAATCCCTTTGCATCTGCGTGCAGACACAAGAAAAAGGTCAGTGCTGTTGTTGAAACAGAGGAAGACACAGAAGAAGAGCTGGAGTATGAATATATAAGCAGTGTTACCTTTTCATCCTGTCATAAAGTGGGTGATGACCCAACCAATGAAATATATGCTGAAATGCTAGTTGAAGATCATCAACCTGTAAAATTCCAAGTTGACTGTGGGGCGACAGTAAATATCCTTCCAAAAAATCACGAAAAGACTAAATGTGTTAAAAATGTGGAATGGATCACAGGTGTGTCCTGATGGCACAGCCAGGCTCAAAATAAGAAATCCTGCTAATCTCAAGCTCTACAGCGTTGAGTTTGTGGTTGTAAGTAATCCAGATGTGAGTCTAACACCCCTGCTTGGTGCAAAAGCTGCACAGCAAATGAACATTTTGACAGTGAATGCATCCAATTTCAAACAAGTCAGTGCTATCAAAGCATACGACAGAGAGGATAAACCCCCACAGAGTGCACAAAATATTGTGGACAAACATGCAGATTTGTTTGATGGTGAACTTGGCACCTTGCCAGGAATAGTTCACTTAAATGTTGACAAAGATGTCAAACCGTCAGTTTCACACAGAAACAGAGTGCTGATTGCTTTACGAGAACACCTCAAGTCAGAACTAGAGCGACTTACACAATCGGGTGTGATTGTACCGGTTGATGAACTGACAGAATGTGTTAGCTCGCTTGTGATTGCACCCAAAAAATCAGGTGGTATACGGATATGTCTTGATCCTAAACCCCTGAATCTGGCTCTGCAAAGAGATGGACTCGACTACCATTTGGATTGAGTGTCTCTCCAGATATATTCCAAAAACGGCTCAATGAATCATTAGAAGGTCTGACTGGTGTGCGGTGTATAGTGGATGATATTCTCATCTTTGGTAAAGGGGATCACAAAGAAACAGCACAACTTGATCATGATAGAAACCTGAGTGAATTGTTCCAAAGATGCGAAAAGCTTGGGATCAAGCTGAAGCAAGAGAAACTGCGTCTGTGCAGAGAAGAAGTTTCCTTTTTGGGGCATGTGATGATTGACCAAGGTTTGAAATGTGATTCGCAGGAGATAAAAGCTGTTCTAGACATGCCAGCACCAAAGAGCGTAGAAGAGGTACAGCGGTTCTCTGGTTTTGTGAACTACCTGTCAAGATATCTGCCAGGACTATCAGGCCTCATGCAGCCAATCCGACGCCTCACACACAGTGATGTTGAGTGGAAATGGACCACTGAACAAGAGGATGCCTTCATGAAAGTGAAGAAGTTGGTAATAGAAACACCCATTTTGGCATACTATAACAAAGCTGAAGAACTGACTTTGCAAAGTGATGCGATTTCAACAGGTTTTAGTGCTGTGCTGTTACAAAATGAAAAACCAGTTGCATATGCAAGTAGAACTCTATCTCCAGCTGAAACCAGGTATGCACAAATTGAAAAGGAACTTTTATCTGTTGTATTTGGGCTTCAGAAATTTCATACCTACACCTTTGGAAGGAAGGTCAAAGTTGAAAATGATCACAAGCCCCTGGAAGCATTAACCAGCAAACCACTTCACAGTGCACCAAGGAGGCTACATTCAATGATTCTGGCACCGCAGAAGTATGCCGCAGAAATCAAGTACAAGAAAGAGGAAGATGTGGTTCTGTCAGACACTTTATCAAGAGCATACCTTCAGACAGTTGAAGAAGAGAAAACAGATACATTCAGTCAGGTAAACATGGCAAAATATCTTCCACTCACAGAAACAAGGCTTAAAGAGATCAGGAAACATACTGTGAGGGATGAAACTCTGCAGAAGCTGAAGGAAGTTGTCCTCAGTGGTTGGCCTGACTTAAAAGAATCATTGCCATTTGAATTGTACCCTTACTTCAACTTTAAGGATGAAATCACACTTCAAAATGGTCTTGTGTTCAGAGGAGTCTTCAACTACGATGAAAACAAAGATCCACTCTAGATAGAAGGCTGTCTGCGACGGGCACGAGAAAGCCTATATTGGCCCCACATGTCTGACGACATAAAGCAGTATATCAGCTCTTGTGAAACATGTTGCAAGTTCCAGGCAGCACAGCAGAGAGAGACGCTTCTGCCAACAGAAATGCCAGAGAGGTCATGGCAAAAAGTAGCAACAGATTTGTTCACTCTTGATGGGAGAGAATATCTCATCACAGTGGATTACTATAGTAATTTCTGGGAGGTAGACTGTCTTTCAGATACAAAGTCAAGTACAGCCATACACAAGTTGAAAGCCCATTTTGAGATATGGGATCCCAGACCAAATAGTAAGTGACAATGGACCTCAGTTTGTTTCTGAAGAATTCCCCAAGTTTATTGTGGACTGGGAGGTAGAGCATCTGACATCGAGTCCTTATAATAGCCAGGCTAATGGGAAGGCTGAGTCAGCTGTAAAGACGGCTAAAAGAGTAATGAGGAAGGCGAAAAGTAGTGGCAATGACCAGTACATGGCCATCCTGGACTACAGGAACACACCGACACAGGGACTTGGGTCAAGTCCAGTACAGAGGTTAATGAACAGGAGATCTAAAACGCTGATACCTACCAGTGAGACACTATTAAAACCACGAACGGTGGTTGAATGCAGTGAGAAAGATAAACTCCTACAGAAACAGAAATTGCAGAAAGATCGGTTTGATCAGCATGCGAAGGACTTAAGACCGCTTTTTGAAGGTGACGCTGTGAGACTAAAACCATTAAGTCTTAACGACAAGGTTTGGAAACGTGGGACTGTCGTAAGGAGACTTGATGAACGAAGTTACGAGATTGACTCACCCCACGGCACTCTACGGCAAAATAGGGTTCACTTGAAGAAGACTGCAGAACAGAACTTTGGGCACAATACTTCTCTTGACCGAACATCCTCAGATCAGTAGCAAGCAACAATGCCTAGCCAGACAACGCCGACAAAACTTACACAACGGAGTTACATGTCCCCGATGAGAGCTGTAGAGCCGGAGTCGGTGATCGTGCAAGTGACACCTACCCTGACAAGAAGTGGGCGTATTGTGAAGCCTCCTTCCCATCTGAGAGGCTTCGGTATAGCAGCATATTGTCGTTATTATGTTCAATAATGTGTTAATTGTAGGGAATGCACAAGGCCAAGATGGTCATGGACTTTAATTTGATTCACCTACTTAAAGGGTATTTTTCATAATTTTTTAAATGTAGGGAATGCATATAAAGGCCAAGATGGTCGTGGACTTTGATTTGATTCACCTACAAAAAGGGGAGATGTTACAATATCATTATTTATATCTAATTTAAATAATACTCCCATAAAGTCCCAATGAACGGTCCCTACTGGACATACGGGCAACTGTATAAAACATGGCTGAGAAGTAAACTGATGTTGTTGCGCACTCGCTGTTTGTTCTCTGATTTGAGGAGTTACAAGATATTGAAACAACTTGGATGAATTAACTGTTTCGGACAAATTCTGAATAAATATATCTCTTATTTGCTGCTTAAACATTGACAAAAATATTTCTTTATCACCGACGTCTTGATTTAACCAAGCATAAGAAAATCCACTCGAAAATAAGATATTTCTAACATCTGAAGCCCATGAATGTTTTCCATGATAATCTTATGATAACAATAGTTGATAGCATTGGTGGACGTTGCGATAGTCAGGTATTCTAATAAGTTTGGTCCAATAAATACTCTCATTTGACTTTCTATATGCATGTTATGACAACCTGTTTCAACAAGTATAGCTTTATTTGATGCAAATTTTCCGACTGTAAAAAACCTATTGAAATAAGATGCATAAACATTTACTATAACTTCAAAATACCGTGCTCCCCAGATTTCCGAACCATATAATAAAAATGGTGCTATTTTGGTGTCAAACAGTTGACAAGCAGAAATAAACTTGTTAATCTTGAAGAGTTTAAAAATGGAAAACAATGTCCTTTGTAAATGTCCCTCTCCCTTCCCAAATTAAATAAAAGTCTGAAACTAAATGATTTGTATTATTCAATGGAATATATGATTAAATGTAAACATATTCAGGAGAAATAGCAGAACAATAGCCTGTTGCTTTTCAAATCATAAACATTGAACTTCATCGATACTTACAATCTAAGTGTGTGAACAGTTTCTCAAAGCAAATAGCAACCGCCTCATTACTTAGAAACACGGAAGGCCTTTGATAAGTAAAATAAATGGGCTCGAAATCCTGTCATCAATAGATATTTAGAACTTTAAGACTTAATCAGTCTAATTCAATGCAAGATAAAGTTTGCCATTCTGTAAGTAATGAGGTCTTGTGTACTTCTTATTTAATGTATGTAGGAGTGAGGTACTAGTTTAAGTCTGATTATTGAAACATTTTATTTGGGAAGTACATAAACCAGGGATTTCTCATTTTTTATTTTGCTTACCAAATTTAATTATATTAAAATGGTTTGTTTAGACAATGCATTGATACTCACAATTGATAGGAGGGAATGCAATCGATGTGAGTTTTCTGTTGGTGGCTTCACACAGGAACTTGATGATGTCTGCTCTGCTGAATGGAGAATATATACTGCCAATAACAAAGTTGAAGATTTTCTTGTAGGGAAGACGACCAGCATCAGTGACAACAACTGATCCAGCAGAAGCCCGACCTTTCTCTCGTCTTATTCTCTCTAACTGATCTGATAGTTCAGGTCCTGCAGCAGCAGCAACAGAGTTGGAGACTTCATCACGTGGAGATAGATCTTTGTAAACCAGTCTGACGATGACATCTGTTGTGAGTATTCTCATATCTCCTGTGTAAAGCTTCACAGTCAGTCTCTTGCCTTGAGCAACCGTGCAGCCATCTTGTTGAGTGACGGTCATCGTCCTCGGTACAGCTGTGGGTTGAAGGTCTGAGATAAAAGGGATTGACTGAATAAGAGACTTTGTGATACTTGAAATATATGTTTTAATTCTATTCAAAGAAACTTTTTCCTAAGATTGAAATAAACATTCCCTATTAGAATATGCAATGTTGACAAAATATTTGTAGTATATTGTACTTTTACTCATGAGGTTCAAAAAGTATATTGATATGCAAACAACAAATAAAAACATGTATATTCAAAATGGAATAACAACAAAATACCAAATTTCAGGCAAATAAAAGGACATTTCGACAATATTTTACATCAATTGCATTGATGTCTATTCAAACTGCAAAAACAATTTCTTAAATTGTATGTCATTAGGTCTATGTCATGACCTATTTTGATACTCTTTAAAACGTACTTTATTCAATGTTTCTGTCCTTTCAACATCAATCTATTTTAAATCCAACACTGTCATTATGCAATATCCTTATGTACTGAATTGATTGTGTGATTTGTCTTTTGTTGTCTTGTATTGAGTTTTAAAAAAATAATAATAATAAAGATAAGTTTTAAACTTCAAGAATGCAAATAGAAAATAGAACACTTTTTGAAACTTGATGTAATGTTTTCCAAATGAAAAAATATTCAAACTGTAATTTGCATGAACAAATTAATTGAGAAGATGGGTTTTGTAATCAATCATTAATCTTATCAGCTGGATCTGCTATTTTCAAAAATAGACTATAGGCTCTGTAGCTCATCGGGTTTGGATTGTTGCAGATTTTAATTTGGTAACAAACCAACATAATTGTTCTGACATCACACAATGCTTGACAGGAACTTGACAATAGTCGATGGATGATTCCAATATGTCATGATACCAGATAAGTAAATATGTCTTTATACCAGATGATAAGTAAATATGTCGTATGATTATCAGGATATTTGGACCTTCACTAAGGTCACTGAAATTGACTACTGTTGCTGCAAGAGACAAAAGCTTTGACAGTTACTTATTGATAGATTAATACAGCAAAACAATCTTATGTTTGTGGAATGATCAGGTGGCGTTGGGTAATGATGGAAAAATCCCTCCTGACCCCCCTACTGACCAGACAATCCCGAACTCCCACTGAGGTTCTCAGGATATCAGTTTCATCAGTATTGACAAGTACAACAGATGAGAAACATGTGTTTGTAAAATAAGTACTCACAATATATATATGTCGGTTCAAATATAGATAGATAGATAGATAGATAGATAGATAGATAGATAGATAGATAGATAGATAGATAGATAGATAGATAGATAGATAGATAGATAGATAGATAGATAGGTAGGTAGATAGTTTCCATTCACGAAGCGTTATACTTGTTGTTTTCATACATTTGATCCACATTGATATAAAAATATTAACATAATCCTTCAGTATACCTGCAAGTAGAAAACTTATTAGAACATCATTATCATTATTCCATACTAACAAAGGTTTCTACATCCTCGTATAAGGTCGGTTCAAATATATTTGGGGTCCTACTTTGACTTCAATTATAAATAATCATTCCAACAAAACAAGACAAAAACACATTGTTGACTCCTCTGCCTCATCTAGTTAAGGAAATTACAAAATGAAGATTTCTTAAGAAGCTTGTAAACTGAAATACATAAGAATGTACACACCCAAAGATTTTTGTATTCTGATATAATTTTTTACAAATAATTAAGAATTTTTTAATGTTTTATCATAATGACGAATGGAAAAAATAAAAACATATTGCCTAAACACAACTGAGGCATATCGGTAAATGGAAAAGTGAACTTTTCAGAAGACTCGTTTTTTTTATTTGCACATGAATTGGACAAGCTAAGGGTATAAAAGCAGCGAAATCAATCATTCATTACTCCTGTTATGGAAAAAGCAGAAGAAAATGCCACATTTAACAGCAGCAGAACGAGAAAGTGTCATCGGAATGTCACAAGTGCGGGTTTCGAACAGCCAGATAGCCAGGACATGTGGTTCCCTGTAAGGACCAATAACAGCCAGATGGGATTATCGTATTGCATGGTGTCTGTCTGTAAACATTTCACTATTTCATTTGCTATTTTCATATTCTTCTCCAGGGCTGAGAAAAGTAAAACTCCTTAGCTGATTGTGATTCTAATTTATATATTTGGTGACCACTGAAGCCACACCCTAAAAACCTATTTTCATCTTCTTATCCAGATGCAAGAAAGCTGAAAGCTAGTGTTAGGAATTGGAAGCTGATTGGGATCCCAATTTATCGATTTTGTGATTTTTTGCCCCAAATGGTGTCCCTGTGACAATCATGGCTCTATTTTCATTAGACTATGCCAATGTGACATCAACGAATTCTTTATAGTGCATATATATATTAGGATTCAGGATCTGTAACCGGAAGCAAAATCTAAAAACTTAACATCACAACAAAAATACTTCATTTCAGCACTCCCTATGCATGTATCTTCCTCCATACCTTTAAACTATTTAAGTTAGGTACAACCATTGCATCAAATGCAACTAATAGGTCTAGTGGCATTTTTATTTTTCTGGCATCCTTAAGAAGACAGATGATTGCTTTTGAGGTATTTTCTGCAATGAATTAAAAAAGAATTAACATTTAAAATTTAAAATTGCCAACCATATCTAAATCAGCATTAATTATGACTTTTTTGTCTGTCTGCTTCCAAACGTAACTTTTTTAGTTTTAGAAGTATTCAATTTTGAAGAAAGCATTGATGGTCTTCTGTAGACCAACAGGAGTATTACTGAAAAAAAGAATTGGGTACACATTTAGAAAGGTATAATGAGCAGTTTTTAAGTTCTGTCCCAGAAATGTGGCTATTCCTGTAGATAGTTAAATCTTTAATTGTTTCCAAGGAAGGTGAAAAGAAATTTCCCCCAAAATCTGAAAACATCAAAAGGCAGCACTTTAGTAGTTGGGTAACATACATGCAATGTTTCAGAATATTTGATGACTGGTTCATGAGTTCTCCTTGTTTTGAGTACTAACTCAACAAATGTCCATGGAAACCAAATAAAATATAAAAAATTCAGCAGTCTGAAAATGTCAAAAGGCACCACATCTGTAAAAAAAAAGGATTTGCAAAAATCTTATGAATGGTTCCGAGTTCTGCTCTGGAAAAAAAATACTCATGGACGGATAGGCCGACGGACAGACAGGGCGATGACTATATCCCATTAAATCACATACCTTTGGGATAAAAAAAATCTTTCCACATGAACACAGATATACAATTCTAGTACTACAAAAACGTTTATGAAAAAATTGACTCTCCCACCTGGAATGTGTTGAACTGCTTGCGTAGGTGGATCTTGACGTCCAAAAGCTCCAAGTTGTGAGACAAGTCCATCAAATGCTGTTTTCTGTGTGGATGAGAACTTGAGCTTGTCTTCATTGATCTTCATTTCAGCAGCAACTGGTTGACTTTGCAAGGCATCCACACTTCTCTTTATAGCAGGGAGCATCTGTAACATCTCCACGTCATCAGCTTTCTCCTTGGTCTGGGTGAAGTAGGTGTCTGTGGACTCGATGACCGCAAGGGTGGTTTCATAAGCTGCTGATGACTTCTCAATAGCTGAAATCATTGCTGAACTTTCTTGCTGCAGTTCAGACAAAAGTTGCTTTCTTCGTTGATCCAGCTGCAGCTTCATGTCATCAATCATCTTGTTGATGTTTCTTTCCGACTCCTTCTTCATCTGCTCTACAGCATTTCTCTTTGCTTTCATTGATTTTTGACGTTGTTGGAGGCTAATCTTTGTCTTGTACACGTCCTGGAAGGATTCCTGGATGGAGGTTTTTCTTAAAGCAGCCGCATCTTGAATCTTCTTAAACTCATGACCCTTGTGATCAACTACTGTGCAAGAAACACAACACAGTTCCTCATCTGTAGTGCAGTAGAACTCAATGTGATGTTTAGGATGTTTGTGACATAAATGACCTTGTGAAAACTCCCTTATTGGAATGTTGAGAGAATCTTCAATGCTTTTGATGCAATGATCTCTACTTAGATGATGACGCTTATGGGCATTTATGCATTCATTGCAAAGATACAACCTGCATTCATCACATCTGCCATCAGCATCGTTTCCATCAGGACAGTCCGTGCATTTGATCTTCCGCTGTTGCTTCATGTGCAGGAAATCCACCAGCTTGCTTCTCACAGGATCTGCAGGTAAAGAACTGGCCTTCCCTTTGACCTTTGTAACATGTCTGCAGAGAGGACAAGTGAGCTGTCCTCTTCCTTCCTTCTCCAGGAGCTTGTCGATACATTCATTACAAACAGCGTGGAGACAAGTCTGGAGGAGGCGGGGACGTCTGTTGGTCTGGTTGAAATGTTCTACACAGACGGGACACTCGAGGAACTCATCCTTCAGAGATGCGACCAATTTCTCTGCAGGCTCGGACATAGTTTACACCTGTCAATGACATACATGAATGGTGATGTAAGGTAACTTATCTTGTATATAAAGTTTGATATTTTGAACAAAGCAAAATGAATCATTGTCAGGTCCAAGAGACAAAGTGATCTATCAAGATTAATATCTCCGAAAAAAGTCCTAAATGAAATGTCAGACTCAATAAATATCACTATTTTATATTTTAGATAATCATTAAGAAATATCACTCAATTAACACTCTATATATCACAAATAAATCACAAATATGGCTTAATATTACAGAACAATGAGAAATTACAAAAGCATCGAATATTCATATTTTTAAATTGCCACAGTCGGAACAATACTTGCCCGTTGACTGACTGTGAAAAAGTATCTAAATTTTCAATAAAATATACATAATGCAAGTTTTAATTTATTCTTTTACCTTTGACTGATTGAGTGAATTTCATATCTAGATATCATAGTTCAGTAAAACAAAAGAAAATGTCTTTTTAACAAAATCTTTTCAATTGCTATATTTTAAGGAAAATAAGGTTGATTTCCTTCTATTTTATTTTTGGCAAATTATAAGACTAGAAAATAGTAAATAGAATTTGGAAGTGAAGTATTTTTTCCTTAACTTTAACACTATTGTGTAACTGTATGTGCCTGAATGTAACTGTACATTTAAGAGGTAATGACAACAATTCAATGAGGACATTTTTATTGTCCATTACTGCTTAAACAGTGAGAAAAGGTATCTTTTCAACAAAACAATTGTAGTTCTCTTCAAAGTTATCAAAATTATCATCAAAAGGTAGAGGACAGCAGTAGCATGTGAATACAATGGCGCAAAAGACCACCGGTGTAAGTGACTCCAGTTCATGCTCCCTTGCGGTTTTTACTTTTTACAAGTTTTATTTGTGTTCAGGGTAATGAGAAAGTACAGTTTAATGAGAGTAAATTTTTGATTTCTAATATGTATTTTCAACCGCCGTGTTTTCGCGCTTAAAAGTGAACAGGTGTAAGTGATCGTCATCAGCATTGCCTCTCGTTATGCCGAAAAATATCCAAACACGTCCCAGAAATATAGGTAAACCTGCTCAAAAGACCACCGGTGTTAGTGACTCGATCCAGTTCATGCTCGCTTAAAAAAATAGCAAATGTTGCGCTCCCTTGTGGTTTTTACTTTTTACAAGTTTTTTTTGTGTTCAGGCTAGCTCGAGACAGCGAGAATCCGCTCCGTGACGTCACTAATATACTACCGTAGAGGTACTCGAAGGAAAGGCGCCCTGACTTGGAGGTTGGTGTTCAGGGTAATGAGAAAGTACAGTTTATCCTTAAGTCTTGAAATCTGATTTATACCTACTGCTTTGTCATCATATTTAGGTTACTCAAATCATCAGGTTTTCTGTTGAATGAATATGACGTGTGCATGCTTAATTTTCATCTCAACAACGTAAATTATGAAGATAACTTGATCGTCCTATAAAGCTATAAATAGCTTTGGGGAAAACCAGCACATGCGTAGCAACTTTCATTTTCGTTTATAAGAATTTTATTTACTTAATCCACGTTTAATTCCTGCAATATAACATATGGAAAATCACTGTAATGACATATGACGGAAACATTTATTAGGTTTATCAGTGATTTTTTTTAAAACACTCACTCACTAGGGCCCATTATACCCTAGACGTACATACATAGAAAAAAGCAAAGACATCTGTAAGTTCCTGTGAATGACTGGCCATTACCATGCAGTATTGTAAAACAGTATGAACAATTAAAATGTGAGAAATATTTGAAACCATTTTCAAAGTAAGTTTCTACTGTATCACAGTGTGAGTCTAGAAGATATTACCTGCTCTCTGAAACGAGCTATGTTACTTCCTTGACTGGGTCCGCCCACTAAAGGGAGATAAGCATGACAGCATTGTTTTCCTAGTGTCTGTTTACTTATTAAAGACATACAAATCTTTTAATCGTACTTGTTTGTTACCCAATAACACGGAAATTGTTACGGGGAAAAGCCCATGCTAAGCCCCACGCACAAGTCTGCAGTTTGTCAAAAGTCGTGCCCTACAAATCGATGTCACTCATACAGTATTTATATTCAAAACAAAATTGATTATTCAACACCCAAACTGTGAATATAACCCCTTTCTATTAGATGAAGTAATTTAAGCCTTTATATTGTTGTATTATTATTATATCATTATTGGTATTATTTGTATGCGCGTGTGAGTGTACCGTCTCAATCTTGGGTTGGGTCTTTGATAAGAGCTATTCTGAAATCTATCTAGCATATACGGCCCAGAACAATAAGCGTTCTTGAATGAACAATATGCACGTAATCTGTTTCCTCTAATATACCTTCTCACCGTCTATGTTCACAAATGTCTCGTTTTATGGGGTGCTCAATTGGGCTTTAATCGTTATTAAGAAAGCTTACTTAACGATTGGAAAAATCCAAAGTAATTGTCCTATTTGGGCTCAGATTTATAAATTCATTTCGACATCAGCTTTTGAAGAAATATTATATTTTCTCGATGTTCATTGCTCTCTCTTGTTATGTATGTCGTTCAAATTAGCTCTCAAGAAGCAAATCCATTTGATGAAACTGTTTTAAATTCGCAGTGAACAGAGGTCATTTTTGCAAAGGGAGCTAATGGCAGGTACACTCCATGTGACACGACAAATTCTTTCTGGTGTTAGAAAATAATACTTATTGATATGTGGCAACGTTCCACAGTGAAAAGTCCTTGTAAGAACACATTTAGAGACAAACTATGTTACTTAAAGCACTCATTTGAAACTCTTCACAAACTTGAACGTAACATTTTAATATGTTGCTACATTTTCCCGCCATATACCACGTGGTGGGGAGAAATTATTTTGAACCAAGAGGAACATTTAAAAAGCATTTTAATAAGCCTTCTAATTCGGCCCCATTTAGCAAGCTTACTAACTTGCTTGATGAATTAGTAAGCTTTCCAAATAGCTGTCTGATGTTGTCCGTATTTCGTTTGTGGGGATGTAGCTGTGACTCGGGTTCATCAACGGTTACAACATCAAGGATAACAAGAGTCCGTGTTTCTCTCAATCATGTATTTTGCTCACAATTACACAGTCACACGCCCGGTGTGAAGAGTCCTGCCCGAGTCCCGGCTTGGGGGCCCGCACAGGGTATTTAACAGAAAAAACTTAATTATTCGTACACGTGACCATGGAATAACTACTAATGAAGACTAAAATCTTATTAGTACTACCCTACATGGCCATGTATGTGGATCCTCCACTGTCATTGGATGATCCACAACATCATCCTCCAAAATTCCAAGAATCACCCCAGAAAATTAATATTCATAATCTTTGTAGTCATTTACCGAGTTCTTTTAGCTTCTAGAAGTTAACCCATTTTATTCTTTCATTTGTATAATTTACTTTTCCATGATGAGAGATTTTTCTCTATAAACTATTGCCATATTAACTAAACACTCACAGTTATCTAACTTTGTCACAACAATAATTTTTACTTCCAACTTTATAAACTTCAATATCAATGCTAATCGCATCCGACAGTTAAGGGGTTACACTCGTGGTCATTTACATCTTTGACCAACAAAAACTTTCCACGATGAGCCTGGACAGGACCCCGGGCAATCGATAACGTCCCGTTGCATGAACGTGAGGGACCCTTCTATGTTTACTGTAAGAACCCCTGCTCTGTCTCTCTCCTCTCTCCTCTCTGACTCATACAGTTACTAATTATCATAACTGTACTTTAGGACTGCGATAGCATTTCTGACTATTTTTTACTAGATTATCACCATATGATAGCTGCCTGAAATAGTAAGCTTACTAATTCGACTTTTTTGGTCTTGGGATCGTATATATGATTGTGGCCCTCCCAACTCGTCGTAATTTTCTTCATAGCCATCCCCATTAAAGCGTATCGTTTTCATGCGTGTGGGTAGTGTTCCATGAGTATGTTTAGGTAACAGTGAGTGTGCATGTATGCAAGATAGAATTGGGGAAGGGGATTTTATACAAATATTTTCTTAATTGATTTTGAATTAATTCTATTTATTCAAGCTGTGAATCTAATTGTCATTCCATATTGTGACATATTAAACAACACATTCTTTCTTTTGAGGACTTTGTATAATGTCTGAGGATGACATACAACATTGAACAATTTAAAGCTAGAAAAATAAACAGGATAGGATCTTTAAAAGGAAGTGAAAACAATTACCTGCTATTTAAGAATTGAATGTCAGTTTGTGTGTTTGCAATGGAAAATGAACGATGTCAAACCAAACTCGTGTGAACCAAGCGAGCTTTAAAAGGCAGAAACACCTGTAGCAATGCTTAGTCAAGAATCATAGAAAATATTAAATTTAACAAATGATTATATATTCAATTTCCTCTTTTCATTTTTTTTAATAAAGAAAAACGAATATGGTAAATAAGATTTTAAATTCGACGTGGAAACCCAGCAAGTAAAGTAGTTCCGGTGAATGTTCACATGACCTAGATCGGCTAGAAACAGTTCACACAAGTATGAACGTTTTATCGGAGACTTCATGGGAAATGAACCTCTGGAATTAAGATCACATGACCGTGCTCTCAACCAATCAGCGTTGAGGATTATGTGTGAACTTCAAAGTGCGAAATTATACTTAATTGAAGCATTCATAAAATACCAATACCTCACTGTCCGCACTCTTTTCTTATCCAAAATTATACAAATGTATATATATATAAACAATATCAAAACACTTTCTTTGATGATGACCAAATGTATTATCTTCAGAGGGTCAAAAACCTCATTACTCAACCTGTTTTGCGTAATTGTAGAGGGAATATTCAAGTATCAAGCAAAAACCATGTTTGTGTGAACATCTTTTGATAATAAGAGGTAGAGAAGTAGATTCCCATAACTTAACCGATTATGGTACTTTCGTATAAAAAATGCTTCTTTTGATCTTAATTTTTTAAAATTAAAATACAATTTGGTAATTTGAAACCTTTATTTCGTTTTAGTGAGATCACTTTATTCATCTTTAAAAAAATGCTTCTTCCCCCTAAAGAGCCACTCGGTGAGTTGTTGGAGTCATTTATGCAAAACTTAATCAATGGAGTCATTTGATCGCGAAGTATCGACTGTTACCAAAAAGACACATTTTTAAAGCTTGTAGGTTTTTCACAGTGACAATATGAAGGTAGAACGTCGCAATTATGATCGAAAACCGGACAGTGGCGCGGGCCAAATAGTCAAACGTTATTTTGGAGACTTATCTAAAACAGCCAGATGGGCAGTTAGGAGTTGATAGTGTTTGTAAGGTTATATAACTAGTATCCATGTATATCGGACGTGATATCTACATCCCTGTTCATTTATAAGGCTGTTTTTAGATTTCCATAGAAAACCAGTATTTGTATTTTGGACATAAAAAGTTAAGATGTTTTGATTTTATATCACCTCATGTGACATTTAGGTTCGTATCAAAGGTAAATAATATGTTATGAAAATCATAGAGTGGCTCTTTAAGAGATGTGAGTTCGCCTTAACGCAAGAGGGTCTACTATAACACTTCCATTCGGAATGCTGACACCTAAAACATAATATGCGATCAAATTTGAAACTAATCAATCCAGTGGTCGACCTTCGACATTCAATGCCAATCAAAAACTTAAACCCAATATAAAACTTTTTTTTCAAGACTGTAATTCCAGAAATTCTCTTCCGCCGGCAACATTTTTTTGTACTCCTGGTAAAAGCTTTGCCATGAATTAAAAATCAATCACAGGGTGAAAATACCCTGAATCCGTTAACCGGATCCCTTGCCGGATCCTCCGGATCCTCGCAACAATCGTATACTGGGATCCGTCGCCGGATCCCTCACCGGATCCGGGATCCGGCCGTACACCGCCGGATCCCTTGCCGGATCCCTAGCAGATTAGAAAACGGGGATCCGGTGCCGGATCCCTCACCGGATCCTAGATCCGGACGGACACCACCGGATTCTCTACCGGATCCAAAGTAGATAAGAATACTAGGATCCGGAGACGGATACCATACCGGATCCTCTCCTTATAGCGATGTAGGAATGTAGTTGAGAAATATGAAGTTTTGTAAGTTAAGTAAGCTTCCGTCAAAACGTTGTCTGAAGCAACTAATACACAATGCATCTTTGACAACTTTAACATATTGTTTACATGATATTGTCATATAAAGGCCGTTTGCATTTATAAAGAAAAATAACTGTTGAGTTCTACACTCTTAAAACATGTCTTTGTGAAAGTTTGTTAGCCAAAGGTGACAAAGTAAGGTTTAAATGATAGATGTTTTGATGATGAGATTTAAATTGACATACAATTTTTTGAAAAACAGTTTTTAATCGGAATCAGAATTCAAGGGGTCATATCGTAGTAGAATTTATTCAAAATACTTTCTGAATTAACCAATGTAAGATACACTATTCAGCACCAGTTGTCACACTTAAATGCACACTCATCACACCTGTGGGTCAGTCCACATATCAACTTACCTAATTACGTATGACATTAGTGTGTATATTGTAAATGAATTCGCTTTAGGTAATACATCATAGATCACAAATAGTTTAAGCAAAACTTTATCACACAAAATTTTAATGAAAAAAATAAATATATTCAATTATTTCAAACATATATTTACAAACGCACTCACACATAAATATATAAACAATCATATATACATATATACAAATCAGTATGCACCTGAGGGTAGTGTTCGTAGATATTTCATGTTTTATTTTATATAAACATATATATATAGAAAGTGAAGTATGCACCTGCACAAAGGTAATTGCAAAATTGTCAGATTTCAGAAAATTCATGAAACCCATTCTGTGATTGAAATCATATACTTTCTTTAACTCATTAACGCCGAGACAGCTTCACGGTTCAACGCCGGGCTGCTGACCACAGGCGCTGCTCGCTGTAGCGAAACCAATTAGGTCAAAGCAAATCGGCGAGTGTTGAACGGAAATTGACTAGCCTTGTACCATAAAGTCTTTATTGTTTTATTGTTTCATGAAGATCAAATGCAGGTGCTGAATGTGGATACTTTACAGGAATATAACAGGTGATATTTCACCATTGAGTTTTTATCTTGTGGTCCGATTTCATTTCATAAACATATTCAAAGATGATCATAACAATGGGAGAGAGTGAAATTGTTTTCATTGTCTAACCAAATGCAATTGACAAGTAAACTGCGTAAGATATCGCACCTTCTATATTGGTCAAAAGGTTTTGAGAGACAATTTCTTTTACGTATACCTTAACAACAGTACTTAAAGAACAACAAAAAATAAACACAGACACACACACTTCCATATAATGATATATATAGTATATACATAACCAAATATCACTTATAAGCGTTTTTCAATCTTCATGCTGGAATGTCTTTCTCAATCTACCACTACAGTGATTTGATGGCGGCATATTGTTTACACGTAACGTTCTTCATATTTTCACATTGATTCACATGCATTTTTATTTGTATATACAAATACTGCATGTCTACACACCATGTTAAGTTTATACAGTGTGTCAATAGTTCAACTATATGAATCATAATTAAGAATAATGGAAATGATATCACGATTTAAGGGATAGAACGTAAGTAACATTAACGAATGTAAAAGTAGTCGAATTATTAGAAAGAAATATATTCATATGCATGAAAAATTGACTTGTTGTTGACATACCTATGGAACATGGAAAGTTGATTTTAACCCATCCAAAACCAAAACAATCCTATTTAGTAGAAAATCTAATCAAAATCCACATCCAGGCTTGTTCTTTAATGACGTTGGAATAGAAGAAACTTCATGTCATAAACACTTAGGTATCACTCTTCAAACTAACTGTTCATGGGATAACCATATAGACGATATCGTTAAAAAGGTAAGCCCTATGATCAATTGTTTAAGAAGTTTTAAATATAGGTTAACCAGAAACACTTTAAATCGTATGTATACATCATTTATTCTTCCAATATTCGACTACTGTAGCCATATATATGATAATTGTTCCA
The DNA here is from genome assembly GCA_921293015.1 of Phorcus lineatus. Lineage (NCBI taxonomy): Eukaryota > Metazoa > Mollusca > Gastropoda > Trochida > Trochidae > Phorcus > Phorcus lineatus. The sequence continues at coordinate 559,303 of OV121088.1, read as the reverse complement.
AAACGCAGGCAAATATCTTGGAAAAACTTCAATTAGACGCTTTGCGGACGATATGCGGGGCTGTCCGCGGCACCAGTCATACTAAACTTTACAACGAAACCTCAACCATTTCGCTTTCCGAAAGAAGAAGAATTGCAAAACTAGTTATTTTTTTTAAAATGTACAATAACAGATTACCCATCTATCTAAACGAACTCATCCCTCCCCTCGTCTATCAAGCTAGCAGTTACCCATTAAGAAATGCATCGCATTTGCAAAATATACAATGCCGTACAGTTTTATATAAAAACTCATTTTTACCCGATTCTGTAACCCTTTGGAATGCGTTACCCGAACATGTTAAATCACTAACTAACGTCAATGATTTCAAATCTGCATTAATCTCAAAAACTAAGAATATTCACTTTGATCTAAATTTAGGCTCGAGGCGTTGTCAAATCCTTCACTGTCGTCTGCGGTTGGAGTGTAGCGATCTCAATGCTGATAAATTTAACAGACATATATTTGACAAAGCAGATTGTTCTTGTGGCCATGCCACCGAGGACGCACTTCATTACTTTTTCGTCTGTTCAAAATTCGATTCAATTAGATCGAACAAATTCTATTACACAAATGGCTTTTCATTAGAAACAATCTTATATGGCCACCCATCTTTGAACACTGTTACCCAATCTGAAATTTTAAAATCAGTACATCAATTTATAATTGAAACTAAACGTTTTGACTAAGCAAATATGATACTGACTGCAGATATCAAAATGTATTTAGCCATCATCTCTAATGAATTTATTTCCATTATACTACTTGTATTACTATTCTTAGACATGTTTACTATATGTTGTTCTTGTCATGTTCATGCTCATATATTTATGTTGCTGGAGCGGTCTTCACATAAGCTCACACGAGCTTGTTGACCAATCCATTTCATGTATCTTTTCATGAAATAAAATATGTTTAAAAAAAAAAAAAAAAAAAAACCATACCTATTAAAAGTGCATGTTACATCACTTCACAGGTTAGCTTTATTTTCAAGTTTTTCATTCTGTTGGGACGACATCGACTCGAAGTATAATTTAACATGTGCAAAATATATGTAACGCGAATTAAATCAATTATTTGAACTCAAAAGAATACAAATAGGATTGAATTGTCATCTTTACAAAGTAACTATTTTCCATATGGAAGATTTCATCAAAAATTTAATGCCTAAATACAGGTGATAATTGTGAATATGTATAGAATGATGGGCGTAGCTCCATGAAGAAAATTGTCCAATGATGTAACCTAAACTTTCTTCTACAATTTTTACGTGACAAAGATTAGCGGCGCGTATACAGGTGTTTCCCTACATCATTCTTCCTGTATCGGTTTTTCGTCAAAAGAGACTGACTTTATTGCATCGAATCGTTTAGTGACTTGAATAACCTAGCGCTCTGTTAAATAGATAATGTAAGCTACGTGCAGGTGTGTAATCAAATTGATAAGTCATGACATAAGACTAAAGTGATGCATTCAAGAAGTAAATTAAAATCAAAGTGTAACTTTCAATAGCCTCAAATTATTCACAAATGATATATGAATATATGTACATAAATGTATATAATAACGCTTCCTTTCGTTTCGTCTTAGATATATGAATTCAATGCGTTTTACAGATCAAATGTATCTAACACTGTTTCAAAATTGGTAACTTCACAAAGACTCCAATCGTTTAATCTCATTTAATAAACCCTCTTTTTAAGTATTTATTTTTCCCTTTCAAGACCCACATATTTTCATTTACCAAAAGTATTATACTTTTGCACAAAGAGCAACGATTTTCAAATCTTCTTGCTTTCCTGTGGATAGCATCACACGTAAGAAACTCGTTTTCCTCATTTACTATGTTGAAATCTATATGCCTACACCCTGAGAAAAAGATTTATGTGATGACTATAATTATGGTTTTTAATGATTTTTATTGCAACTAGATTTGACAACATTTTCTAGAATAAAGAAGGCTTCTTTAATTTTTTCCTTCGATTTCTGGATGACGGTTTTTTTTAAAGGGTTTGCATGCATATCCACAACATCTTTTTGAAATGGGTAGGTCTACACAACTTTTTTTATAGATTTTGTCATTGATCTGCATTGTCATTTCAAAGAAAGAACAGTAGCAGTATCTTTCACGTGTATGGTCAACATTTACTACTATTACAATATCAATTGATGAATGGAAATGTTACATTCATTTGGATATTAAACCAAATTAGTTAACCCCCCTCCCCCACCCCAACCCAGTCTATCTTGTCACGGATCGTTGAGCTCCGCTCTATTTGAAGAAAAGAGGCTTGCTCCTCTCTGATTGCTTGTGATTGCATACAGGTGTTTTATGACCCCAAAATGCTAATTGGCGGGGAACTAACAAAAGGAGCATAATTGCGCGGGACTACTTGAAGTCATTGGATTAAATTGACGACACATACACACAATAATATTTACTGGTATAGGTATTCCTTATATACATGACACTCTGTATTGACTAACCACCCTTGGTGGGGTTGGAATACACATCCGCAAAAATACACCATAATGAGAACTAATTAAGGTACGAGAGGGTTTAGTACAAGTAGAACCCTACACATTGTAGGGTATGTTTGTATATGTGAATATGTGTACGTGTACGTATGTATATATTTGTATGTATGAATGAATGAAGGAATTTATGTAAGAAATATTTATGTGAACATGTACGTGTGTGTATATGTGTGTGAGGTTGTGATTAAGGTTGAATGGGTGAGCCGAGTACATGTCAGTGTATGAGTGCAGACGTGTGCCGTGTGATAGGCTTGTAAGTCTTATTTGTTTTTATGTATTCTCTTATATTATTGTACTGCTGTGATATTCAATGCTTTTAGTGTCTCATAGGCCATATGGCCGGGTGTATTTTAATATCTCTTGTATGTTATGTCTGTATTGCTTTTTGTTGTAAAAGTGCGTACTCTCTGTGCCTTAAATGGCAGTTTCTTTAATTGATATATCCCGAAGCAAAAACCGTCATTAGGTTAATGAAATAAAATTGAATAGATTTCCTGTTATGTCACACAAACAAACAAACGATCAGTTAGACAGACGGACACTGGTAGAGAGGTTTTAATGTGAACGAATCAGATTTTAACATATATTTTATAAATGATTGAAAAACTTGAACAAATGCTCTTCAAAATCCGACCCCTGTAATGAGCAACGCGAAAACTCTCTCTCTCTCTCTCTCTCTCTCTCTCTCTCTCTCTCTCTCTCTCTCTCTCTCTCTCTCTCTCTCTCTCTCTCTCTCTCTCTCTCTCTCTCTCTCTCTCTTTTATCTCTTGCGCAAAAGGTGTAATGGTCGTTGAGATTCCTTATTCTGATTGAAGGCGATAAGTATCATTGTACTTATTCCTTCTATTGCCGCTTGCCACATTATCTAAGTTTCTCTATATTGTTTTGAAAAATCAGTGACAGAAAGTTACTGAACGGTAATTGAACACATGCTTCGAATACATGTATATTCTTAGATTCTTATTTCATCTGTTGCAGCAATAAGGCACAAATGAGTGTAGGTGAAATGTGAATACGCTAACAGGTGTTATGATCAAGTGTGTGCGTTCAATCGTTACAGTGTAAAGCATTGAACCTTACTTCTATAAGATTAAAACAGTCTGTTTAGAAAATTCCCTTCTGATTCTAATTAAAACAAATATTTTAAAACCTACAGGTTAAAACAAACGCTTGCTATTAATATATATAATAATGTAAACAGTAAAGTGACAATGTCATTTCAGGAATATGATAGTAGAAGGTAACAAATATACTAGTATGATGTATTACTTTTTTAAATGAAAATCTTCATACTTTCATATTCATCCATTCTTGCCTACTCTTGCCAACCAGGAGGGGATCCGGTATGGTATCCGTCTCCGGATCCTAGTATTCTTATCTACTTTGGATCCGGTAGAGAATCCGGTGGTGTCCGTCCGGATCTAGGATCCGGTGAGGGATCCGGCACCGGATCCCCGTATTCTAATCTGCTAGGGATCCGGCAAGGGATCCGGCAAGGGATCCGGCGGTGTACGGCCGGATCCCGGATCCGGTGAGGGATCCGGCGACGGATCCCAGTATACCATTGTTGCGAGGATCCGGAGGATCCGGCAAGGGATCCGGTTAACGGATTCAGGGTATTTTCACCCTGTGAATTTGCTCTAAACAAGTCAGTAATTTCTAAACGCCCCTCCATGTCGAAAAGTAGCATTTGTCAATAGTTAAGATTGAGGTTTGAAGTGGACAATCTTGTATTTACCTTTATATACTGACATCGAGTTAATCCTTAAAGGTGTAAAGTTCAACATTAAGTTTTAGTGTAGGTTATATTTAGTTCACTGTTTTCAGTTTGTTTCACAGAAACATACTCATTTGAAGCAAACTCTTGTATCATGTTCTACTTTGTCACACGTCCTTACCAATATAAACTGATATCACTTTGGTTATAGAACTGTTCATGAATGAACCAAAATGATATCATCAAAAGTATAAATCATATCACTGTTTAATAAGAGATATACTAACAGATTCACCTGCAATATATTCGCGTTGGTTAGTTTCGGTTCACACGTTGCTCATAAACAAAACATAGGCCTACCTAAGATTTTGCATGTTGAATCAAAACGAATGCCGGTATTTTACGAATGCAACTAATGATCTTTTAGTAAAGCACATAAACTATTTAGAATATTAGTGATATGAATGAAACGAGGTTGTGTCCATATTATTACCTACCTAGTGATATGATTACCTGTCCATGGTTGTAACCATATTATTCTGATTTAACTAGATTGCATTCAAGCCCAAAGACGCATCAGACCATTAGCCAATATCCTGATATTTATCACATATATCTGGCCTTTTTGATTAACCGGAGGCCATGAACGACAGACGACAGTGATTTTAAGCAAATGCTGTGGGATTGTGTTGTTCGATCAGGGGATTCAATGAGTTTAGAGTACATCGTATCCTTTCTTTAAGCAGAGTTGTATTACATAATGTTTTTCCTTACCAAGTAAGGATTATATGTGAAGCAAAGATTTCAGGAGAAATTTATGTTCTCAGGTGAATTCATGATTATGAATAGTCAAAAGAATGTATAGTAGCTTAGCAATAATATTGAATCCATCGATGTTTACCTTATCTAAACATCAAAATATACCACAACAGTGATAAAACATTAGTGAAATAATTCATAGTTCAATTAATGTTCACCATAACATGAGCAATAAAATTGAAGTGATGAGATACCTACATATGTTACTGATGTTACTAAAATAGATATAGAATTTATCTTCTCAATGACAAGAGATCAATTACATTATTGTATCATCAATTACCTTTTAGCTCTTTTGATAATCCATTTCTTCATTTAAGTAAATATGTTTAAAGCACAACGTCTCAATTTGACCGCTAATATCCACCCCTGTAGATAATCGGGAGAAGACTTTGTTCGATGCAAGGCCTAGATTTTCACACTTATTGTGATAAGATAGCGGTGAATAAATAATTGTGTATTGGGTAACATCTATCTTAATAAGGAAAGTTTTGATAATGTTAACCATGATGATGTAAGGCTTCAGTTAACTATTTGAATGTCATCACAGAAATGGTTAAGCTTTACTTTGTTCAAATGATAGGATAAAACCGTTTTGTTAATATTTCAACCTTGCGTCAATAATATTTGAGCATTTAATTTAAAAAAATTACTCAATTCATTTTTATTTATTTCCTGGATAAAATTATGTTATTCATAAAATGTCGTGCAAGATTATCGTTCACATAACAGGTCTATGTACACAATACAGAAGTATTATCGACAATACGAGACTTTCTTACACTTTACAGGTCTATGTACACAATAAAGAAGTATTGTCGACAATACGAGACTTTCTTAAAAAATACACTTCTATGTACACTATAGAACTGTTGTCGACAATACGAGACTTTCTTACACTTTACAGGTCTATGTACACAATAAAGAAGTATTATCGACAATACGAGACTTTCTTACACTTTACAGGTCTATGTACACAATAAAGAAGTATTGTCGACAATACGAGACTTTCTTAAAAAATACACTTCTATGTACACTATAGAACTGTTGTCGACAATACGAGACTTTCTTAAAAAATACAGGTCTATGTACACAAAACAGAACTATTGTCGACAATACGAGACTATCTGACACCATACAGGCCTATATACACAGTACAAAACTATTGTCGACAATACAGGACTATAGATTAATTTTTTGGGTAAATGAATGCATCAGAATACAAGAAAAAGAATTGATTTATGTCCTAATTATAGGTTCTTGCACTGGTTATATGCATTGGGACTGTTCTGATACATTATAACTGTCATTTACTTATGGAGCTAAGTTAAGAACAAGACAATATTACTTACTAGGGCATAGGGTAGAGAATGTACATGAGATAAAGAAAAGTTTGAGGAATTTAATTTGATTAGTTTGGCTGTTGTACCTGTAATCACATTTTCTGTCATTCATTCTTAACTTCCTTAAACTACATTCCCTGCAAGTGTTCCCTCTCAATTAATCACATTTTGCGTGAGTGATAGGACACTGTACAAGTAACGAAAGAATTTGACCCGGATATTTCAATTTTGCTACTTTTTTATTACTTTATTTAACACCGGATATTAGATATTCTGAAAGCAGCTAGTCCTTTTGATAAGTTTCAGCATTCTTACTTTATCTCTGTCATATCAAGATGATTTTTACAGCCTTCTAATCTTGCTGTTTCAATTTTAAGCTTTTGCAATCATATTAATGTTATTGAATTTTACACCGCTAATGGCTGATATTTGTCAATGATTCATTCACTCAATCTAATGATATTTTAAGGGTGAATTTAGGGAAAGAGAACATCGAAGCGTCTCAAGCAGTCCATCTACCATCCTCTTAAGCAAGGCGTGACACAAAGCAAGTCTGGAAGGCTCACAGGGTTTCAACCTTGCTTCATTGCACGTCACTTTCTGAACCTTGGAAGTTGCTCAGACATTTGACATGCTCATACAAGTCATTCATTATTTTCCCAGTTTGTCATTTTGCAAGTATTGCAAGTCCAATGTATCACTTTGATACACCTATGAATAATTTTGAAATTTTTAATTGACTAATAAATTTCGCGATATGAAACCAATCTGAGTTGACTAAAAGTTTGAAGAAGAAGCAATGAGGAAAGTCAGAGAGTATTCCAGACTTGCTGATGACACGTTTTGTGTACAAAATGACCAGCCATTGTAATATAACCATTCAACCATATTCCACTATGTGTTTTGTGGAATAAATCTCATATTCCAGGATTTTAATTTCAAAATATTTCTAAATGATTCTTTCTAATGGCTCTAATATAGATTTGCTTGCTTTTCAATCTTGCAGCCTAACTTGCTGTCACAAGATTAAGATCCATTTTGACATATAGTATTCCAGATAGATATCTTACTATTTATTCTTACATTCACATTTTACTTACATATAATAATAAATCAGGAACCAAGACCTTTTCAGCAAATTTCAATTTTTGTGTAGATCATTAGTTCCACATATTGGTCCTGTTATCAAATATTACTTTGGAATCATCTCTGTTGATTTTCTTGAATATCCATTTGATATCTGACTGACAAAAGGATAAGCAGCTATATTCAGTTCAGATTTGTGAATGCTTTTTTCATTTTAAGCTTTCTTATTGTTAACATAGCCATAGGTACAAAACATTAACATTGACTTAAGACTATCTTAGCGCTAATAAAGTTTCAAAACTTAGGTCCTGTGTTGAGTGTTCTCTGCTGCAAGTGATGAAGTTACTGGAAGAGCTTGTACCAATACAGAGCTCCAGCTCATCCCGTACTTCAGAGGTTAAACTCCCAATCTGTCTTTGTGACATTTCCACAATGGGTGCTCTGTGCCAAGTTTGATGGTGTTTGATCCAATGTTAATAACAGATTTAACCCTCATTTTCTAGGTATTTGCATAAATCAAATATTGTTCAAACCGATTAGACTCATATGCTTTATTTGACTTTGACTTTCTTGATCTGAATTATTCTCCATATATGTAAGCAAATCTGTCACTCAGGCCACATGGCATGCATGGGGGATTTGATCATAAAAGCTAATTTGAATCGATCCAAATATCTATGTTTTGCAATGATACAATGCTACTTGGATCAAACCCCATCTTTCTTGGATCAAACCCCATCTTTCTTGGATCAACTCCTATCTCTCTTTGTTTAAAGCCGATGTTCCTTGATCTAGTTCACTCTCACTATGCACCCACCCACCACATCTCACCTAGCTTCTATATTTACCATTTACCACGATTTGTCAAGATACAAGTTTAATGAATAAAATGTTGAATTTTACACATTGATACTGACTTATGTTGTGATGTTCAAGAGATACCTGGATACACAAATAGATTTGGATTCATGTGATGATTGCATGGAAGAATATAGTTTAAAACATTTGAGATCGTTTTCAAAGTTGTTTAACCTTGAAAGTACAGAACTGTTTAAATATGCATTTATTTCCAAATGTCTAGGTCAGTTATATTCTATTTACTTCGAGAAATGAAATTTACATCTCTGAAACTTTTGATGCATGGTTCACCGATCAAAACTAATCTTTGCTCACGAAACAATCAAAGAGACATGTTAAATTATAGTAAACTATTTATACATCCTACAATAAATCATTATAACTACAGCAGTTCCTACAACAATTCCTAGGCTTTGTTTCAGTTATTTTCTAAAAATTTGAAATGAAATCTATCCCCTACCTCAAAATGTCATAAGTACCATTTGCCATTATGCACAGTCGACTAATGAAAACACAAATACTACAAGAAACAGCAACAAACTCGCCAACTACTGGTGAGTTATCTACTGCAGGTGTTGTTTCTTGATAATCTGATATACTGAATAGTTTTTTGTAGAGAGGTGAGAGATCTGAACGTACCTCAAAACAATTCAGACTAAACATGTCTCATTTTATACAAAGTCAAGAATATAAATTTATATTGTTATAAGCTTCAGAATCTAAGTTATCTCCTTGCTTTATTGACAGTGATTAAAGGTTTGAGATAATTAATGGTTAACAGAATTACAACAAAATATTATTTGTTGCATCATCGACTTGTTAAAATATTAGAAATGAACACACTTTGTAAGTTTAAAATATATCTTTCTCTCAGATTGTCCAAGGTGATTTTGATTCAGGCACTTCTTTCATAACTCACTTTCAGATTGTCAACATTGTAATGTCTTGATGAACCTTCTTGGACTCCTGTGAATATTTTCAAATAATCAACATTTTAGTCCCCTTAATAATCAACTAACCCATATATCTTCCTTAAGGGGCATTTTAGAAGCTGGATTGATGAAGAAGAACGAATAATTTCTTACGGATGGTCAACTTCTTTATTGCATGGATTGCCATGCTTCGGTGTAGATACTAACACCGTTATCAAGCAAGTGATACATATGATTCGATGAAGGCAAATATATACATAAATGAGATGATGTTTTTACAATTAAATGGTTTGATGTACATATTGTTTTGATAAGGAGTGTTTACAGTGGAAAGTAGATTATACAAGGAACAAGGTTTATGTACAGGATATGATAGGTTGATGTACAGGATATGATAGGTTGAATAAACAGATGATGATGGAAGCCTATATAAAGTAATGGATTACTGCTGATTGATGTTTATGACTCAAACGTAATTTTGGAAACATATACAGCAGACACAACGACAAACGTAGATTGATAGTATTGTGTAGGTCATTTAACTTATATACATGTTAATTGGACACAAATTGTTGACTTTAAAACATTTATAGAGAAAACAAAGAACATTTTTATAGCATTTTAGTTAATAAAATCAAGTTTTTAAAGGCTATTTGAACTCAACTTAGATCATGAATTAGTTCATGAAACATGCTCCGTGTCCCAGGTTAGTTAACAAATATGCAAGCATGAAAGTTGCTTCTAAAAGACTGGAAGTATTTAAGAAAATATTGCATTATATTTGCGGGAACTACAATATGAGAAATATTCCAAACAAATTTACAGCCAGAATAGCAAAAACTGCAGCGGCTATCCTTATCCAATAACAACGCCCATACTACATTTTTTAAAGCGGTTATGTTACAAGATTGCTTTGATAAACAATATCTCATCCAATATTTTAAGTTCAGAGTTTAGATGAATTCAAAAGCTTAACACATTATTAGACCAGCAATTTTCAACTGTCCATATTGATTCGATTTTGTGCACAACTGACCCCAGAATTCTTTTATATATATCTAAGCCAACTTAGACATTCGCAACATTCTTTTTTCGTTGATAACAGGTCAATTTTAAAAAGTAATAAGTATTTCATTGATGTGATAAAAACTAAAGTGAGGGCCTATATTCTCAAATACTGCAAACTTTAACAGAAAAAGTTCTATAGTGCCTTTAACTACATTGATTGATGATTTTCATATAAAATAATTTGAATAGTCTGAACGGATTGTCATTAACACAAAAACTCTGACTCACCAAGGGCATGTGAAAGAAAAGGTTGTGAGATGTGGTGAAGTAACCATTATAGCATTAAAGCACTTACAGCATTTGTCAAATCTCTTGATGTATGCTTCAGGTATTATGACATTTGGAACGAGCGAACCCAAAATCCGAAGAACCATTAACAAATCATTTGAAATTAATGCCTCAAACTATAAGGTACAAAAAGCAAGTGTTATTCTAATGGCCTTTAAAGTTTGGTAGAATGTCAATTGCTTACAGGTTTCCAACACTTACAACAAATATCATATAATATAATATAATATCAGGATTAACGTGAATGTCTTTGTTTAATTAATTTTTGCTAATAATTACAGAGATCAATAAAAGTCACAAACATGTCATTGTCTTCTAGGTTATGAGAGTTTGGCACTGAAGAGGGTTGGAAATGTTACATCAGCGAGCTTACATGGTCCATGTAGAACACTTTATACACATCTGGTTCTTGATTTCACTGTGATTAGTTAGCTAGCGAGGCTCCTGAAGGGGTTTGAAGATATTTTCTGATCATATCAATATCTTCCTTTTCAATCTTGGAGACTTGACGCCAGACCATCTTCATATGTTCCTCCAACCCAGAGAGCTGCTGGTCATTTTCAGTTACAAAATGTACTTCTTGTAGAGATCCTCCTGTCACACACTGGTCAAATGATCTTACTGCTGGGACCAGTGCTTCGTGCCAATCTGTAAATAACCATGTAAAAGCAAATACAAGGTAAATTGTTGCAAATGATTGAATATCCAACCTTTAAAAAATCAACACAGTAGAAACGTTTATCAATTTGGTTGAATGTGATGTATGTGTTCCAAGGAGCCCTGTAGAAACAGATACAAAGTTAATTTAGATTGAATGCCAAGGGAAAATATTAAACAGTGGAAAGTTGATATCAAAATATTGCAAATTAAGACAATGTTCATACAGAATAGAAAATGTTAAATGTAATATCATGATGGGAATACCGCTGTGTGTTCTCTTTACGTGTTTGAAGACATCAAACAACTTATACCCGTGGTGTCAAGTCCTAAATGCAATATTTGTACACGTTTGTTAAGTCATCATTATATATGTTTCTTTATTCTCATCACCCATAAGGTAAAACACAAATGTCATGATTTGTCGATAGATCTTTAATTATGTTCATGTTGTATCAATGTATCCTTAAAATTGCTTATGTTTTATCTACTATGACATCATAGAATGTGGCAGAACTGGTTCAGTCGGCCGTCACATTGGTTTTCCATGTCGATCTCTACTGCCAGAAATTACTTGAAAGATTAAACTCATAATATGATAAATAAATACACTTAAAATTGTCTGAAACATCTCTTACATAACTTCTTCAACCTGTCCTCGACCTTGGATTATCCAAATTTTTCAGTCATATTTTTCTTGTGTTTCGTTTGGTTATTGTGGATAAGTTTAAGGGTTGATAATCTCTATTATCAAAATGGGTAACAACTGTCTCTCTGTCTGTCCGTTAAAAATTGAGTCCGGCAAATAACTTTGTGACTAGTCAATCCTTCCGATTCAAATTTGTTATGGAAATTCAGATATATGCAACGTGACATTCTAACTTTTTGAAATCTTTGGGGGAAAGTGATGAATTTGTAAACAAAACAAACTACTCATCAAATTTTGACAAAACTTATTTATTGAGATACATAAACGCATGAAGGTGTGTTAGATTAACATTTAGAAAATATTTTAGTAAAATTGTTGTTTTTGGAAAAAAATGGGGACTCAGTTGAAAAACTGTTTCAAATCCTGTCAGAAGCACAACTAAAAAACTAATCATTTCATTTTTATCAAAATTGGTAGATTACATATAATACATGGAGGTGTTCTGTGATTTTAATAAAAGTTGGTAGGAGATGCTGAATACATGAAGATGTGTCATTTTTAGCAATTTTAAAAAATAAATGTATATTTCGTTTTTGGGAAAGCCCCAAATGTCCTCGGACGAACATTTTAGTAAGACATCGATCATAACTGGTTCTCTTTTTTGACTCGTAAAAAGTCAGATTCATCATAGAGATCCAGAATGAACGTAGGTTGATTTGAAAAAACAAAAAATATAAATATTGATATACATATATAAATAACACCATAAATATATTGAAATGGTCCATTCTTCTGTGCCTATGCAATTATGTCAGTAGGGATTTGAATGTGTAAAAAGATAAAAACAAAAAAAACCATCTGTGAAAACATTTCCTTTAAATTATTTGAGATTCACAAAAATTTGTTGATTTCATTTTGTTTTTGATTGAAGAGTTTCCTTCTTATATTCTTTACAACATTGTAAAATACATAATATTCAGCAAAATAAAATTAAGTATTCATTGATTTTGAGATAGTCATCGAAAAATCGTAAATTAATAAGATATTATAATTCCTAAAATCATTAGTCCAGTTGCGGGGGATATAGCTCGGACATATTGGCTGCTTGTTAAATCTTAACTAGAACAGACCAGAACTATTGTTCGCACAAGCATGCACGTGCAGAGCCATTATACGTGCCTCTCATCTATTCCTTGGACCCTAGCCAACGCATATTAGTGACTATTTACAACAGCATACTTCCATATCTGTAGATTATCATATCATGTTCTTTTATCTTGAGAAACATAAACCAGTATCAGCTAGAAAACCATTGCATTTTCCAACTACACCAGTAACCAAATTTGTATTTACTTTCAAAAACACTCCAGGGACTGCAGGAAAATTTAATAAGAGGATTATATTGACAATTAATTAATTGGTTTAAGGATTATGAATAGTGACTCAAATGTTACACTAGTTGAATGTGATAATTATATTTCCACTGTAAGCAAAAATAACTTCATTAAACAAGAGGAAAAGTTATGTCAAGAGTGGAAAGTGAAAATTTAATGTTACGATGACACATAAACCTACTGTAGTTAGCAGCATTACAGTTATTCCTCATGGAAATTTAGCAATTGGACTTATTCACGAGTGCAGTAGGCCTGTAGGATCCTGTGTTAATGAATTTGTCACAACTAGTCACATTCCTTATTTTACCATATACAAAGCAGTGCAGATTCTACCTCGTATTAGTTACATGGCAAAAGTCGACCTTATAAGCACATGAAGGAATATCACGGTCATTCTGTTTACTACGATGTTCTAGGCTTGAAATGGAAATTCACTGGTGGTAATGTTTTAACTTATGTGATGGACACAATACTACCCACTTGTTTTCCTTGGAATAGAAATAGTTAGCTGTGCAGGAACCTTAACTGTTAACGTTAACCGATGAAAAGTTGGCAACACTTTAATGTAACTTCATTGAGATCAAGCGTTCAACCAAACATAAATGGCAGAAATGTACCCACAAGCTAAGCCGGGCAGCACATGCAGTCCTTGGAAGACGTATACATTTCTATGGCGATAAAGGTGTCTAACAATGGTGGCGAAAAAAACCACTACATTTCTCTGAATGCTTCTGCTAGAATAGATATGAGATGGTGGTTTGAGTTAATGTCAACAATTAATGGAACTACTTTTAAAAATCAAAATCAACTTATGTCATTTCACATGACTTGTGTTACAATATCATTATTTATATTCAATTTAAATAATGCTCCCGTAAAGTCCCAATGAACGGTCCCTACTGGACATACGGGCAACTGTAAAAAAACTGATGTTGCTGAGCACTCGCTGTTTGTTCTCTGATTTGAGGAGCTACAAGATATTGAAACATGGTGGCAGCGGTGAAAACCGTTTGATTGGATTGGATATCCTGTTCATGAAAACGCACATGGTTTTGTGCAGAATGGAACTTTTGAATTTTGATGATTCAAAATGGATAGGGACGAAAACCCGGAAACTCAGGAGGCGAGAATCAGGCAAGGCCAAGAATGGCTTTACCAAACCTCACCTCCGGCTGTGTTAGATATATCGAACAACATTGCCGAAAACAGGCGAACTTGGAAGGAAATGTGGAAAAACTATTCTCTTGTTGCCCAGTTAGATCAATATGACTACAAATACACTGTTGCTGTATTTCTCCATGCTATTGGTGCTGAAGCTGAAAGTTTATTCTACATTGGAATTTAACCAAGGTGAGAGACATGATGTTGACACACATGACATGACACAATTCTCAAGAAATTTGACAATTTCACCATTGGTGAAACTAATGAGACATATGAGAGGTATGTTTTCAATAGAGAACAAAAAGAAGATGAATCTTTTGAATCATATCTTACATCCATTCAAACCATGGTAAAGACATGCAATTTTTGTGAATGTATGAGGGACAGTCTGATTCGGGATAGAATTGTGACAGGGGTTAAAGATGCAACTACAAGAAAGAGACTACTGCAAGAAAACAAACTGACTCTTCATTCTGCAATAACCATATGCAGGGGAGCTGAGGCAACAAGTGTTCAAATAACAGCTATGAACAGTTCAGAGCGATAAAAAGATCAGTAGAGATAGGGAACGCAATGCAAAGCAGGGCAACCGCACTCACAGACAGGACAGAGGAAGACCAAACAGATACAATGACAGACAAGAGAATATGAAAACCTGTAAGTTCTGTGCTTACAAACATCCATTTTTACGAGAAAAATGTCCAGCAAGAGGAAAAACATGTGAGAACTGTAGAGGGAAAAATCACTTTGCATCCGCATGCAGACACAAGAAAAAGGTCAATGCTGTTGTTGAAACAGAGGAAGACACAGAAGAAGAGCTGGAGTAT
Organism: Phorcus lineatus; assembly: GCA_921293015.1. NCBI lineage: Eukaryota > Metazoa > Mollusca > Gastropoda > Trochida > Trochidae > Phorcus > Phorcus lineatus. The sequence continues at coordinate 543,924 of OV121088.1, read as the reverse complement.
GAATATATAAGCAGTGTTACCTTTTCATCCTATCATAAAGTGGGTGATGACCCAACCAATGAAATATATGCTGAAATGCTAGTTGAAGATCATCAGCCTGTAAAATTGCAAGTTGATTGTGGGGCGACAGTAAATATCCTTCGAAAAAATCACGAAAAGACTAAATGTGTTAAAAATGTGGAATGGATCACAGGTGTGTCCTGATGGCACGGCCAGACTCAAAATAAGAAATCCTGCTAATCTTAAGCTCTACAGCGTTCTGTTTGTGGTTGTAAGTGATCCAGATGTCGGTCTAACACCCCTGCTAGGTTCAAAAGCTGTACAACAAATGAACATTTTGACAGTGAATGCATCCAATTTCAAACAAGTCAGTGCTATCAAAGCAGGAAAGCATACGACAGAGAGGATAAACCCCCACAGATCGAGTGCACAAACGATTGTGGACAAACATGCAGATTTGCTTTGTAGGTGAACTTGGCACCTTGCCAGGAAAAGTTCACTTATATGTTGATAAACATCTCAAACCGTCAGTTTCACACAAAAAGAGAGTTCCGATTGCTTTACGAGAACACCTAGTCAGAGCTAGAGAGACTTACACAATCTGGTGTGATTGTACCGGTTCATGAACCGACAGAATTGGTTAGCTCCCTTGTGATTGCGCCCAAAAAATCAGGTGGTCGACGGATATGTCTTGATCCTAAACCCCTGAATCTGGCTCTGCAAAGAGAACATTATGAACTGCCAACAATTGAAAAAGTCTTACCTGATCTTACCAATGCCAAAGTATTTAGCACATGTGACCTATCTTTAGGGTTTTGGAACCTCGAATTTGACCATGAGTGAAGAATACTCTGTACTTTTGGTATACCATTTGGTAGATTTAGGTGGACTCAACTACTATTTGGATTGAGTGTCTCTCCCGAAATATTCCAAAAACGGCTCAATGAATCATTAGAAGGTCTGACTGGTGAGCGGTGTATAGTGGATGATATTCTCATCTTTGGTAAAAGGGATGACAAAGAAAGAGCACAACTTGATCATGATAGAAACCTGAGTGAATTGTTCCAAAGATGTGAAAAGCTTGGGATCAAGCTGAAGCAAGAGAAACTGCGTCTGTGCAGAGAAGAAGTTTCCTTTTTGGGGCATGTGATGATTGACCAAGGTTTGAAATGTGATCCACAGAAGATAAAAGCTGTTCTAGACATGCCAGCACCAAAGAGCGTAGAAGAGGTACAGCAGTTCTCTGGTTTTGTGAACTACCTGTCAAGATATCTGCCAGGACTATCAGGCCTCATGCAGCCAATCCGACGCCTCACACACAGTGATGTTGAGTGGAAATGGACCACTGAACGAAGGATGCCTTCATGAAAGTGAAGAAGTTGGTAACAGAAACACCCATTTTGGCATACTATAACAAAGTTGAAGAACTGACTTTGCAAAGTGATGCGATTTCAAGAGGTTTTAGTGCTGTGCTATTACAAAATGAAAAACCAGTTGCATATGCAAGTAGAACTCTATCTCCAGCTGAAACCAGGTATGCACAAATTGAAAAGGAACTTTTATCTGTTGTATTTGGGCTTCAGAAAGTTCATACCTACACCTTTGGAAGGAAGGTCAAAGTTGAAAATGATTCACAGTGCACCACGGAGGCTACAGTCAATGATTCTGGCAACGCAGAAGTATGACGCAGAAATCAAATACAAGAAAGGGGACGATGTGGTTCTGTCAGACATACATCAACAGCATACGTTCAGACAGTTGATGAAGAGAAAACAAATACATTCAGTCAGGTAAACATGGCTTCCAATCACAGAAACAAGGCTTAAAGAGATCAGGGAACATACTGAGAGGGATGAAACTGTGCAGAAGCTGAAGGAAGTTGTCCTCAGTGGTTGGCCTGACTTAAAAGAATCATTGCCATTTGAATTGTACCCTTTCTTCAACTTTAAGGATGAAATCACACTTCAAAATGATCTTGTGTTCAGAGGAGAAAGAGTCTTTGAGCTACGATGAAAACAAAGATCCACTCTTTGTATTTGGGGATAGAAGGCTGTCTGCGACGGGCACGAGAACGCCTATATTGGCCCCACATGTCTGACGACATAAAGCAGTATATCAGCTCTTGTGAAACATGTTGCAAGTTCCAGGCAGCACAGCAGAGAGAGAAATATCGCAAATTAAGAATAGAAATTGTTAAATGTAATATCATGATGGGAATACCGCTGTGTGTTCTCTTTACGTGTTTGAAGACATCAAACAAGTTACCCCTGGTGTCAAGAAGAAAAGTCCTAAATGCAATATTTGTACACGTTTGTTAATTCCTCATTATATACGTTATTATATTATTATATTGGCCCCACATGTCTGACAACATAAAGCAGTATAACAGCTCTTGTGAGACATGTTGCAAGTTCCAGGCAGCACAGCAGAGAGAGAAATATCGCAAATTAAGAATAGAAATTGTTAAATGTAATATCATGATGGGAATACCGCTGTGTGTTCTCTTTACGTGTTTGAAGACATCAAACAACTTATACCCGTGGTGTCAAGTCCTAAATGCAATATTTGTACACGTTTGTTAATTCCTCATTATATACGTTATTATATTATCATATTTGCCCCACATGTCTGACGACATAAAGCAGTATATCAGCTCTTGTGAAACATGTTGCAAGTTCCAGGCATCACAGCAGAGAGAGACGCTTCTGCCAACAGAAATGCCAGAGAGGTCATGGCAAAAAGTAGCGACAGATTTGTTCACTCTTGATGGAAGAGAATATCTCATCAACGTGGATTATTGTAGTTAGTTTTCAGATACAAAGTCAAGTACAGCCATACACAAGTTGAAAGCCCATTTTGAGATATGGGATCCCAGACCAAATAGTAAGTGACAATGGACCTCAGTTTGTTTCTGAAGAATTCCCCAAGTTTATTGTGGACTGGGAGGTAGAGCATCTGACATCGAGTCCTTATAATAGCCAGGCTAATGGGAAGGCTGAGTCAGCTGTAAAGACGGCTAAAAGAGTAATGAGGAAGGCGAAAAGTAGTGGCAATGACCAGTACATGGCCATCCTGGACTACAGGAACACACCGACACAGGGACTTGGGTCAAGTCCAGTACAGAGGTTAATGAACAGGAGATCTAAAACGCTGATACCTACCAGTGAGACACTATTAAAACCACGAACGGTGGTTGAATGAAGTGAGAAAGATAAACTCCTACAGAAACAGAAATTGCAGAAAGATAGGTTTGATCAGCATGCGGAGGACTTAAAACCGCTTGTTGAAGGTGACGCTGTGAGACTGAAACCATTCAGTCTTAACGACAAGGTTTGGAAACATGGGACTGTCGTAAGGAGACTTGATGAACGAAGTTACGAGATTGACTCACCCCACGGCACTCTACGGCAAAATAGGGTTCACTTGAAGAAGACTGCAGAACAGAACTTTGGGCACAATACTTCTCTTGACCGAACATCCTCAGATCAGTAGCAAGCAACAATGCCTAGCCAGACAACGCCGACAAAACTTACACAACGGAGTTACATGTCCCCGATGAGAGCTGTAGAGCCGGAGTCGGTGATCGTGCAAGTGACACCTACCCTGACAAGAAGTGGGCGTATTGTGAAGCCTCCTTCCCATCTGAGAGGCTTCGGTATAGCAGCATATTGTCGTTATTATGTTCAATAATGTGTTAATTGTAGGGAATGCACAAGGCCAAGATGGTCATGGACTTTAATTTGATTCACCTACTTAAAGGGTATTTTTCATAATTTTTTAAATGTAGGGAATGCATATAAAGGCCAAGATGGTCGTGGACTTTGATTTGATTCACCTACAAAAAGGGGAGTTGTTACAATATCATTATTTATATCTAATTTAAATAATACTCCCATAAAGTCCCAATGAACGGTCCCTACTGGACATACGGGCAACTGTATAAAACATGGCTGAGAAGTAAACTGATGTTGTTGCGCACTCGCTGTTTGTTCTCTGATTTGAGGAGTTACAAGATATTGAAACAACTTGGATGAATTAACTGTTTCGGACAAATTCTGAATAAATATATCTCTTATTTGCTGCTTAAACATTGACAAAAATATTTCTTTATCACCGACGTCTTGATTTAACCAAGCATAAGAAAATCCACTCGAAAATAAGATATTTCTAACATCTGAAGCCCATGAATGTTTTCCATGATAATCTTATGATAACAATAGTTGATAGCATTGGTGGACGTTGCGATAGTCAGGTATTCTAATAAGTTTGGTCCAATAAATACTCTCATTTGACTTTCTATATGCATGTTATGACAACCTGTTTCAACAAGTATAGCTTTATTTGATGCAAATTTTCCGACTGTAAAAAACCTATTGAAATAAGATGCATAAACATTTACTATAACTTCAAAATACCGTGCTCCCCAGATTTCCGAACCATATAATAAAAATGGTGCTATTTTGGTGTCAAACAGTTGACAAGCAGAAATAAACTTGTTAATCTTGAAGAGTTTAAAAATGGAAAACAATGTCCTTTGTAAATGTCCCTCTCCCTTCCCAAATTAAATAAAAGTCTGAAACTAAATGATTTGTATTATTCAATGGAATATATGATTAAATGTAAACATATTCAGGAGAAATAGCAGAACAATAGCCTGTTGCTTTTCAAATCATAAACATTGAACTTCATCGATACTTACAATCTAAGTGTGTGAACAGTTTCTCAAAGCAAATAGCAACCGCCTCATTACTTAGAAACACGGAAGGCCTTTGATAAGTAAAATAAATGGGCTCGAAATCCTGTCATCAATAGATATTTAGAACTTTAAGACTTAATCAGTCTAATTCAATGCAAGATAAAGTTTGCCATTCTGTAAGTAATGAGGTCTTGTGTACTTCTTATTTAATGTATGTAGGAGTGAGGTACTAGTTTAAGTCTGATTATTGAAACATTTTATTTGGGAAGTACATAAACCAGGGATTTCTCATTTTTTATTTTGCTTACCAAATTTAATTATATTAAAATGGTTTGTTTAGACAATGCATTGATACTCACAATTGATAGGAGGGAATGCAATCGATGTGAGTTTTCTGTTGGTGGCTTCACACAGGAACTTGATGATGTCTGCTCTGCTGAATGGAGAATATATACTGGCAATAACAAAGTTGAAGATTTTCTTGTAGGGAAGACGACCAGCATCAGTGACAACAACTGATCCAGCAGAAGCCCGACCTTTCTCTCGTCTTATTCTCTCTAACTGATCTGATAGTTCAGGTCCTGCAGCAGCAGCAACAGAGTTGGAGACTTCATCACGTGGAGATAGATCTTTGTAAACCAGTCTGACGATGACATCTGTTGTGAGTATTCTCATATCTCCTGTGTAAAGCTTCACAGTCAGTCTCTTGCCTTGAGCAACCGTGCAGCCATCTTGTTGAGTGACGGTCATCGTCCTCGGTACAGCTGTGGGTTGAAGGTCTGAGATAAAAGGGATTGACTGAATAAGAGACTTTGTGATACTTGAAATATATGTTTTAATTCTATTCAAAGAAACTTTTTCCTAAGATTGAAATAAACATTCCCTATTAGAATATGCAATGTTGACAAAATATTTGTAGTATATTGTACTTTTACTCATGAGGTTCAAAAAGTATATTGATATGCAAACAACAAATAAAAACATGTATATACAAAATGGAATAACAACAAAATACCAAATTTCAGGCAAATAAAAGGACATTTAGACATTTTTTTTACATCGATTGCATTGATGTCTATTCAAAATGCAAAAACAATTTCTTAAATTGTATGTCAATAGGCCTATGTCATGACCTATTTTGATACTCTTTAAAACGTACTTTATTCAATGTTTCTGTCCTTTTCAACATCAATCTATTTTAAATCCAACACTGTGATTATGCATTATCCTTATGTACTGACCTGATTGTGTGATTTGTCTTGCGTAGTCTTGTATTGAGTTTTAAAAATAAAAAATAAATAATAAAGATGAGTTTCAAACTTCAAGAATGCAAATAGAAAATAGAACTCTTTTTAAAACTTGATGTAATGTTTTCCAAATGAAAGAATATTTAAACTGTAATTTGCATGAACAAATTAATTGAGAAGATGGGTTTTTTAATAAATCATTAATCTTATCAGCTGGATCTGCTACTTTCGAAAATAGACAATGGGCTCTGCAGCTCATCAGGTTTGGATTGTTGTAGATTTGAATTTCGTAACAAATCAACATAATTGTTCTGACATCATACAATGCTTGACAGGAACTTGACAATAGTCGATGGATGACTCATATATGTCATTATACCAGATGATAAGAAAATATGGATTTGGATCTTCACTAAGGTCACTGAAGCTTTGACAGGTATTAATTGATAGATTAATACAGCAAAACAATCTTATGTCGGGCGAATGATCAGGCGGTGTTGGGTAATGATGGAAACATCCCTCCTGACCCCCCTACTGACCAGACAATCCCCAACCCCTACTGAGGTTCTCAGGATATCAGTTTCATCAGTATTGACAAGTACAACAGAAAAATTAAGAATTTCCATGAGAAACATGTGTTTGTAAAATAAGTACTCACAATATAAAAGCTCTCTATTTTCATGTCGGTTCAAATATAGATAGACAGATATAGACAGACAGACAGAAAGACTGACAGATAGATAGATAGATAGAGAGACAGACAGATAGATAGATTCCATTCATGAAGCGCTATTCTTGTTGTTTTCATACATTTGATCCACATTGATATCAAAATTTTAACATAATTCTTCGGTATACCTCCAAGTAGAAAACTTATTATCATCTTATTAACATCCTAATCATCATTCCATACTAACAAAGGTTTCTACATCCTCGAAAAAGGTCGGTTCAAATATATTTGGGGTCCTACTTTGACTTTAATTATAAATAACCATTCCAACAAAACAAGACAAACAGCTATTGTTGACTCCTCTGCCTCATCTAGTTAAGGAAATTACAAAATGAAGATTTCTTAAGAAGCTTGTAAACTGAAATACATAAGAAAGTACACACCCAAAGATTTTTGTATTCTGATATAATATTTTACACAAAAAAAAGAATTGTTTAATGTTTTATCCTAATGACAAATGGAAAAATTAAAAACATATCGCCTAAACTGAGGCATATAGGGAAACGGATAAGTGAATTTTTCAGAAGTCACGATTTTTTCATTGGCACAAGAATTGGACACGCTAAGAGTATAAAAGCAGCGAAATCAATCATTCATTACTCCTGTTATGGAAAAAGCAGAAGAAAATGCCACATTTAACAGCAGCAGAACGAGAAAGTGTCATCGGAATGTCACAAGTGCGGGTTTCGAACAGCCAGATAGCCAGGACATGTGGTTCCCTGTAAGGACCGATAACAGCCAGATGGGATTATCGTATTGCATGGTGTCTGTCTGTAAACATTTCACTATTTCATTTGCTATTTTCATATTCTTCTCCAGGGCTGAGAAAAGTAAAACTCCTTAGCTGATTGCGATTCTAATTTATATATTTGGTGACCACTGAAGCCACACCCTAAAAACCTATTTTCATCTTCTCATCCAGATGCAAGAAAGCTGAAAGCTAGTGTTAGGAATTGGAAGCTGATTGGGATCCCAATTTATCGATTTTGCCCCAAATGGTGTCCCTGTGACAATCATGGCTCTATTTTCATTAGACTATGCCAATGTGACATCAACGAATTCTTTATAGAGCATATATATTAGGATTCAGGATCTGTAACCGGAAGCAAAATCTAAAAACTTAACATCACAACAAAAATACTTCATTTCAGCACTCGCTATGCATGTATCTTCCTCCATACCTTTCAACTATTTAAGTTAGGTACAACCATTGCATCAAATGCAACTAATAGGTCTAGTGGCATTTTTATTTTTCTGGCATCCTTAAGAAGACAGATGATTGCTTTTGAGGTATTTTCTGCAATGAATTAAAAAAAAAATTAACATTTAAAATTTAAAATTGCCAACCATATCTAAATCAGCATTAATTATGACTTTTTTGTCTGTCTGCTTCCAAACGTAACTTTTTTAGTTTTAGAAGTATTTAATTTTGAAGAAAGAATTAATGGTCTTCTGTAGACCAACAGGAGTATTACTGAAAAAAAGAATTGGGTAGACATTTAGAAAGGTATAATGAGCAGTTTTTAAGTTCTGTCCCAGAAATGTGGCTATTCCTGTAGAGAGTTAAATCTTTAATTGTTTCCAAGGAAGGTGAAAAGAAATTTCCCCCAAAATCTGAAAACATCAAAAGACAGCACTTTAGTAGTTGGGTAACATACATGCAATGTTTCAGAATATTTGATGACTGGTTCATGAGTTCTCCCTGTTTTGAGTACTAACTCAACAAATGTCCATGGAAACCAAAAAAAAATTCAAAAAATTCAGCAGTCTGAAAATGTCAAAAGGCACCACATCTGTGGGTGGGTAACACAAATGCAAAGTTTTGCAAAAATCTTATGAATGGTTCCGAGTTCTGCTCTGGAAAAAAAATAGTCATGGACAGATAGGCAGACAGACAGGGCGATGACTATATCCCATTAAATTACATACCTTTGGAATAAAAAAAATCTTTCCACATGAACACAGATATACAATTCTAGTACTACAAAAACGTTTATAAAAAATTGACTCTCCCACCTGGAATGTGTTGAACTGCTTGCGTTGGTGGATCTTGACGTCCAAAAGCTCCAAGTTGTGATACAAGTGCATCAAATGCTGTTTTCTGTGTGGATGAGAACTTGAGCTTGTCTTCATTGATCTTCATTTCAGCAGCAACTGGTTGACTTTGCAGGGCATCCACACTTCTCTTTATAGCAGGGAGCATCTGTAACATCTCCACGTCATCAGCTTTCTCCTTGGTCTGGGTGAAGTAGGTGTCTGTGGACTCGATGATGGCAAGGGTGGTTTCATAAGCTGCTGATGACTTCTCAATAGCTGAAATCATTGCTGAACTTTCTTGCTGCAGTTCACACAAAAGTTGATTCCTTCGTTGATCCAGCTTCAGCTTCATGTCATCAATCATCTTGTTGATGTTCCTTTCCGACTCCTTCTTCATCTGCTCTACAGTATTTCTCTTTGCTTTTATTGACTTTTGACGTTGTTGGAGGCCAATCTTTGTCTTGTACACGTCCTGGAAGGATTCCTGGATGGAGGTTTTTCTGTTAGAAGCTGCATCTTGAATCTTCTCAAACTGATGACCCTTGTGATCAATAACTGTACAAGAGAGACAACAGAGTTCCTCATCTGTAGTGCAGTAGAACTCAATGTGGTGTTTGGGATGCTTGGGACAGAAATGACCTTGTGAAAACTCTCTTATTGGAACTTTAAGAACTTCATCAATAGGCATGATATGATGATCTTTGCATATACGAATGCGCTTGTGGGCATTTATACATTCTTTGCAGAGATACGACTGGCATTCATCACATCTCCCTTCAGCATCGTTTCCATCAGGACATTCAGTGCACTTGATCTTATGTTGCTTCATGTGCAGGAAATCCACCAACTTGCTTCTCACAGGATCTGCAAGTAAAGAACTGGCCTTCCCTTTGACCTTTGTAACATGTCTGCAGAGGGGACAAGTGAGCTGTCCTCTTCCTTCCCTCTCCAGGAGCTTGTCGATGCATTCATTACAAACTGCGTGGAGACAAGTCTGGAGGAGGCGAGGACGTCTGTTGGTCTGGTCGAAATGTTCGACACATACTGGACACTCAAGGAACTCGTCCTTCAGAGATGTGACCAATTTCTCTGTAGGCTCCGACATAGTTGACTCCTGTCAATGAGATAGCATGCTATAAGGTATACTTTATTGCTGCATCACATGATTCACGCAAAAATTCTGAGCTAAGAATACCGAGTCATGATTGTTTGCAATTGAAGCTAGTTGTGCAGTCAATAATGTTGTTTTGAATTTAGGATTTGGTTTGTTCCAAAATCAAATGTCAGCCTTTATCTAACAAAGTTGATATTCTGAAAAATTAAGCTTCAACACGATGATGGATCCAGGGAAAGGTGAAAATGAGCCCTCCTCCTTTTCGTTAAATGAAACCTTCTTTCAAAATTGCTATTTTGCCACTGAAACATTACTGGTCTGGATACTCAATTGAATTCGAAAGAATGTTTGAAGTTTTAAACCCTTTCACACCCATTTGTGAAGGGGTTTTGGATCAAATGTACACACTTAAGTCGCCTTGTAATAAAAATGTCATTCTACTATTTTGAACTTGTTCACCCATTAGTCAAGGTGTTTAAATGCAGAAGGAGAAAATCGTATTTGTATTAGCTATAGTTTACCATTTGTCCATCAACTAGTTGGCTGTTTTGTTTTATCTGTTTTATTCTTTATATAGCAAATTCTAACTGACGTTTTCCATTTATTGTTTTTTTGTTTATCGGGGTTATTCTCTATAGAATGTATTCAAACTGGCTTAATTTATTCATTTACTGCTTTGTTGTTTTATCAAAAATGACTTGATCCACTTACAGTTTCTGTTTTGGTTCATAAGGTTTGTTCTTTAAATAATGTATTCCGAAAAACTTTATTCATTTTTCCTGCTTTTTGTTTTAATTTGTTATTCTTTTTCTTCTAAAAAAAGACAAAAATGCTCCATTGTGTTGTCAATGTCGGTAATTATGAAGGGATAAACTGTTCGTCTACTATAGCTATAAATAGCCTCGGGGAAACCAGTCAGCTTTTCAACTTCCATTTTCGGTTTCATTGTAATATATACGAATTCTTTTTGACATAATCCATGTTGCATTGGTAAAATATAACATTAAAAAATCTGTGTCATGACATTGGACACACATAATAATCATATTTCTCACTGAGTTACTATGCCAAGACAGATTAAGTTTTTGATTACGCTAAATAATGGAAAGACACCTGTAGTTCCTGCAAAGATGTATGTTATAATTACTATAAACCTCTTTGGTTCCCGTGAATGACAGTCAATTTCGTTTTTTTTAACACCCATGTAAACAGTGTGAACAAATCAAATGTCAGAAATATTTGACGACATCTTTTTCAACTGTTAATCTTGTTAAACTAGAAGTTCACCTGCTCTCCGAGACGAGCTCTGTTACTTCCTTGACTGGGTCCGCCCACTAAAGGGAGATAATCAGATACAGCTCTTAGGCTGTGGGTGTGTTATAATCTGTGTTAAGGAAAGATGTTGAATTCTAGTTTTTAGATGAGGTGTGCTATTTTCGTCATGTTGCTTGTAATGTAATTAAAGATATACACGTTGTTTAATCGTACTAGTTTGTTATCTTATTCTGTAGAAAATGATACCGGTAAAACACCAAAATGCGTTTTGCCCAACGCATCTGAAAGATAATAGTGTAAGTCAGTAGTTTGTCGGAAGTCGCGCTAGAAATCAATGACATCCCTTTCCTTAAAAAAAGAAAAAAAATCTTTTGATATATTTAAATGCGTTAGTTGACAGAATGTTATTTAAAATAAAATGGACACACGTTATTAGAAGTTGCACAAGCTGTCAAACCTATGGTTTCAATCTGAGCTGTTCTTTAGCTCATGGAAGGTCAACCAGGCGACCTCTCTTCCACGCCAACGTTAGATCGGCTGTGATGCACAATATAAAGTTGTCAATCTTGATTTATTCATACTTACACTTTTTAATCATTATGTTGATCAGCTTTCGTCGCTCATCCCACTGGTGAGAAATCAATGTCCGTTGAAACTGGGTAACATTTTGGTTGATTTAGATTTTACAACTAGATAAAACTCGGTAAAAAAAACATGAATAAGCTCCACGTCAAAACACAAGGTAGAAAGTATAAATATAGACCAATCTAATCTTTATTTCCATACTGAAGAGTCCTTAGGCCTATAGTACATTTACAGAAGTAGTTGGGATTTACACAAGTTAACACTTTGCACTAGAGTAATATTACATATGTTCTATACTTCATTGCATTGTAGATGTATATAGCCAGATTTGTAATATAATTTAAGTTTTACTGTTCATTAGATTACAGAATTTTATAATACTTGGATGGACATAGTAGTACTGTTTAATATACTTACATCGTAATGCATTATATACTTGACAAATTAGAAGAAAATGGTATTCGTCCTTAATTTCATTTAAAGTACAAGGTGTACGTATTCTGTCTTTCTTTTTAACATTTCTGCATCTACCATTTTCGATTTAAAGATAAATCGTGTGAAGAGCATCCACATCGTGTTTCTTTATATCAATACACGACAAGTAGGTTTCTTTGAATAAGTCTTCATTAGATTGTGAAAAGTAAAAACATTAACTTGTCAAATGATTTTTATCACACTGTTTGAAGATAAATGTCTTTAAATCGCACAGTAACGGAATTAATGCATAGCGATTGACATTCCGCATATTGATCATTCCAAATGTTTCCAAACCTCATAGCAAATACAATGTTTCTAACCTGGGATACCCAATTTCTTTGTCTATTCATATCATACAATAACATCATATTATAAAATGTTTTTGTATTCTATTTGGAGACATAGCAAAACGTTTCTTCAGCCACTATCTAACTGTATTTATAGAGGTGTAAATATAAAGTGGGAACCTTCCTAGTTCTCCATATACCATAACACTAGGTGTACTTAATTTTACTCCTAGATATTTTTACATGCAAATACATGAACCTTTTCAATTATATCTATATTTTGTAATCCCCATATGTCCGACTCATACAATGATATTTGTTTTATTTTACTATCAAATATTTTAAATGGTTTGGTACGAAGTGGTGAACTTAATACCTCTTTAAAGGGACAGTTCTATCGGTGTATTTTTATGGGACTGAAATGCAATGGGACATTCCCCTTTATACAAGTAATTAAGTATATTATCTGTACATGATTTAAACATAAGCAAGTTGAAACATGGTAACATTTTGGTTGATTTAGATTTTACAACTAGATAATACTCGGTGAAAAAATATTAGCTCCACATCAAACAACAAGTTAAAAAGTATAAATATAGATTTCAATAGCATAATATTGTAAAATTGAAAAATGATACAGACAGGCTATCTGGCTGGCACAATATGGACTACACAGTTTCAGGACTGAGGACAACCTGTCTGTAACAAACGGTTAAACATTGGGTAATTGAAATAAAATTAACAGATACGGCAATGGTTTTGGCAATATCACTACGGCGATTTAATGATAATGATAACTCGAGGGTGGATGGGTGTGATTTAAGAAAACAGGAACAGAACTTGACATGAAGGCTAACATAAAAATAATGAGAGTTTATGAAGAGTGAATATAATGAAAGCAGGGTAAATTAATTATATAAGCTAATAGGACCAAGCTGCTAGCGTTTAAATGAGTGGCAGCATTTTACAAAGACAGAAGCTTACATAAAAGTCTTAAAAGTAAGAAGTCTTAGGAGTGGGGGATAATTCAGTATTTTGAAGACAACATATGTCAATGAAAAGTGAAGCCATTCATCGGCGCTACGAGCGTGAAAAACCTTGCTTCGGCATTACAAGGCATTATTGATTAGATTAAGCATACATCATTTGTTGATTTGTGGATATGCTATCCATACATATATTTTATTATCATAATGTTGTGAAATAAGTAGAATTACAGCGCCTTTTCATGTCATGTTCCCTCATGGCGGGCCGTAGCTGATGGGTAAGCCTCTGTAAAAAAAACCTTTGAAATGACCTGGCCTTGGCGTTGTCATACATGTACATTTAAAATCAAAATGCTCTATCAAAAGGATTTCAAGCAAGTTATGTGATTCAGTTATTTCTAAAACATCATTTCTATGTCGAAAAGTCGCAAGTGTCAGAGGTTCAGATCGAGTTTGGAAGTTGACAGTCTTGCATGGATTTTGCCTTTATTAATTGAAATTGAGATGGCGTGTACTATCAATCCAAAAAGGTGCTGATCCAACGAAGACAAAGACGCAGTAACAAAGCATTGAAGTACATGCTGTAAAGCAATGCAAGAAGACAAATTCTGCTGTTGCCGTGGACCATGTGTCCTGTTCTAGTTCGTTGTCAAGTAGTGCAGTCTGGGCATGAAGAAAAACTGACGTAATAGGCTGACCATTACAAATAGAAAGGTTTGATATAGATATGAAAATAAATGCTTAATCAGAAAAATTTCCAATTTTTTTAAAAATCTAGCTGAAATGATATGAAACGTGTTTCTCATTGCGATAACTTTGTAGAAGTTATTAAACAATTCTCCTTGTATATAGACGTATATAATCTATCGAGAGAAAAAATCGAAATATTGAAAAAAGCAAACTGATGATTTATTGGCATCCGAAATTATCGGCTCTGTTTGCATCGAATGAGTCATATGTTGGGTGGGATTCTATTGATTCAGTTTTAGGATGCTTGAGCATGAATATGTTGAACACTGTAATTGATGTGAAATAAAGCCGTGCTTCAAGAAGTTTTTCAATGAATGAATGAATTCTTTGTGAAAACATCTAAAGCGAACATGGAAATCGTTCAAAGTGATATTAAGGATTGGTTAATTAGGAGAGTTAGTTGTTAGTTAAGACTTTCCTCTGATTCGTTGGGAAAAGTAATCAATGTCATTAATCGCTAATCAAGGTAGCAAAAATCATTAGTTGATAGTAGTAACAAAACCAAAGTTCCCCTAGAACGTAAAAAAAATGCAAACATTTCGTACCAATTCTTTTCAAAATGAGCAAAGAACAATTTTCTTCTTTAAAAACAAACACAGTTATCTGCCTGATCGCAGGGAAATTTGACATTTGCATTTATATTGTAATGAGTAAAATATATTTGTAAATGTATATAAAAAGAATTTGAGTTGGGTTTTGCTTTTATGTGTTCTTGTTTTAAAGATATTATATCCCAGTTTTGTATCCGACTTCAATCCCCATTTTCATAAAGACAATACATTCAAGTAAATAAAACACCAAACAGAGTTTCGATGCGTCCTGTAATTAAAAAGATATAACGGTTCAAAGTGCGTAAAAATTGGCCACCTCGAAAGCCCAATTAAAAAAGTCCATAATTCGACACCAGAACCTTTAAAACGTCATAAAATCCTTCAGCGGGCACCTGCTGCGATAAGGGAGGTAACTCTATATACAGAATATTTGTAAACAATAATGGCGGTGGTTTTCAGTTAGCCTTAGCGACAGGATTTAGAGTAGTTTCTGCGAAGTATCTGGCTGTAATTTGGAACACGTAGTCATCATGCCAGGGGAGACAAAAGTGTTGTCCGGACATTCCCCAGGTATTTCATTCTTTTAAAAAAAAATTGAAATAAACTTTTGCGATTTAGATACATTCTCCCTCTGGCTCAGTGACATTGTTTATCGTTGTCATGCGTGAAAAAAAATCAGTTTTTTTGAGGAAATCTATGTATTCAATCTTTTAAATGATTTAAATTCGTTTTCAATTGACATTTGTAATCCTTATGTTATGGGAGATATAGTTTATACGTGGTTTTATTTTGTTCACTGCCACTTGTTAAGTTAGGAATGCAACGTTGTTGATCATTTTTAGATCTTAACCAATGTTTTAACAAATATGATAACATTATTGAAGACATTCATACAGTGCATTAGCTAAAGAAAATACAAATATCTAACAACATGTGAAATACCTTTGATTTTTAATAAATCTAGCAAATTGTATTTAATCAATGGATATGTCTGTTAACTACTGCAGTTATCGACGCATAATAGTTATCCCATCTCCTCGCTGTAATATAAGGCATTTAAGGAATATTTCAATTTCAATCCTTTTATTTTTCACTAAACTACCCCTCAAACGATTCACCTAAATAATTTCCTTTTAGAGATTCATACTTGCTTGCTCGCATCAACGTTTAAGGGCATGGTAGCAAGCATAATTGTCTTTGCTATACTTTGATAATGTTACAGAAAATGTTTTCAGTGAACAAGTATGAGTTGCTGAGTCTAGAGCAGACTTCCCAAGGGATCACAGAAGAGCGGATGATTCTTGCTTTCCAGGCTTTTGACGAGCTTCTTCCGAAACTTGGGGTCTACACCCGCGTGTTCAGCAAACTCAGAGACGATTTCTTTGGTAAGTGACAATATGAGGAGTATATCTTGTTCTAGTTCAGTTTCTAGTAGACATACTTGAGCAAAATATTCACAATCTCAACAAGTTTTATCAAAGCATGCAAAGGGTTAAGATTTTAATATTTATTTGCATTTTATAGACCATATGGCAACCAGACGCTGTCAATCATCACAAAAAATTAAGTTTCTTAAACTAGAAATTTGTTTATTGGACTAACTGAATTTATAGCAATCAAGATATCACTAAGTTTCAAGCTGTCAACACAGTCATGAGTGTGTTCTGTCATATATAAGAAAATGTTATTTTATAAAATAGACAGGTGACTCAACATCTTAATTCTATTTTTCTAATGGAATGATTCCAAAGTATATTTCAACAAATGTAACTCATTTTCCAAATATTCATACCTTTTCATTAAAATTTAATGGCAAAAATATACAGTTTCAATTAATGAAATACCTATTCATTTATGTAAGGCCTTGTCAGTTTTAAATAAGTAAAGGAAAATAAAAATATCTTTAATTAGCAGTTAACAATCTTTAAGAAGTTTGAAATCTATTTACCAGACATTGTACACTGAGGCAGTGTTGAGTGAATTAAAGGTACCTAGCGGCTATTTGAACCTTACAGGTAATTGAATTTAAGGTACCTAGCGGCTATTTGAACCTAACAGGTAATTGAATTAGAGGTACCTAGCTGCTATTTGAACCTTACAGGTAATTGAATTAGAGGTACCTAGCTGCTACTTGAACCTTACAGGTAATTGAATTAGAGGTACCTAGCTGCTATTCTGCTCATATAGTACTACAGGTTATGATATAGATCGGAGATAGGCTAAAACAAAAACTGATATTAAGAGTATGGAATTCAACTTTACGTTATTTTTGTTAGCTGGAACTCACCCAAAGAGGCAGTGTTGAACTAATTTACTCTAGATAGGTACTGGCTAGTCACATGTACTCTAACTAGGTACTGGCTAGTCACATGTGAGAGGCAGTGTTGAACTAATTTACTCTAACTAGGTACTGGCTAGTCACATGTGAGAGGCAGTGTTGAACTAATTTACTCTAACTAGGTACTGGCTAGTCACATGTGAGAGGCAGTGTTGAACTAATTTACTCTAACTAGGTACTGGCTAGTCACATGTGAGAGGCAGTGTTGAACTAATTTACTCTAACTAGGTACTGGCTAGTCACATGTGAGAGGCAGTGTTGAACTAATTTACTCTAACTAGGTACTGGCTAGTCACATGTGAGAGGCAGTGTTGAACTAATTTACTCTAACTAGGTACTGGCTAGTCACATGTGAGAGGCTAATGAGCTGAAAGGCTAATGGTGTATTATTGGAGGTTAGAATCATGATAAAGAATAATGAAAATGAAATGGATTTCCTGAAATTCTCCCTCCCCAGAGGCAGTGTACAGTGATGAGCTGACCGGGGTCACAGGAGAGGAGGCAGCGGCCGAGGGGGCCGGGTTCATTCAGCGCCTTCCATACTTTGTGCTGGTGCAGAGAGTGTACAAGGAAAGACATGAGCAGAGTGAGGAGCTCAGGGGTCAGCTGGATGTTGTCAAGGAGAGGTAGGAGCTCTGCACAGGGTTGTTAGTTTACTGTGAAGCTGCTCGATATTTTAATAACTAATTTAACTCTTGTGGTAAGATTTTACACCATAGCCATAGATTGGTTGTTGGCGTTGTTAGCTGAATTTTGTAAAACTGTGAGATGCGACAATTTTCATGTCATAATGCAGGGCTCCAGATAATTATTTGGACATCGCGGTATTTCACTCCTCAAAATAAAATTGAGTAAAATTACCACATGGAAAAAACTAGGAGTATTTCAAGGTTTATCGTTTTCAGATCCTCGTTCCAAGTTAGCATCTTTGTCAATGTAAGTCTTTGATTACATTTTCCACAGGTTTAATCTGTAAATAGACAAGTGACTTCTCTTTGACGAAATATAATATAGGTAATCTTTGTTTTCATGCAGGTTGGCATCAAGTTGTATACCATTCGAGATATAAAGATAAAGCATGTAGAAATGAAACTTTGTCATGATTACTCCTGTAAACAAATATGTGACTCATATATTGGGAAAGTTTTGCGTATCTGTCACTCATTGATTTCATTTTTAATGCGCATATCTGAATTACCTGTGGGTATTTTACGCATCTTATCTGGAGCCTTGATAGTGGTGTGTTTACATAGAGGATTCAGTACTTAAATGACAGTTAGATATACATAACAAGTGGGGCCCAGTCGCGCACATAGACGATATTAACTATCCAGCACTTTTAATGAATTATTTATCCATGTAGATCTTTATGACGTGATTTACTAGTAAAGATTATCTTCAATTTGGGTTAATAGATTATAACGTTTAAGAACTCACTACAACACAACAACTAGCCGGATATTTCAAAAGTCATGTAAGGGATAACAAAAAAAATGTAACAGCAGCTTAAAGATCCATTTTCATCTTTGCATAATGTTCTAAGTAATTTTAACGTATTCATTGCAAAATTAGAAAACGTTTAATTCAAACAAAACGACAATCGGACCATTCATTCATTAAAATAATTACAATTAAACGAAAGGGCATTCCCGAATCGACTTGGTATTATAAATAGAAGGGGCGTATTATTTGCAAGATCGCAAAGGATTGTGGGACGTAAACAGAGGATGTAAATAAAGATGGCCGAATCAAGACGTTCGCGGAGACCGAGTCGAAAACTCTTAGAAAGTTTGGAGGTAAGGAACGTTTTAATTTTTTGGAACAGCATTTAGTTCGATAGAATATACGTTTATCTGCTCGAATAAATAATAAATAAATATACATCATCGTGATCGGAAGCCATAACAATGAGATCGTGATAAATAGGAAGTATGGTAAATCCTACACATAAAACTGTGACGTCACGGATTGTGGGTTCGTTTATGGCTACGGCAAGTTTTGGAGGGTGGTATACTTTGAAATTAAAATTAAATACCTTCTCGTTGATTATAAATTCTTTTAATGGTCTCAAAACAATTTTGAAAGATTTTTCTACAGAACTGTATAGTCGGATGTGCGATATATGAAAACGGAGTTATTACGAATGCAAAGTTGAAAATGTATCTTTAACTACTGCTTGTTTGACTTTGATTTCAACATCCTGAGAGAGATATGGTTAGCGTCCTGAGTGTTGGCGGTTACCCTGTCTCTGAGGGAGTGGGTTTGAATCCTGCAAAGGACTTGACCTGTTTATGGAAAACAATTTGTGATATTGCAGATAGTGTTATCCAAAATCCAATGCTATAACTCACAGATTGTCTCTTTTTTTTTAAAAATTGAAATTACCAACTACTTTTATCATGGATGCATTAATTGATTAATTTTATTTTTTGACAGGTTGTTCAGCAAGCACCTTCAATTTGAGGAGAGCCAGACAAGGGGAGATAACCTCCAGACAATTGTTGAAGAGCTAGAAGCCAACATAGCAGACCTCGAGAACACCATCGCAGATAAAAATGTCGAGATCAAAACGTGAGTTTACATTGACATCTTTTCAAACAAGGAGGGAGAGAACTCTTAATGTTTCATTACTTGTTACTTATAATTGTTTTTGTATGTTTGGTTTCAACATAGTACGTAGAAAGGTAGAAAAACCTTCAAAAAATACTGTAGATACAAATCTCTATAATTACAGAGAATGTTCTGCTGTCATTGAAATGAAAAATTTTAAATTTCAGTAGAAACTGGACATAACAAAGTTTTTTTTATTGTTACCTCCGGCTCATAAAGTGTTTGCTTCTGGGCAAGACACTTCATTTACATTGCACTCAGTCCCCACTTGGTAAATGGTTACCTGAAAACAGGATGTATGGACCTACCAGGTCACACACAATACTTAGCAATTGCTTGAAAAGTACTTTTTTCAGGAAAAATGATGTAGATTTCAGGTTGTTGAGAAGGTATCAGTACTTGGAAAAAAGCAACTAGATGTGGACATTAACATTATTATGTTATTCAACTTTTCAGATTGGAACAGAAACTTGAGACAACAAAGTTAGCATCCTCGAGGTACGAGGAACATCTCCTCAGTGATATATCCGTCCTGGAAGTGAGTCCACTTATATAAGTGTTTGAATTGTGTCCTTCCTTTGTCTTAAATGAAATTGACCATCTAACAGTCCTTTAGAATTCTTTTACAGCACAATTTGGCAAGTTGTCACTGAATAAGGTTTCAATGAAAGAAACAAAGCCAATTTGTTAAAGTTGTTTTAGTTTATTAAGTTTGTAAATGAAAAGAAAAGATGAAAAGTTCATTTTGATAAATTTTGAATAGAATAATGAAAAGCTATTTAGTCAGAAATTCCTAGATAGTCACCTGATGTTTTATTTAGAAGTCCAATGGTAATCACATCAGTTCTAACAGGGTCTGGGTATGGTGTTGGACAAGGATGTGAGAGAGGGAGAGAGGGGAGTGGCTAATGTATCTCAATGATGTCCCGTTGACTATTCCAGGATGTCTTGTGTTTAGAACAATGGAAATGTCTGATTGTGCTTAAAACAATCGAAATGTATGATTGTGTTTAGAACAATGGAAATGTATGATTGTGCTTAAAACAATCGAAATGTATGATGGTGTTGAACATCAATGAATTAATGTGTTAATGTGTTAATGTGTTAATGTGTTAATGTGACTCATGCATTGCATCACAAGTTGGGCTTTGGTTAGAAGGAGTAGAATCTGTGTTTGATACTATATATGAACAATATTTCATGCTTCTACTGCTCCACACTTTTCATCAGAACTCCCTGAAAGAGACTAAAGAAGAGGTAGAATTTCTCTCCAACTTCAAAACCGGATATGATGATCTCTATGAAGGTAGGAGAAAGTATTTCCTTCTTTATTATTCTGTTCATCAATCAATTTTGAAATCAAGTTTTATTTGTTTGATTGTTGTGAAAAGGCAAAAAAAGATGCAAAATTTTAAGTCAATTCAATTTAGCTCTATTTGTCCATTCTGTAACATACCTAGCATGTGCTTCTTGATGTATAATTATGTCAATTTGTATCACCAAGTTAAAAAATAGTCTCAGCATTCCATAAAGAAGCTTTAGTTTCATAACCAAATCTCTGAATCTCCCGACTGTTCCATGAAAAGATTGATATCTGTTATATGTTGTTATCAAATCTTCCAAGTATTCCAAAGGAGGGCAGATTTGATTTACCATGTTGCTAATTCTTTAAAATTTCAAAGGTTGATTTGTAAGATGAGAAGATAGCTTTGTAAGACATTGTAAGAAAGTTGTCCAAGCATTTCTAGATGTGGTTTATTTGTACAACTAAGTTACTTTATCTTCCCAGTATTCCAATGGTACATGTGTACAACTGTGTTACTAAATATTCCAAGTGTTCCATGACATTTTACATATGTACGCAGTGTTCAAAATAACTGCTTGCCTGCCAACCAATTGCTTGTTACTTTAAGCTTGCGCCCATTTGCAAAGATTTAGGGTCAGCTTATGTGATGCTTGTGAAGTATCTATATAAGAGATGGTTTGTTTATACGACAATGTTATTAGATCTTCCAGCATTCCAAGAGATGGTTTGTTTATACAACTATGTTACTAAATCTTCCAGCATTCCAAGAGATGGTTTATTTGTACGACTATGTTACTAAATCTTCCAGCATTTCAAGAGATGGTTTATTTGTACGACTATGTTACTAAATCTTCCAGCATTTCAAGAGATGGTTTATTTGTACGACTATGTTACTAAATCTTCCAGCATTTCAAGAGATGGTTTATTTGTACGACTATGTTACTAAATCTTCCAGCATTTCAAGAGATGGTTTATTTGTACGACTATGTTACTAAATCTTCCAGCATTTCAAGAGATGGTTTATTTGTACGACTATGTTACTAAATCTTCCAGCATTTCAAGAGATGGTTTATTTGTACGACTATGTTACTAAATCTTCCAGCATTTCAAGAGATGGTTTATTTGTATGAGTATGTTACTAAATCTTCCAGCATTTCAAGAGATGGTTTATTTGTACGACTATGTTACTAAATCTTCTAGCATTTCAAGAGATGGTTTATTTGTACGACTATGTTACTAAATCTTCCAGCATTTCAAGAGATGGTTTATTTGTACGACTATGTTACTAAATCTTCCCAGCATTCCAAGAGAAAGTGGATGAAGATGAAGAAGAAGAAATCGAGACAAGGAGGAAAGCTGTAATTTCTACAAGGAGGGTAAGGTTATTTCGGACAATATCGCCATAGCAGAGAATCTCTGCAAATCTCCTTTTGATAATACCGTATTCGACGTGATAAGCGCCCGGGGCGCTTAAAAAATTGGTAAAAGGGGGCGCTAATTAAAACGATAAAAATTGTGTTTTCTTACGATAAACATGTCTTTGAAATATGGTTTTATAACTTATATCATTATTATGGCGGCTCGGGTCTTGAAATACCCCGTATTCTTCACTTTAGTATAAGTAAAAGACTTATTGCAAGACTGAAAAACCTTCCAGCATGAGAGGTGGGCGCTAAATCAGGACGTATATTGTTCAGTCAAAAACGTGGTGAGTGGGCGCTTATAGGGGAGTGGGCGCTTATTAAGTCGAATACGGTAATCAAAATATATCAAAATGAGGCGATAAAAGTTACAAACATCCAAGGCGTGTTTTCTTTTTAAGAAAAGATTTACTTTATTCAATGAGTGTTGATAAATCTATATCAGAAGACATTAGTGTAAAATTCAATTTATCATCCAAAATCATTTTTCCGTGAAAATTATTTAAGATGAAGAAACAATAAATTAAAAACTGGACGTGATATTTTAAGTGAATTATCACCTTTCTAAAGGTGAATACATTTGACATTAATTTCTCTTCTTCCATATTTTTAAGAAGTAATGACTTTTTACACTTTTGAATTTATAAAAAAAAACAGACCTGAAAGTCAGCCAAGGCTAACTCCACTGTAAACGATGTTGAAAGTTTTGAGGAACACTTTAACATATGTTCTGAAACAGCAATGCATTAAACATTTCTTTTTGGTGGATAATGAATTTAAAGATAAACGCCAACATCTGAAGCTAAAACCACTATGAACTATGGTTTTGAATGTTTTGAGGAATTCTAACATGGCCTCTGTCGCATTTGAATGCTTTTGAATAAAATTGATTAATTTGACCTAGG
This sequence comes from Phorcus lineatus, assembly GCA_921293015.1. Taxonomy (NCBI): domain Eukaryota; kingdom Metazoa; phylum Mollusca; class Gastropoda; order Trochida; family Trochidae; genus Phorcus; species Phorcus lineatus. The sequence continues at coordinate 520,609 of OV121088.1, read as the reverse complement.
ACTGAGCTCTGACAATTACTGTATGGTTGAACCCGACCCTGACAACCAGAGCAAGCTTACACCAGTGTGTATGTTACAGGCCAACCTGATCAGTCAGATTGAGAGCTGCAGCAAGCTGGAGCAACAACTCCTCTCCGTCCTCAACACGTCACTCGAAGGTTCGTACACAATATGCACTTTTCTATAACAAAATTCAGGGGAGATTACTCCTTTAAACTTCTCAGCTAACTCAACATATCACTTGGTGAGGTATAGATGACATACAATAAGACTAGAGATTAAGGTGACAGCAGAGGAAAGGGGAGATAATTCTGCAGATTTAGGGAGGTAACTCTTGACATGTTCCTGTTGCAGAGTATGACACATTCCTGGAAGATCACAAGGCCGAGCTGGAGAGCAAAGTGACCACAGAGGACATGACCGAGGCAGAGTACGAGATTCAGGAGATGGAGATAGACGAGGCCGACCAGCAGGTCAGAGGTCATAGTTAAGCTGAATTGCAACATACTGTTCCCATGCTCAAAGTGCTTTCTGTGTATAAAAACTATGTACAATGTTCCAAAAGCTGGCAGCAAAGTATTCAGGGGTTAAAAAATCCAAGGTTATTTACTTGCCACATTTTACCTTTGACTGAAAGAAACATTCACAAAAAATGTGAATGATGTGCCTCTTTCAAAAAAAGACAATGTTGGCTTGACTCTCAAACATAGTAATGTGACTTATTGCAAAATCCTGCTGATAGTCAATGACCTACTGACACTGAACTGATTAGTTAACCCCTAGCTGTTTAAGTATTCCTACCGAAGTAGGAAATGATGTCTTAGAGGCACTGTGAGAAGTAGAAAATTTCGAGAGTTCCATAGAGAGACTGTAGTGAATGTGAATGACAGTGTTCAAGTAATCTTGAAAAGCAGTCAGTAGAAAAGGATCAGTTTGTCAATTTGAATGGCAGCCCTGGCCTAAACTTGCATTGTTCTGTGCTGTTGGATCAACTTTAATTTCCTAACTTTGAAGGATCTAAGATAGTAACTATGAACAGTTGAAATAATGAAAATTAATTTTGGAACAGATTTATGAGCTATAACTACAGGTGCCGTTTTGAAACATTTATATTTCATGCTTGCCAATCTGTGGTTGAACATTATGAATTGTTCAAATCTCTCAAATTTTCATATTTACAAAGTCTGTTCTGGTTAAATTTTAAACTTTACTGACAAACAAATGTTTGATAAAAACAAAGTGAGTTCATTGATGATTTACAAAGGGTATGATTCAAATGTCCTTCCAGAGTTTTATCAAAGTATTTGCAGGCTTTATTTGTATCATATTAATTTTCATCAAATGAGTTTGTCAAACAGCTGGAGACGATTCAGGAGAGGTTCAAGGTGACGATCGCCAAGATGAACAATGAGATCGGGTTGCTACGGCAACACAACAGCATGTTGGTTGAACAGCTCCAGAGTTTGGAAGAGAACAAGCCCGACCCGCCGTACGTTGAAAATTTTAATTGTTTTCAGTAATTGGACAAGTGTCTTATGAACAATATCTAAGATCTCAGAATTCATCAATCTTTATTTCAGAACTTTAAAAGCCAATGGCTTAAAGTAAATTTATTAATCCATTAAAGAAGGAGATTATTTGCTGTTGCAATAATTTTTATCTTAAAGATATCTGATGAATATGCTATGGATGTTTTATTTAATGCACATTTTGATAACAATATAAATGTATATGGTATTATATTCTGAATTTATTCAACATTCTTTCTTACCAATCCTCCAGAAAACAACGAGAAGCAAAATCTGGCAAAAGCACGAGCGATCTAGGAAATTACAGAGGTACGGTAGAGGCTATCTGTTTGTGAATCTTGCATAGTCAGGGTCGAGGAGTATTAATAATTAATTGTTCTCTGGAAGAGAGTTGTATGCTAAACTCATGTATTAAGATAGAAGCAATTGTGATATTTTTACATGATGAGTGTTATATAGAAGTTTTAACATATCATATCGCCTTGTTTGAAGTGACATAACTGAAGTGACATAACATAAGTAGTCACTGGTGTAGTCAAGAATCGCCTGTTACAGAATTTACAATTTTGATACTAAATTATCTCTTATGATGGTGAAAGGATAGGCTACATTTGGATCGGTATATAAAAGATTACTTACCTGGTCTACTTGCGAATGTGACATATATTTTTGGTGTCTATACACACGTAAAAAGCTTATTTTCATTCAGATCAAGTTAAAATCAAGATCTGTCAAAATATGCAATTTCAATTAAATGATTTTTTCAATTGAATGAGCTTATTCAACAAAGATAGTGTGTCTGAAGGCTAATTAAATACGATAGGTGAACAAAATCATATTACAATAGTTTGTGTTTACAGAGTCCATTCTGTCGGCGGGTCTTGGTGATGACGATCTTGAAGATGCCATGACCGACCCGTTCATTCCCCAGGAGCGGGTCTTCAGTAAATACGCGGCCATGATCTACACATCCAACAACAGTGGGAGGACCTTTGAGGAGTTTAAAGATGCCAAATACTGTCCTAGCTGTGGGGAAAAGGTCGGTTAATTTGAAATATTTTGTTTTTAAGAATTGTAATACTAAACCTGATGAAATAGGAAGGGTTGAGTATTAGATTATTTATATGCCCTTAAAAATTATTATTTTTGTCAAAAGATACATATTTTTATAAAGAAAAAACTAAATATAGGTATTGTGCAACAGTTTACTCAGCCCCTGGTTGTCGTGCCATTTGTTTCAGACGGTAGTGTGTCCACACCGACTGGGTGGTTCTGAGAAAGTCTACATTCTGCCTCACGACTGTACACATCTGAAGATCACGCGGCCAAAGGTTCGAATCAACCAAAATCTTGTCAAGTGAGTTCCAATGACACCTCGGTTCAGTTTGAACAAAAATGTTCTTGAACACTTGAATGGATATATATCAATCAGAAATTATTGTTGGATGTGTTCTGAATTTTGACTTTGCTGAATATTAAGCGAAAAGGACCAAGTTGGAAATTTCAGTCTGCAATCTTATCATTGATCCAGTTTGTTTCTCATCTCCCGCAGTGTACCTCACTATTTCCAGATGTTTTACTTGACCAGTATGGGTTCCTTCAAAAGACAAACTTTACTAAAGGCTGACATTATTCTCTTTCTATAGAATGACACTAAAGCTACTATTTTTGCGACTCTGTAATGCTCATGAAAGGATTGGCGAGGTAGTGGTTGTATGACACTATTCAGCAAGTGCTTAATGACCTCTGCATTTTTTATTGTGAGACAACTAAAGTCAACAAAACACACTTTCAATCTTAGCACAATTTGACACGGTAACGTTTGCTCTACAGCACAATTTGACACATTAACCCTTGCTCTACAGCACAATTTGACACATTAACCCTTGCTCTACAGCACATTGATGAAGCGTGCCAGCCCAGATGTTGCTCAGGATCAGTTAGACTCCGTGGCAACCTCCACCGCACCTCAGACTCCCGGTATCTCCCGTGGAGGGACCGGCATGGCTGACGCCACCATGGTGAGGCTGCTTCCCTTGATATTTCGGTATCAGAAGTAAGATGGTTACTTGTCTCAAGGAAACTATTTTAAGGTGTATCGCGCATCCCTGTTAGTCAATCAAAATGTCTCAGAACAATCTCTTGAATCACTTGTATCATTTGAACCTTCCCCTCTTTCTGATAGGAGTTCTTTCCTCTATAGGTTCATGTCAAGTAACCTTCAAATTATAAACTTTTTGTTGACACCATTATATATGATTAGGATGTGATAGGTTGGGTTTGCTTTTGATGATACAGTATGGACAAGTGCTGTGTGCAGTCTGATTTTAATGAGATGGCTTGTCGAAACAATCTCCTTGTTTGGTATGTTAGCGTTGATCTGGTCTTTGGATGGATCATTGATATCAAAGACATTAACCCCTACCCTGACAAACTTGTCGTACTAAGTGTACTGCTGTTCCTCAGATGAACACGATGCAGGCCGTCTGGGATGACTACAGAGGAAGGACAACCATTGAGAGGGCTGTGCCCAGACCACTGGATAGAGTGAGTACAATCTATCGACGATATTTGTCTTGTCTAATCGAGGGAGGTAGAATTAACTGTTAATGCTGTCTGATTGGTCCCCTACAGGAGAGGACAGTGTCGATGCTGGAGCAGTTCCTGGCATTCTTGGTGTGGCAGGATGATTATGGGGAGGAAGAGGAGGGCCTCTACACCATCCTGGTTAGTTGTCTGTCTGTCGGTCTGTCTCCGTCTGTGCCGCTAACTAACCAAAAGTATTGGTTAACAAATTAACGTTCCATGTCCAGTTCAGTTAAAGGTTTTCAGGTGGCATGACTTAATTTCCTGTTTAGAAATAACTATGTTGTTGAAGTTGATCATTACAAAATTGCTTTCTTCACTCCGTGTCTTGATCAGGACAACCTGTATCGGTTCCTGACAGAGCGCTACCTGGTGGAGGAAGTGGTCTACCTGGCTGCACACGACTTCCTGTCCTCAATCACCGAACATGCACCATCCAGCAAGGTAAACCTCTTGGACTTTTCCCTATGTGGTATTAGAAATTATACCTTGATAACTCTATAAGAAAAGCTTGTTTAAGATGACTCTCTCATAAAGTAGTACTTCAGTCATTTCTTATAGCGCTAACATCTGTCAAACCGTGGACAATCTTGCAATTTTTTCTCCGAACAGTGAAAATTTCCAACACAGATACCATCTTTATTCTTACAAATCAATCAATCAGTGCTGAGAGCCGTGCAAGAAAGTAAGAACTCTCCTTTTGTAACATCTATTTGTATGTGATCTTGATTCAGGCCTCCTGGTGATAACTGAACCCTGCAGTGCTGCAGTTGAATTTATAGATACATACCTTCAACTTTTGTTACAATTTGCATCACATATTGCATTTATATATTTTTACAGTAATTATATCACAGAGTAACATATTGTATCACAGAGTAACATATTGTATCACAGAGTAACATATTGTATCACAAGGTAACATATTGTATCTTACTGTTATAGATGCTGCAGCTGCTGGGTACGGTGTTGAGCGGTAACCTTGATGCCTCCACCTTGCGCTACGTCCTAGTCATGTGCGACTTCATCAATGCCGTCGAGTGGAAGGAGGTTGAAGATTTCCGTGCCTTCGCATCTGTCATCTATCCATTCCTTGGGGTGAGGCAAAGCTGAACATTTTGAGTCAACAATAGTCTTATCAGAATTGACTGTGTTCCTAGGAATAAAAGTTTTTAGAAAAATATTCATTCGGCGGGATTAGAATTCATTCTATCAGGGTAATAACAACAATAACCAATTCTTTACAGAGGACTGACATTATCGCTCGTGATAATGGTTATGTAATTACAACTTTAATGTAACTCTGAAAAGATAATCTGGCAATCTCTGTCATTAGCTAGTTAGTAAACTTTAACTGAATTTAATTATTTCCTGACCGCGGCAGGAGGATGACCTTGAGACGCTTCAGATGAGTTACCAGTCCTTCAGCGAGAACAAGGTGTCCGCACAACTCGTCAGCAACTTCATCATCCACATCATCCTCAAATATCGGGAGCCACGATTCCTCGAGGTTTGCTACAGTGATTCTTTACGTCTTGTGTATTATCATATTTAAACCGAGAGCATGGCATGCATCAACTTCACCATTAACATTAAACTCAAGTTTCTGGAGACACAGTTCCTGGAAGTTAGAACATTATAGAATATTTTGGTAATGTTAAAAGAAGGATAACTGTTGCGAAAGTGCAAAAATAATCAGAGTCAGGAAGAGAATGTTCTTAGCATGTGCACTCCATGCTCCACATCTCACTCTAGCTAGCCTGGATATTTGTCTGGCAAATGTAGACTACACTATTTACTTAAATTATTTGTGTTTATCTCCCTTGATGAATATGAAAGATTATTATATGAATATCATGTTGCCTTCCTACCCCAGCTGGAGAACCGCTTGCTGCCGTTCCAGGGATTGGAGGGGGGTCACCTGACAGAGCGGGAGTTCAAGGACGCGCTGGAGAGTGTGCTGCCACTTGTCAACGACCGACTGCGGAAGCGTTTTTTCCTGGAGGCTGATAGTACTTACGTCGCAGAGGAGGCCACATACGCAGTCGCTATCATGAGGCTTGCACGTATCCTTGATCAATTCCAACTTTTGAACAAAGTATTGAAATATGATGAAACTTATGTACTCATGTAAAATGTAACATGCAGATAAAGAACCTTGATTGGCAATCAAGCTATTTACCGGTAGTTAATTAGTGCAAAGAAAATTCCATCCTGGAAAATAGGTAAAATTAGTGAGTGAGTGAATTATTGTTTAACGCCGCTTGCACAATATCTCAGTCATTAGCGGCTAGCTGTAAGAGTTGACTATCCTAGAATAATGATGATCTATTGATGAGTTTATCAAAGACAACCATTATGAGTGGCAGATGCAGGATTCTCAACACAGGGTTTGACCATTGATTGAAGATTAAATTTCCTGGTATATTGATTGATGTATAAGTTACCGAGGCCAACATATGTTATTTCGTGGCACAATGCTTCTCAGTGGAAATGTCAGAACTCTATGTCTATCAGATGGGTATTAAATGGGGGCATTGAATATTTAAAGCTTAACTACTGGATATTGGACATTGCGTTTTATCAAGAAAAAAAAGGCGAGTTGGTGAACTGCTGGTATTGTCAGTGCTAGCGGTGTTGCCGAACTCTACGGGTGTAGGTAAAAAAAAATTTACTATTGCAGATAGTGCGACACTAAATATAACATTGTTAGATCTTTTGTTGTCTTTAACTCTGTAAGAAATAGCTGGATACCTCGGTCTCCACCAGATCACGCCCATCATCCAAGAGAGCATCAAGACCCGAGTGGCCACGTTGAGGGAGAGACCTTCCAGCGCAGGGTCGAGTGAGTTCCCCCTTCCTGCTGTGCTTACTAATCTGTAGAAATAGAGTAGCCCCAAACTTCGGCCCTGAACTTTGAAGTATGAGTCTTAGGGCACAGGAGTTCAGCATAAATAATAATCATGGCAAAATTAAACCTTACAAAGGCTTTTTAACTTTGGTTAATATGACTAAAGTGGGTAAAAGTCAACAAGCTGAAGAAAAAACATAGCCTATCCTGTGTATTGCAATAAGGAACAGTTTGCCCTGAAGTGTTATATCAAAATGAGATATTCATGTCTAACAGAAATGCTGTGGAAGATGCTGTGAATGACAACAAATAGATAAATCTTAAAGGGGCAGTCTTATAGGCTGATATTTGATTATTTCCTCAACAAATACAGATGTCAGGTTGATTTACGAGTTGTTTTGACCCACTAAAGACAATACATTTGGCATAAACTAATCTTTATGGGGAATATTTTAAACAATTATTCTTTACTTTTATGTTTAGTTAAGAGAAGAAAGAATACCTTAGCAGTTATATGGTCAAACACTTATTCTCTGTTAGATTGAGACTCTGATGCTACCAAAATATAACCCACTTTTTACTGGATTGAGAAATAATTTGTCAAATTCTTCTTGTATATAAGAATAATATTTAGGACTGTCCCTTGATATCATTTCCATGAAAAAAATACCCCATAGAACATTTTCTTAAATAATCATGTTCCTCTCCAGCCAAGCCTCACACTGAGAGTCCAGGATCGAACCTCCCCGATGAGCCGATACTCTCCATGTCTGCTGTGAAGAACCTCGCCTCCAACGTATCTCGACGCACCAAACATCGGCAACAGAGAATCCTAGCAGACAACGACAACGAAGACTGGTGATAGGCTTAATGGAGCCAAAGTGACAGAGTATGATAATGGAGTTGTGTGTGAAAGTTTATCAGTAGTTACGTTTTTCTCAGAGAAGTACAGAGTGTTCCTGAAAACTAGCATTCTAATGCTTATCAGTATGGTGAGAAATAATGTTGTCTTTTGAGATAGAAAATAATGAACAATTCACATTTACCAATTGGTAATGTTTTTAAGTTGGTTAATAAACATGTTTACAAATGGCATGTAGAATTTTGGCTTATAATCATGCATAAAGCTGTCACAAGATTATCATCGAATGCTGGTAAATGTCATTATGCATTTGGGGATGAATGTGCGAGTATAAAGGGATGATTTGTAATTATTATGATATTCTGACAGGTATTCAAGTAAGAAATGTCATGAAACATACTCAACACTTGAATGTCACAAGGCAGTACTCCACTGAGTTTCAGCGCAGTGCCACCAATGGTTCGCTTGTTTCACCGCAATGCATAGCTACAATGGTGTTGGGGGCTTTCTCCCGGCAATAATACTAGCAGCCGCGATATAAGTGAAATAATCTTGAAAGCTGTGTTAAAAACCAACTCAGGTCACGTCACATTAATGTCACAAGGGATTAGCTATGTACAACTTACATCAAGTCCTACTTTAAAACTGTTTTGTGTCAATCTCCATGGCTCAAGTTTTCTAAGATGCATAAATTAAGATGGTACATTTTGTTATGTGTGCTCAGCTGTGATATGTATAGAAATAAATCTTAATATTTATCAAAATTTGGTTTTGTTCATCTTTTCTCTTAACAGGACCACCAAAATATACAAATACAAACAACAGGATATATCAATTTTGAAGTTAGGGGGGTCATTTACTCATTATGTTATATTTGTTTGTTTGAATCTTGGATGAATCCACAATAACAGCTTGTAGATATTGAGCAAATAGAAGATAAATAGTAGCATTTGTAAAATTTCTGGGATTCATTGTTATTCAACACCCGCAAATTTAGTTTAAAACCGACGGCGTAAGAAAGAAAGCAGCCGCATGAAACTTTGCGGCAAACTGGGACTAAGCAAGCCAGTTGAAAATATTTTCGTTCTTCAATAATAAATCATATTAAAGTGTATTTGTGATATCTACCGGTAGACACAATATAAAAAATGACAAAGACAACTGTCAAATCGAAATACGGCACAACTTTTCCAAGAAACTGGAAAATTAAATCTTGATTCGGGCCGGCACAAGTGAACATGTATCAATTCGCGGTGATTCGCCTTTGCTTATTTGCGGATATTCATTGTCATTTAACATAGGGTAGTTTTTTCCAATCGACCAATCAGAATCGAGGATACAACAAAGTCATGTTACAATTGGGGTTTAACATGTATACAACAATATTTCAGTTGGGACTGAACAATTATCTATCTGTCAGAGTAAGGTGTCGCTAATCAAGCAAAAACCTCATTTAATTGTGAACACCTTTAATTAATTTGAGCTACACAAATCCATTTACCTAAATTAACTATAGAATCTCCTTTTATTGACATTATCTTAATGTACAACAGTTCCTTTCAAGTCTTGCTTTTGGAAAGCCGTCAGCTTGAACTCAAATGATGTTGCTGATAAATTTCTGAATGAGTGTACAACAAGTGGGAAGGGTAAAGCTTTTTTAATTTCATTATGGAAGGCAAGAATGCATTTAAAAGATGTGAAAACTGTTGCTAACATCGGAAGCAAATGAAGTCATTGCTTCCCGTGTTGTTTCTGTTAAAAGTGGGCCACATTTCTATTTAACATTTGTGCAGATCAAACAGATAAAGGGATCCAATCTTCTCAAAGGTTATGGAGGATCCAGTCTGTAAGATAAATTGCCAATTGCATCCAACAATGTCTTAAAATCTAATTAAAATATGATGCAAAAATTAATTCATTTTACTGATAAACCTAGCAAGATTACACTTAGCAGGAAGTGGGCGTCCCATTGACCTGTGTCTCTTAAATGACCCAAAATTACAAAGAAGAGTGCAAAACTATCTGTTTAAACAGGGTGTGTGATGTTCAGGGCTTTGAGAGTGCCCTTTGGGGTCACGTAGCAAATCTCTCTCGTCTCTTGCGTCAGGACTGGCAACTTTGTTGGGTTTCATAAGATCTACTGTTCAATACCAAACATTGATCTAAAAATAGCACATCTAAGTTGCATAGAAAAAACAATGTAATGGATTGGCTGGATCTTCTTTCGATCAGATGGTGATCATTTGAAAGAGATTTCACATTTGAAAATATTACTTGAGAGATTGAGTTTCATAAAAACAACAAGTAAAAAGTGTTTAACAAATTTGTTTATTAAATTTGTCGAGACCTTTGTTAACTCCAACCTCCCGATGAGAAGAAAACAGAAGTGACATAAATGCTAACGTGGAAACATTCAATGCACCAAGTCTAAATGAATGCAACGGGTGAACGCTGGTGTACAGTAGTTGTAGAGCACTGGCAAACTTGGAAAATTAGAAATATGTCACTTACACAACATATATTATATCCCAAAATTCTTGTAAATTAGTAAAAAAAGAAAAGAAATAAACTTCAACAAAGTTGATGGATAACAATATGACCATTCTTCTTCGGTAACATCTAATAAAGTCAATTTCAACACATTCAAACAATTATGCAGTCATCGAAACTCTGCTGGATCGATGGACAAACACGGGTTAGTCAGGACGTCTATCCCGCACAAGTTCAACTATTTGAGGGTGGATGAGTGAATCGATGAGCGATTGGATGCCCTAGAAGTCTAGTTATTGTAAGATGTTCAGATGCACGGTATGACATCTGGAATGACACCATCACCAGGGTTTGACCTCTAGGGTCAAAGTTCAAGGGGTCACGTCCTTCACGCGGCCACCGTCACCCTCCGAAACAAATCGTTTGCGGCCTCTGTAACAAGAGAAATTTAATATATATATTTATAAGATTTGAATTAGCAATTTAACTAGTGACTCGCACAGGTCTCTTAAGGTTTTAGTAAGAGCTGAGTAAAGGGTAAAGCTTAAAGCTTGATTGCACTACTCTCATACTGAAGATGTTACTATTTGGGCTGCAAATGTTTAAAGAACAGCTAGCTTGGAAAAATTTTCTAAGAGAATTCTCCATGATGAAGAAAAAAGCTGAACTTGCTGTACGAAATGCCTTCATATTCAGACTGCTTAATGGTTAAAGTCTCATCTTCCAATAAATGCTATGTTATAATAACCATACAACCTCGGAAGAAAATTTACAAGAATCACAAATAAAAAAACAAAGTGCCATAGGGTTTCATGGTTTGACCTAAGGCTTAATAATGGCTATCTGAAACATTTCAGGACCTGTAAGTGAGATTAAAAACCTCAGCTTGAGAAAAGCCCAGTCATTGTTAAAAGAGTCACTTTGAACAAGCCTTGATAGTATAAATGGCAAACCACCAGTCTGGTTCTCACTATACAAAGTAATTTGTCCTGCATTAACTCTGTTACAAGTGGGGAATGTTTCAACTTTCCTTCAAAACCCTTTTAAAAAATATAGGACACAGATCCAAGCATTCTTTGTACCCACATTGTGTTTTACCTCAGGACGAGTCTTCCTTGTAGTTTTAACAAGTGTTTGATTCTAACCTCTTTACAGCCTACATGATCTGTTTAATGCTCAATTCTTAATTAACTTCCGAGATTGCATGACTGATCAAAACCAAACAATATTGATTTTTAAGGAAGAAACCTAGAAAGTGCTCTACTTGTAAAATGTTCTTTTTGAGGAAATAAGAGGAGTACTGTCTAAGGGGAGAGAATGTACCAATCGTAGCGCTTCTCACCTCTGAGGAAGATCCTTGAGAATCTCGGAGGAGAGAATTCCCTCCTTGTGACACACATTGGCGAACTTCTCCAACAGGACATACGCATTAGGGACGTCCAGACAGATGTCCGGCATTGCATCGTATACACGTCGGAAGCCCTGAAGCGACAAGATAGATTCTATACAGATCAAATAGAACATTTCATGAATGCATCAGGAAAAAATGTGGAATCTAAAATTAAATGTTGCATATTTATTGCATAAGAATAATGGTGATCATTGTGATGATCGAAAGAATTGCATTGCATTTATTAATTAATCAAGGATGATTATCTTGAAAGTTGAGTCCAGTTAAAAAAAAAATTACGTTTTGAGATCTTTAAAGCAGTTACAATACTGACTAGTGAGTTCCTGAATACAGATTGGTCTCATCCATACACTATCATGAATACCTGAATAAACTGGTTGGGGGTAACTATCACAGCGTCAGAGAGCGTCTTGAGCAGTTCACACATCATCTCCCGGGTTCGGTCAGTCGAGTCTTCCAGCACGATCAGTGTCGCCTGTACACAGAGATCAGTTGAACATTGAACCCATTACACTTTTAAGGATGAAGATTTGCAAGCAAGAAAATCAATAAATACTTCTGCTTCCTTAAGTTACAAATGGTGAAAGTAGATACCTCGTAGACGAGTTCGTGGTGGAAGTGTGGCACATCGAGTTCCCGCAGACATCGGGTCGCCTCCGCCATGTCCCCGGATGACAGGTACTCCTTCAGTAACATCACCATCTGCAACATCACACACCACAAGATATCATCATTATTCAAGAGAGAAGAAAGTTCATTGCACTTAGTTTTAACATCAATCAGAAGTTTCCTTACTATTGCTATGTTTTAATAAGGTAAATCTTGTTATTCCACCTGGCGTGGTATCTCTATATATATAAATACATTAGAATTAAGTCATGGATTCTTAAAAAAAAAAATTGGTATCCAGAAAAAAGAATTCTACGAAGAAAATTATTTTTGATTTTTTTGGCACAAATCTTGTTATCTTATATGCTCCGAGTGTAGTAGACAGTAGACAAGTTAAAGATTGCACAAAGGATTACTTTAGCATTAACCTGCACAACTATTATCAATAAGGGTGAACTATTGACACAATGACCGTCTAACAGCAGTATGGATTACAATAAGGGAAGTTTGTACAACAATCTCAAGAGGCAAAGGTGGAGCATATGAACATAACACCCACTCGAGGAATACAAACATTCAGACACAGGGTATACATTGGATGACACACTCGCAAAATATCCTCTACAAACTTCAACTGTAAGGAAGCTCACCTGTTTGACGAGGTATTTGACAGGGCGCCCACCCCCGGTACCCCAAATGTTGTCCAGTCTCACGATCCCGTGCTTCTTGCTCAGCAAAACATCAGCCTTGTCAAGAGCACTCCTGTCATTACAAAGTTTTACCCTCGTTAGTTTAGATCTCTAAGTGAAACTGTAGTTGCTAAATAGCTGTATTGAATGGCATGTCCTCTAGCAATGGCAATGGGCAATCTAATGGTCTTTACATAGAAATATACATACTTGAAAGACTTCTACACAGGTCAAAATGAGCTCATCGTACCATAGTACCAACCCAATGAGTATAAACAGACTTTGGTCCACATATACACAAAGATGATTCTCATCAGCAATACTTAGTAACTCCAAAAGAAATCAAGACTACAATATCAGTTATCACCGTCATTTTAAGGATAGTGAAAGGCTACATTTTACATAAATGTATGGATCCCCAACTAGAAACATAGTAAATCCAAGCTTCTATATTTGCTTAGCTTTGACACAGTAACAGCACTTTATCAAGATTCCTTTCCTCAAGTAAAATAACTTGAGTAATAATACTTCTGAAACTGAGAACATCAAACTTACCTTTGAAACGGACAATCAATCTTGCCCTTGTATCCGGTGATATATTTAGGTGGGAGACAGTCGTCAGCCACAGCTCTGGCGATGAACTGGCCAACTATCTGCAGACACAAGGAACACTGGGTAAACTTTGCAAAATCAATGTGTTGTACATCCATCTAATATCAGGGCATAAACTTAGGTCCATGCTTCAGCATGTTACCTATTAACTTGTGGGATGGGCTAGGAACATGGAGGTTTTTCTTCCATTTTGTCCTGTAACTGACAAAATCCCTCTTTTAGACTTATAAATAGATTGATTTCATTAACAGTCTAATTGATGTCCTAGATAACCTGTCAGAGGTTTAACAACATGCCCATTAAGTTTTGTTCTTTGAGGGTGACCTGGGGAAATTTTCCCAACTTTTAGCTTGGTGTCCCTTTCTAGAAGCAAGAAATATACTGTACCATGATTTCTAGAGTTGAACTGATTTTAATGAGGTTTGAAGACTTGATTAGAAAGCATCAGCATGGTAAGTTTGATCAACACCCAGATGAAAAGACCCAAAACAGGTCAGCTTACTATTGGTGCTTCAGGAGTGTCAATAGTGAGATCCGAGAGACGGGTGAGGACGCTATCAAACCCGTCAGCCACCTCCTTCGATGTGAAGACCCCGCTGTACAGGTCCGAGATGAGCCTCGATGTCATCTCACGGTGCTGCGCTTTTCGGTCTAGCGCCATGCTGACAGCAGACTCGATGATCCTTGGTTTGTAGGTCTGAAGGTTTAGGTCTGACAGGTCTTCCTGGAGAGCGACATTACATTGTAGAGATTAGTCTAGGGTCATCCATCCATCAATCAAAATCAGTTATATTCAATCAGAAGCTATTACCTGAACTATAAACTGACCATGTGGACAAGGGTATTTCAGACAGTTATCAACTTGATTTGGCTTTTATGTCTGTAGTCCTAAAGGTTCTCATTTTTGGGAAACTATCATATTGTAATAATTGAAAAATATAAGTAGCACTTGACCCTATCAAAGCATCAGTTATTACTTCTGTGGTGAGGGGGCAGCAGAGCTGTTCTTTTGATGTAACTGAGAGATCAAGCAACTCTTACATGTTGCTAAGTAGTGTACTGCAGGAAGCACCCTTAAAATATTCACTTATACACTATTTCAAAGGCAACTTTCGAAAACAAAATTTTGCCGAAAGCAAAACCTCATAAAACTGTTAAAAACTACAACAGCAGTGAAACAACTGCAATTTCATCATTTAAGACAATTCTTGTTATGAGATTAAGTAGGAGTATCCCACTAAAATTGTACGAAGTTATGTCTGCATTGGCAATATATACCTGTCACTGTCTCTCAAACTCACGTTAGCAATAATGATGACTACCTATTGAAGTTCATGCCAAAGATAACCAAGCTTCAACTTCATAACGATATGTTTAACTTAGGACATACTACTAATAAATATGACAACTGGCAAATTCTAAGGGGTTTTCTTTGGATTGCAACCCTCACCTTTTGAAAACTTTATACAACAAACAGGTCGTAGATTCAATTCTTACCACCTCCACCTCCACCCTGCCCTATCAATAGGTTCATCTTACCCTTTAAAAACTCCTGGATCTGCTAAGACAACCATAGAACCCAAATATTCACTTGTAGTTCCTTGATATACTTGAACAATATTTACACAGACTTAGCCAAGCCCAATATTTGTTCAGTACCATTCAACAGGTCAAAATCATGCTTCATGCCTCTACTAATAAGTGTCTAAGTACACCCATGTTTAACCAGCCATGCATATAAAGTACTGCTCAAATGCCGATTCAGCAAAATTATGTCCTTGGCCCTAGTTTTGAGAGACTGGTTTTGATTTTGTCATTCATGTTTTTAAGTAAACAATTACCAATTACACTGGTCTTAAAAGTATTACATTTACATCGTGGCAGCTATCATTTCAGAGAGAAAGCTCTAAAACCAGTGTGGCCCTGGTATTGCAATAGAACCTGCATATGGCATACGACTTAAAAGAGATTATCACGTGATATTCTTGCACTCCCAGGTAGTTGACTGAATAGTTTCACCATAACTTACTTGAACCTCTTTTGTGTCTCCATGTTCAAAATATTCCAACAAGACTGGCTCCATGACCGCTTCGAACTCCTTGAGAGACAACTCCGGGGCAATCTTCTCCACAATGATCCCCTCCTGAAACATTGATACATTTCTTGGTTTACAACATTGTCACATTTGGATCACACCATCTGAAATAGCACACGTCGTGAACTGTTTCAGTTAGTCCCATGAGAGATTCAAGCCCACACCTTCGTAACCAGGACCTAATTCCAGCACTGACAATACCAACAGTTTAAACACTCAACCACTGGGCCTTGACAGTGTGTTATTGTTGGTATGTTCAGTGGTTGTGAAATTGACCGACTTTGTAGGTGTGGGTTCAAATCCGACAGAAAAAATACACTAATTTGAAAGATACTAGACATTTTGTTCTTATGTTACACTATTTATGTTCATTATTTTAGTGATGTCTGTTCCTGATAAATTTTCTTAGCTTATTCCCCACTAAGCCGAGACAGAAACTAACTGACAAATGCAGCTTATGTAGTTAAACAAAGATTGAGTAAAACTGAACTTTCCTACAAGGCGTAACTTGCCGAGGCCTCAATCACTAGCTGCTAATTTCTTGCTGCACCAAAGCCACAAATTTGGGGCAATGCAGCAAGACAGCGACTGAGATTTCTGCGAGTTGTGCCTTGCTAGAGAAGTCAGAGCCATTCACCTACCTCGCTATCGGAGTCGTAGTTAGGATCATGGGAGTCTCGGACCACACCCTCCTCGTACAATTCGGAACCAGGCGCACCCCACACTCCCTTACCGCCAGCACCCCCTACAGTTGGAAACATTTTTTGTCAGATTATTTTGTTAACTCAACAAATCATCCTGGTCAATCAGTGCATATTTAACAGCCTGGCTCCTACTTCCCTCTTGTGCTCTACTAGATTTCCCTTAAACTGATACTTGGTTTCTTGTATCTTTTTTATAACAGCATAGAGATGCTAATTGTTCCTCTCTCTTCTGGGTACTGCCTAGGGGTGTCACGATACACAACCCTCCCAATACGATACGCATCACATTAT
Source organism: Phorcus lineatus (assembly GCA_921293015.1). NCBI lineage: Eukaryota > Metazoa > Mollusca > Gastropoda > Trochida > Trochidae > Phorcus > Phorcus lineatus. Next base: position 503,880 of record OV121088.1, on the reverse strand, counting down.
AAAGGTGACGATACGATACGTATCACAATACATATTTTTCATTCAAATTGCGTAAAAGAACATGTTAACAGGTAAAACAGTTAACAAGTCACTTAAAATATATAGTTTAGGTTTCTGAAGGACACTTTTATCTTTAACATAAAGAAATAGAATAAATAAATATCATTTGTTAGATAAAATAAGATTTATCAAAAGAGATGTCACATGTCTGCATCAAGAAGATAAAAAGTCTCAATTGAACAATACCACGAGGAGTTTTGAGAAGAGATTGATTTTCCAAATTAATGTATGGATACAGTTCATGTGAATAGAATCAATACACTCAGACATGTATCGGGTATTGTATCAGCAGTAAAAATGTATCGATACATTTGTGTATCATGACACGGTCAGACACCCTTAGGACTGCCAATGTTTCATTTGCTTGTTTTTTATTGACAGTAAGATCAGGGGATTATAAGAGCCATACTGAAAACTACCCTCACTAGAGGTGTGGCAAATTGAGAATAGACATTTCATGATAACTAACATATCTCCAAATGATAAGATTCTAAAATGTCAGGATACACTATTTTCAGGGATTTTTAATAAAAAAAATTTTTTTTGATAAACATATTGATTAAAGGCAAAATTAACAATTTCAAAGGCAACAATTCATATCATGACAATTTTTATTGAAGGTGCCTTAAAAGTCAATAAAAACAAAACATCTAACTTCAATAGACACAAGGATGGAAAGATAAAACCTTTGGATATTATATCCAGCCGTTGTCAGATCTTAAAAAATGTTCTCTTTCTTTTCCAGCATCATTGAATCCATTGCTAGCCCCCCTCCCCCCTTTATTTCACAACATTGATAAGATGCCATCTTGGGTAGAGGGTAGCAATGAATTTGATACAGTCAAATAACAAAAAGAAATTTTCCTTACTTGAGACAACAGTTGGATAATATAGCCAGAGGATTTACCTTTCCATCCATGTTCTGATTGAAGCTAAATGTGTCAGTTTTATTTACTTAGAAGGCAACATCCTTCCCGATCAAAATCGTTGGGAAGCTGCTAATGACAAATCAACCTTTGGACCCTTAACTTCAGACGAGGTTTACATTATCTGAACTAAGACTAGATCATGCTACGTATTTTCTATTTTGTCAGGTTCAGCATCACACTCTCATTGCTACGATTCATTGTCACAGCTCCTAACCCAGACAGACCACAATGTAAATATAATCAATATAGGCATAAATTTTAGTCAATATAAAATCAACTGGATATCGATTGAAAAATTCTAATCATAATTCCTTATTTTGATAAGCGTCTCAATGTTTACTAAATAAGATCAGACAAGACAAAGAAGCAAGATAATAAATAAGTTTGAGAATAATCATTGCATCATTATTGCAAGTTTAATGAACCATCTTATTACATGGTTGAAATCAATCTAATGATATTTAAAATATGTAAGCTGAAAATTAAGATTAAGATAATTTTGACAGTTTCAAACAGTAAATGAATTCTTACAAGCTACATTTAAATGCACACCATAGGCGAGGTCATCTTGGTTTAAACACTAAAAAAATCATTTCTGGTCAAAACATAATAATGTTGAATTAAAAGATAATCCAGAAAGTTTATCATTTGACAGATAAAGGCTATGCATTTTCAATGTAAAGGCACTCAAGCTGAAAATGATCACGTGATTCCGTAATCGCTTCTGAAGCTATAAATAGAACCACCTCAAGTTCAAACACACATCACTGTTTAGCGACATCAGTTTTTTTACAATTGCAAACTTGCGACAAACGGTGTTCACAAATGCACGATTTCCAATTGCACACTTTCCTATACAAAGCACGTGCAAAATCAGCTAAATTGTGCATGTTTACAAACACACAAGATGGCTGACATTTCAAAACACGTGGGTGAGGCAAATGCAAGAAGCCTCAAAAGCATATATATGTATGTGTCAACACATTTCTTAACAGTTGCAACAAATGTGCAACGGTATGCTATTGCAGAACAGCAAAAGAAACTCTTAATATGGATCTCAACTTCTCAAAATTTAAAATGCGTCACACTATCCTGACCTTTCTTGGGCTCCCCGCGACCCCTGCCATTCCGCGACTTCCGACTGTTCTTAGACAAAGGCTGTTTTCTATTTACATTTGGTGCACTAACAAGAGTCACTGATTCCTTTCCGGGACTTCTCCTGAGCTGTCGTTTAGCTTTCTTTATTATTCTTGTTGCAACAACACCCGTTTCATTTCCATTTAGCAGTTCGTTTCCATTCAAAGTGTTTTCTATGACATCATTCTCGATCTCGCCATGTTGAATATTTCCATTATGCATAGGAGCACTCACATCAGCCATTCTTCGAAAAGGCAACACACACGAAGAGAGCTCTTGCTATCAAACGTTTCTTCCAATCTTTATCTTCTGCAATCAACTGCAACTGAGAGTTGACAAGCAATTCGCTTTTTCTCAACTCCAAATATCCTAACTTAGTTTCTCTTCCCAAAGCTGTTTACCACGACTCTGTTATTGGCGAGAGTCAGCTTTTGATTGGCTGATCGAGCGCACACCTTTTCCCCGGGGATATCTCATATACTACATGCCCGACAACTATTTTACATGACGAGATGCACGAATCGTTCGTGATTTAAGGCTATCAGGAAATGCTATTTTAAAACATTACAATTTCCTAAAATGTCAAATGAGAATTAAGAGAATAGGAGATGTCGATGCAACTTTAGATTGTTTGCATTCATTGAGCAGATATGCATTAACCCGAGGGACGATATTGATGAGAATTTATACCTAATAGCTCAGGAAAGGAAAACCCGATATAATTCTTTAAGATGTTCTACAGTAAAGAATTAATTACTAATTCCAAGCATAAGTACTAACGTTTGGTTAGTTTATCATCTTCGCTGATATCATTTCAGCGCTTATTGATACAGTATACTTCTCGTTTTCGTCTTCAATTTGCATTAAACATCGACAGATGCCCCATTTGTCACGAACGAATAATAATAAGTTTTTTTACTAATACTATGACACATTATCAAGTGCAAGATATGATGTCAATATAAATACAGTACAGTGCACATTATATGAAATGTCTAAATAAAGATTAAAGATAATGACGCACTATGACGTGTAAGAGCTTAACACAGTTTCACACAATCAGCTTCTAGATTAAAAAAGTTATCGAAGCTAGCTGTCAGCGTCATAATATTGACAAATCTTATCGACTTTATGAATATGCAAATGAGGGCCATGACATCATCTCGAACGAGTTTCGTAGATGACCAAAATAAATCTTGTACGAAGTTAAACGCAATCCGTCTTAATGCGAGTTGCGAAACATAAAGCACGTAAATAATCCGTTTGCGTAAGTTGTCGTACGGAACACCATATGTTACACCGTATTACTTATAATTTAATAGATGGAGATAATCCTACTGCCGGGAGCATTGGTGAAACTTGCATATATAATTAAGTTTCGTATCAGGATACACTTTAACTGAAATAAAAGGATAGTTTATCTAGACAGTCACAAACTTTTATTGTTTTCTTGATTAGAAATAAATTATGACATAATTAATTAAGTTCTATGTAGGCTACGTTAATTCTCTTTAATTTTGTATAATTAGGCCTAATAGTAGGCCTTCTACCTGATATATCACACAGCAATAATTGTTTTGCAAAGAAAGAGTTAAGATCTAGATCACTCTTCTAGTGAACGTAAATGATAAATGATGGGGAAATGCCATTCTCGTGAATGAAGATGAAATTTCTGTCAGAAACACCAAATTTGGAATAACGATGGTGAAGATATTAAATTGTTGAAATATTAATCAAAATAATGAATATAAAGAAGTTAGTATTCTGCGTCTTCTCTTCGTTATACACAAAGTTGAACTTGTTATACTCGGGTGTAAATATTTAATCATTTAAACAAACTGTTTATTTCTCATGCGAAAAACGATGTAATGAAAAGAAATAGTTGTTGAAAATAAATATTCGGGCTTAATTGATGATTTGTCACAGATTGGATAATTAACCTCCTTAACCATCCGTTCCTATTAATAATATCCTTCTTCGTCGATTAATTTCTTTCTTCGAATACTTCATTCATTTATTTTTTGTATTAATTTGCTATGTTATTAGTGGTTTCGACTTGCTTGGAGGCGGATATAGAGTATAGAAATCCCCCCTCAGTCGTGTAAAATACTCTCTGGTTAACCCACTCAAAGCATATGGCGTGATTAGATGATAAACGTCGTATCAGTGTTTGTTGAATGTAGTTTCTGTAGAGTGTACATGTACTTTAAGACATTGTTTCAAATCAAAAGGGAAAGTGGGAGAGAGGTAGGATTGTATGAGATCCATTGGCCCCGTGCCTCACCTGGCTGCATATATGCATGGTTCTTCGTGGCAAAATACACACAGACGGTTACCTGCCAAAACGCAGAACTGCAAAACGCAGAACTGCTAAAACAACAACATTTATGGTTGGTTGCACACACCTGAACCCTCATAATATAATGGAACGGCCCGATAGGAAATGAAATGAAGACAAAAATACAATTTGTTGTGTAAACATGTATTGTGCATGTTTTTTAATCATATGTTTCCATTGTTGGATTCTTTCATCATCTTGGATATTGATTATTTTACAATTTACAACATTGCTTATCATTGTTCATTGTTCAATCTGTGCTTTCATTCACATCTTCATCATCATGAGAGGTCCGACTGCATCCAGGAACTGCATTGGTGACTTCTCACCACGGCGAAGCTGATCTTTCAGACGAGACAGGCGCTGCTCCTTCTCTTTGTAGATTGCTTTCTTGGGTGGTGGAGCAGCTCCAAAGTTGATCTGGATGACCTTCGCCTTCTCTCCGTTTTCAATGTTCTTGATCAGTTCAATGAACCTGTAGACGTTGGGGTGTCTGTGCTGCAGTGTCTTGCCGATCCGGGAGTGAAACCCTTCAAGGTTGTTGTTGGTGCGGGGTCCTTGTGTTCCATGGTGGTTCCAGAGTCGGGGTGGGAACCTGGCATCGTCATCCACCCACGTCGCGACGATGTAGTCGTTGAACGCATCAGCTTGTAGTACGTCTGGGCAGTGGTTCATAGCATCGAGCCACGCATCCTGGACCTGGAGCAGGGGAAGCAGCGGGAGACCTGCAGCTCGGCGAACCCACTTCCTAACCTCAGCATCTTCCTTGTAGGCAACCGCAAGTCCTAGGTCTTGCGTCTTGCGCCATATTGCCTGACAGAAGTGGAAGAGGCATCCCTTCAACGTGGCCTGAGGGAACACAGTCTCTGCAGCAACAATGCTGGCTTGCTCAAAGTCAGTCTGGATCACTGAAGGTGCGAGCGGTCTGTTGAGGGTCTGCTGCACGTGAGTCTTCAGTAAGTTGAACAGTCTGGTGTAGGTAGCTCTCGTGCGGTCTGGGAGTAAGGCGAAGACCAGTGGGTACATGGTCGATCCTGACATGGCATGTATGATGTACACCTGGTTCCAGAGAGCCGGACAGGAGGAGAAGGTGCCGTCCATGTAGATGTAGTCAGCAGACTGCAAGGCTTCCAGGGACTCTTCGGAACAGAAGGCCAGGATCTTGTTTTCTTCTCCATCCGCAAACAGCAAGAATCTTCTGCCATCTTGAGTTGTGGTCCACTGGTCTTGAAGGTCCACCTCAGCTCTTGAACTACTGTTGAACATTGACCTGTTGATTCAGTGATCTGCTAATTTGACTGTGTCGCTCTACTCACTGTCAGAGTGGACCAGTCCATTACTTAATTGAATAGGTGTGACCAGCCTGACAATGAACTTTTCATTTCTGCTAATTGGGATTCTGCGTTTTGCAGTTCTGCGTTTTGGCAGGATACCCTGTCTAGAAACAATTATCAAATGTTCACATATCTACAATTTTATTTACACATTGGCAAAATATTTTGCAAAAGAAACCCAGCTATCTATGACTTTTCGTTCTTGAGGAAAGAAAAAAAAAGATATATCATCTTATAAGGGCTTTATATTGTTTTGCTTTGTTTCAGAAAATCTTTTTAAGACAATTACAACAATGGCCCTCATTTGCGCGAATCTCTTCCGAATCGTAAATGAAGTCGCAAAAGTTTCATGTTTTTAAGGCATCAAATTACTTCTGAAGATGGAAATTTGTTTTTCTTGGGCCAAGGTGTAAGTACACAAGATTTCAACTTTCTGGTTACAGAGATGTTGACAATGAAATGTTTACCGATGACGGACGCCAGACGCCATGCCATGTCATAAACCTATTGGACATCCAGTCTGATGCAACAATCTGGTAATGCAAAATGGTCCCTTCTATATATAACCCTCATCAGGAAATAAACCCATACACAGAACCATATGGCTTGCATCTTTGGCGGTAAACATCTATATCAAATATACGCGGTCAAGCTCACTAACAGAGGAGACTTTCTCACATTCTCCATAAACGTTAATCCAACAATTCTGATGTTTATAAATGTCATTTCTGAAATGGTCAAATTTCCAGTGAATGTACTTTCGAAACTGGTCCAAGTCTATCCCAGAAGGACCTGCAAAGGTCCAACTGATAACAGCCACCTTGACCATTTGACCCCTGCTGACCAAGCCGTATCATCTGGCACCGCTAGTGGAATATGCCACTACCTCCAGTAGATGTATCACCTGACCTCTCACCTCTCAACTCTCACCTTTAAACTCTCAACTTAATCCTGCTCCTTTACTGTGTGACGACGTCTTGGAGCCTTCAATAAAGTCTAACTGCTCATTCTGCATGTTGAGGTTTTACGAAAAATTGCAAGAACAAGACAACATCAAATATGTTTTTGATATTTCATAGAAAAGATTTTATTCTACTTTCAACTTAACATTAGCTAATGACTTTTATTCAAGGAATTATAAGTTCCCCTTGATTTGATTAAAATCAAAGGGTTGATGAAAAAATAAAAAATGTTTTTAAAATCAGTTCTAAAAATGAAGTGGATAATGTGAAAAGTTAAGCCCATCTAGCAAATATGAGCTTAAAAACAGAAATATATCTCTGAATAACAGTTTTTCTTACTTGTCATGGCATTTATAAAGTCTTTATTTTTCATATTTTTCAATAATAAAAATTCTGTAGTCTATGAATAGAATGAAGAAAGACAATAGTAAAGATTTTGAATGTCATTTTCAAAACGTACCTATTTGATAAGGTATTACTTATTAAGGAAATGTTGATATTAACTGCCCTATTTCTACCCAAGATATTGATCATAACACCTAACTAAGAGTAGAGATACCGCCTAGCCCAGTCAGCGAGTGCCGCGGTATAAATCAACTTAATGTCTACATCAGCGTATCTATACACCTATGGTAGACGCCTTAGTCCATTAAATAGACGCTCTCATACGTCATGTATCCAAATGGCTGTGTTTTCAATGTCGCACGGTTTCTGAATTTCCAAATCAAAATATTTTGTACAAAAATTCAAATGATTTTTTATTGTATTCTTAGATACCAAAAATAATATTCACTCTTGTATTGACGAATACCTTGCTGATAAATATCTAATCTATAATAACAACATTGTTTTCATCAGTCGTGTACATTGAGTTGTCATAAGACCGTTGTTGATTGTACACTCAAGTATGTATATATTGTAAGTAACTATATATTGTTTCTTTATTTGTTTGTTAAATTTGCAAAAGAACAGGCGTTTGTTTCACGCAATGCTAATAAACAAGACCTACCGCCGTTAGAACATTTTTTAAAGCGGCTGATGAGTTTACAAAAGTACTACTGTATCATCACTTGTAAGGATATACCTATTCCTATTCCCACTTTCTCATACACTGTTTCTGTAGGCATATTTGGATGTAGGCAAGAAGGGATGTAGGCATATTTGGATATAGGCAAGAAGGCATGAACACATTTTTCGATGTAGGCAAGAAGGGATGCAGGTATATTTGAATGTAGGCAAGAAGGGATGCAGGTATATTTGAATGTAGGCAAGAAGGGATGTAGGCACATTTGGATGTAGGCAAGAAGGGATGTAGGCACATTTGGATGTAGGCAAGAAGGGATGTAGGCACATTTGGATGTAGGCAAAAGGGATGTAGGCACATTTGAATGTAAGCAAGAAGGCATGTACACATTTTTCGATGTAGGCAAGAAGGGATGTAGGCATATTTGGATGTAGGCAAGAAGGTATGAAGGCACATTTGGATGTAGGCAAGAAGGGATGTAGGCATTTTTCGATGTAGGCAAGAAGGGATGTAGGCACATTTGGATGTAGGCAAGAAGGGATGAAGGTAAATATGGATGTAGGCAAGAAGGGATGTAAGCACATTTGGACGTGAGCAAGAAGGGATAAAGGCACATTTGGATGTAGGCAAGAAGGGATGAAGGCACATTTGGATGTAGGCAAGAAGGGATGAAGGCACATTTGGATGTAAGCAAGAAGGGATGTAAGCAAGAAGGGATGTAGGCATATTTGGATGTAAGCAAGAAGGGATGTAAGCACATTTGGATGTAAGCAAGAAGGGATGTAAGCACATTTGGATGTAGGCAAGAAGGGATGTAGGCACATTTGAATGTAAGCAAGAAGGGATGAAGGCACATTTGGATGTAAGCAAGAAGGGATGTAAGCACATTTGAATGTAGGCAAGAAGGGATGTAGGCACATTTGGATGTAGGCAAGAAGGGATGTAAGCACATTTGGATGTAGGCAAGAAGGGATGTAGGCACATTTGAATGTAAGCAAGAAGGGATGAAGGCACATTTGGATGTAAGCAAGAAGGGATGTAAGCACATTTGAATGTAGGCAAGAAGGGATGTAGGCACATTTGGATGTAGGCAAGAAGGGATGTAAGCACATTTGGATGTAGGCAAGAAGGGATGTAGGCACATTTGGATGTAGGCAAGAAGGGATGTAGGCACATTTGGATGTAGGCAAGAAGGGATGTAAGCACATTTGGACGTGAGCAAGAAGGGATAAAGGCACATTTGGATGTAGGCAAGAAGGGATGAAGGCACATTTGAATGTAAGCAAGAAGGGATGTAGGCACATTTGGATGTAGGCAAGAAGGGATGTAAGCACATTTGGACGTGAGCAAGAAGGGATAAAGGCACATTTGGATGTAGGCAAGAAGGGATGTAAGCACATTTGGACGTGAGCAAGAAGGGATGAAGGCACATTTGGATGTAAGCAAGAAGGGATGTAAGCAAGAAGGGATGTAGGCATATTTGGATGTAGGCAAGAAGGGATGTAAGTACATTTGGATGTAAGCAAGAAGGGATGTAAGCACATTTGGATGTAGGCAAGAAGGGATGTAGGCACATTTGAATGTAAGCAAGAAGGGATGAAGGCACATTTGGATGTAAGCAAGAAGGGATGTAAGCACATTTGAATGTAGGCAAGAAGGGATGTAGGCACATTTGGATGTAGGCAAGAAGGGATGTAAGCACATTTGGATGTTGGCAAGAAGGGATGTAAGCACATTTGGATGTAGGCAAGAAGGGATGTAAGCACATTTGGATGTAAGCAAGAAGGGATGAAGGCACATTTGGATGTAAGCAAGAAGGGATGTAAGCACATTTGGATGTAGGCAAGAAGGGATGTAGGCACATTTGGATGTAGGCAAGAAGGGATGTAGGCACATTTGGATGTTGGCAAGAAGGGATGTAGGCAAATTTGGATGTAGGCAAGAAGGGATGTAGGCACATTTGGATGTAGGCAAGAAGGGATGTAGGCATATTTGGATGTAGGCAAGAAGGGATGTAGGCACATTTGGATGTAGGCAAGAAGGGATGAAGGCACATTTGGATGTAGGCAAGAAGGGATGTAGGCACATTTGGATGTAGGCAAGAAGGGATGTAGGCAAATTTGGATGTAGGCAAGAAGGGATGTAGGCACATTTGGATGTAGGCTAGAAGGGATGTAGGCATATTTGGATGTAGGCAAGAAGGGATGTAGGCACATTTGGATGTAGGCAAGAAGGGATGAAGGCACATTTGGATGTAGGCAAGAAGGGATGTAGGCACATTTGGATGTAGGCAAGAAGGGATGTAAGCACATTTGGACGTGAGCAAGAAGGGATAAAGGCACATTTGGATGTAGGCAAGAAGGGATGTAAGCACATTTGGACGTGAGCAAGAAGGGATGAAGGCACATTTGGATGTAAGCAAGAAGGGATGTAGGCACATTTGGATGTAGGCAAGAAGGGATGTAGGCACATTTGGATGTAGGCAAGAAGGGATGTAGGCACATTTGGATGTAAGCAAGAAGGGATGTAGGCACATTTGAATATAAGCAAGAAGGGATGTAGGCACATTTGGATGTAGGCAAAAATGAATGTCGGCACATTTGGATGTAGGCAAGAAGGGATGTACACATTTGAATGTAGGCAAGAAGGGATGTAGGCACATTTGGATGTAAGCAAGAAGGGATGTAGGCACATTTGAATATAAGCAAGAAGGGATGTAGGCACATTTGGATGTAAGCAAGAAGGGATGTAGGCACATTTGAATATAAGCAAGAAGGGATGTACACATTTGAATGTAGGCAAGAAGGGATGTAGGCACATTTGGGTGTAGGCAAGAAGGGATGAAGGCACATTGTGAACGTATCGTAGCAAGAGCGTCATTAGGGACTGGAGAGCTTCGCTGAATTTTTCATTCATTATGATAAAAAAAATTGACATTTTCAGGAATATCTTATGTATATGACCATGTTCATCAACTGACGTCTCTGTTACTTCAAATGATTGATAGAATTCATTACCTTTGAAATTGAAAATAAGAACTCAGTATGCTCCATATATTGTTAACAGACACAGGCGCCCTATATATGCACGCGTTTCATTATTGCTTTTTAGAATGGTTTTGAAGGATCTTGCTCATTTGATATCTACATTTGCTAGGACATAAAACGAAGAAACACATTATAAAGGATTGTTCTCGCATGTACATTACAAAGCTTTCTCCTAGAGTGCGGTATTTATGTTCTGAGATAGACAACAGCATAATAAATACAGTTTTAAAAATACCCTGACGTTATTCTGCAGACTAGGCTGTATCTAAATGAAGGATACATATACTTTGTGAATATATGAGGAGGTCACCTGTCATCTCAGGCAAAATACAGGTGATTTATCTGAGGCCCTTTAGGGGTTTTAAAATTATGTTGACCAAAAAGGGTATCTCGTACCGGAATGTTACCATTATTGAGTTATTGCAAATGCAAAACAACCTATGAATCTATTTATATAAGGAAAATAACATAATAGAATAAGAATAATTTTTACGTGAAAATAAATATTTTTTCGATTTTTTTATGATCCCTGTTTTCTTTGCATCATTGAAGGGGCAGTAGATCGTATTAAGGTAAAGAAAGTTATCTCACGAAAACGAAAACAATTGAAGTCTTTTTGAGTCAAAAGAAGCAGTCGTTAAAGAAAACGTGACATGTTCGGTCAAGCAATGCTTATCCATTTGCGACCTTATATGATTGAAATTCGTTTACACTAAAATGGCTACAAGCATTTTTGGCTTCTTACTGAATACTATTTTCTACGATTATTGATAATCGGATTTAGTACTAAGATGTTTGACCTTCTGAATATATTGCATTTGGTATAAACATTCATTCATTGGGAGAATTTTTTATTAAAGATAAATAAAACGATCATTTAAGTTTATCTTTGATGATTAAATGTTAAGTTTTCAAATCATCTTGTAAGGAACAAGGAAACCGGTTGGCTACCATATATTTCTTCTCTTAGTAATATATGCTTCTACCTTGTAAACATAACTTCTGTCACAGTACATGCCTATCGGCCAGGTACGCTCATAGTGTTATGAATATGGATGAAATAAGAATAAATCTTTATTTTGACGTTGATCGAGACCCCAATAAAAGCGTAAGTGTAAAACTGTATTTAAAAATTGGTATTCAGTAATCGCGATTTGTCTTTTAGAAGAAGAAGAAGAATATTTTATTAGCGTGTCACAAATTTTATTTTTCCACATGTTATACAGGCTAAAAGGAAAATATCCGGCCGTTAAGACCTATGAGACACGATTGTACACTTATTTTCAAATGTACATAAAATAAAGGTAAAACACATGTAAAAGACATGCAAAGCAAAAAATATCCTGATTGAAAAGAGTTAATTGCGGTGGTTTTTACGCAATTCATACATTTTATGAATACTTGCGGCTCAGGCAATAGTATTTATGTTATCTTGCATTATAGCAATAAAAACATCATGGGAATCTAATAACGACAGTGAACTCTTATAAATATTATCAATAATTTCAGAACGGATATCTGCATAAAGGCTATACTTAATCAGGAAATAAAATTCATCTTAAATAACTTACGAGGTAGATTACTTGAGTGACGTTAGTGAGTAATATCGAGAGATATGCAGTATCTGTGCATTCGTTGTGTTTACGAAATATTGACGTGCACTAGTGCGTTTAAGTTATTTGAGCTGTTAGTTAATAATTGTCTTGCAAAAATGATTTAAAATGAATATCGATAACCTTTAGAAATTAAAATTTCTTTGAGAAAATCATATATTTGCCCAATATGTTGTCACCAGCTTCGGAGTCAAGAGACCAAGATGAATTATTTTTAGAAATGAATGTCTGATGATAAAATAATCAGTGATCGTTCAAAATAATGAACTATCAATATCACTTCCTGAATAAAAAGATGTTTCGTTAATGATTACGAGACATTTAATAATTTAAACAACATTTACAAATTCTGTTCTCGAGAGGAGTTTTAGACTGGGGGGGGGGGGGGGGGGGGGGGTGGGGGGGGGGGGGTCTTCAAATAGACTGAGGGGTCTTCAAGGAGAGCGTTTATAACATTTTCCCTATTCTGAATTATACATTTGCAGGAAACTGAAACATATAGCCTTGTTACATCATACACGCATGCATGGGATGCTAATTCGTCATTTACACATATCAACAGAGGGGAATAAGCAACGTCTTATATGCTGTTCCACCCACATTAGAACCGTAAACCACTTAAACCACAATATTCTCAATGCAATTGTAATTGCCCACCCAGTCACTGACACTATCCCGTCCCTCCCAAACCCCCACGTCCATTCATCTCGGTCGGACTTTTATAAACAAGCTATATGCCAGCGAGGTTACACAATTATCGACCTTCATTTGACCCATATATTGTGTAACGGACCTGATGTGAAGAGTCTTACTAGACTTGAGACGCTATTTCCGTATAATATAATGCCTCTCTTCTTCTGATATACCTCAAGGAATAAACAACCTATATTGCTTCAATGAAGCGAGTTAAGTATTCAAACTTATAGTATTGGTGATATAAGTACCCGATACTGTTAAAAATGGTATCAACAGTTCTGGAGCTAGTGATGATATAGGTAGTAATAGTGGTAGCGATTGTGGGTAATAATTAATAGTGCTAGTGGTGATAAAGGTAGTAAAAGTGGTAGTGATGATATAGGTAGTTATAGTGGTATTGGTGATTGAGGAAGTAATTAATAGTTGTAGTGGTGATATAGGTAGTAATATTGGTAGTGATGAAATCGGTTTTAATAGTGGTATGGCAAAGTGATTGCTTGGTACACATGAAAAGCTATTAACTCACTGTATTTACTCATAAATATATCGAAAAAATGAAACTGAAGACGTTTGTCGGTGAAGCTGTAGTTTTATTTACGAGGGGACTCCCAAAAACTTCCGGCCTGACCATCAAAATCAAAGAAACATTAAAATTTTTCGACATAATCACCCTTGACCTCAATGCATTTGCATCTGCAACCCATCTGAAAAACAGTTCTTATCACGAGACACCAAAAACTCCTCTACTGCAGCAATGACGTCATCGCCAGTCTCAAACCTTTGGCCACGGAGCTCTATTTCAGTCGAGGGAAGAGGAACACGTCTGAGGGGGCTAGGTCTGGAGAATAGGCAGGGTGGGAGAGAATCCTGAACCCACAATCCTGTGCTGCACTGACTGCAGTTTGGGCGGTGTGAACGGGAGCATTGTCCTGCAACAGCCACAAACCTTTGCGTAGTTTACCCCTTCGTTTCTCTTTGATTTTTTCTCGTAATTATCGTAGTTCATTTGCGTAACAAGTGCCATTGATTGTAGAACCTTTCTTTAAATAATCAATCATTATTACACCCTGAGAGTCCCAGAAAACGGATGCCATGACCTTCCGGCTGGAGGAACAAGATTTGAACTTTTTAGGGGTGCATGGGTGATTTGCTGTGTTTCCATTGTATGCATTGTCTCAAGATCAAAATGGTGAACCCAGGTTTCATCTTGAGTAACGACATGAGCGAAAAATGATTCTGGGTCTGCGCGGTACTCAAGAAGTTGCTGACTGACCATGACGCGTTTTCGCATTGGGTACTCACATAACATTCTGGGGACCGAGCGTGCTGATACCTTATTCATATGTAAATGTTTTACTGATGTCGTGAGTATCAGCTAAGTATCTGATAGCCACTCGCCTGTCTTGCATTAGTGTGTCAAGAACAGCCTAAATGTTTTCACCTGTGGTGACATCAGATCAACAACCAGGACGGGGCTCGTTTTTAGTGCTTACTCTACCCCGCTAAATTCAGCACACCAATGTTCAATGGTGCTATATGAAGGAGCGGAGTCACCTAATATCCCCATGAATTTCCTTTGGAGTGTATTTTTTTTAACTCAGATATTTGATAACAGCCCGACATTCACTTTTCACCATTTCGGTAAAAGATGTGAGGGTACCTTTGAATGACAGGCTGTTATATGCAATTGAGGAGTATGCATCTCGTGATTTTCATGCCATTTACATGTCAATGAAGGTTCTTCATGCACGCACAGTGTGGTTGCGTTTCAGGCATGTTTTCATATTCAGGCCGGAAACTTTTGAGACAACCCTCGTATGTGCAGGCAGAAGGAACAAGATTTTTAAAAATTTCGTTTTACAACAAATTTACTTACAGCCTACATTTTCATAGCTTTGACTAATTATAAAATGCATGTATCATCTCTGATCACGTAAGTGTAAAACTGTATTTAAAAATTGGTATTCAGTAATCGCGATTTGTCTTTTAGAAGAAGAAGAAGAATATTTTATTAGCGTGTCACAAATTTTATTTTTCCACATGTTATACAGGCTAAAAGGAAAATATCCGGCCGTTAAGACCTATGAGACACGATTGTACACTTATTTTCAAATGTACATAAAATAAAGGTAAAACACATGTAAAAGACATGCAAAGCAAAAAATATCCTGATTGAAAAGAGTTAATTGCGGTGGTTTTTACGCAATTCATACATTTTATGAATACTTGCGGCTCAGGCAATAGTATTTATGTTATCTTGCATTATAGCAATAAAAACATCATGGGAATCTAATAACGACAGTGAACTCTTATAAATATTATCAATAATTTCAGAACGGATATCTGCGGATATCTGTCACCAGCTTCGGAGTCAAGAGACCAAGATGAATTATTTTTAGAAATGAATGTCTGATGATAAAATAATCAGTGATCGTTCAAAATAATGAACTATCAATATCACTTCCTGAATAAAAAGATGTTTCGTTAATGATTACGAGACATTTAATAATTTAAACAACATTTACAAATTCTGTTCTCGAGAGGAGTTTTAGACTGGGGGGGGGGGGGGGGGGGGTGGGGGGGGGGTCTTCAAATAGACTGAGGGGTCTTCAAGGAGAGCGTTTATAACATTTTCCCTATTCTGAATTATACATTTGCAGGAAACTGAAACATATAGCCTTGTTACATCATACACGCATGCATGGGATGCTAATTCGTCATTTACACATATCAACAGAGGGGAATAAGCAACGTCTTATATGCTGTTCCACCCACATTAGAACCGTAAACCACTTAAACCACAATATTCTCAATGCAATTGTAATTGCCCACCCAGTCACTGACACTATCCCGTCCCTCCCAAACCCCCACGTCCATTCATCTCGGTCGGACTTTTATAAACAAGCTATATGCCAGCGAGGTTACACAATTATCGACCTTCATTTGACCCATATATTGTGTAACGGACCTGATGTGAAGAGTCTTACTAGACTTGAGACGCTATTTCCGTATAATATAATGCCTCTCTTCTTCTGATATACCTCAAGGAATAAACAACCTATATTGCTTCAATGAAGCGAGTTAAGTATTCAAACTTATAGTATTGGTGATATAAGTACCCGATACTGTTAAAAATGGTATCAACAGTTCTAGAGCTAGTGATGATATAGGTAGTAATAGTGGTAGCGATTGTGGGTAATAATTAATAGTGCTAGTGGTGATAAAGGTAGTAAAAGTGGTAGTGATGATATAGGTAGTTATAGTGGTATTGGTGATTGAGGAAGTAATTAATAGTTGTAGTGGTGATATAGGTAGTAATATTGGTAGTGATGATATCGGTTTTAATAGTGGTATGGCAAAGTGATTGCTTGGTACACATGAAAAGCTATTAACTCACTGTATTTACTCATAAATATATCGAAAAAATGAAACTGAAGACGTTTGTCGGTGAAGCTGTAGTTTTATTTACGAGGGGACTCCCAAAAACTTCCGGCCTGACCATCAAAATCAAAGAAACATTCAAATTTTTCGACATAATCACCCTTGACCTCAATGCATTTGCATCTGCAACCCATCTGAAAAACAGTTCTTATCACGAGACACCAAAAACTCCTCTACTGCAGCAATGACGTCATCGCCAGTCTCAAACCTTTGGCCACGGAGCTCTATTTCAGTCGAGGGAAGAGGAACACGTCTGAGGGGGCTAGGTCTGGAGAATAGGCAGGGTGGGAGAGAATCCTGAACCCACAATCCTGTGCTGCACTGACTGCAGTTTGGGCGGTGTGAACGGGAGCATTGTCCTGCAACAGCCACAAACCTTTGCGTAGTTTACCCCTTCGTTTCTCTTTGATTTTTTCTCGTAATTATCGTAGTTCATTTGCGTAACAAGTGCCATTGATTGTAGAACCTTTCTTTAAATAATCAATCATTATTACACCCTGAGAGTCCCAGAAAACGGATGCCATGACCTTCCGGCTGGAGGAACAAGATTTGAACTTTTTAGGGGTGCATGGGTGATTTGCTGTGTTTCCATTGTATGCATTGTCTCAAGATCAAAATGGTGAACCCAGGTTTCATCTTGAGTAACGACATGAGCGAAAAATGATTCTGGGTCTGCGCGGTACTCAAGAAGTTGCTGACTGACCATGACGCGTTTTCGCATTGGGTACTCACATAACATTCTGGGGACCGAGCGTGCTGATACCTTATTCATATGTAAATGTTTTACTGATGTCGTGAGTATCAGCTAAGTATCTGATAGCCACTCGCCTGTCTTGCATTAGTGTGTCAAGAACAGCCTAAATGTTTTCACCTGTGGTGACATCAGATCAACAACCAGGACGGGGCTCGTTTTTAGTGCTTACTCTACCCCGCTAAATTCAGCACACCAATGTTCAATGGTGCTATATGAAGGAGCGGAGTCACCTAATATCCCCATGAATTTCCTTTGGAGTGTATTTTTTTTAACTCAGATATTTGATAACAGCCCGACATTCACTTTTCACCATTTCGGTAAAAGATGTGAGGGTACCTTTGAATGACAGGCTGTTATATGCAATTGAGGAGTATGCATCTCGTGATTTTCATGCCATTTACATGTCAATGAAGGTTCTTCATGCACGCACAGTGTGGTTGCGTTTCAGGCATGTTTTCATATTCAGGCCGGAAACTTTTGAGACAACCCTCGTATGTGCAGGCAGAAGGAACAAGATTTTTAAAAATTTCGTTTTACAACAAATTTACTTACAGCCTACATTTTCTTAGCTTTGACTAATTATAAAATGCATGTATCATCTCTGATCACATACCGATAATGGCAAGTTTAGTGTCTGGCAGTCAGTGTAAAATGCAATTTAGACGATTTCTTTAAATGTGTTAAATATGTTTAACCCTTTTACCTAAACAGGCCTTAGTTAAATCATACTTTTAGTTGAGAAAAAAACACGTCGGTTCCGACACTTGTTGGAGAAGAGCTTATGAAGAACATGGTTTGAAACATGCCTTTTGTTTGTTAAAGCACTTATTCTATGACACGTTTTGGATACAGTTGAGCATAGCTCTTTCCTCTTTTCATTGAATTAATAACACGCAATAAATCAAAGTGATACAGTTAGATTATCATTGATTTCATGAAAGAGTACCTTCTCCATGGGCCATTTTGCTGATGTGATGAAAATTGCTATAATATTTACAGGAAAACATAATCAATGAATCTGTCCGGCAGCAGCATAAATATACTTACTACAGTATATTACATAGGCTATGTGTCCCGTATTTATCAAACGCTAATCAGGCGCTGACAGGTACTTACTTGCCTGATTAGGTGTGAAGCACTTACCTGGGGTTTGCACAGGTGAAAATGGATATCTGCATTAAGCACGGGTAATTGGGACACTGATTCTGTGGTAACATTACAGGTGACAATTGTACTTGACCACGCCATGAGTGACCCAGATGAAAGAAGTGTACGCGATGATAAGTTGTCGACAGTCGTAACGATACCTAATATGGTATGAAGGATGAAAGGCATTTACAACGCAGAGAGCAGTCATCTATAGATAATCCACATCTAATCGCACCTGCGTCAAATTTGTGTAACAACTTCTTTATTTCTGATAATACATAATCTACCAACTGCTCCAGAAGAATTGTGGGTTTACTCAACTATCAATTGTTAGACTTTCGCTTTATACAAGTTTGGTGTAAAGTGGTTCTGCTCTATGGCTTAGAATGAAGTAGGAGTCTTTGATACAGGCTGTGTCCCCCTTCATAGATTTTACTGGAATCCAGGCCGCGATATAAGTGAAATACTCCATATCACCATCACTTAAACACCAAATAAAGGAAATTAGGATCAACATAAAAACGATTTTATTTGATTTAACAAATTCTTTTTATAGACTTTAATTTTGTCCAGACGTAATGTGGTATTGGGGAATTTGGATTCGCTGTTCCAAAGAGTTTATGGAAGTTGGATTGGTGTAACTATATATTCTCGAGGGTCAAGGTCGCCTTCCTTTGACCTGGTAGAGATCAAGACTTAACTAGCTACATATTTGATTATATGAACATTTTTCCCTAAACACTCTTTTCTGGTGTCAATTTTGTAGATTTTTATCGGCTATACGCCTGTATGACCCTGAACTTCTGATGGTGATAGAGTACAAATGAATCGAATCAAAATGTCAAAGTACAAGGGATACAACATCAAAATTATACAGGCTTAAGTCATTGTTTATACAAAAAAAAACAAATTTGGCGAAACCCAAATATCCTTTTTTAGAATCTTAAAAAATGTAACTTCCATACACAGGAGCAGTGATGATATGGTAAGGGTGTGTAAGTTATATCTTACCTTTGGTGATTGACAATTGAATGTTTTATTCTCTCGCTTTCTTGAGAACACAAACATTAACAAAATCGAATCGAGTTCCATCTACAAGATCGAGATTCAAGATCTAGACATGCATATCTTACAATGGCTCTACAGGATGACGCCTCTGTTGATTGTTAACATTTTATGAGAGTAAATCTAGACTGGGGTTGGTGTGAAGTTAGCGGGGACTGTTATAAAGTCTAGAGAAGTGAAGGTTCCAGATGCCAGATACATTGTTGCAGTAAGATACAGACGTGGGAGATGTGGTCTGTTGGACATGGTTACGTAGGGAGATGTGTGGTGTTGAACACAGATGAAAGGACTTGTTGCAGCTTCATTCAAACAAGAAACAGTGTATTGAATGACAACTTGTTTATTGTAAAAATGATATGATTTCACTCAAAGAAGCTTTAATCAAGACTATTGCCATATAACATATAACATAAAATACCATCCAAAGTACAATTATCACTTAAATGCCCCTCTCTCCCTCTGTCTCTCGCTCCAATTCCCTCTCCGTATTCTCAGTCCATCACTCGCCCTGCAAATGGCAGCCAATCCCCAGTGTAAACATTCATCCAGCTACCTGTCACCATCACCTGACTCGATCTCACAGGTGACAACACACCTGTTGATTGATTTTCAGTATAGATCATCCTGTTGGGCGACTTCTCAATGATAATTCTCAGCTTTATCACGATGCCACCTAACGAAAGGATAAGTATATACACTGACGCGTCGTGAACTTCACAATAAAGATTTTGTTATCAAGAAAGTCTTGTGTTTCCTATGTACATCACAAATGCCCTTCAAATACTTCATCTGATAATAATTACTAATTTTCACGTTAAATTCACATGGGTGATAGGAAACCTATTAAATACTATTAAACCATTATTGCCTTTCTGTCGCCTTGAAATATTTCCAAAATAAATTGACACATTTTCGCTCACAACTGTCTATTTTCAATCAAAACTGCGAACTTCAACTTGTCAGTTGAACCAAACAGCTTAAAATACTTTTTATAATACTTTTCATCAACATGCGCTTCTCGAAGAAATTACTGGATTATCATTCACAAAGTTTCAGGGCGAGAACTCACGAAGTGTCTCTTATAACCCTCCGTTAATGAAATAACCCTACATGTAGGAAGGCGGCGTCTACTTCTGCCTATAGCCCCTTTCTCCTAGTCTTATCATAACAACTTTATGCAATGTTTGCAGAAGTAGACCGAATGTCCGTAGCAAGTCATGCCCTTCCGATGTAGCGGCCACTAAACTCATGTTCAGGTTTGAGGATAATTAATACTGAGCTCCAAGGAAATCTGGCGCGATATCACATGCAGGTGACAATTTACCTGTTGATTGATCTAAGTACAAGGAATATCAACGGTGAACATTTTTATGACACTTTATTATCACAGGTATTTGAATTTAAAAATGTGTGTTTTATCATCGGAGATTTCAACAGCAGATGCGGAGACGAGGCTGACTTTATTGAGGGCATTGATAACTTGCCTGAGAGACAGGTGATTGACTTTTCCCAAAATGCCAATGGTAAACTTTGTATTGATTTTTTAATTAGTGCAAACATGTGTATGCTCAATGGACGTTTATCAGCTATGAATGACTTTACTTTTATCTCACAACAGGGCAAGTCTGTTGTAGATTACTGTTTTATTCCTTATGAAACTTTAGAAAGTTTTAGTAATTTTTCTGTGATAAGGCCCAGTGTGTTGGTTAGTGAGGCTGGCTGTGTGGGTGTGATTGATGGGGAAGCTCTCTTAAAACTTGATCATTCAATGCTAAAGTGGGACTGTGTGTTGTTCGAATTAGTCAGCAGGCACGACGTAGTGGATGACTCAGATGACGTAAGAGAGGTGATTATGACGCGGGATCCACCAGGGGATTTTCTTCATTCTGAAGAAGTTAATCTTAGACTGTCAAAAGTGATAACAGATTTAGAGAACTCCAACTCGGATCAATATGCAATAAACAATGCTTATAACAGTTGTGTTGAGATCATACACTGTGAAATGAGAGACAAACTCCCGGTCAGAAAGATACATACTTCGATTCGTAGCAATAAGAAACGACGGTGTAAGAATCCGTGGTGGAATGACTTTTTAACACAAAAGTGGAATATTATGTGTGTAACTGAAAGGGTTTGGTGCAAGGCTAGTGGTGCAGAAAAGAAAAGATTAAAAGCACATTTTATTGATGCAAGGAAGGATTTCGACCGGTGTGTTCAACGCGCAAAGAGACAGTACAGAGGTAATATGCACAAAGAATTAGAGAATATATGTAAAGAAAATCCGACTGAATTTTGGAAATCAATAGGGAAAGTTGGAGTGGGAAGTGAAAGGCAGAAATTTATTCCATGGGAGGTTGTTGGAGCTGATGGAACCGTAATTAGAGATAAGGCCGCTGTCATAAATAGGTGGAGAGAGGATTTTGAGAATCTGTTAAATGGTGACGTAACCATAAGTGATGATGACGTCATCAAGGATAATGAAGACGGCGGAGATGGAACTTTCAACGAATTTATTACTTTACAGGAGGTAGAGCAAGCTGTAAAGAGATCTAAAGACGGGAAAGCGCCAGGTATCGACGAGATCCCCAGTCAGCTGTTAAAAGGAGAACCAATTATAAAAACCCTTCATCGTCTTTTCAACGTATGTTTTAATAGTTCTTGTGTACCTGATATGTGGGCTAAGAGTATAATATGCCCTATTCCCAAATCTTCTTGTACAGACCCACGAGACCCGATGAGCTACAGAGGACTTACTCTTGCCCCCGTTATTTACAAACTGTACTGCGGTGTTTTAAATGCAAGACTTTCAACGTGGGCAGAAAGTCATGATATTTTAAATGATGTCCAAAACGGGTTCAGAAAAGGTCGGTCCACTATCGATCATGTTTCAACCTTAACCACCATAATTGAAAACAGGAAGCTGTGTAAGAAACCTACATTTACAGCGTTTATAGACTTCCAAAAGGCGTATGACTGGATAGACAGAGGAAAGCTGTGGAAGAAACTAAGTAACAGTGGTGTTCATGGGAAGATGCTCTCGGCCATAAAGTCTCTTTACAAGAATGTGCAATGTTGTGTACGAGTCAACCAGATGAAATCTGAGTGGTTTGACGTCACCCGGGGATTAAAACAAGGTTGTCTTCTGTCACCCCTGCTTTTTAATATCTACATAGACGAACTTTTAGATACTATTACTGCACTAGGAAGAGGTGTTCGTGTTGGAGATGAAGTTATTTCTATATTAGCGTATGCAGACGACATTGTGTTAATCGCCGAATCCGAATCTGACTTAAATTTTATGTTATCAGTATTGAATACATGGTGTGATGAGAACAAGATGTCAATCAACAGGGATAAGTCAAAGATCATCCACTTCAGGGGACCTGCGATGCAGCAGACAGATAATGTGTTTAAAGTTGGAGATACGACATTGGATATTTGTCCTCAATATCAATATCTGGGAATTATGTTGGATGAACATTTGAATTATAACGTAATGGTGAAGTGTGCAGTTAAATCGGCAAGCAGAGCCCTCGGTCTCCTTATCGCTAAATTCAAGCACCTCGGAGGAATGCCTTTCAGCGTATATACTAAGCTATACGATACGATGGTGTGGTCGATTCTGGATTATGGCGCTGGTATATGGGGGACAAGAGAACAGTCTATGGTCAACGCTCTACATCACAGAGCTCTCAGGTTCTTCATGGGTGTTGGCAAATACACCCCGAACTTAAGTGTGAACGGCGACTCAGGTTGGATACCCCCCGTAGTGAGACAGTGGAAGGCAGTAACCAGAACATTTGCACGACTTACCAACATGAACCAAGGACGGGTAAATAAGAAGGTATTTTTATGGTCAAAGGTAAAGAACAGAAAGTGCTGGACTCGACGAGTTAAGGATTACATGGATGTAATTGGATTGGGACATTTAGCAAGCTGTGAAACGCTAGAGAGTCGTCTGTTTACCCAAACTATAACCAACATAACTTTCAACAGATATACACGACACTGGAGACACAAGCTGAACGCTGACCCTAGCTACAACCGTTCGTCCACAGGCCTGGGAAAACTCCGTCATTACAGACAATATAAAAGGGCGTATCAAGTTGAGAGCTACCTCAGTTCCCCCCTGCCGAGATCACACAGATCCGCCCTAGCTAAGTTCAGGTTTGGAGTAGCACCACTCAGAGTCGAAACCGGACGGTATGAAAACCTGCATTTTAATCACAGATATTGTTTTAATTGTAGTGATATTGTAGAAGATGAAATGCACGTTTTATTGTTTTGCCCTTTATATCAATCTATTAGAGATGAATTATTTGTTTCTTGTTTTAATAAGCTAGAAGGTTTTAATCTGCTACCGCCAAACGAACAGTTTTATGCCATGCTCAACAATCCCGTTTTAACTTTTGATAGTGCCAAGGCCTGCAATAGTATTCTTCTTTTACGTCGTAATCTTTTATATGGATAATTTATGCAATATTTTAGCTTACTTTTATTGATGTACATGCTTTTATTCTATATTCAATATATTTTATGTTTTATAAATTGACACAGTGTCTCTCATAAATCGCTGAGCGATTGGTTGTATACACACAAGTGAGACAAAAATAAAACAATCTGTCTGTCTGTCTGTCTGTCTGTCTACAGGCTGCCTGACTGCACGATAATAGAACACGTGATACGTTTACATGTACTCAATACTGCGTGATACCGCTCTCGACACTTGCACTCGACTGTTGCCTCACTCCTTATTGAATTGTATGCTGGAGTCTTACATTGTTTGGCAAACTAGTTTTGTAACTGAATAGGGCTTAGATCACGTTTAATGAATTTAAAAATTCAATTAAAGTTTTTCTTAATGTGTTTTGTATCCACAGCTTTCGGTTTAGGAATTTAAAAAATACGACAAACACGTTGAAGGGTGACATTGTTTAAGAGAGTTTGAAACGCAAGACTATTCTGCACAACACAAGACGAGTACTACAATTAGCTCTGTGTACTTCAGACAAGCAGTTGATGGTTCTACCTGTATCAGAAAGAAAGAAGAGGAAAGCTGAGCTTGCGTGTACAAAGATTTATTACGTGATGTAATTTATCGGTGATATAAACTGTCCATCAGGCAGTGATACAGTGACGTTATCTTGGATTTTAATGCTCTTTCGTGAATCAATTCTTAATTTTAACAACGTCACACGTTGAAGTAAACCTGACAAGTGTTAGACAGCAGTGCATTCCAGATATCGCTACAATCAACACGTCGTTATTTTTTGTTACTATAATTAACTAGTTTTGATATATTTGATATCAGAAGACACTTGGTTGAGATTTTACATTTCCTTTTAAAATCTAAAAAATATTAAATTGTTTTTCAAGATATTTGAGAAAGACTTAAATGGCATTGATACAACTACAATAAGCTAGAAGAAAAATATTAGATGTTTCCCCGTAGTCAGGTGCGAGGGCTCGAACACTGATAAGCGGACTCGAGGGCCTGCTGAACGTGGATATTCAAACTGTTTTTTAGAGCAGGAGAAACACTAGACTTCAACACACACGTGCACTTTCCCCTTTCCGCACTGAGCACAAACACCCCTCAGTTGGTCGCTCTTCTCACCTGTATCCACGTCACGTGACCACACCCATTTGTATTTGCCCAGACGGTTCATGGCCGTGCTTTCAGTAAAACAAGACTGCAAGGTCAGGGGTCAACTTAAAACAGCTGACAGACGAGGGAACGAAAGGAAATTTGAAGATTGTGTATATAAAGTCTTCCATACATTGTAGCTCTGAAACATGTCTACACAACGTCACGTCAAATACACAAACAACCCTTTCACATTAGGAATCGCTTATCGTCTTCGAATAATCATATCCTTGCTCATCAGTTTAAGAAATCGTGTGAAAGTCGACCAGGCCGGAATTCCCATTCTAATCTGGTATGCTTGTTTCGAATCTGAGGACAGAGGTACCCTTTGCAAAGAGAGGGTTAAAAGTAAAAAAACGAGTCTTTGTGCTCTACATATATGTACTCGTTTGGTCTGAAATTCTATGGGAACAATCCACATGTTATATAACATAAATATGATACTTAAACTACATACAATTTTAATTTTGGTCAGACATGTGTAACTTTACACATATACTAGTTTATCACGGAATCGAAATAAAACATGATTTTGGATGATAAATAGAATCTCACCCTCGTGTCTTCTGATATCAAATATATCAATACTCGTTGATAGAAGTAAAAAATATCCTCAGCAAGCCACGAATATTTGAAACTTTTATCAACTCGTGTTGATATATTTGATATCAGAAGACACTTGGCTGAGATTCTTTATATATGTAACTGAGTTTGAAAACTGTATTGTGCATTCAGCACTTACATAACAAGTTACAAAAGAACTCGCAACAGAATAGAAAACTGTTCGAAATGCAAAATGTACACATCTACCGTATGTCAACTTTTGTGAGCTTCTCCCTATTCGTTGTTGCTATATATACATATAAGGAAAAACGTTAAGCATCCCCCCCCCCCCCCAGTTTTTCACCAGTAAGCTTTGTCTGAGAATAAAGAGGACCGCATTGCAGTAAAAGTAATTGTATGGTATGATAGAATCATAATTTTGCAATTTAAGAACGTAATTTCATTAAGATATCATTTCGGAAATTTTTAATAGTTGTAGATATACAAATTTATAAATAAAGGTGAACATGTTCAGAAAATCAATATTTTTGTTTTAATGTGTATTATTCAGTTATTCCTATTCCACTGATCAAACTTTATTATGGACATCTTAAGCAAAAGTCACTAGTTACAGCAGAATGGACCTCCAAAATCTCATTTTTTGGAAAATGACCCATTCATTAAAATGGACTAAATGGGGCAGTTTTAACCGTAACAACGAAAAAAGAAGTATAGGGTTTCTGAATCAAAGTTAAAAAAGACCACCTTTATTCCAAAATCTGGTCTGGTTATGGCCAAATTTCAAAACCCAATTATGTCCTTATTGTGAAGGATTCATGATTTTTTAAAGTGTAAAATTTTACCTGTTAACAAAATTGTTGTTCATGACAACTAACATCAGAATCCATCGCATACTTTTGACAAACGGACGATAGTTATTTTGGGTGGAAAAAATCCGTACAATTACGTTCTTGATCTTAAGTTCTCAAAATGTCATCATGTATGATGATTTCAAAGATACTAAGTCACAAAAACTTTAGTTTCTATGTCAAGGGGATCCATTTAGTCATATTGTCGTATTTTTCTCCACAGATGCATTTTGCAATTTTAAAAATAGGGGGGTGCTTAACTTTGTTCTCTATGTATATTTAAGAAAGCGATTTCATAATGTGTTCGTTCAATGGCTTATACACGGTTTGTAAAGTGCAAGTTAAAATAATATAATTTCCAGAGCTTGTCGACAGACGTCCTGGGTTCGGCACTATTATGGACGGGCGAACATTACTTAAATCCTATCTATTCGGCACCAAATAGGCCACATGCCTGTAGTATATTAACAATTCACATGGGTAGTTTTAGTTGTTGACGGGTTCTTTTGTAATCTGTTTCTTCAAAGCGAAATATTTACAATATGTTAAAATGTGTCAGTATATTTCAACACTGATATTAAATTTCGTTCACTTAAAATAAATTACTTTGTTACAATATATCTACGTATTTGTGTTTCGAGGCAAGACATACAGGAATTGTTTCTTCCCTTGTGAGGGGGGTCATTTGCATTTTCATGTCTTGCAAAATGGATCTCATTACCATTTGAGGAAACCTCGGCGGACTTCGGTACCTACAAATTATCCTTGCCAGAGCTGTTACCCTACACTTTTATAACAATCCTCTTGTCACAAAACCAATCTTTAAGGATGCAAATATCAGAACCTGTGCTGTCATCCAATTCTTGAAACAAAATGCTGTTGAGACGCTTCCATGACCAACAATGGATCTCAATCCGATAGAACACCTGTGTGACATTTTGGCCGGCGTGTCAGACACCAACCTGTCAATAACAATTTAACAACCGCTCTTCTGTCTCAGTCAACTCAACTTACTCCGGGGCAATGTATATGGGAACAATGTAGACGTTATCATTCAGAAAAGCTCGTGATTTTCCGCGTGCCAAAGCTGGATGTCCTTTGTCCTTGAAATACTAAAAATAGATGTAACACGGGTATTACTGTTTTGTGTTGGTTTGTCGTTGTATATGCATTTGCGATGTAGTAGAGTTGTATAGATCACTGACGCAAACGCGAGTAAGATGCTTGCTGAGAGGATAATTTTAGGGTCTCTTAGGTTCAATATTTTAAGAATAAAGGATATATAAGTCACATGTGACAAGTCGCAAGGACAAAGCTGACGCCAAGTTCTCGTATCTCATCTAATTAAGAGTCATTGTTAAGTTGGTAAGATAAATGAAACCCGAAACAATGTTCTCACCTCACCCTGTAAAGGTGTTGGTATATACTAGACTTGGGATCTCTCCCTTGGCCGATACGGAAATACTTTATCAAAAATTATAATACATTAGGCAATTAAAAAGGGAATTACCACATATTGTTTTAAAATATTTTATTCATATGAATTAGATAATATTAAACGTATTGTTGTTATTTGAAGATAATCATTTCATTTCGAAATGTGGTCACGCCAGACGGAACGAGGGCTTTGAACATAAACTAGAATGAAAGATATTTCAATGCGGTCGCTAAGAGTTAAAGACAAAGAGCGAGGACTTCGAATGCGTCCAGATTAGTCTTGTGATAATTTCCTTTATATGCAGCCATGTTCTCATACACTTCACAAGTTACGTGACATGTGATCAAACGAACTTTCGTGACGATGAATGGCAACCCAATTTCCAACTACAATACACCTCTTTGATGCACGGCTTGTTCAGAGAAGACACATTAACACATTAACACATGGTGCCACAGCAAACCAATAACAGCCTAGTGACATTCGTCCTAGCAGATTGTGAGACGACATTCTAAAAAGAATTCACAACTTTATTTTCAAGCATGATTTCAAAGCCAAGAAAATAGTGGCAAATTCTATTTCAACAAGAAGTTCTCCAGCAAGTTAAGAAAATTTGATAATTTATGGATGATTTGGAGATGTTTATAGAATTGAAGTACATTTGACGCTTCAAAAGGTAAATGGTTATTATGAGAAACTGCGATGAGAAATCTTAACAGGCTATTAACGAATAATGAACTGTGTACCGGTACAAACCACTGAGCTGATATACATGGACACATATATAGATGACACTGATGGCCTCCCCTCGTGACCTTGTTCCATAAGAGGTCCTCGAACAATTACTGAAACTTCTAATTACGACTGCTGTGCGACATCGCAGCTACAACCAAAGCCAATCGGCGATAAGGCTTCAAAATAGACTGGCACTATTTGATATTTCAAAATATGCGATTGGTTGAATTTATCGAAGGAGAAAGATGAAAGAAACCTAATTTGATTTAACAAAAGTATACAGTCCAACGCTTAAAAGACCCACAACCAATAAGCGGGACAGGATATCGTTTTATCAGAATTGTTTTAAATACGAGAAAAGGAAATACAGATAACAAGTCGGCGAAATTTTGTTTACATAATTCATTATCTTCGCTAACACTAATCGATCCGGCACATGCAATTGCTCAGTTAGTCATGGGCAATTTGTTAGGTAAAATTACTCTATTTATATGGAGAAAATTCATTAGTTATATTCACTTCAGAAAATGTATTTTAAAAAGGTGCATTATTTGTTTAAAGAGCCACTCCGTGATTTTCATAACATATTATTTACCTTGGATAGAACCTAAATGTCAAATGTAGTGATATAGAATCAAAACATCTTAACTTTTCGTGTCCAAAAGACATATATGAGACAAATACTGTTTTTCCATGAAAATCTAAAAAATTCTTATAAATGCAAAGAGGTGTAGATATCACGTCCAATATACATGGATATTAGTTATATAACCTAACAAACACTATCAACTCCTAACTGCCCTTCTGGCTGTTTAACATAAGTCTCCAAAATTACGTTTTACGATTTGACGCGCGCCACTGTCCAGTTTACACTGTACAAAACAATTTAGCTTTATAATGTTCTTTTTGGTAACAGTCGATACTTTGTGATCAAATGACACCACTGATTAAATATGACTCCAACAACTCGCGGAGTGGCTCTTTAATCATTTCATAATGATTTCGATAAGCTTTATCCAAACGATCAACAAAGGTTACAGTAAGCCTTTGTTATTCATTTACTACGCATCAGACAATTATTTTATTGTTGTCTTAAGATAGAAACACAGAATTTCGAAAGCGAGTCGATATATCACAAAATCCATGTGTTTCTGCTTCAACTAAATGATATGTGTGGCTGTGTTTTGATGACATGATCTAAGTTAGTTTTGGTTAATATATTTGTCACGAATGAAATAAAATTCCAAACAGCTGTACGTAAATTCCGCTACAGTTGGCTACAGTATTGGACAACGTTCCCTTTGTTTCTTATTTCCGACCAGTCGTCAATCCACGTCTTTCGGTACGTATCCCTGTTTTTTTAATATCTTTAATTGCATGGTCTAGGGTTGTTTCAATGAAAACTATCATGCTCCAATTGCAGTTTCGTTCATTCACCTTTGTCACCTCAGTGTATGAAGAGTTCCGTTGCCTAAGTTACCTATGACCCGCCTGTCAGGATTTCACAGGTGACAAAATACCTGCTGATTAGTGTCACAATAACCAGAACCAGTTCACCTGAACGCTGACAGGTAACATTACGACGAGGACATACGATCGCTTTACCCTGTACTATTTATATCCTTTACACAATACCAAACAATCAGCTGATCGAGTTTCTAATCAGAAGTCACGTGATCCAGGTGTTTACCCGCACAGTTCATGGTCGAGTCTTACGTTTTAGATTTTAAAAGTGGTGAAAGAGCTATATTTATATCTCTCTAAAGTGCATGTCTGTTTGTTACTTCTGGAACAACCTGTATACAGCTTATGTTTGATGTGATAATTATGTGTAATCCCTCCACATGTACCCGAACTCTTCCAACCAAAATCGCCAGTTTAGCTCTACCTTCTCTCAAAATCCGATAAAGAGAGTTTTCCTTCTTTAGACACAGTTTACATGCGGCTTATAAGACGGTGTGCCACAGGGATCGCTTCTTGGACCTGTACTTTTATATATCTACATACTTCTCTCTGCGCTCTTAGCATTCACCTTGTGTACAGATAACGAGCCTTATTAATAATCATTTTTATGATTAATCACCATGCTGCGAAGTCAGTACGCACTGCTACAGTTTATCTTTGAAGTATCGGCAAAATCAAAAATATTTGGATACAACGAAGCTGCTGGTGAACTCTTATTTTTTGCATGTATAGACTACTGTAATTCCTGCACTATCTTCGGGTTAAGTAGAGGATATTAGTAATAAGTCCTCGCTCTATAAAAAAAAATTAGCATTGATAACGCCCCTCCCCTAGATTAACACATATAGTCCCTGAAAAACAGATTTCACCAAAAATTTATTTTTCAATATTTGGTATGAAATAATGTGAAAAAGAAGTCCTGTATAAAACTAATTTCCTATGGCTGAGGCAACTGGACTTGCAAACATTTTCTAGACTTAAGAATGCTACTTTGATATCTTGCAATAAGGTCTTGACGACAGACTACCCCTCCCCCTCTGGCTCCATCGTTACTGTAGGTATTGATGGGGGGGGGGGGGGGGGGGGGTTCATAATGAAGAAGAATGTCTTATTCACGTGTCACATGCAATACATATAATACTGCACTATTAAAAAAAGTGGTAAAAATAGCATCCTGCAAAACACGAATTACACAAAATACATAACAAATTTATAATTTTTACATTGAATTATATTTACATTTATATCTCACATCAAATTTTATAAAACCTAAAAGAAAGTTTACTCTCTGTTTATAACTTGCCAAGTTCATCCAGGCGTAAATGCAGACAGCCTTTTGAAACTTTATGATTTCTGAAAGGTTATTGTCTAGTCGGGTTGATCGGTAAAAGCTTTATGATTTGGTTGATGAAAGGTTATTGTCTAGTCGGGTTGATGGATAAAAGCATTATGATCTCTCAACTTCGTGCAGTGTCGGAGTTGGACTGGAGAACGCTAGTAACAACAAAACCAACACCAGGTTATCACCGTGCGTCCCACTGCGACCTCTATTCATCTACTAGCTTATTTGTACTGGTGTAGATCAGATAATTATACATGTTCTTATTGACATAGATATAGGTTAAAAGGAAAAGAGTGATAACGTATCAATTTGATAAGTTTAGCTTTGAAAATAGAGTGATGATTGAAATAGTAATTACTACTTATTATGGTGGGGTTTTTTTTTTATTGTTTCAGGGTTTATCATCCACATTCTTATGCTTGAAAACGGTATAAGGATCTATACCAAAACGTCGCCATCGTGAAAATAAAGAAGTTGTACATCCATAAAATATCCTTTACTCCAACATTTCTTAAGTAATATAGGTTGCATACTTTTATATTTTGAGGGTTTTTGTGTCACTTATTTTCAGACCCCATGCACGAAAGAGAATTAAACTAGGAGGTGGACTAGGTGGAACTAAACATCCTGCAAAGAGAATTGTTCTGGGTCTCAACCTTGAACTATCTCCACTCACAAGCTATACCAGCTGTACTGGTATCTATATAGTAACAAGTAAATATATAGGTATAGATATAGACGCAGATATAGGTATAGATAGACATGAGGAATGCCCGAGTTGGGAGGGATCCAATTATCCGCACACACATGCACTTACAAAAATTGTTTTTTTGCAAAAACTGTGACAACATGGCTCTACTCCACAAGAAGACATGGTGCACAATTGAAACATCCATCATTGTATTTGGAAACAATATTATTAAAACGTCAAAAAGCTCAATTTTATGTGATAATATTTGATTGTATTTGATATATTGTAACAATGAATAATTATGATGTCTCGTTCTTCCATTGACCAACAATGTACAGAAAATTTATATATTGTTTCGGTTTAAATTAAACACAACATTAATATTTTGAAATCATGAACTTTACCGAACCAACAGTCAACCGTGAATCATACACACAGTAGACAAAATGAGATTCAAATAGACTGTTTTTCTAAGAATTTTGTAAAATAACACGGGAGAAAGAAAACAGTTTAATCGCCTAAGTAATTCACTTAATCTCGAGATCTATACATAATTTTTTATACGTAATTCGAGAAGAAGTCGTTCGAAATAGACTGTTCCGAGATGTGAACTCAGTTCAAGTAAAATGAGCTGTTGATTCAAACTAGAAGATTGCGGTATTCACGTTCTGTTAAAATAATGCTTACCACTGTTCGTAAGTACTGGATATAAAACTGTCACCTACATAATGCTGTCATCTGTACATGGGACGTTTCCTTTTCGATATAAATCTAACTTCCTTTAGCGATTTAAGTCGCTGGAAACTTGATTTCATAAGAAACATTCTTAACGTTAACGTATTGGATATTGCGTTTAGTAAATGTATATATAAATAAAATACGGCATATGAAAGCTTGCTTTAAGTACCATTGAAGGATGACTGAAGTATTTCGGCTTCTCCAGTAACATGTCAATTCAACAATTACGAGCTTTCTCAACATGTCGAAATGCGACGCATCCAGTAATCATCATTATACCTACAGCACATATCGTCTGAAGTATTTTATTTTCATATATACATTTTCTTCACTGCCTTATTCACCTAAATATATATATATATAAATATACTTCTGTCTGTTTATTGACCTCACTATTGGACTTGTTAATTAGTTATGATTTAATAATCAAAGGTAAGAAGCAAGGAAATAAACAAATGCGGTTCACTGCATCATCTCATAAATCTGGTTGAATTCGTCACGTTTACCAGTAAACTATACAATGATAACGCTCACATAGTTGTGGGTTACCGCTTGAAAAGAAACACATAAAAGACATTTTAACAATGTATCAAGGGTAAACTGTGGTTATTTTTTTTATACATTTGACAAAGATACATAAATGTCGATTTTGTTATTGTCACGTTTCAGACCTGGGCTGGTGTATCTTGGTCCGCGATTCGTTTGTTTTACGTGACAGAAAGTCTTGTCCGTAGATTTTTATGACATACAACGGACGTGATTTGGACTTTGACTCTCAATACATGTAGACTATTAATCTCCACAGTGCGCTACTCGAGAACAGAATATAGCAGTGTAGTGCTATAAACAATGGGATCAAGGTCACGATTTCTTGCTTAGTTATTGAAAAAATAAAAAAAATAATATAAGATGTCATAGTTCAAAGTTTAAAGAGATACCGGACAAGATTTCAATTTAATAATACCATAGTTGACATAATTGTAAATATAAATTGTTATGATTTATTCTCAGTTGACCGAAATAGAAAAACGCAAAATAATATTTAGAACGAACAAAACAAAAGAACTAGCTTTAGATACTATAGATACTATAGATAGTAAATATCATATCTAACATGTCAATAATAAACACAACTATCAACCCTCGTGACTAAAATAGAATTGATTTAAAAGGAATTATAAGCTTTAAAAAGATAAAATAAATCTCTTAAAAACGTCTTATATAATATGTATTTATCGTTAAAAAAGGAAGATGATGAATGAATAAATGATATTTGGAATTGGTGTTGATAATAGCTAAACGTGTAGTGATGACGATCCTGATTCAAGTGTTGATAATGGCTAAACGTGTAGTGATGACGATCCTGATTCAAGTGATGATAATGTGTGTGGTGTGGATGACGATTATAATGATGCCGATGATGGTGTCGATGATGCTTCTGGTTGTCATAATGATGCCGACGGCGACGACGATTATCTAATATCAGTGAAAATAAGACACCGTATTGTAGCCTTTTTTGAAAAAAACATTACCCTGAAAGTACCTTTTTATGCCATGCAACCAGACATATTTATCGCCTGACATCCGCTCACCCAGCAGTAATAACAGACCGGCCTGTTTGTCTGGCTTTGGCGACGTCCACATTCTTTGCTGTTACATCAGTCGTCATAACAACTTCAACCGTACAGGGTCTTTTCATTTATTGTTTTAGTGGCGGATTAGTAAAGGGTGAGGAAAGGAAGGAGGGTGTACTACATGCGCCCACAATACCACCCCACCCCCTCTTTTTTATTTTGTACAAATATAGGTTTACATCCTACCCATCCCTCATTTTCCGTCCACTTTAAGATCTGTTGCCCTCCATAGAAAATTAATGTTACATCAACGTTTATCAAATTCGAATAAATATAACAATTGCTACTGTGTCTTTAAACGTATATCACCTTATTACATACTATGTTTACGACACGAGTAATAATAAGTGACATTAAGTGCATATGGGAACTTTAATTTCAAAATAATGAAATGTACATAAAATCAAATATTTGATAATTTATCTGTAGTTAATGAATGTTTATCTTAACTGGATATCAATCGAATAGAAGATATATCTGTATAAATGTTTGAAAGAGGTAGTAGGACGTTTTTGAAAGATTTTTCTTTAAAATGTTCAGAATGAACATTAGTTTATGCCACATGTATTATCTTCACAGGGTCGAAACATCTCATTACTCAGCCTGATCATTCGAGGTCATAAATGGAATTATTCAGAATGTAACAATGCCATATGACGACCATTTTTTGTGAAAAACCTTTTTATCATTTAAGGTAGGAAAATGGATACGCACCCCCTAACCGAACAAGGCTCGTTCGTTCTAAAACTCAATCTTTTGATTAAAAAACATTATCATGCAATTTGAAACATTTACTTATTAATCGTCAGTTCTTTTTATTTATCTGGGGGGGAAAATGTGCTACTGCCCCTTTGGCAAATTCCTTTATTCATATACAAATGAATGTTTATATATACCATAAGACACGGAAATAAAAACAGTATTATTATGATAATGAAAAAGTGAATGTTGATATTAGTGGTATAAAAGCGTTATAAGCAATATATTTAGCGTGTTGTCAGCCACGGTATAATACATTGTTCTGATAGTGAAGAATAAAGGGCGCATAAATACATCTATTATTCACAGTCTTTGGGCAGATAAGAGCTGTGAGGACTTACGTCGTAAAATCGGTGAAGCATGTGTATGTAGGACATGGGCAGGTAGGTGCCAAGGTGAAGGTCGTCGGCAGGTAAACAGTAAGGTGAAGGTCACTGCCACGTAGATTAGTAAACAAGGTTGCCTGTCAAAGTTGAACCGTATCATTTAAGAGTGCTTATTTAAATCGTGCCCTAAGCGTGGTTTGGCATTGACTCACTAAAGTACCGTTAGTTGGTCGGCGTGTTTACACATTGGCAATTTGTTTAATTATACACGCCTGAATAGTAGACTATATGCACAAAAAGTCAGAAGTTTGGTGAAGTGATATATTATATATTTCATGGGTAGATACAAAATCCTAAAGTCGACTGCCCGATACGACACCGTGACATTGTATCTGCTGACGTGAATGTCTTCCCAAGGTATCCTCCTTTAACACCCACAGTGGTAAAACAACCGCTGTCCAAAGCCTACACACGATCACACACGCACACTTGACTGTTGTTGTAGATGGACTGGCAAATTCTTTTGAAAAAAGAGGATAGGTAATTTGTTTGAACCCCAACCTATACCCCCTTATGCTTCAGCGATCTAACAATTAAGCGACCCTTGACAATTTTCTGGATCAATCATTTTTATGAAAAAATGCATGTAGTTGTACTTTTGTTGAAAACATCCACAACCTTACCCAAATATGAAAATGATTTTTTTTTAAACAATTATTGATATAGGATATAATTATTCAACTCCACTTGTCATAATGAACGAAGAGTGTGTACTAAACATCCATAAGAAACACAACGGGTCGTTTGTTCTATAACCCTGATGCACTAAATAGATCTCATTCTACAGATCTTTTACGAACGCTTCAGTTGTTGTTCCAGCACAGGTGTCAATATTCTTACACGCTTTTAAAACTGTTTACAGTGTCAGAAGTTTTAACTTCTACATAACCATTGATCGATGCACATATAGTTTGGAAATTCTGGATTTGGTTTGTAGTTGAATATTCAATGTTAAGTTTAAATGTGAAGTTATGAAACAAATAATATGTAAACCTATATAACAAAAGCTTTAGATATTGAACGATATTGTGCACAGCTGTTCGTGCTTTGATATTAAATCTTAAAACGTACATGTATTCATATGTTGCAGTTTTTTATACATTATTGTGCATCACGAAGATCTGAATTTGATAGTTTAAAGGGGCAGTAGCACGTTTTTTAGAACAATAAATTGATATCCAAAAGAATATATGTAACAAAATGCATGACAATCACAAGAAATAGGTCCAAAATGAACATATCATGTTCTGTAAAGCTATGCGACTCCATTCCACTACCTCAAATGATGAAAATGTGTTCACACAAAAATGGCCGCCAGTGGTGTTTTACTTTATACAATTATTTCTTCGACGGTTTCGGATGAATGGGAAGATTAATGAAATTTTTCACCCTTTGAAGATTATACATTTGGCATAAACTAATGTTTTGTGGGAATTTCTTTTGGACAAAACAATGCGCTACTACCCTTCAAGTATTTTACTCCATCTAAATGAATAAAAGCTAAAAACTTATTCAGGAAATACTGTTGTTGGTTATATAAGAGATTATAAAAGATGAATTACCCTATCAAGAGAATTTCTATTCTACCCAAAGAGGAGGGAAATTAATTTATAGCTTACAAATTTAACATTTAAGAATTCAATTCAAACTATCTGGGAAATAATCTATTAGAGGGGTACTGAATGTAAAACTAGTTTAACCATCTCCTTCGAAGGGCGAAGCTGGTACGATGAAGACAAACAAGTTATGTTTGATAGTCAACTTCTTTATTGCATGGAATGCGACATGTAGATACTGAAACTTGCTTTATAATGGTTTTATCGACATCGAAACGTCAACGTCCATGACTATCGATAAGAACTTGTTCGTCTTAAGTGGAAACTACTTGCAATCTCATTGAAATCAGCTCGAAACTTGTCCCTCGTACCTCGCTGCGTTTCAGATCTGCTTTGTATGAGGTCAGATCTGGCGGTTTTTGGCTGGTTCAGAAGATGTGGAATTAATTACAATAATGTTGAAACCTGGGAAATGTTCATCAATGCCCGGAAGGCATAATTTTTTTTATGTGTATGTACAAATTACAAAGAATCTGTACAAGCAATGTTTAAACATTCTCTCGCCACAAATAAACGCAAGACAATGAGTTATTAATCGAAAGAAGCTGTTTGAAACGAATGTACCATAATCGGTTAAGCTTTGAGAATCCGTTTCCCTGGCTCAAATATATAAAATGTGTTCACATAGAAATGGCTGCCATTTGCTTTTGCTTGATGTCTGATTATTTTCTCTAAAACTACGGATGATCATGTCAAGTAATGAAATGTCTTGTCCATCTGAAGATTAAACATTTGGCATAAACTATTTTCAATTTGAGGGAAATTGAAGAAATACGTCTTTGAGAAAAAATATGCTGCAGCCCCTTTCCGCAGTTGGGACTGCGACATCAAACACATAATTTCCCTCTTTTCCTAACAAGTCCCTTCATTGCGTTATTCATTCAAATGAAGACATAAGGGCGGATATTTTTAGTTAATGATTCCTCATGAAAATTCCCATTTAAAGTTTTAGAAGAGTATTTAAAATTATAATTAATCAATATAGTTAGATTTAATTATATGGTTATGAATATATTTCCCTTTTTGTTAAAATCCCATAGATAATCATTAAAAGGTACATAAAGAAAGTTCTGATTTTAAGAGTCCGTTTATGAATCCAAACTTTATTGAACATGTTTTTCTTAAGTATGAGGAAATGTTTTGGCGACAACGGAAGGTGATAGGTTGAGATTTTACATCTGCTTCCATCTTTGTTCACTTTGATATGGGATGAGCAAATTTGGAATGACTAATGATCACCCTAATACTGTTCAAACTAACAACGTCACAATGATCAAATTCTACCGGAATCAAATTAATGAGAGAAAAGGACCATAATTGAATAAACAATCAAAACCGAGTCGATGAAATACCTTCTAATGATACGGAAACGTCCATTCCACCAGATAAAGGATTATCGGATTAACGGAATTGGACTACTCGTATGATGTACGCGAGTGTGAAGACTCACCGCAATGTTTTCACAAGAGAGAAGGAAGCAGTCACGTGACCCAGTGCATATAAGCGCCTGGTGCACCAGTAATGGCAGAATCTGAAGATTTCTCGGTAATTGAATTACATTACCACAAGGAACTTTTCAACAGAAGTAAGTATACCAGTTACTTATTTTTATTTCATTTCTAATACAAAAGTACAAAAAATTGAATTCTGAATAGCTAATATCAAAGTCGTTTCGTCGGAAAATTTTTCATTACTTATTAAAAGATACTCGGTGATTTTCAAAAACAAGATTTTATCATTTCTGAGGGCATGACATTTCGAGGTATAATCTTTCTCTTTTAATATTTATCACGAAAAGACAACTCCGTTGCCTCTCTGTAATTCATTTCGAAAAGGCCTAAAACATGCATGTACAAAAAATGAGAAAGTGTAACCTTAATGAAATTGTAAGAAAAATTAAAGAAAAATACGAACTTATTTGTGGTTTTCGACAAATGTTCGAGGATCCATGTAGACGGGGAAAAGTTTCTTCCAGGGTCAATTATAACAGTGAGAAGGAACTTCTTTGTTGGGCACATTTTTCTCACTCTACCAACTCTGCCTTTATGGTTTCGTATGGATTAGTCTTATGCAAATCAGATTTAATTTTTAATCTTTGTGAAATACATAGGGCTATAAATATCAAATCAAATGGATAACCCTTCTTTCCTGCACAAATCAGGACATACAACTAATTGGATGTGTTCTTAGCAGAATCAACAAGATGGCCAAGACGCGACTTCCTGTTTCCCGGTATCGTCTGCCGAGTGAGGACGATGATGTGTTCCTGGTCACAGCTTCTCCAGCACAGTTCAACCCAGCTTGCACCAGATCGTCAACCAAAGCAAACAGAGGACTGAAACGGAGTCGTCTCCCCAGCGAGGACGATGATGACGTCTTCTTCCGGCCCCGAGCTCGTCTCGACAGCGCCTACACCCCACAGTTCCCGCGAGCCCGACTTCCGAGTGACAGCGACACTTCCTGTTCCACCTGCTACCCGTCCCGAGTGCGTCGTCCCCGAGTAGGAGAGAGGCGTTCCCTGTTGCTTCCCCGACTTCTTTCCTCCTCCAGCGTCCAGCTCAACAGTTCTCAGTACACAGCCGACGACTCTCCGGATCCCGCTTTCAAGACTCCCGCCATCAGACCTCGGAGCAGACGAACACGCATCAGCACTGCTGACGGGTCCAGTTTGATTCCAAATTCAAGGTTGATAACTTCTTTCATAGCCCTTCTTTTTCTAGTGCATGTTAAGTTAAAAACACATCATGTCAAATGATTATTCTTTTACGCCAATAAGGTTTTGATGAGCCGCTTGGCTCCTATTAACAACGTTTTGAAAATAGACATCTATTTGAATATTAGCCATCACCCTTGTTACTCCTGGTGGGAGAAACCAAGTCTAAACACATATATATTTTCGTTACCGCAACTTTTCCGAATTCACTAACATTCCTACTTACAATACTAATGCTAAAATGGAAATATATTTTTAATTTTGTGGGCACTGTGACTGATTCTAGCCTATGTTCCTCTTGTCCGATTATCGTTATCAGATTTGGCCTTTTGGAACCGTGACTCACTGAAAATATTATGTTGCCTATTGGTTATATCCTTTCTACTCACAATTTCAATTTCAATTCATTTGGGCAATTTAAATGTTCCTCTTGCTAAATGTCTATCGGCTTTCCTAACAGCAGTTCCCAGTTCCTCCAAGACCCGCCCAGAATCACCCGAACTCCTGTTGAGTGGACCTCTCCGAGCATCTCCCCCCTTCCTGCCAATTCGGTGGCCGACTTCCGCTTCCCTCCGCATCATAACAACACAATCCGCTCTTCTCTGTCGGAATGGTGCTTTTCAACCCCGGACCACACGTCGACTCCTCACCACCATGCCAAGCAGACGTCGACTCCTACTTCCTCCTTTCCTTCAACTCGTTCCATGTCCGGATCTGAACAGGAAGTCCCGGAGAACCTTGCACACAGCATTCTGAGTGAGGAGCTCCGATCGGACTCTGGTATCTCCAGCCTACCAAGCTTCGACGCTGGACAGGTTTGCTTCAGCAAGTACCGGGAGACGTTCGAGGAGAAGCTGCTAGACGTCATGGTGAACATCCTCAACACCGTGGACCCACTCCCTCTGGAACTGCCGTCTGCCACATGCTATCAAGCTCGTCTTGATTCATCCGCCATTACTCTCCCGTCTCTTACAGACGTATTCACGGAACCTCAAGACTCTGAACCCTTAAGCCAGCCAGATACGTCTCTCCCAGATGAACTCTGCTACCTCGACTTCTCATCATCGTATGACATGTTCCCTGCACCAACACCTGCTCCGTCCTCAGCATCAGATGACTCACAGTCTCCAGTGGACCCGTCTCGTCTCTGCACTTCAGCTAAGGATTCCCACTTACTAGCGGTCCCTTTGAAGCCGCCAACCCCAAGATCCCACCAGTGCACCGTGTGTCACAAGGTTCTAGCAAGCTCGAGTAATCTCAAGGCCCACATGCGCGTCCACACGGGAGAGAGACCCTTCATCTGCAAAGTCTGCTCAAAGACCTTCAACGACGGATCCTCGTTACGACGCCACAAGCAAATCCACGTTAGGAAGCCTTTCACGTGCAAACCCTGCAGCTCCTACTTCGTTACAGAGACTCAACTAAGAGAGCACGAGCTGAAACGTCATTGACATTCTGAGTGGTATACAAGGCCTTGTTGAAACATGAAGGCAGACAGACAGACAAAAAGAGATATTCTTTATTTGAGTCTCACCTCATCATTTCAATTAAATTTTATTCATAAAGAATACATTAAAAATGAAGGGCCACACTGTATAAAATGGTTATGAGAGACTATAAAAGAATCACATTTTGCCCAGCATTCTGAATATGTGCTTTCATAGTTTTACTCCAGTTACTGAAACCAAATGAAGTAATTATTTTGATTATGTATGTGATTTTGCGAAAGGATATATTTTGTACATTTGTTTTGCAAAGAGTCTTTTGGACTGAAAAGATGAACTAAGACTTACAATGAGGACACTGATGGAAGTAAAACGTTCATTATAAGAACTTAAAGTTTATGCAATTTGAAACATTATTGTTGTATATACATGTTATATAAGTGTATAAAACCGATGATGTTAATCCTCTACTTACATGCTTCAAGATTTCCGGCAAATCAGTGCCCTTGTATGTAGATATTTACTGTGTATATTACCCTACCTATGTATATAACCTGACAATTGAAGAGTGAATCACGATCTTGAAGCTCACCCCCTGGAATGGATAGTGATACGTACACGTATTACTCCTCTTACGCTCGATGCCTTTGGCTCGGACGATACTACGAAACTAGTCTACTGAAAATGTATATTTTCTGAATCGTGTATATTTTGTTACACAACTGTATTAAACATGATTTAAATGTTCTTATTCTTTATTTCTTTCGTGTGTTTCTGTGCTTTTTTACTCTTAAAGAAACATTTAAAATTCGACATTCGCCAACATCGTTTGTATATTTCACGATCAACATTAACACATGTTAATGTCAACACTATTGTGTTTGTCTTCTACGGATAGCGATAGATTAGCCACAACCAACCCAGAAACAAGATGAATCCTGTATAGAATATCAAATTTGATAATCATTTGAAGTTGCAAAAACAATTTCATTTGAGAAATATTGCCTAGGAACAAAGTCTGTACAAAAGCCTCCCAACGTTGTTATGTCGAATTATTACTATTACCTTGAAAGAAGGTCGTCAACTGAAATAGACATATCATGATTTCATCCATTGTTTCTCTAGCAGTCATCGTAATATTACTCCTAATGTCAACGAAATCGTTTCTAGGTAACCCCTTTCCACATTCAAGGTAAAAACTTACGAATATTGGCACTAAAGAAATGCTTCTAATCAGTTACTTACCTGGAGTTACATTTTTAAAACTTTCAGAAAAGAAAATCAATTCAAATGACCACTTTCTGTCGATTCATTTTACTTATTTTCCGATTAGGGCATCAGTTTATACAACCGATATAGACATATAACGTTCTCAATCCTATGCTATACCTCGATGGCTAAGTATCATTTAAAGGAAAATAACATTAGAAAATAATAAGGATACTGAAAACACGAAGGACCAACTTGTCCACAAGTTAGCAAATCAGTTGTGCTACACCGCTAATCTATCGGTGATGTACGATAACTAAATAAGATATATACACAAGTGTGAATCCTTACCGTTCAAATCCTACTGGCCAATCAGTTGTTTGTTGAGACAACCTTGATCCAAGAAACGGTTTGAGCCGTATTATTTTTCTAGGGGAGGGTATCGGCCTTGTTTGTCTACATTGTTTAAGATAAAAGGGTTTATATTTTCTGTTTGTGTTTTTCAGTGTTTTTAATTATATGTTTTTACCTCTTCACTTTATTTTTGGCGACATGTCAATACATATGATGAAATATTATGTTATTCAATCATTTCATTTTCACGGTCTAACAGTTTATAACAATATTAATTCATTACATTCAAATGACCTAGGCACACATTGGAGAAGACATAAGTACTTAACTGATACATTTAACAC
Source organism: Phorcus lineatus (assembly GCA_921293015.1). Classification (NCBI taxonomy): domain Eukaryota; kingdom Metazoa; phylum Mollusca; class Gastropoda; order Trochida; family Trochidae; genus Phorcus; species Phorcus lineatus. The sequence goes on along the minus strand of OV121088.1, from coordinate 460,404 downwards.
AAATGTTGACATTAAATACACCAGACACATTCGTAAATGAGAAAACAACCTTGCATGAACCTTTACAGACCAAGAATGGAAAACCATTCATTATATTCCATTCCGCGCACACGCTAACAGCAAACTACAATAGTTTCAATACAAAATCATCCACAGAATATTACCCACAAACGATCCCTTATATGAAATGCAATACACGAACCGCAACAAATGTGACCTTTGCCAAAACGAGACTTAATCAATAACACATCTATTCTATGAATGCACAAACGTAAGACATGTGGAGCGATTTAGAGGTTTGGATCAAGAAAAACACTGGAACTAAGCTAACCTTCACCAAACAAAAGGTCTTATCTGGTTACCATGAGAAGCGAAATGATGTTGTTAACCTTATTATAAATACGACTAAATTTAATATTTTTAAATGTAAAATCTCAAAACGATCACCAACATTCGAGTATGTCAAAAGAGATATAACAAATAAATATAATATAGTCAAATATCGACCATATATCTCTGATTACAACAAACTCATGAAATACTGGTCTGTATGTCATTGCCTATTTAGCTAAACTCCTACACCTCCTGTTCAAACCCAAATTATTCTGTAGTATATATTTATATGAAATTTTTATGTCTATTGTGTTGAACAAGACTACATGTTTATGTATAATTGTACCTGTTGAAAAGAAATAAAATTATAAATATTGTTTTTAAATGGATGAGTACTTAAATGTACGCAAAAAGACAAATAAATTACGATAGACACAATATAGGAAATGGGAACATAAATCAGACTTCCTGTTACCATATTTAATTTTACGGAGTGCAAATGTCGCGTCACTTGAGGTTGATTAAAAGTAAGATTTAGTTGATATCAAATGAATGTGATAACCAACGACGTAAACCAATGTAAACTAGGACTCCGCTCAAACAGGTCACCTAAGGCAGTAATTACTTGTATCATTAATGCATCACGTGACCGATTGTTTCTACGAGCTAATTGTCAACATCAATGAATGTGTTTTCTAACAACTTCAAAAGTCATTACCTGTTTCAATGTTTGCTTTGACCACTAATTTCATTCTATAACCTCAATATCAAATGACAAATACATTCATTATCAACATCAATGTTTGCCTCTATCACTACCTCGAGGTAATCCTTCATAATTCGTGTCAATGCATGCATTCATTATCATTGTCAATTTGTACATTCATTTACAATGCAATGTGTTTTTTCATTATATACGTCAATGGGTTTTTTCATCATAAACATTATTGTATCAATAAGTGTCTTCACTATGTCAATGTATGCCTTATTGTCAACATTAATGTATGCCTTCATTTGACGCGGCAATGTATGCCTTGATTATCAATATCAATGTATGCCTTGATTATCAATATCAATGTATGCAATCATTATCCATATCAATGTATGCATTCATTATCAATATCAATGTATGCCTTGATTATCAATATCAATGTATGCATTCATTATCCATATCAATGTATGCAATCATTATCCATATCAATGTATGCAATCATTATCCATATCAATGTATGCAATCATTAACAATATCAATGTATGCATTCATTATCCATATCAATGTATGCATTCATTATCAATATCAATGTATGCCTTGATTATCAATATCAATGTATGCCTTGATTATCAATATCAATGTATGCATTCATTATCCATATCAATGTATGCAATCATTATCCATATCAATGTATGCAATCATTATCCATATCAATGTATGCAATCATTAACAATATCAATGTGTATCTTCATTATCAACCTCAATGTGGGCCTTTATTTTAAATGCATTCATTGGCAACACCATTGCATTTCTTCATTATATAATCAATGCATGCCTTCATTTACAACGTATATTTAAGCCTTCATTATGAACAATTCAATGTGTGCCTTCATTATAAATGCATTCATCGTCAACATCATTGCATGTCTTCATTATCAACATCAACGTATGCCTTCAATGTCAATATAAGTGTGTGCCCATATATCATCATCAATGCATATATGCCTTCATTGTCAATATCAGTGTGTGCCCATATATCATCAATGCATGTATGCCTTCAATGTCAATATCAGTGTGTGCCCATATATCATCATCAATGCATGTGTGCCTTCATTGTTAATATCAGTGTGTGCCCATATATCATCGTCAATGCATATATGCCTTCAATGTCAATATCAGTGTGTGCCCATATATCATCGTCAATGCATGTATGCCTTCAGTATAATCTACTTGCATTGAGTATCAAGGTCAATGTGTGCTTTCAACATCAACATGAATATAAACCTTCATTATCAACATCAATATAAGATTTCATTATCAACATCATTGTATATATTAATATTGATCATTATCAACATTAATTTATGCATTCACTAATTGTCAGTTTTGGCTTTCCTCTCCAAGTCAATCTATGCATGCATTATTTACCTGACTGTAGGCCTCCATTGTAGGACCGCCAAGGGCTCAGCAACTTTGCTTGCGGTAGAGAACTGTTGTACAGGCAGTAAGGTTTGGGTGTAATGCTACTCTGAATTTAGTACCACCCATAGTTCGAGCCGATGCTCGCAGGTTTCACCGCAATGCATAAGTGAAGTACTCTTGAAAGCGGCGTTAAACCGCAGATCACATGACGTCACCTCACCTGTAGGAGCAGCACCACAGTAAGAATGTGAATACATCAGGTTGGAACTGTAGTGAGGAGAAAACCAGTGAAGAGCTTCTTGTAGATGCTTTCTTTACAGTCCTCCGTTTATGTAATGTTGTTCGAGTCAAATATGTCAAACTTCATAAATGGTGTTATTTTATTGAGAAATATTGGTTGTTTCAGAAATTCAGAATCCAAATGCTTATCAGTTCAGTATAGTGACAATAAACAGGTTAAAGTGGTTATTTGTGATCGAAAACCAAACAATGTCACGCTCCAATGACTCAAACTTAATTTTGGAAACTTATTTACAGCAGACAGAAAGACAAACATAGGTTGATAGTGTTAAGCAGGCCTTTTAACTAATACAGGTGTAAATTAGAAACAGAATTTTGACTTTTCAACATTATTAAGGCCGTTTTCTGATTATCATTTAAAACAACAAATATCATAATTTTGGCATTTTAGAGAAAAAGATGTAAGTTTTGGGAGGCGATTTGAACTTGGCTTAGGTCATAAGTTATTTTGGCTTTTACCAAAGCCACATGAAAACTCATGAAACATTCTCTGTGTCACATCAAGATGGGAGCAAAAACAGATTTCCTGGCCAGGGAAACCGCTAATATTTTCTGATACATTTAAGAGAATTTGGAAAGTCCTCCTTTCATGTGAGGCAAGATATATGACAACAATGCTTTTCAAAAATAATTTTATTTCCACTTTCAAATAAATATCAACATACAGGTGTGACACATTAACTGTGTGATCCTTTCAGCACTATTTTGAGCAAACCTTGAAGGTTGTAAGGTTAACAGTCGGCAAGATGTTAAAAAATACATATAACTTCACATAATCATTGACTGTATACATTTATATCTTCTACATAACAGGCACCATATTTTCAAATCCTTCTTAAAATGAAGACAGTGATGAATGACAAACATTCAAAATCGTGAAAGTTAGAGGATATTTTTGTTTGGAGGGACACTGCATGAATTCCATGACATTTTATTTGGCTTACATATGCGCAAAAATTCCATATGATTGTGAAAATATCTCAGCATGACAATTCATAGTTTCAAATGAATATCAAAATAACCGACATAAATGTGGCCAGAAGCCAACAAGTAATACTAATGGTTAAATCTATCAAAAACTTTCAACTCTGACCGGTCGTGTCAGCTTTGGATGAAATTATGTTTGATTAATTGATAAGTTTTAGCAGTAGTACATTGTTTGTGTATTGATCAAATCTCTGTATCACTGGGTGAACTTAATAGCCTTTAAATCATACTTTTTAGTAATAAGTACTTCTTACCTATGAGGGCAATCATATTGGGGTTATATTTTTCATATGATGCCCTAGGGCAAAATATCACTTTTTCGTTGTGATGTCACGTCATAAACAATGTTTTGACATCACAGTACGCCTACGATGCTGCGTTTCAAAATGACGTTGGGTAAACCGCTGATGTTTAGAGGTTGATTTAAAAAAATATCCTTTCATTTCGTGACTTAAGTAATAAACTGAATATCATATTTATAACCATGACATATTACGATCATGACACTGGTGCTTGAATATTAGTATGAAAATGAAAGATCGACAGAGTTTAACCTGTATCACTCCTACAACTCACCATGTGTTGTTTTAAGTCATAGACTCCTGTCTGAAAGTCCAGCAGATTTGTTTATTGTTGTTTTCAGGAAGAATCAAGAATGGTCACTTACAGCAGACACTGAGAAACTTCAAACATAAAGCCAAGGTTTTAGTTTCATATAGGTTTCTCTATTTAAATTAGACATTATATCACATTTTTAAAAAAACTTAACATTGCATAAACTTTTAGATTCAATAAATTTTTAATGTGTTGAAACTTACATCATGATTTGGGGATGGTTAATATGATTGAAAATCAAAATAAATAGATTTTATTGAAAATAAATGTTGTGTATATCAATTCAAAACTTGAAAGTTAATTCATAGTCAATATCTTTTGTTCAGCAGATATAACAAGTGGAAGTTAATGGTCAGCATATATAAAATTTGTGTTCAATATTCTTGATTTAAAGATAATCAATAATGGTTATGTATGGCAAATATACAGATGTGTTTATTACAAGAATGCAACTGTTGTAAAAAATTTACATTTCTGAATCTGCAAGTAATTGTTGCAAATAATCATATTAAGATAATCCTACTTCATTGCAAAAATGTCTAAGGTCAATATTTAGATTTTTGATATTTTATCAATGGAAATCAATCGCAAATATACAGATGTGTTTTAAGATCAAGACAGCAGCAGTTAAAGGGGCAAGGGCAAACCCTGGCAAGGCATAAATTTATACTGTTCATCACTGGCTAAATAGAGGCTTGCCGCATTGCACAATAATCCATAGGTAGAGGGAAGAGCCTTAAACTGCGATCAGTAGCAATACTGGAGATTCTGATTTGTCTATCAAGTTAAGGGGCAGTATGACAAGGCATAATTTTACACTGTTCATCGCTGGCTAAATAGAGGCTTGCCGCATTGCACCATATTTCACAGTCAGAGGGCAGAGCCTTCAACCCCAATTAGTAGCAACCTCCTGTAAATTTCTGATTGGTCAAGTTAAGGTGCAGTTTGCTGAAGAGCTGGCATAGGGTTAGAGAGCCTTAAACTGCGATCAGTAGCAATACTGGAGATTCTGATTTGTCTATCAAGGTCAGATGCAGTATGACAAAGAGCTGGCACAGAAAGCTGTCAAAATGCAGCAAGGCTTGAATAGCCAGTGATGAGACTGACACGACTTATGTCTTGCGGGGGAAGTTCTATGCTGGATGTGTCTGCTTCTCAGCTCGGTCTGCAGTCAACGTCTCCGTCTCGTGATACTTTCATCTTCTTAAACTCAGTTAGAAGTTGCGTCTCCAGCTCCGTGACTTCTTTCGGTTTTGGGTACTGGAAATAAAACAAGAGTTAGATTGAAACATATCCCTCTACCTCCATCTGCAGTCTTTCCTATCACAGTTACCTCCCCTGATGGACTTCACCTTGTACGTAAGGACCAACTGAAATGAATGTTACAAGAAGAGTCTCCTAGGTTACCAGCGTAGGTAAGCACAGAGGCTACTCATGACAACTCCTTGTAGTTGTCTCTGTCCATCACTTACTTGGTTAGAGGTACTGAATCCTTGTTGCCATTAAAGTGTGTTGCACAATCTGCAATATTGTTTCAAACTATCTTTTGGTCTATTCCTGTAACTTTTAAGAAGACTGTTCAAGTTATTTTGGGAAGGGTTAACATTTTTTTATAGCATCCTTTAAGTTTACATGTCCACAAACATTTTTCACTATTTTCTTTGGACTATATGAATGTCTGATTACAATATTGTATAATGTGTCAAAAGTTGCTACTCAAATATGTTCAGTCTGGTAATGAAAGCATTTTAAATGCCAATTTTGATGGGCTGCTCAGATCTATCTGGCCAAAAACCAGTGAATGCATAACTGGTCACACGCCCTTTTTGTGACGTCATAAACAGAATCATTGCCTCCTGATCTATACATCTATCGTAAACAGAAAAAAACCAATAATTAACGATTTTCAGAGAGTGTTTTCCACTCAGTTAGATAAATCATTTGACAATGTAACACTATTAAGCGTTTGGTGTAAAAAAAAAAAATATCCACATCAATGGTAATCAAACAATTATTTAAGGCGGTATTTCAGTTGCAATAATGATGCGCCACTCTGTACAGTTAGTTTATTACGTCACACCCTCGCCAATTTTATGGCCCTTAGCCCGGTGGGTTTTTCACAGCCGATAATTTCGCTGTCTTAATGAAAGGCTAATTAAAGGTGTTTATTGGACAAATTAAAAAAATAGAGCCATGGGCTCTGTAGCTCATCAGACTTTTGATAGAAATAGGTGTTGTGGTTTAGACCATGGGGTCATGGGCAGTGTAGGAAAGATAGCCTGTCCCAACGTCTGAGTTATTCACAATCAAATAAAAAAGGCCCATTGCCCATTTGGGGTCAAGGGGTCACCGAACCTACAATTCAGAATCCCCTTTGTCCAAGGAGTCTACACACAACTATTAAGCCATCAAGACCTTTTGGAACTGGAGAAGAAGATGAAAGTAGGATTTTAAGGTTTTGACCCCTGTGACCCCATTTGGGGTCAAGTGGTCACAAAACCTACAATTTAGAATCCCCAGTGTCCAAGGAGTCTTCACACAATTTTTCAGCTCTCTAGACCTTTTGGAACTAGGGAAAAAGATGAAATTAGGATTTTTAGGTTTTGACCCCTGTGACCCCATTTGGGGTCATGGGGTCACCAAACCTACAATTTAGAATCCCTGTTGGCCAAGGAGTCTACACACACCTTTTCAGCTCTCTAGACCTTTTGGAACTAAGGAAAAAGATGAAATTAGTTTTTTTAGGTTTTGACCCCTGTGACCCCATTTGGGGTCATGGGGTCACCAAACCTACAATTTAGAATCCCTGTTGGCCAAGGAGTCTACACACACCTTTTCAGCTCTCTAGACCTTTTGCAACTAGGGAAAAAGATGAAATTAGGTTTTTTAGATTTTGACCCCTGTGACCCGATTTGGGGTCATGGGGTCACCAAACCTACAATTTAGAATCCCCGTTGGCCAAAGAGTCTTCACACACCTTTTCAGCTCTCTAGACCTTTTGGAACTGGAGAAGAAGATGAAAATAGGTTTTTCATGTTTTGACCCCTCTGACCTCATTTGGGGTCATGGGGTCACAAAATCTACAATTTAGAATCTCCAGTGCCCAAGGAGTCTACACACAACTTTTCAGCTCTCTGGACCTTTCGGAACTGGAGAAGAAGATGAAAATAGGTTTTTCATGTTTTGACCCCTCTGACCTCATTTGGGGTCATGGGGTCACAAAATCTACAATTTAGAATCTCCAGTGCCCAAGGAGTCTACACACAACTTTTCAGCTCTCTGGACCTTTTGGAACTGGAGAAGAAGATTAAAATAGATTTTTAAGGTTTTGACCCTTGTGACCCCATTTGGGGTCATGGGGTCACGAAATCTACAATTTAGAATCCCCATTTGCCAAGGAGTATGCACATAAAATTTCAGCTCTCTAGAGTCATTGGTTCTGGAGAAGTCGAAAAAGTGAAAAGTTTACGGATGGACGGACGGACAGACGGACGGACGGACGCCGGACGCCTTGCCATGCCATAAGCCCATCGGGTCTTTCAGACTTGATGAGCTAAAAATCAAGCCCAGTTTTTATTTTGTTGGAAAATCTTTGAACGAAAATCAAGAAGTGATAAAGTCAAGGTTAGCAGTTGTTTAAAGAAATTTTGTAACTCCTTAGAAATAGGGCTCACTTGGAAGAGAGTTAATGTGGGAACATTACTGGAGCAACCTCTGTAGGAAGTGAATTAGATTTCCCTACATTGAAAATTCCTGTATTTGCCAATGACATCAGTGCAATTATTCATGTTTTAAAACCTTACTCACTCAAGAGCTAAATTAATTGAATTTCTACGAAAGGTTAAGCAGGACTTAGAGGAAACAATATTTAGAGGTTATTAAACTTAAAAGGTTAACTTTCAACTAAACATGCAGATAACAAGTAAAAGAGAAAAATTGAGCCATTGTCTCTGTAGCTCATCAGGCTATCTATAATCTATAAATCATTAGCCCCATCATGAGTCTGTACACAAGGTATCAGCTTTCTAGGTCTTTTGTATCTGAAGGAGTGGGTGAAAATATTTTTTTCCAAATCTATAAAAAAATCTACATTAAAAAACTCATTAGTCAAGGATTACACAAGTAAGTCAATGGTTCTGGAGAAGAGGTCGAAATAGAGAAAAGTTTACAGACTGACAAATGGACGACAGACACCATGCCATGCCATAAGCTTAAATGAGCTAGAAATGAAATTTAAAGTAAAATGATATTAAAATCTAGAATGAATGTAACTTACAGAGACAATAAGAGTATTGTTTGCATGGGCTAGTTTGATCAGTTCAGCTTTTAGCTTCAAACCCATTCGCTCTAGGTCTGGTATTGGGAATTTCTTGTAGTATCTGGAAAGTATAATAAACAAAAAAGACATGAAAACAAAATAAGAAACTCAAAACTTATTGATGCCTAGTGAGAAAAGCAATACAAAACCTTTAAATGCAATATATTTACGTACATATTATGACAACATGGCACTACCGTTAACAGTTATTCCGTAGAAAAAAGTTTTTTTTTATCAAATGTCAAAATTACTTTGGTTCATCTCCACTTACAACATCATATCTGAATTTGGAAGAAATGACTGTTTAATCTAAGCCTTTCTGACTCTCTCTCAGCCACTTTATACTAAAAACCAGACTTACTTTCATTGACAGAAATTGTGAACTAACTTTTTGTTTGATGTTCTTATTATTATTTCAGTGTTGTTTTCGTTGGTGCTTGCACTGTATGTTTCAATTGGATACGGCAGGTTCCGTATCCGCCACTGAAAATTAGTCCTAGTGTCCTTTCTCGTGAAGATTGGCTGGAATAAGTAAATATATATCCATATGATAATGTGAATGTGGGCCGTGCATAGGAGCACACCTGCAAGTTTCTAGTCACAGTGTCTTGCTGATTGCCTCAGATATCCTCAACTATCCTACCTATAAATATCAAGTTGTTGCCTTCATTTTCATCTCAACACAAGGAAGGAAAAGGCTTGACAATCATCTCACAACTTTGTATATGAATGTTACTGGTAACATGAAAGGTGTAAATGATAAACAAACACATAACAAATATCCAAGTGTTGTACTACATCTAAAATTTCTAATCTGAAGTAGAGTTCAAACTAGCAAGATGATAGTTTCAGGAAATGTCAAGCACATTCTTAAAGTCTTTAGTCATTAATCATAGGTTTTATAAGTAGGTTTTAGTCAACAACTTCATCAGAGTAATCCTCATGGCTTATTTGAATATTAATGGTTGGACAATTCAAAGGTAACTGGACACCTTGCGACAAACGTGTGTTATATCATCCTTTTATTACTAGCCTACGTTACATACTGCATGGCAGTATATATAACCAATATCAAACTAGTGTAATACCACTGTACTTATCATGTGACAATTGTTTGCTTGGTATATACATGTACTAGAGTAATAAAATAGATACAAAACTTTCTACTATAAATAAGTATATTTGTATCCTTGTATTGCCATAATCCACTAAGGCAAATGGAACCATGTCTCGCCCCTAACTGGATACTCAAGGCTGTATGGCATGTATGTTTTCAGATAATGAAATGTCACTATTTGTTGAGCCTGAAGAAAAGTATTTCAAACCCCTCATTGGGGTACTACCAATATTGCTTGAGGGCAGTCATTTAATTGGCTGGTTACACATTGTGAGACACGTGGCATTTGCCTTCATAGGGAGAGTAATGAAGGATCTTTTAGGATATAAATATGCTGATACAAGAGGATGATAATAAAGATTTCTTCTTTTGTTTTTTCAATAAAAAATCTTATACACAATATTACATGAAATCTTGTTTTGTGATCTCTGTAACTCACATTTGAGGTACTCTCCACCATTCCCTCCATGTCTAGATTGCGAGGCACGACACTCTCCCCAATCTCTGTCTCCCATTTTCCAATACCTCCTAGTTGACCTTTCTTCCTCCATCGTCGCACTAAATAATAAAAATGGACAGGCTTTAAATATCTATTTAAAAACTATTTTATACCCATGGAATATTGTTTAATTACTTCAGCTATTACTTGTGGTCAACCCAGATGAATAAAAAACTTTCAGGAATCTTGTTGTTAATAATTAAAAGGATTCCTGTTTAAAATACAAACCTTAGTCAGTGTGGCATAATGTTTACTAAATAGTACCAAATAAGCGACTTATGTACTCAAGTAATAAATTTGCGTATATATTGTATGAAAGTGACAAACCAACTAAATCATTTGTCTGCATGTCATACTCCTCCGTCAGCTCTTCACCATCAGGGAATGTAAAATGGATTTTGCGTCTTCCTGTTTTTACAAAACAATCAAATACATTCAGAACACAGATGTATAATTCTATTCAGGACACATTCATCTATTCAGGTTACAAGGATTAACCAGCACTATATGAGGATTAGATCCAGTACCAATTGAAACTTTTGTAACAGTTAAAAGAAGTTTCATCTTAAATCAACATACAGTTACATATAAAGAATTCATACTAAGTCCACAATTAAAACTTCTTCAAACCTATCCGATGAAAATCATGGCCATAAAGACAAGCAATGTTGGTAAATAAAACTTAGGAAAAAACAATTTACAAAAGAAAAATGTTAACCTAAACTAACACTTAATACAGATTGAAACTAAGACTATCGAGTTAATCTCATTCTAATTGAAATTTCTCCCAAACATGTTGCCTCAGTCACATGAATACAAACAAATGGAACCAAATAAAAACCAGAAATTTAAAGGCACTAGTGCACGCTTTTACGCTTTAAATTGGCTATTCTAAGGTTTACGAGGACTTATGCATTCACTTAAACTTTCTATCAATGTAATGAAATACTAACATTCTTTATAATTTATCTGCAATCAACAATGAAAACGTTAAGACATCCGCTGTCGGCTTGGACTTGAACTTTTAAATTATTGACACTTAGAAACGGCTGAACTAGTACTGTGTGCAGCTATTGAATTTACCTAAACTCTGAACTGAGAACAAATCATGATTTATGTTTTATGAAAGCAATGTTGTAAATTAACCGATTTAATAACACAGTATTAGCATTGTTATTAGATTGACCATAGCTGCTGCCGTTTCCGCTTTTCTGGTTATGAGCAAAATTTTAATATTTCTGATATCGTAGTTCATGCAGATTTAATGTAACGTAACATTAAAGAGGAGAAGTAACGCATGAATTTGATTATTACAAATTAGTATCTGTATTCGCTTCACTTATATCAATCAATAGAGCCAAAAAATTTGAAAATATACGCTTTAATTCGACTACTAGGAGACCCTTTATACCCCTATTTTGGATAGCCGCCTAATGAGACTGGCGAACGCTTACACAAAATCACCGAAGCATGACTCGAAGCCACGCCCAGTGTGTGACGTGCTAGTGGGCAGCTGAAAGCCCAGCCCTTTGATTTTCTCTGTATTTTTAAGCTAATTCAACAGCAAAATAGAGGCAATAGCATAACCGAAATAATTCCAAAATACGATATATAACGGCTTCATGATATCAACTTTCCCTCTCAGTCGTCAAATCCATCTTAATTAGACTGTGACAATCCTTGGACGCGGTTTTCTTGGGTGGGTTTATATCAAAAAGGTAAAGAACTAGGTCGGTGAGAGATCCAATTACAATGGGATATCACGTAGTGTTACAACATGTATTTATCGATATGAAGTTATAAATTGTCTCGAAAAAATGAAGGTTTTTGTAAAAAACGGGAGACAATGTGGAAACTTTTTTAATGACTATAGAACAAATAATTTTGTTTCACTTCACTTTCATGACAACTTAGTACTTATTGGAATATTCATTTGTATTTAACTAACACATATCATATTCTTATCTAGTATAACATCTCACACCGTGTTGCAATATCTCTGTCTTTGAATTTAACATTAAATGACATGAAAACATACCTGACGCAAGCGTTAGAAACATCCTATGTAATCCTATAGAATGTTGGGTCCCGTTATTTTACTTTTTTAAATGTGTGTCATCGTCCTTAGAGGTGCATGAGCCAAATCTCCTTCTCTTAATTTATTGGTTGAATATATATTCTACAAGTTCTTGGTTCAAAATGACCGGACGCCGTGACAATAAACTAAGTACCAGTCGAATGCCAAGAGTTACGCCATTATGACAGGACATATATTCCGCTTGGCGGGTCCAAGGCGTTTAAATTCAAAAGGTATAATTAGAGACCATTAAATCAAGAATTGAAATTGAATGCGATAGGATTACATAACGGCCAGCTGTGTGTCATAAAAAACAAACAAACTAGTTAAACCAATTTGATTGTTGTGAAAACATTTGGCAGACGTCGTAATTGATGAACAACTTAAATTCAAGGTTAACCTTAGTGACTTAAGGCTACCTTAGAGTTTTGTGCAACGGGACCCAGGAAATTATCTTTGGATGTACATTTATGATGTATGACCTACAAATGTGATAGGATTTGACTTCCACTTAGCTATTCTTACGACGATATCAACAATAATGTCTCACTCACCATACACTACATGCCTACATTACATTTAGAAAATTGTGTGAACGCCAAAATACATAAAAATATGGATATCATATTCAAATAATCCATGGTCAATAATACATTCAATTTTATTTTTATTATTTCTGTTGACTGAAAAAATATATAAATATAATGGAGAATTGTTTTTCAAAATAATCAGGCCAATGCAATTTAGCATTAATGGTAAATTCTGAGTTTTGTTGTAATAGCATAAAAATTAAATTGAAAATGCCAAAAGAAATTAAAACCAGTCGATGTTGTTCAATCTGTCTCGGTTTTGATTGCTTGTCGTCTCTTCTGTTTCTGTGCCACTCGAACTGTCATTTGGCTCATATAAGTAAGGGAAAGTATCGTCCCCGTCAATTGAAATTAGCGTTTCTGAACATGATGAGAGACATTCCATAGATAATGATATCTCGCTTTCTAAATAGCTGGTGGACATTATGCGTTAATACTTAATAAAGGTTATATTTTTATGGGAATAAGGATGCCGGTGCATCCCTCAATATAATGTCCAATAAGTGAGCATAGTCCATGTAAGAAATACTTCCGGGATCTCACGCGTTAGCGCAATCTTATAACTATGACAACATGGCGCAGGGTCGTGACTTTGAAAAACATCCCGAGGAAAGTGCACACAGCATCGTATTTAATCAGGGTCTTGCGCTTGCAAAAATAGAAATTTCCAGACAATGAATTAAACAATAGATTCCTTTAAGGTTTGAGTTGTTTGGATAACGTTTAGTAGGTAAAACCGACAGTTAAACTGTGAGATTTACTATCGGTTAGTGTTGTTTTACATAACGAGCGAATGATGATATGCCAACTAGCACGTCACGAAAGATTCACGCTTCAGTGACCACAGGGCCTTTCAGGTTCTGCTCGCCGGTCGTAATTAGGCAATTAAATTGCACAGCCGTAATTATGTTGTTTAGCGGCCGATTTCAGAAATTTAAAGTTGAGTCAACGTCAAATTGTAATCCCTTTTAACGAATTCCGAAATCGACCATAGGGCAATTCACCCGATCTTTAAATACTTCCGGCCTTTAAAAATCCAATTTACTACCTGAATACGTAAATATTTGTTAAATAACTTACGAGGTAGATTACTTAAGTGAGGATAGTGAGTAATATCGATAAATATGCAGTATCTGTGCATTTGTTGTGTGTACGAAATATTGGCGTGCACTAGTGCGTTTAAAGTCATAGTCTCATTTTTGAAAGGCAAATTGTAATGCATGCCGGACAAATGGTTCATCACTCAGAGAAATCTTTCCCCTGACGCTTGCAACAATTTTCAGAACTCTGCAGGCATTCTAGTCCTCAATAATGAAGTTCAAACTACCCTACCCTACCCTAATATTAGGTCTTTGGCGAGCGTTAGTCCTTACCACGTCATTACGCTAAGGCCCTGACGATGAACACATAAAATTTCCCAGCTGAATATCCATTGAAAATACCTAATAGCTTACGCTTTTTCAAATACAGAAATAACAAAAAGGTGGTAATCTCAATGAAGATAAGTATCGGCGCTGCAATTACTAGATTTTGGGTGTTTCGTACTTGATATGGGATAATCCGATTGCACTTGATTCGGTACCTCATTGGTCTGAAACGGCATACGCCAATAAGCTGCTTCATCCAAAACTGTAAAACGGACATAAAAATGAAAATCTCTGCAAACGCGACAGGAAATATTTGTGTTATCCTGGCGTAATCAATATTCGCGCACATAACACGTTTGGCCGCTCTATGCGGAAACGAAAACAACATAACAATTTCTATATAAACACTAACCTTTGTCATTAAAAGCCTTTATAAAATCATAATTCTTAGTTTTGGAAGCATCGCTATCGAAGCGACAGGAAGCCGTCATCCAAACAACTGTATCTAGGTCACTTGTATGCTACGTCATCAATAGTCGTGATAGCAAGAATGCAGTCAAATAGTATGGGGGACTGTTCGCGTCACAATTTGATAAACGTAGAATCCAATAAAGGTTGTGTTTCACTCCAGTTTTACGAACATTTTTCCATGAAAAAGTTTATTGTATTTTAATACTTAATGAATCATCAAATCAAGTCAAATTTTCCAAATTATCCTTGAACTCTGTTCATCAACACAATGAGTACATATTGTCACAAGCTCGAATTTCAAGATAAAAATGTGAAATATTTACAAGTAAAAGTTATATATATTTATTGGTAATTATTCTTCAAGTGAACTACAAGGTACACCCTGTCATGGACAGTAGAAAGTATCTTTTGAAGACAATCTGTTCACACTACAGCAGTATTTCAGGTGGGTCCAATGCCCACAACCTGTGAACATACATATAGACCCCAATCTGGGTTGTATCTCAGGACTTGTACACATATTCTGAAATTAAAAAAATATTTACCTTTATAAATTATAACCAATTTTTATAAACATTATTTTTTAATATCTTCCAATTTTTCTTATTAAGATTTAAAAAATAAATTTCAATTGAATTGATTTATCATCAAATAAATGTAAATATTTATAATAATGAATATTGAAAAATTTATTTCAATACGTTTTCCTTTTTCATTTCATTTCAAAGATTGAATAAATATATATATTTTTAAATCGTATCCAAAATATCTTTTAATTACCTCTCTAAACTCTACTTGCTAAACTTTGATTTTTGCTTGAAATCACGTGAAAATATATAAGGGTTATGTCTGAATTAAGTTTCCATAAAAAATTTTCCCGCGCATCATCCCTGCAAATAGGGTCATGACCTTTTAGCGTCATTAGTTACTGATGCAGACGATTCGCTCATCGAATCTGTCACATCGAGAAAATAGTTTTTCGGGCTCATTATTGTCCCGGTGTTTTTTGCATTAGTGCATAAGGTTGAAATAGCATAGTTTAACAACTTTTTGAAGAAAAACTAACCTTTGAAGCGAAGGATTTCCACATCATGACGGCAGCGAAGCGAGGACGACCTCTTGTTGACAAACTGGAAATCTGACGTAACGGCTTTATGTGCACTGACCGTGCGAACCCGGAAATGAAAGGTGCGCGAAAATAGATGTCTGCGATTTTTGATTACGCCACGATACTTATCAGATTTTGTTCGTGAAGAATAATTAGTTCAGTTTAGTTGCCTTCCAAAAATGAAACTATGACTTTAAGGCTTTTCCCCAAGGTTTTAATTAATTGCCAGTGTCTTTAAAGAAGACTGGATATTGGTAAATTATATAAAAAGTGTTTAGTGCGAAATATTTTGTGCTTGTATTTGAACCATTTTTTGATGTCAGAACAAAAATGGCTCAATTTCAAGCACGAAATCTTATTTTCTATCCTTTTTAACCTCTCAAAACTCTTAATACATTTCATGGATTTGTTCCAGAATATCAAAAATACTTTCAAAGACTCAGGTTGTGAAAAGATAGTATACCGTCCTGAATAATACAGGTTTTCTGCGATGATTTCAATTTTTCAAGCCACATGGTCGCCTAGAGAGTTCTTTGTTTACAAATGCAGAAAACCACGTGTTGAGACCTGTCAAACCGGAACAGTGTAAATTCAGCATTAATTAGAACACTTTAAAGAAAAGAAGCTTGTTTTTTTTAGAAAGAAATTTAAATATGTCTTTCTTTTGGTAAAAATAACAGGGAAAATGAGACATAATAAGAAACATCGGAGGGACGAACTGATGCGTCCGTTAAGTGTTTAGAGTTACCTCCCTTTTACCAAAACGCCTCAGTGATGTGTTTCCTGATCAAATATTTTCCACGTCATTTGAATGTTTCTGAGACATTATCATCATCTTGTAGACGACTGATTATTTCTGCTTTCAAATATTAATATTTAGTTAATCTTTTATCACTTGTAAAATTTATAGACATTTTACCTTAAGTCTATCAAGAACTAGTAAGCTTGTTGAAAGTGGTTTGACGCCTAATTTGAACAAAATGATTCACAAAAATATAGAGCCCACGCTCCTCAAACATTAATTGAATCACCAAGAGATCTGTTTTGCTTTGGTCATTGTAATTTTGATATAAGGAATAACAATACTTTTTGAAGTTCATGAATAAGAATGATATTTTGGATTTACGGATTTTTTTCGAATAAACACTAACAACGTGTGCTAATTTTTAAATCAAAGTGTAGAGAATGTGGGCCTCCATTTCAAGTTATGTTTTGCCCTTGAGATAATACTAAAATGTGTATATATATAGAACAATGAATGATATACACAGGCCCGTAGCACCAATTTCGCTTGCTACGGGCCTGATACATGTATGGATAATTGTCGATTCTCAAGTTTTTCAAGTACAATTGTTTCCAGGCCGTTCTCTCCAAAGACGGAGGTTAGACGATTACTCGTCGTAGTCGTTCAACTAATCATAGTGTTTCTTATAACATGTATTGTAAGCTTATTTAAGAAATAAGAAAGAAATATGCACTTTTCTTGATTCCATAATCTTTCAAATAGAACATACAGCACCGTCCCAAAAGTGGTGCACGAAAAATGGCCGCTGAACATTGTTTTTAGTCAGTGATGGCCGTTATGTATTTGGAGAATTTTTTTTAGTTCGATTGTTAAATCCTTCGTTTCTCATTAAAAACGGGTTATTTAAGGTTCTACAAGCTACTCTGTAAGCAACGTGTATCAGATTCTGTCTTTCTTTTAATTTTCTCACTTTTCGTATACAATTCTTTAAATAATCCTGATTCTGTGAGTTATTGTTCGTCTTTTCATTGCTGTTAACAAGAGACAAATGTTGCCGATAGATCAAGCGCTTGTCAAAAGTCTGGCTTACATATGTAAAGATCTATAACAAGAATATCACGTTACCATTTTGTAAGCATGGTATCCAACTCTTAAAAATGTGTGATTATGGTTGGTTAACTGTATATTCCATCGATATATCAAGTTAGTACTGTCAGATCTTTCAACATGCATTGTGCTTGGAAATTTGTGCGTAATTGACCGATGAACTCATCAAGGATCTATTAATGAAACAGGCTATGTATCACTAATGATAAACGATATCATACGTCTTCTTCTTTCACAACGCATAGATTGATATACTGTATTCTGATGATAATTTATTTTTTGCCGGCAGGATTTGGTGGTGAATTATACTCTCTCAATCGTCCATTCAGATGTGTAATTAGAATTTCAAAAATATTTTGAGTTGAATATATTCATTTTACATAAGATCTAAAACAAGATTTGCACGTGAGGCAATAATGACAAATTTTCAATAGTTCTAAACCTAGGAAATGAAAACGAACCATACTATACTTAATATTACTTAATTTTAACAATAACGATAACTGAGTATAAACATTTCTTAATTATAAGCTTTCACTCATTTTAAAAAACCGAAACTATCTATAACACATTTTGCTTGATATTCTGATATTATGTTAATAACGCCCTGGAAATGTTTTGATCGTTTTATTTTTTCACGTGTCATATATGTTCGATTGTCGATCAATATTTATGTTGATTTCAATTTCCCGCCATAGGGGTCAAGGCTAAAAGTAATATTATAATTTACCGCGGTCATTGTTCACACATTCTCGATTAAATAGAAATAAATATGGTATTTGTCTAAAGTGGAAGAGACATTTCAACCTGAAGAATAGTCTACATGAAATATCAGTGTGCAAAAATTCTTGGTAATCAGCCAAAATTGCATTTGTCGGCATTCGGGTGTCTAGTGTAACTCCGCCCTGATTGGTTGAGTGACGGGTGACGTCACTGTGCATTTACCGACATAACTGCATGAGAACTGCACGTCGGCAGGTGTTTGAAGACTTAAATCGACGATTTGTGGCGAAAAGCGACATCCAAAGTGTCGCATGAAAGATTGAGTAAGTATTGGACCCCAGTACTTTACATTTTATGGCTATGGACCGCTGTAGGTCGATCCTTTGTGTCGTTTCCCCTCATTGAACCACTTCCATTCATCTGCTCCCGTTCTAAAAATAGATTGGTTTGTGTCAATGCTGTTTCTTAGTCGATCCTGAACCCTTCACTTGGACTTTGTCGTTTGTAAAGACGACGACAAATAATGCAACTTTTCTCTTTACAGGTCTACAATTTCACATTGGTACAGTTGCCATGAAAAATGTTATCAAAATGAAATTGACAAATTATACTGACAGAAGTTACATAGCCTAGGCCTCCTCAATTTTTTATAGGCCTAATTAAAAAATTAAAAAATGGAGTCGTGGGCTTAACAGCAGCTTCAAAAGATATCTTTAATTGCATAATCTATAACCTCGATTCATTATCTTTTATTTCTATAAGATTTTATATCTTTGATTCAGTTTGATTACTGATAACAACACTTCTTATTAGTAAAATTAATATGCTAAATATAGGGCCTATTATTGTCTTAACCTTTGGTAATCTAATCCTGTGAATTAAGTTAATTAAGCAATTCATCAGTGCAATGAATGTGAAAAGCCTTACTACGGCATTACAAGGCATTGTTGATTAGTCTTATCATAAACAGTTGGTAAATGTGTGATTATTATATCAATACACACAGTTAATAACTCATCTGGCCTGAAAGACCCCATGGGCTTATGGCATGGCATAGCCATGTCCATCCATAAACTTTTCACTATTTCACTATCATAGATTTAGTGAGTCATTACCCTGTGGTCCGTGATAATTAAGTGCCTCTGGGACCACACCCTAATTTCCTATTTACATCTCCTCCAGAAGCAAAAGACCTTAAAAACTGAAACCTGATGTACAGACTCCTTACCTGATGGCCCAATGGGGGTTCAAATTAATAGATTTGGTGACCCAAGGGTCAAAGGGGCCACGCAATAGAAAATTATTCTCACCTTCTCCATATACAGACTCCTTGGCTGATGGGGATTCTAATTTATAGATTTGTTGACCCTGGGACCCTTGGTAAGAGCCATGGGGACCATACCCTGTAAACCTATTTTCGTCTTCTCCAGAAGCAAGAAACCAAGAAAGCGGAAACCTTGTGTACAGACTCCTCATCTGATGTGGATTCTAATTCAGAGATTTGGTAACCAAGTGATCCCTAATGAGGGTCACAGGAACCTCCCTCTAAAAAAAGCTATTTTTATCTTTTTCTTCTGGTACAGAAGGCCTAGAAAGTTGAAAACTTGTTCACAGACCCCTTAGTTGATAGGGATCATAATTTATAGATTTGGTGATCCTCTGACCCCTAATAAGGGCCCTAGGGACAACACACGCTATCTTCTACTCTGGAAGCAAAATGCCTAGAAAGCTGAAACCTTGTCTACAGACTAACTCACAGGGATTATAATTTATAGATTTTGTGATTCTGTGGTCTCCAAATGGTGTCCCTGTGACCATATGTATAACAGATTATAGGTATCCTGGTAAGCTGCAGAGAATGCATCTATTTTGTTGAATATATATATATTTTCTAGAAGTGGCCAAATTTTTTATGAACAGTTTCAAAGTATAATCTTCACACTCTTATTTCGTGAGGTTTTCTTAGAACTTGTTTTAAACATTGTCTTTTGTTTTGGACCATACACTTGATGGTTTTGCTTGACCACTAATCTTTTCGTAATCTACTGACGGTCATGCTTGAGTTATCTCTCGTCTTTGGTAAGAGAGGAAGGGTCATCAAATTGTGATTGAAACTTTCATTGATTTTGGATGATCAATAGAAACTTGCCCTTGTTTCTTCTGATATCAAATAAAATCAAGTTGATAAAAATAAAAACAATTGTAACTTTTATCAACTTGGGTTTATATCTAAAATCAGAAGACACTTGGGTTAGATTCTCTATGTATTACATAATGTCTTTATGTCTTTGATTATAATCTAAAAAAACACTTAGTTTGACATATATCACAGCAAAAGTGTTTTCAGAATGTGATTGTGTATATGAAAGAGAAATTCGGTGTGCTCTCCTGACCTATTACACAATGAAACTAGATAAACCTGTCTCTGCGTATGGTGAACATAAATCAGCTGAATAAACAGCACTCATTTGGTCTTTTGTTAGTTTGGTCAAGCTGACATGTGCAAAGTAAGAAAAGATCGAGTCACTTTAGTTCCTTTTGTAAAATACCTTTGAAGTAATGTGATCCGCTCACATAAATACCCACAGACCATAAATCTCCCACGAGAGAAGAATAGAAGAAGTTTCGAAAAAACTGTTATAGTCCACATGAAGCCCCATATATCTTTATGGTGTAAGTTAGTTTAATCAGGGTTTAATGGCACCACATTACTTGGAGCATGGAGTCATATGTTACTTCACTCGTGATTTGACTTACAGGTTTTTACTCTTGACTTCATCTTAACTCTTTTCCTGGTGAATCAATTGTTAAGCCACTGAGTGACTTTACGCCAAGATTCTGTTGTTAAAAAATAACCTAGGTTTTGCTAGGTGTTAACTGAGACATACCTTAAATACTACTGTACAAATAAATAGTGAGTTAGAAAGATAGAGAAAGATAATAGTTACATCACCTAGTGTTTATATCCAATGTTTGAGTAAACCACAGGTGAAGACTCAGCACCATGGAAAGATTATTGGCACCAATTGTGTCGTTTGGTAACTGATTAGGTCAAAGCTATATCCCCTTTTTTTCTATCAATTAAATTCCTACAGGGGGAAAGGTGTTTTGTTTCTGTGTTCCCCTAGAGACACTCATATGTGTGTAGGTATTTACCTGTATGTGTTGGTAGGTATTTGCCTATGTAGATTACAGGTAGCAAACAGTTCCTAGCTTACTGATCACCGTAAACAACTAAACATGACTCACGGGTACTTGTAATCATGTGGCGTAAATGCAACCGCAGACATTTACGGAATGTTTTATGTACCCTTTTCATGCCAGAAAGAATAAACAGAGATTTTCTTTCAATTAATTGTCACTTGACAACTGGCGAGGTGACAGGACTGATAAGAAAGGCTTGAACACAAATATATCAGAATTAGTGGCAGGAAGGCTGGTGTTATTAGTGTCCGCGTGGCCAACCGTTTGATTGGAATTTATATCTCGGATTGTTTTATCTTACTCTCAAGGTCCTTTACAAAGGTAATGTTTTATTTTTTTAAAACTTTATCAGCGTTGTTTAATCTTTTGATATTTTCAGGAAATATCAGTTATTACTTAGATGACAATCATTGATATTTGAATGATATGTCAATGAACTTGATGTCTGATGTTGATTATTTCCATGTAGAGTTTATTATGTTTGTGTCATGTCTTTATCCGACATCACCTTCATTTATTTTCTAATCTGAAGATTGTTTAATATAAGATTTGAAGAACATAAATGCTGACATGTAGACACGATGTCTGGATGTACTTGGTGTCTGGATATTATTTGTTACAATGAAACTATTTAGACTTCAGTTTCAAGAGAAATGATTAATCTCATCATGAGAAAAACTGATACTGTAGGAACTGCATAATATCCTTAATTACTGCTTTTGGTACAGTCATTAGAAGTATCACACCCAGTATCGCACATGATTGGCTAGTTTCAGCTGATGATCGCAGGTTTCACTTCAGTGCATAGCAACAATAGTGTTGTAGGCTTTCTCCCTGCAGGTGGTAATAATAGCAGCAAGATAGAAATTAAATACTCATGAAAGTGGTGTTTAACCCCAAATCAGTTGACCTAACCCACGAAACAATGTTTTGATGCCATTTCTGTTTAGACTGTTGATCAAGATTTTTGAATAAAATTTATTTAAAAATAAACTTAATTTTTTGTTTACAGTGAATTTAAGAACAGGTTCTTCAAATTATTATGGAATATGTTGTAAGACCGGTGATAGTTTTGTAAGTGCTGTGAAGTAATTGGCAACATTTGATACTTGAAATTCCAGAGTTTGCAAGAGAAAAAAACCCAATGTTGCCATGAAGAATACCTTCGGATTCCTTTAGTCAAGAAGGAATTTTCTTCACAGAAGAAATAAAAACTGGAATGTTAATTAGCTTTAAAGCTAATTAGAATTTTGTGCAAGACATGCATTACACTAAGTAAACATTTCAACTTGAACCTGATGTTTAAACGTTAGGCACCAGGATTAAGTTTAGTCCATGGTGGAGCTTTAGACTAGTACAATCTAAGATTTTCCTGAGCCTTAGACTAGTACAATCTAAGATTTTCCTGAGCTTTAGAGTGTGTGAGTGAGTTTGGGTTTAACGCCGCTTTTAAGATTATTTCACTTATATCGCGGCTGCCAGTATTATTACAGGGAGAAAGCCCGCAAGACCATTGTGGCTATGTATTGCGGTGAAACCTGTGAGCATCTGATGGTACAAGTGAACCATGGGTGGTACTGCGTTGAAATTCAGTGTAGCATTGCACCCAAACCTGATTGCGTGTAGAACAGTTCTCTAATTGCAGACAAAGTTGCTGAGCCCCCGGTGGGATTCGAACCACGGACCTCTTGATCCAAAGCCGAACCTGAGCTTTAGACTAGTACAATCTAAGATTTTCCTGAGCTTGAATCTGTCATGCATTCATATAATATAGAAAATGAAAAGTGGTGATGTAACTGCTTTTAACAGGATCAATAGGTTACAAGTATATCCTGAATTGTCTCGCTTCCCTTCCTGTGTTTATATTTTAATGAGAAGATTGTATTTAGAATGGAACTTTATCAAGGTCAGTTAAACAGACAAGAATGGCAATAATGATGACTTTATTTCTTCAATACTTTGAGAATTACTGCGCTAAAGGGAAGCAACCCAGGAGTTAAAAAGAATAAATACAGTATTGGAAGATAGGCTATATGCAGTATTGGAAGATAGGCTATATGCAGTATTGGAAGATAGGCTATATGCAGTATTGGAAGATAGGCTATATGCAGTATTGGAAGATAGGCTATATGCAGTATTGGAAGATAGGCTATATGCAGTATTGGAAGATAGGCTACATACAGTATTGGAAGATAGGCTATATGCAGTATTGGAAGATAGGCTATATGCAGTATTGGAAGATAGGCTACATACAGTATTGGAAGATAGGCTATATGCAGTATTGGAAGATAGGCTATATGCAGTATTGGAAGATAGGCTACATGCAGTATTGGAAGATAGGCTATATGCAGTATTGGAAGATAGGCTATATGCAGTATTGGAAGATAGGCTATATGCAGTATTGGAAGATAGGCTATATGCAGTATTGGAAGATAGGCTACATACAGTATTGGAAGATAGGCTATATGCAGTATTGGAAGATAGGCTATATGCAGTATTGGAAGATAGGCTACATACAGTATTGGAAGATAGGCTACATGCAGTATTGGAAGATAGGCTACATGCAGTATTGGAAGATAGGCTACATGCAGTATTGGAAGATAGGCTACATGCAGTATTGGAAGATAGGCTACATGCAGTATTGGAAGATAGGCTATATGCAGTATTGGAAGATAGGCTACATGCAGTATTGGAAGATAGGCTATATGCAGTATTGGAAAAGATAGGCTATATGCAGTATTGGAAGATAGGCTATATGCAGTATTGGAAGATAGGCTACATGCAGTATTGGAAGATAGGCTATATGCATTATTGGAAGATAGGCTATATGCAGTATTGGAAGATAGGCTATATGCAGTATTGGAAGATAGGCTACATGCAGTATTGGAAGATAGGCTACATGCAGTATTGGAAGATAGGCTACATGCAGTATTGGAAGATAGGCTACATGCAGTATTGGAAGATAGGCTATATGCAGTATTGGAAGATAGGCTATATGCAGTATTGGAAAAGATAGGCTATATGCAGTATTGGAAGATAGGCTATATGCAGTATTGGAAGATAGGCTACATGCAGTATTGGAAGATAGGCTACATGCAGTATTGGAAGATAGGCTATATGCAGTATTGGAAGATAGGCTATATGCAGTATTGGAAGATAGGCTATATGCAGTATTGGAAGATAGGCTATATGCAGTATTGGAAGATAAGCTATATGCAGTATTGGAAGAAAGTCTATATAAAGCCAACTCTCAATCAGATAAAAAATAACAACAAATATATTTTAGATCATGTTGATGAATTTAGTAGCTTAGTCACACAATGGACAGAGAAATTTAGTTAGCTTTTGATCCTCCCACCAATCCTACAAAGATGACTCTTTCCTCGTTTAGATGAATGTCATCTGGTTATTCATATATGATAAAAACCTGAATGGAATGAAGTGCTTGTTATATTTTCACATTGATACAAATTGTAAAACGTATGTGTAACTATTTGACATGACATACAATATGATATCTTGTGCAGCTGTATGTAAACACAGAAGGATGTGTGATGTTCTTTTCCAGGGGTTGAAATTAACTATATTAATGTGCTAGCCTTTTGGACTAGTTCATTTTTAATTAACTAGTCAGAACAAATTCCAGCTAGCCAAATGCATTTCCATGATCATCTGTTCTAAAATTTTAACTACGGTATTTTTTTGGAAAACCTGTTAATAATCTGGACTAGCTTCTTCACAAGTAGGACTTGTGCTAATTTTGGACCCTATTCTTCATAAGTGATGATTTTCTATGCCTGTATAACATCTTTAACTTGATATGTCTTATGAATATTGGAAATAAAAAATCATTCATAGAAACTTAACATAAATGCTCTTATAATCACTATTTTCTGGGGGAAAAAAATTCTCGATATGGCAAGAAAATTTAAAGATAGTTGAAGCTAAGGTGAAGTTTCCATAAGTATATCATTTCTATTTGTTCTATATCACACACTCTCTTTACCAGTACGGATGATTGTGTTGGCAGCTTGTGTGTTAAGTGGACATTAGTGCTGGTGTTGATATTGACCGCATTCAAGTACAGGTGTTGATTATAGATTGATAATCAATATGCCTGCTGACTGCTTGACCATTATGAAGGTTGATCAGCGGGATGATCAATGAAGCAACAACGCTGAGTCAATTTACTGTTGAAAGTGACCTTGACTAAAATGATAAATAGTGAATGTGTACAACTCTATAAATTACAAAGTGGCATATCCTGTTAAATATTAGTTAATATTACCGATACGGGCACAGGTGGATATTTTTTCTATATCTGCACATGTGCTCTTTAGTGATTCTCGACGTTAATTGGTCGGTAAGCCTGAAAATGAAATACGATTGGTTGACGGGACGATACTGCAGTATCAAACTAGTGTAATTCTGCTGCACATATGACATCACAAAAGTGTGTATTTATGACGTCAAAATATTTATCCATCCGTCACAATGGCAGCCATGTCTTAAACATATTTATGTCAGTAGACTGTCTACAAACATGCTTCTTTTATTGGGTGAATAGTAAACAAAATACTAAAGTACCAACCATATAATCCTATTGTCATTATCAATCTCGTTTCTGCTTATTTTATACTAAATCATTAACTTGTAAAAATAGTATGAAATGGATGGTTGATTATTGTCCTCTACTAATTTATTAAATGAATTATGTCAAGAAAACAATGACAATATTATTTTAAGCATGTTACACGATAGATGAAAAAGTACAAAAATGTTTTCTTATGACCAAATTTGTTATTTGCCTTAAAAATGGAGTCTTATTTTAAACAATGTGAGAATTTTTTAACTTTGAATAAGGCAACAAAATATAATGATATATGCTATTTTTTATCTCTGAAATTATAAAAATCATGAATTTTAGATTTATGGTTTTTGGGATTTATTCAGTTTTCCAGTGATTACACTCTGCCTGAGTACAGTGGAAGGAAGGACCAGTTGTTATTCAGTGAACTGGAGTATCAGAGGACAATGTTGAACTTTGTAACTTTAGCTGAGCCTTTATCAGTGGTTTAGAATCTACTACTGTAGTACTTCCTCTCCGGCTGGTGCTGCTGCCCTGTAATATGAACAGTTCACAAGCTTTAAAGACATCGTATATTTCATTAAAAACTTGTTTATAAGGTGAAGTTCCTTGGGGCATTGTTTTCATAGGTTTTAATAATACAGGAAATGAATATTTCAGAAAGGAATGTGATATTTTGCTTTAATATATGAACATTTAAGAAAGTTTAAATATGTGAAAAACATGTTTATTGGGTAAAATGTCCCAGGGAATTGTTTTCATGTGTTATACTTTATATGTACATACAGGGTATTATACTATAGTTAGGAATGTGATATTTGCTTTATAAGATAAGCATTTCAGAAGGTTTAAATATATTTTGTATTTAATTAGAAGCTTTTTAAGTAGTTCAAATATCTTGGTGCAATTATTTCACATTATATATTACTGGAAATCTGTGCCTAGAGTTTCAAAGCGCTCTTTGTGCTAAGATAGTCTTGAGCCAATGTTAATGTGTGCATGTACTTACTGAAGTGTTTAGATAGTGGTTAGACAATGTTAATGTGTGCATGTGCTTACGGAAGTGTTAAGATAGTGGTTAGATACTGTTCATGTTTACATGAACTTACTGAAGTGTTAAGACAGTGGTTAGCCAATTTTAATGTGTGCATGTGCTTACGGAAGTGTTAAGATAGTGGTTAGATAATGTTCATGTTTACATGAACTTACAGAAGTGTTAAGACAGTGGTTAGCCAATTTTAATGTGTGCATGTGCTTACGGAAGTGTTAAGATAGTGGTTAGATAATGTTCATGTTTACATGAACTTACAGAAGTGTTAAGACAGTGGTTAGCCAATTTTAATGTGTGCATGTGCTTACGGAAGTGTTAAGATAGTGGTTAGATACTGTTCATGTTTACATGAACTTACTGAAGTGTTAAGATAATGGTTATCCAATTTTAATGTGTACGTGAACTTACTGAAGTGTTAAGATAGTGGTTATCCAATTTTAATGTGTGCATGTACTTACTGAAGTGTTAAGATAATGGTTAGCCAATGTTAATGTGTGCATGTACTTACTGAAGTGTTTAGATAGTGGTTATCCAATGTTAATGTGTGCATGTACTTACTGAAGTGTTTAGATAGTGGTTAGCCAATGTTAATGTGTGCATGTACTTACGGAAGTGTTAAGATAGTGGTTATCCAATTTTAATGTGTGCATGTACTTACTGAAGTGTTTAGATAGTGGTTAGCCAATGTTAATGTGTGCATGTGCTTACTGAAGTGTTAAGATAGTGGTTATCCAATGTTAATGTGTGCATGTGCTTACTGAAGTGTTAAGATAGTGGTTATCCAATTTTAATGTGTGCATGTACTTACTGAAGTGTTTAGATAGTGGTTAGCCAATGTTAATGTGTGCATGTGCTTACTGAAGTGTTAAGATAGTGGTTATCCAATGTTAATGTGTGCATGTACTTACGGAAGTGTTAAGATAGTGGTTATCCAATGTTAATGTGTGCATGTGCTTACTGAAGTGTTAAGATAATGGTTAGCCAATGTTAATGTGTGCATGTACTTACTGAAGTGTTTAGATAGTGGTTATCCAATGTTAATGTGTGCATGTACTTACGGAAGTGTTAAGATAGTGGTTATCCAATGTTAATGTGTGCATGTGCTTACTGAAGTGTTAAGATAATGGTTAGCCAATGTTAATGTGTGCATGTACTTACTGAAGTGTTTAGATAGTGGTTATCCAATGTTAATGTGTGCATGTACTTACGGAAGTGTTAAGATAGTGGTTATCCAATGTTAATGTGTGCATGTGCTTACTGAAGTGTTAAGATAATGGTTAGCCAATGTTAATGTGTGCATGTACTTACTGAAGTGTTAAGATAGTGGTTAGATAATGTTCATATTTACATGAACTTACAGAAGTGTTAAGACAGTGGTTAGCCAATTTTAATGTGTGCATGTGCTTACGGAAGTGTTAAGATAGTGGTTAGATAATGTTCATGTTTACATGAACTTACTGAAGTGTTAAGACAGTGGTTAGCCAATTTTAATGTGTGCATGTGCTTACGGAAGTGTTAAGATAACTATTAGCCAATGTTAATGTGTACGTGAACTTACTGAAGTGTTAAGATAGTGGTTAGATAATGTTCATGTTTACATGAACTTACAGAAGTGTTCAGACAGTGGTTAGCCAATTTTAATGTGTACGTGAACTTACTGAAGTGTTAAGATAGTGGTTATCCAATGTTAAAATGTGCATGTACTTACGGAAGTGTTAAGATAGTTGTTATCCAATGTTAATGTGTGCATGTACTTACTGAAGTGTTAAGATAGTGGTTATCCAATGTTAATGTGTGCATGTACTTACTGAAGTGTTAAGATAATGGTTAGCCAATGTTAATGTGTGCATGTACTTACTGAAGTGTTTAGATAGTGGTTATCCAATGTTAATGTGTGCATGTACTTACTGAAGTGTTAAGATAATGGTTAGCCAATGTTAATGTGTGCATGTACTTACGGAAGTGTTAAGATAGTGGTTATCCAATTTTAATGTGTACGTGAACTTACTGAAGTGTTAAGATAGTGGTTAGCCAATGTTAATGTGTGCATGTACTTACTGAAGTGTTAAGATAGTGGTTAGACAATGTTAATGTGTGCATGTGCTTACTGAAGTGTTTAGATAGTGGTTATCCAATGTTAATGTGTGCATGTACTTACTGAAGTGTTAAGATAGTGGTTATCCAATTTTAATGTGTGCATGTACTTACTGAAGTGTTAAGATAGTGGTTAGACAATGTTAATGTGTGCATGTGCTTACTGAAGTGTTAAGATAGTGGTTATCCAATTTTAATGTGTGCATGTACTTACTGAAGTGTTAAGATAGTGGTTATCCAATTTTAATGTGTGCATGTACTTACTGAAGTGTTTAGATAGTGGTTATCCAATGTTAATGTGTGCATGTACTTACTGAAGTGTTAAGATAGTGGTTATCCAATTTTAATGTGTGCATGTACTTACTGAAGTGTTAAGATAGTGGTTAGACAATGTTAATGTGTGCATGTGCTTACTGAAGTGTTTAGATAGTGGTTATCCAATGTTAATGTGTGCATGTACTTACTGAAGTGTTAAGATAATGGTTAGCCAATGTTAATGTGTGCATGTACTTACGGAAGTGTTAAGATAGTGGTTATCCAATTTTAATGTGTGCATGTACTTACTGAAGTGTTAAGATAATGGTTAGACAATGTTAATGTGTGCATGTACTTACTGAAGTGTTAAGATAGTGGTTATCCAATTTTAATGTGTGCATGTACTTACTGAAGTGTTAAGATAATGGTTAGACAATGTTAATGTGTGCATGTACTTACTGAAGTGTTAAGATAATGGTTAGACAATGTTAATGTGTGCATGTACTTACTGAAGTGTTAAGATAATGGTTATCCAATGTTAATGTGTGCATGTACTTACTGAAGTGTTAAGATAATGGTTAGACAATGTTAATGTGTGCATGTACTTACTGAAGTGTTAAGATAATGGTTAGACAATGTTAATGTGTGCATGTACTTACTGAAGTGTTAAGATAATGGTTATCCAATTTTAATGTGTACATGTACTTACTGAAGTGTTAAGATAATGGTTAGCCAATGTTAATGTGTGCATGTACTTACGGAAGTGTTAAGATAGTGGTTATCCAATTTTAATGTGTACGTGAACTTACTGAAGTGTTAAGATAGTGGTTAGACAATGTTAATGTGTGCATGTACTTACTGAAGTGTTAAGATAATGGTTATCCAATTTTAATGTGTACATGTACTTACTGAAGTGTTAAGATAATGGTTAGCCAATGTTAATGTGTGCATGTACTTACTGAAGTGTTAAGATAATGGTTAGCCATTGTTAATGTGTGCATGTACTTACGGAAGTGTTAAGATAGTGGTTATCCAATTTTAATGTGTACGTGAACTTACTGAAGTGTTAAGATAGTGGTTAGACAATGTTAATGTGTGCATGTCACTGTAGCATACTGGCTGGATATTTCAATGAGATTCAAATTGAATAGAATCTGGTTCAACAAAATTCACACTTGTTTCTTAAAAGACATGAGACATTCTTCCTTGGGTAATAATCTCAATCTGCAGTAAAGAAGTGATTTACACGCTGTTATTTGGGTGCAATGCTACACTGATTTTCAGTGCAGTAACTCCCATGTTTCATTTGTTCCATCCAAAGCTTGCAGGTTTCACCGCAATGCATATCGTTATTGGTGTTGAAGACGTTCTTCCTGCAATACTAATATAAGTGATATACTGTTGAAAGCGGTGTTTAACCCCAAATCACCTTTTCTAATAATCTCAATTTATGACATAAATAGTGACCTTGACACGGTGACCAGATGTCACTACTGACCTGAAGAATCAACTGAGATAGAGCACTCACCATGTTGTCATTTATCTGTAATCAGCTGTTTAATAATGCAGTTTTAACACTGGTGAGTAGGTCAGTATTGTCTTTGTCATCTTTTATTTGTAAACCGAACGTGTATACATTTGTGATTTGGGTTGTATTTACTTTCGCTACATTTGGCAATATGAAAAGTTGAATATTAAAACCCTCACTTTGTCTTAATTAGCACTCAGTTGTTATTTAAAAAATGGTTATTGCTCGTCGACATATCAGTTAATTATTTTATTTATTTTATGATTAAATATTTATATGTTTTAAAAGATTTATATATTTGCTAACAGACCTTATCTATGTGAATTATCTGTTAAAGGCAAATTTAGAAATTCCAACTATTTAAACATCATGCACAAAAAATTATTTTTAAATTCAAAAGTTATTGTGTGCTTAAAGCAAGGAGAGGAAGCTGCTGACAAATTGTTCTGATAGGATTTCAAATAAGCTGTAAAATTTTCCCAAAATGGTTGCCAGGCATTTCAGCTGCAGTGCAGTAATGTCACGTGATCCTTCAAGCAGTGAAGTACTGGTAATGTCGAGGTGAAACCCGTTTTATGTTTATATTCACTTGGCTTCTTTAGAAATTACTCGTCTATTTTAGTTTGATAAAATCTTTTTTTATTCTTGATTGCTAAAAGGAACATTAGCAAAGAGTTCCAAGGTCAAAGGGTTTAAGTTTTATTGTAAGTTTCTGATTTTGACAGGTGTAGGATGTCCTTCTTTCCGAGAACTTGAAAAACTAGATTTTTAATTGGGCGACAGTAGCACTTTAATCAAAACCCACTGTTTCAGATAGAAACCTTTTGATAATTCTTTTCATTATTTGTATCTTGAGGGCATGTTAGCTATGTTTGCTCAGCAATGCTTTGGGAGCTGGACAAGACCACATTAATACACAAGGTTTATGGTTGTAGTTCTTCACAATACGTGTTTGTGAAAAGATATTTCTTCATAGAAACAAGTTAACAAGTGTAGGTGTGGACAGCTCTAGGAAATGTAGAAACACATTATTTCAGGGAGTAAAATTTTCTTGGGATGCTTGAGTAAGAAGGTTTGAAGGGTGGGGAGGGTTGGTTGGAGGGTGGGGGAGGGCTGCAGAAGATGTGGGAGTCTCTCTAACACATGCAGTGTCAACAACGAGAACATTTAACTGTGCCCCCGTGTACACAGGGATGAACCTTCAACATGACACTTTAAATTCTGCAAGTAGATTCACACAGGGTAAACAAGATTTTAGGCGAGCTGGGGTGAAAATAGTGCAATAAAGAGTATAAGTGCCTAATCAGCAGATTGTGGGTTTTATAGGTGTGTGAAGAAGTTGCTCCAGGGAAACTTGAGTTGGTTGAATAGGCTATTTGAGAATACAGAATTTAAATTGTTTAAAATTGAACATTTTTATAGGTGTCTCATTAATAATCAAAATCCAAGAGATTTGGCCCCATTCATGTTGATAATAGGGCACTGAAAGAATAGAACCCAACTCTACAAGCTTTGAATTTTAATGTCGTCACCTAATCTGTATAGTGTTGTTGATAGGTGGTCAGCTGACTTGAGCTGAGAGGGTCATTTTGGCATATTCCGAGCAAATGGGACCATTTGCAATGCCAATAATATAAGTCTATTTATTGCAATTTTATAGGACACCAAGCCAAAATGGAGGGAAATTTCTCATTACCCTCTCAGAAACAGCACTGTTCTACATTGTTCTTAACTTGTATATCTGTTCTGATAATGTGAAATTTTGGTAAAATGGTATCATCATGTTTAATTCTGTAATATAAACAACAAACACTTAAAGTCACACAGAGTATGTTTCATGAATGAATGTCTGTTGTTTGAATAAAGCCAAAATATCATTTTACCTGAGTTCAGTTCAAATCAACTATCATAACTTGTATCTTTATTCTTTTTGTGCATGCTTTTAACCTATATGAGGTAGATGTAACCTATATGTTCATGGCTGTAACAAAACAAAACTTCTTTTTCCGCCAACTAGATATAACCAATATCTGCTAGCTCTAACAAAACCAAACTTCTTCCTCCACCCAGCTAGATGTACCGGTAAGCTATATGTGCTAGCCTGTATGTGCTAGCCTGTATGTGCTAGCCTTTATGTGCAAGCCTGTTTGAGTTGATTGATTTAATGATGCTCTCAGATACACACATGATTTAACGCCTGTCGAATGTGGGGCAGAAGTCACGTGAGCTGAAATGTCGTCATCGATGTCGGTAACAAGTGTTGGCGATGTTGCATGTGATAAGAGATGTTATCACGCGTCTCAGCTGGCATAAGCTATAAGTTAGTATCTTGTATCAAACATGCCATGATCCATTGTATAAATACCGTATCTTTTTTCAGCTGGAGTGTTATCAAAGTTTGTTTGAATAATGATTTTATCTCACTCCAACTTATTTATTTTGTTATGAGTTATGAGAGTGTATTTATTAAGGCATGTTGCTCTATCAACTATTCCGTGTAGTTTAAAGTTTTTATTAGTATGACAAGATAGAATAACATGGTTTTTTTTCGGTGATGTGATTTGATTAGTTGGAAGAATGCCATGATATGTGCTGGTTCAATAAGCCTTGCTTGCTCTGAGCTGATTAATGGTTTGTGCTTTAAATGGTCTCTGCACGTTATAGATTTCTCTAATTTGAAAAAAAAAGAATTACTTCCGTTCTTTTACTAGGCTGAGCAGTTTTTATTGTATTTATTTATATATTTTAAGGTGATTCCTAGGTCGTTAAATGGAATTTTTTTTTTTGATTTAAGACTTAGTGTTAATGAGATGTTCTTGCCTGATCTTTTATTAATGATATAGTCAATAAATGATGGATATACTAATCATGATTCCATAACAGTCATTTGCTACTTTAAGATATATATAAGGCAGAGCTCCAGATAAGCTGCGTATTTGCGTATTTTACTCAGAAGAAAAGTCAAAGTACGCAAGAAAATTAAATTGTCTGCGTAACGAAAATCATTTAAAATCTACGTTTACGCTTCTCAAAAATTAGCAATGCGTTTTTACCCAATACATAAAAATTATAAAGCGTATCGTGTCATTAACAAAAACCAAAATAATTACGTGAAAATCTCAACTTTAAGTCACTGGTAATTACAAAAGTCTTTTTACATCGTAAACATCTACTCCGAGCAATGCATTGTCAAGTTTGTGCAAACCGGCTTCGCGTACTACTCCGAACACCATTTAGAACTCGCTCCAATTCACATAAATGATCTGTCAATTCCCATTTGTTTTATCCAAGATTGGGGCCTACTTACTTTAAATGTGCACACGAAACTAGGATAATTACTTTATTTTCCGAACGGCGTTTTGTCAGTGTCGGCGTGTGAGATTGAGGGCTCGAAAAAGGTTTAGTTAGGACCAGCACATAGAAATAGTCATTTGACATATTTTTATATTGAGAACGTATTTTCAATATACCGTATTCGACTTAATAACCGCCCACTCCCCTATAAGCGCCCACCCACCACGTTTTTGACCGAACAATATGCGTCCTGATTTAGCGCCCACCTCTCAACGTTGCTTACCTTGCATGCTGATTCATTGAAGAAGGTTTTTCAGTCTTTCAATAAGTCTTTTACTTCCAAAAGTGAAGAATACAGGGGATTTTTAGACCCCCAGCCACCATCAAAATGATAAAAGTTACAAAACCATATTTCAAAGACATGTGTATCGTAAGAAAACACTTTCAAGACTAAACTTGAGGACAATTTTTATCGTTTAAATAAGCGCCCCCTTTTACCAATTTTTTAAGCGCCCTGGGCGCTTATCACGTCGAATACGGTATAGATATAGTTGTAAAATGTAATGATGGCATTTTTTTTATGAAGATGATGCAAGAAAAAATAACGAGAGTTGCTGGTAAAAAAGAAATTCGTTCAGGGATATTCGCAAGCGTGTTTAGATTAATGTATTTTTGGTAACAATGACATATCAATGTCGACTCAGTTAATAAATGCTCTGACGTTTTGCCGTACAAGTTTTCAATCAGTTGCTTTTGAAAAGAAATTTCATCATTTTGCACACGTCTAATAATATGTTCTGTTATTACTGATCATTTACAAACAGAAAGTAGGCTTTTCCCATATCTCTTAATAGATAATGTTTCATAGAGGTTGATGAAACTTAATGTTCAGAATTTGGTTATGGAAATAGAATTAACACGTGAATATAACTTTTATAATTTTTATTTTTGATTATAATTTAATAACATGTTTAAGTTTTTTACGTATGTAATGAATACCCAGATTTCGAATAATTGGTGGGTATAAACAAGTATGAATACCCATTTGATATTTGAAATACCCACTCAGTATTAAAAATATGGGTATCATACCCACATAGCCAAAAGCTTATCTGGAGCTCTGTATTAGGAGATGTTTGACTCATGAATACCCCAACTGACGTGACAGATCTATATACAAATCCTGAATACTTGCGATCAACTAGAAATTCAAATGCACAGAGCCGTTCTTGTGACATTGACATCTAGTTTATTTTTTTCTGTTTTTATAAATTTTCATCAACAAATAATTTTAGAGCGTCACAGAGTGAAGTAATTCTCTCTCTCCCCCTCCCCCCAAATAAAAAAACCCCCATTAATATCATGGTAAGAAACATAATATTATTATTATTGATTCAGTTTGAGTTTGCCATTGTTCCTCTTAGCATCAAACAACTCTATGAATTAAAAGCCATAACCTTGGTGTGCATTGTGCACTAGTTTTCAGGAAACAAACATTTTCTAAATTTCCCATTTCAAATTTAACTATAAAATGTTAAATTAAAACCCTGAATGTGATTGAGTAAAATTGATATAAATATTTTCGAACTATTTTTATTTCACAATCCATAGTTTCTAGGCATTTAATGCTTTTAAGAAATCTGAAAGAAACTATAGGTGATTGTAAAGAAGCAGTTTACTACCAGGAGCTAAAGGATATGAGGAACAGACTATAGTCTCGTAAAGCTTTACTGGTGGAGTGTGTATAGTGTCATATACACACAGTAGCCGCATGGCTGTTACCAAACTATATCCAACCTTTCTCATATGGAATTATGTAATATAAGAACTGTGAAATCAAGACTTTTGGTATGTTTTCCCCCTTTGCTTACATTTTTGATTCTATATTTAAGTTTAAATTTAATATTGTTGATGTAGTTTATTATTGGTACTAACAGGTAAAGTTAAGTTGATCTGTGACCACATGCTCTTAGTCTTTCAAAGAACAGATTTCAACGTCATTGATAAAATTAATGTTAACTGAATCATTTGTGACTGTTGATAGGCTTTTATACTGCCCGAAAGTGACCTTTGAAAATATTTTTTGATTTTGACATTTACATGTGAACAAATTCCAGAGAGACCGGTGTCTGACAAGACGTGTGTAGAACTGTTTTATGTTAACCCCTAGCATGCCGTACCATCTTTCTGGATCATGACTGTTTTACATTTGATCATCATATCATGAATTTCAGAGGATTTGAAGGTACATTCCTATCACTTACAGGGGATCAGCCATTTTTTTTTTTGGGCACTGCATGACATTATGGAATGGTAACCACTTTTTTGAATTCATTTATTACACTTGAACTTCATTGTTTTGATAAAAGATTATGTATTTATAGAATATCTACAAATTTCTGAGAAGTTAATTGTAAAACTTTAAGCTGTAAATGAATTTTCACATTTATTAAGCAAGAAGAATTGCTTTAATGACATAATTTTATTCAATACCACATTGGCTCGCTTTTTTTAGTATTTTAAATGCTGTTGAAAATAATATTACCGAAATCAAAGTTGATGCAGATTTTAATTTGTAAATATTTCATATGTACATTGATAGGGTTTCCCCCTGAGGGTACTGGCTATGTTCAGAAATTCAGTTTTATATTGAAAGATTGAGATGAGTGCTTCTATTTATAGTTTTTAAAAAGATACAATATCAAGTTGTTTTTCAGGGAGCTTAAAATATGAATCATAAAGCTTTCTAAATGTGTTAAATTCATAAGAAAAGGAATAAGTAACACAATAGATTGTTTCTAAAAGTTATTGCTTCTGTTGTTGATAGCTGATAGTTTTCTGTTTTAAATCAATTAATTGTCATTAAAGACGTTGATTGTAATGAAAAATGTATACTAGCCAACAATTGATTCTGTGACCTAAATAACTTTATATAATTTAATGGTAGTGAGAGTAAATAATTGCTTTGTACTGAATCGCTGAGCGTGCATTTTCTTACTGGAAAAATTTCATAATTAATTCATTATACAACAATAGAGATGATAGCTCATTGGAATAAATGAAGTGGGACCATTTGCATTGTAGGTTGCAATTAGCAAAAAGGTTTTCACAATCAATACTTATTGTTTCACAATAGAGGGTTTGATCAAAACAAATTCTTATTTAGTCTTTTACATATTTTCTTGTTATCCAATATAATTTGACTTATTACTATTCGATTTCAGACATTGTTGAAATGCAGGCTAAAGCTTTTTGATAAGACTAAATACCATAAATAAACTACTTTACCTTGGACTGTCATCCGGCCTGTCGACTGTTCATATTTTTTTCTAATCTTTAACATTAAAAAAGAATCAAATGATTGAGCAATATTCTTCAGGAATAGAAGTGGTATTATTTTTTCTTTTCACAGGTTGTGCTTAGAATATCTAGAGGCAAATTAATCTCCACGAAGTAGTCAAGCTTCAGTTCAATTCAAAGGTTGATATTTAGGGCCTGGCCCGAAGTGAGATTTATATTTTAACAGGTAATTGATAAAATATTGCTATCTGCATAGGCTGGCACAGTCCTTGAAGTGTCTCTCTCAATATCATGGCTACCGTATTAAGCGCCATGGCAGTCAATAAATTGAAAATAGGGGTGATTATTAAAATAACACACAATCAGTTGAGTAAATCATCTTGAGACCTTCTATCCTCTTCACTTTTAAATCAAAACTGAGAACCAAAAACTCTGTATGACCACTTTGGTAGTCATGCTCTAGATAAACTCTGTATCCAAAACTCCGAATGACCACTGGGGTAGTCATGCTCTAGATAAACTCTGTATCCAAAACTCTGTATCACCACTGGGGTAGTCTTGCTCTAGATAAACTCTCTGTCCAAAACTCTGAATGACCACTGGGGTAGTCATGCTCTAGATAAACTCTGTATCACCACTGGGGTAGTCTTGCTCTAGATAAACTCTCTGTCCAAAACTCTGTATCACCACTGGGGTAGTCTTGCTCTAGATAAACTCTGTATCCAAAACTCTGTATGACCACTGGGGTAGTCTTGGTCTAGATAAACTCCCTGTCCAAAACTCTGTATCACCACTGGGGTAGTCATGCTCTGGATAAACTCTGAATCCAAAACTCTGAATGACCACTGGGGTAGTCTTGCTCTAGATAAACTCTGTATCCGAAACTCTGTATCACCACTGTGGTAGTCGTGCTCTAGATAAACTCTGTATCCAAAACTCTGTATCACCACTGGGGTAGTCTTGCTCTAGATAAACTCTCTGTCCAAAACTCTGAATGACCACTGGGGTAGTCATGCTCTAGATAAACTCTGTATCACCACTGGGGTAGTCTTGCTCTAGATAAACTCTCTGTCCAAAACTCTGAATGACCACTGGGGTAGTCTTGCTCTAGATAAACTCTGTATCACCACTGGGGTAGTCTTGCTCTAGATAAACTCTGTATCCAAAACTCTGTATGACCACTGGGGTAGTCATACACTAGATAAACTCTGTATCCAAAACTCTGTATGACCACTGGGGTAGTCATACACTAGATAAACTCTGTATCCAAAACTCTGTATCACCACTGGGGTAGTCTTGCTCTAGATAAACTCTGTATCACCACTGGGGTAGTCTTGCTCTAGATAAACTCTGTATCCAAAACTCTGTATGACCACTGGGGTAGTCATACACTAGATAAACTCTGTATCCAAAACTCTGTATGACCACTGGGGTAGTCATACACTAGATAAACTCTGTATCCAAAACTCTGTATGACCACTGGGGTAGTCATGCCCTAGATAAACTCTCTGTCCAAAACTTGGAATCAAACAGTTGTGTAACAAACC
This sequence comes from Phorcus lineatus, assembly GCA_921293015.1. Taxonomy (NCBI): domain Eukaryota; kingdom Metazoa; phylum Mollusca; class Gastropoda; order Trochida; family Trochidae; genus Phorcus; species Phorcus lineatus. Next base: position 421,052 of record OV121088.1, on the reverse strand, counting down.
ATGTTTCTTTTCACAATATTTATTATCATGTATTGAAAGATTGTGGTGATTTTCATAAAATTTAAAAAAAGTGTCTTTGGGTTGACATGGTCATTATAGCAATGGTTGATAAGTTATAAGTCCAGTTATATTGCGTTTTACCTGACTTGTTCATGTTCAGCAGAATAGATACAGAAATATATATATGGTAAATATGGTTTTAGTTTTATTATTTGATTATCATTTGGTCAGTGAAAAAATACCCCATAACATTTCATTGGGTTTTTTTTACTACAAGTTTTTCAAATGCAAAAAAACAAAAATCAATTTCTAACAAGATTGCAGTCAATGTTGGCATGCCTTTATGTATATATGCTGTTTAATATGCAGGTATGTGATTTTTATGCCCGTGGGCCCATTAACCCTAACCCTAACCTAACCCATTAACCCTAACCCTAACCTAACCCATTATTCTACAAAACATGTCAATATGATAACTTCTCTTCCCTCAAGATACAATTATCTCGCATGTTTAAAGATATTAAACCTTAATCATACCAGAAAAGATGTTTATTTAACAAAGTAGTCAAATATTAATATGGTTTTCATCATAAATCTGAAAGATTGTTGCAAAGCGAGGAATTTGTATTGCTATTATTTCTAATTAAAAACAAACAAGTAAAAACTCACCCATTAGGAAATTCAAAAATACTGTTCCTGTATTAAATCTAAAATATGAGACTGGCCTATAAGATTGTTTATTTCATGGAATGTTCAAATGGCTTTATAATGGTAAAAAATGGATGCTTGTTTTTTAACCTTACTTGACCATTTTAAAAATGCTGATCTTACAATTTATGTCCCATGACATATTCGACTTTCTCGTCATAAAGATATCAGGTTAGGTGGCTGCAAGTTTTCGCTTCAGATGTGGAGAACAAAGACTGTGAATAAATATCCCGCAAGTTGTTTAATACAGAAAAGAGAGCTGAGAGAACAATCATTTATGGCATATTTAGATCTTATCAGTGTAACGACCCCATTGAGAACACAACTAACCCCACAGGTTGGAAATATTGCTGTCAACTCAAACTACTGGTAAGTCTGTGTCAAGGTATACTGTCAAACATAACAAAAGAACCGTACAGCAATGTGGTATGTGATATGCCTCATAACTCACAGGGCAGAAGTCTTTACTGAACAACTCTCAGGATATGGGCATGAAGCAAGTTGTTATGAAATGTTCCGTGTAGACGAATAAATGTAGAGAAACTATCACAAATTAACAGAAACCTCAACTCCTCTCTAAAGAGGTCAGATCAAAGACTGGCCGTTAGCAAGAGAGAGGCTGTCCTAAGGTATTATTGGGACTAAGGGGGGGGGGGCTAATATCTTACTCATAAAGCCTCTAATCTTCACTTGTTTGACAACGACTTTAAGAGCTGTGTTGAAAGATCTACTCTTATAAGAAGTTCCTCAATAAAAGTTCTCCAGGGCCTAGATCTTCAAATCTATGTTAGTGCTAAGTTAGTCATAGGCCAACGTTAGTTTATGGTAATTACAACTCTCTTAGCACTAAGAGGGAGTAAATATGTAGTTCCTTATTGTTAAACGTGTTAATGCCAACGCCAATGCCAAGCTAAGAAGTCACTGTGATAAGTAGCATTTGTTTGTATTTGGTATAAGTTCCCTTTAACTACCTAGTGCATTGGCGGATCAAGAGGCGGGGTGTGATGGTACGCACCCAACCAATCAGACATCCAAATATGGTAAGGAGAGTAATTTTTCTCATACATGATTCAAGTATACAATGAAAGTGTAGGGCAGGGAACTCAAATTCAGTGAACCTAAACACAAAAGTTAAAAGACTCTGCATAATAGTTAACTAAATTGTAAGTTGTGACACCTTTTTTAGTTTGCCCCCCACCCAAACAATAATCCTGTATCCGTCTCTGTAGTGGAATGATTACTTATGCTCAACTCCCACAGGAGTATACATCCTGGCCCTAAGCTGACTCCTAACTGCACCTTTGTAAGACTTGAAAAGAATCATTAAAAAGGCAAAGCATCATTCTTCAGTTGCAGTCATTAAAATTTGATATGCTCATTTAAACTGAGATCTCCTTAATGGCGCACAGAAGACTGTGATGACGAAAGTTCATGAATATTTATACAGCTGAGTGGAATGCTATAAAAGGTTTTTGAGGAGACAACACTGAAAATAGGCGAGTGCTTTAACTTTGTATTCTACAACTGACCTTGATGCAGAAAGTATCCTCAATTTGCTACGCATTTAAAGAGGAGACGTAACACATAATTGTGATTATTACAAATTATTATCTGTAGTCCCTTCACTTATAAGAATCAATAGAGCAAAACAATGAGAAAATATACGCTTTAATTCGACTACTAGGAGACCTTTTATACCCCTGTTTTGGATAACCGCCTAATGAGACTGGCGAACTATGCAGAAAGTATCCTCAATTTGCTACACATTTAATACTAGTAATTGCTAATGACAGGTACACAGGAGCCTAACATGAATGGTCTGGTTGACAACTATTGTTTTATTTCAAACTTGTAACCATTGTAGATTGTAATTAAACTTAATGACAAGAAGTTGTCGTGGTCTGGCATGCAGTCGATTGTGAACTTTTGCATTTCTATCTTGTCAGTCCTTATGACAGACGGCATGGCGTCCTACCGCACATCCAGTGGTATGTTAAATTTTCACTTGTCAAATTTCTTTTCCGGAACAGAGGGCGGGATAACACAGTGGTTAGCGCATTCAGCTTCAGACCAAGAAGGCTGAGGTTTGAATCCCACCAGAAGCTCAGCAACTTGGTCTGCAGTAGAGGACTGTTCTACGTGCAGTAAGGTTTGGATGCAATGCTACACTGAGTAACAGCGCAGAACCAACCATGGTTTGCTAATTCTAGCCGATGCTTGCAGGTTTCACAGCAATGCATAGCCGCAACAGTTTTACTGGCCTTCTCCCGGTAATAATACTAACAACAGTGATATGTGAAATATTTTTGAAAGCATTGTTAAACCCCAACTCACCTTTCCAAAACAAGTTTTCTGGACAAATGAAACCATGTGGAGAGCAAGGGCTCAAGATCATTTCCTATTCAATAAGTTGCAAAGTTGTAATGTCAATATGTCATTAATTGTTCTTTTAAAAATATGCAAATCAATGACTTTTTTGCAAGTCAAAGGTAATCTTGTCACTGAGACAGTGAGATGTAACTTGGCTAGTTGGAATTAGGAATAGTAGAATCCATCATTCAAGTAGTTTGGTATGTTTGGATAGATTTGATATATAGCAACTTATGATAGATACGAGTATAGAGAGGTTGTTGACTGACGATTTAAAACTAAATGATATTGTTTAGGACCTGTATTGTCACTCTCCATGAGGCAGAGTCAGATATTCAAGCAACGATCAAGAGTCTCTTTAAGCCCATGATAAGTCTTGTTTGCTTTCTTCAAGCTGTAATTCTTTTGACCTAGATTCTTTAAGTTCTTGGTGTTACAGATCAGTATATTTTTATTCCAAACATTCAAAACTTCATTCCTCATAATATCTGTTGCCATGTTGAGAGGGGAAATATTGGCTAAATGACAACATGAGCCTGAGGAGATTGGTATTTATTTTGAATGTAACATTAAAGGTCTCAGTTTAATCACCTGCCAGATTTCTGTATCGAGGCACTTATAAACTGTATGATTTACAATGGCTTTTGTTTTATCAACCATATTGGGACATGACTCATGGGATATGTAAGCTCCTTACAGGGGTTTTAGGTTGACAGAGTTGAGAGGAGTTGCAGTGTTTCTTGTTACAGTTGATCAAAGCTCCAGTCAACACCCTGTTTACAGATCAGTTTAAAGTGATTAAAATTGTCTGTAAACAATATGAACAGTCTGTACCTTGTCAGATCATCTGTTAGATTGTAGATCATTTGATGAAATAAGTTTTAGTATTAGTATAGGACTTACTTCTGATTTATCAAGGTACAGGATTGTAATAGAGTGAAAATTGAATATGTGAAGAAGAAAAAGAATTATATTCCAGCATAGCCAATTCCATTATACAAACTTTGTTAACTAGCTGTAAATTGGCTGCATGCACAGGAATGGTACTAATTGATTCAACCCTTAACTAAATTCTCCAAAATCAGGTACAATAATTTTTGCATGGAGTAATGTCCATTTAGCTGTAGAGACACTGAATTCTTCACCATGCTGAGAAAGGATACTTGACATATTTGAAATAATTCCTTTAGTGAGGATCAGTTCCTGAAAATCTAGCATGCTGAATAGAATACAGGCTAATTGCTAAGTGGGACTTTCAAATTTAATTTTTGCTATATGTTATAAGAATAATCAACAAGATTGTAATTCTGAGCTTCGAGTTGTTTATTCTATGAAATGATTGATGTATTTCCTTTATGTTTGATCAGATCATGTATCAAGGATTAATGTTGAAGTTTCCTTAGACAAAAAGGTTTCTGTAAATACTTCATTTGATTAAAGAGCTTGTCTTTAGGGTTGCCATTCAGTGGAATGTCACGTAGTACCCAAGGGCTTAATGGGAAATAAAATCGTTAACATTTGGAATAATTAGCAGATAATTATTGCTCTTGGCAGATGGCCAAGTTAGTGGTGAAACAGAGCAGTACTAGAATGCCATGGATGGCTTTAAAACATAATCAACATTAAATTAATGACATGGTTGTGATTTGATGGTCGTAATCCAGATGTCGGGTAAAGTAGAGGTGCTTTGTTGGATGAATACATATTCAAATTATTCACATTAGAATTAAAATGTATATTTATTCTTTCATAGAACTTTCTGTGGTGAGAGGAAAAATATAAAAGGATTTTAGAAGTTATATGTGGATTGGAGTGACTTCAGTTGTGCTCCTTCTTTGTAGATATATATATATATATATATATATTTAATTAATTCCAAAGAAGAGAAATATAATCTGAGGGTGTTAAAGAAAATAGTCTATGCAACATCGAACATAATGTTTTGCCCTGAGCTTTCCTTCAGTTAGAGGTTACTGACACGTAAATCAATAATTACTCATGTAATGTGAGTTAACACGTGACCGCTCAACTAATAACATCACTGTTTTATGTTGTATTGGTGCTTAGTCCCGTGCCACAGAAGACCCCATTAGAAGGCTAAGAACACTATTCGTTTGTCTAAAACCAGATGCATGACACGAAAAAATGAGTAATTGTTCCTGTAATGTATGTAATCGGAATGTGCAGCTATTACATGAATTGTCAGACAACAATCAGCTCGAGGACCCTGTTCCAAACCTCACGTGACCCGGGTTTGTGTGACGAGCTTGTAATTACACGATTGTTACCTTCAGCCACCTGAACAAGAGCTTTGACATTTCTCCAAGATGATACGAGATACAGCTGTCATGCCCCAGTGATCACGATTTGTTTATAGATGGTCACAATCAACATGATAAGAAGCACACAAGGGTCTTGCCTGGTGAGCTCCTGGATAAATTTGAGATTATGGGTTATTCTGGATGGGTGCCAATTGCCTATTGTTTGTAGATGAGTGTTCCTCAGGATTGAATCAGAATGCAATGCTTGAGGAGTTTGACTGGCTGCCGGGCTCTAGTTGTAGTACATAGTTAGGCTGACAGTTTATGATAGGACTGAAACATTTATACTTTGACTGGCTGCCGGGCCTCTAGTTGTAAGACATAGTGAGGCTGACAGTTTATGATAGGACTGAAACATTTATACTTTGACTGGCTGCCGGGCCTCTAGTTGTAAGACATTGTTAGGCTGACAGTTTATGATAGGACTGAAACATTTATACTTTGACTGGCTGCCGGGCCTCTAGTTGTAAGACATTGTTCGGCTGACAGTTTATGATAGGACTGAAACATTTATACTTTGACTGGCTGCCGGGCCTCTAGTTGTAAGACATAGTTAGGCTGACAGTTTATGATAGGACTGAAACATTTATACTTTGACTGGCTGCCGGGCCTCTAGTTGTAAGACATTGTTCGGCTGACAGTTTATGATAGGACTGAAACATTTATACTTTGACTGGCTGCCGGGCCTCTAGTTGTAAGACATAGTTAGGCTGACAGTTTATGATAGGACTGAAACAATTATACTTTGACTGGCTGCCGGGCCTCTAGTTGTAAGACATTGTTAGGCTGACAGTTTATGACCTACTGAAACATTTATACTTTGACTGGCTGATGGGCCTCTAGTTGTAAGACATAGTTAGGCTGACAGTTTATGACCGACTGAAACATTTATACTTTGACTGGCTGCCGGGCCTCTAGTTGTAAGACATAGTTAGGCTGATGTTGGCTTTCTCCTTGCAATAATGCTGGCAACAGGTAAAAACATTGATGTTTGTCTTAACTCAAGTAAATTGTTAGGGGCACATGGTGAGATAGAATGAAGTTATTATGTGACCTAACATCAAAACTTCCTGCAAAATTAAGATGGTCATGTGTCAACAGACATGTGTCAAGCAGCCCTCAAAACTGGGCTAAAAAGGTTTAGTTTTCCATCCAAATACTTCTTGATAAATTTTGAAAATCATTTAGATTTCTAAATGACAGAAAAAGACATATTGAAAATGTTTTTCTGAAGTAAATATTTCAATCTCCCCAAACAGATTAACAAATAATAAATAATCTGATGTCCTTTTAGAAGATATCTACAATAGTTAAGCAATATTCAATTGTATATATCTTCTAAAAGGATTGTTACAAGCAGCCATCGAGGAGATTAGATTATTGTTATTGTGTCTTTGATTGGCTATGACTTCACCAACCAGTCTCCAATCGTAAAGCCAAAGATGTTTTCTGTATTTGCTTTGACATCTAATAAATCCAGTTTTTTGTTTGAAGTTCATTCGATAATGACTGTCATCAAGAGCGTCTGAACATTGAGATATGTTATTGTCATCAAGGGTGTCTGAAAATTGAGACATGTTCAAGCTATTTAGAGTGTTCTGACACTGAGAAATGTCCTATTGAAATACGTCTCACCATTGAGACTTTCCCTGTCATTTAAATTGTTCTGTACATTTTTCTGGCATTGAAAGTGTCCTGACATTGAGAATGTTCCTGTCATCAAGAGTGTCTGAACATTGAGACTGTTACTGTCATCAAGAGTGTCTGAATATTGAGACATGTTGCTGTCATCAAGAGTGTCTGAACATAGACTGTTACTGTCATCAAGGGTGTCTGGACATTGAGACATGTTACTGTCATCAAGAGTGTCTGAACATTGAGACATGTTCCTGTCATCAAGAGTGTCTGAACATTGAGACATGTTCCTGTCATCAAGAGTGTCTGAACATTGAGACATGTTCCTGTCATCAAGGGTGTCTGAACACTGAGACATGTTATTGTCATCAAGAGTGTCTTAACATTGAGACATGTTACTGTCATCAAGAGTGTCTGAACACTGAGACATGTTCCTGTCATCAAGAGTGTCTAAACATGGAGACATGTTCAAGCTATTTAGAGTGTTCTGACACTGAGAAATGTCCTATTGAAATACGTCTCACCATTGAGACTTTCCCTGTCATTTAAATTGTTCTGTACATTTTTCTGGCATTGAAAGTGTCCTGACATTGAGAATGTCCTGCCTATTTAAAACATCTTGCAGGAACTTTTTTCCGCCATTTCGAGTGTCGCCACTTTAGAGGGTGATATGGAGAAATTTCTCTGCCATTTAGAGTATCCCCACATTGAGACAAGTTCCTGCTATTTAGAGATTACAAACATTGAGACTGTCCTATTGAAACATCTTCCGCCATCGGGACTTTCTCCGCCATTAAGAGTTTGTCAACCAATTTGAAGGTGCCAACATGGAGAAATATGATTGTCATTTAGAGTGACGTATTGTATAGACGTCAAGACTCTTAGACATACCCCTGCCATCTTAAGTGTACGATTTGAAAAACTGTCGCAACGTTGAAACTTCCCTGAATATGAGACTGCCATGTGCTGACCGCGGATATCGCTGATGTCTCCTTCCAGATGGATATTGATTCTAGCAGCGTTGAGGTGTGATCCTGCTCGCTGATGATTGACCCACATGAAGATAACCTGAACACTTTCGCTCATTGATCCGTGAGGTTGTCCAATGGGGCCAGGGAACTAGGTCACCAGGCAATGTGACAGTTGTGTTTCTAGCTGTTACGCTTGAAACTGTTGCGTATTGTTACAGTGCATAATATTACCTGCTACTTCATTGAACAAAGATGAGCTGATACCAATGCAAGCTCACCTGAACAAGAGCGACAATAGCTGGGAGGAGCGTTACATCTCTCGAGATTTGTTGGATCCAGGTATGCATGGTTATTGGATACATCGGGAGAATTGAGGAAGGGTTCCTCAGAAGAGAAAGCTTGTATCTAATCTTGTGTGCCATTGAATGGGATGTTTGACACTTTCACTTTCTTTGTCAGACCTCTCTCTCTCTCTGTCTCTCTGTCTCTCTCTCTCTGTCTCTCTCTCTGTCTCTCTCTCTCTCTCTCTCTCTCTCTCTCTCTCTCTCTCTCTCTATCTCTATCTCTATCTCTATCTCTCTCTCTCTATCTCTCTGCGCCCCATTCACTATATTTGGCGTGAACCCAATACCCCCGCAGTTAAATAAATTGCTTATCGACTCCATTCATATAACAGATTGTCATTAGATGTTGAACTAGTCACATAATATGCAATAACTTGGTAATTTGTACTCATATAGATAATAAAAATAGTTTTTTGACAGAGGATCAGAACATTTAGATTAATACATCATAAATAAGTCGGACTGTTTATGATTATTGCCGATCATATTTAATACTGCCAAAGACTTTAACTAATATTTATACTGAATACTCTTACTATCAAATTAAAGAAATGTAAATGACAAATGGGATTCTCCTGGATATTTAACTTCAAGATCTTCAATATCTTCACTTGGTCCATAACTTGGTTTAAACTTCTATTCTACTCTTCAGTTTGGTGTCTTGTGGGACTTGATAACCCTGCCATGTGTGGGGAGAGTTTTAAGGGCACCAGTTATACATGGACTCAGTTCACATCCTCCTCCTCTTGGTTTGTGATGGGAGTTGTCTTAACCCTTTACAGGCACAGTTTTAGTGAATCATAGGTGGGAGTTGTCTTAACCCTTTACAGGCACCGTTTTAGTGAATCATAGGTGGGACTTTTCTTAACCCTTTACAGGCACAGTTTTAGTGAATCATAGGTGGGAGTTGTCTTAACCCTTTACAGGCACAGTTTTAGGGAATCATAGATGAGAGTTGTCTTAACCCTTTACAGGCACAGTTTTAGGGAATCATAGATGAGAGTTGTCTTAACCCTTTACAGGCACAGTTTTATTGAATCTTAGATGGGAGTTGTCTTAACCCTTTACAGGCACAGTTTTAGTGAATCATAGATGGAAGTTGTTTTAACCCTTTACATGCAGATTTTAGTGACATTAAACCTCCCGCCAGAGACTGTCTGTTTTCCATACAGGTACCTTTTGGTGCTGTAGCATTCTATATTTCTGTGCAGTCACCGAGAGTTTGGTGACCAGGTGCCTGAAGGCTTCACTTTAGTGTGTAGCCATAAGCTTTGCAGACTTTTCACTGATATAATACTGAAACTGAAGTGATGATCTTCTTAGTGGGAATCAAACCTGGGAACTATGGGTGAGAGTCAGACACTCACCAATTCAGCCTGGTATGGTAATAGTGAAACACTCTTTCAAGTAGTAATATACCTCATATCCCATAATACCCAACTTGCATGTGTATGTTTTCCTTGACCCTCAACCTGCCAATATTTATGTGTTTTGATATAATATTTTACTTTAAAAAAACAACGGATAAGGCTCGCTTGATTATCAAATTATCTATTCGTAGTACCTTGTTTTCAAAAGAATATGAGTTTTAGGGTATATTAACCAAAAAGAATTTGATAGAGACTATACATTTTTAGCTCATCAGGTCTGAAAGACCCGATGGGCTTATGGCATGGCAAGGCGTCCGGCGTCCGTCCGTCTGTCCGTCCGTCCGTCCGTCCATCCGTCCGTCCATCCGTAAACTTTTCACTTTTTCGACTTCTTCTCCAGAACCAATGACTCTAGAGAGCTGAAATTTTATGTGCATACTCCTTGGCAAATGGCGATTCTAAATTGTAGATTTCGTGACCCCATGACCCCAAATGGGGTCACAAGGGTAAAAACCTTAAAAATCTATTTTAATCTTCTTCTCCAGTTCCAAAAGGTCCAGAGAGCTGAAAAGTTGTGTGTAGACTCCTTGGGCACTGGAGATTCTAAATTGTAGATTTTGTGACCCCATGACCCCAAATGAGGTCAGAGGGGTCAAAACATGAAAAACCTATTTTCATCTTCTTCTCCAGTTCCAAAAGGTCCAGAGAGCTGAATAGTTGTGTGTAGACTCCTTGGCCAACGGGGATTCTAAATTGTAGGTTTGGTGACCCCATGACCCCAAATGGGGTCACAGGGGTCAAAACCTAAAAAACCTAATTTCATCTTTTTCCCTAGTTCCAAAAGGTCTAGAGAGCTGAAAAGGTGTGTGTAGACTCCTTGGCCAACGGGGATTCTAAATTATAGGTTTGGTGACCACTTGACCCCAAATGGGGTCACAGGGGTCAAAACCTGAAAAACCTATTTTCATCTTCTTCTCCAGTTCCAAAAGGTCTAAAGAGCTGAAAAGGTGTGTGTATACTCCTTGGACACTGGGGATTCTAAATTATAGGTTTGGTGACCACTTGACCCCAAATGGGGTCACAGGGGTCAAAACCTAAAAAACCTATTTTCATCTTCTTCTCCAGTTCCAAAAGGTCTAAAGAGCTGAAAAGGTGTGTGTATACTCCTTGGACACTGGGGATTCTAAATTATAGGTTTGGTGACCACTTGACCCCAAATGGGGTCACAGGGGTCAAAACCTAAAAAACCTATTTTCATCTTCTTCTCCAGTTCCAAAAGGTCTAAAGAGCTGAAAAGGTGTGTGTATACTCCTTGGACACTGGGGATTCTAAATTATAGGTTTGGTGACCACTTGACCCCAAATGGGGTCACAGGGGTCAAAACCTAAAAAACCTAATTTCATCTTTTTCCCTAGTTCCAAAAGGTCTTGATGGCTTAATAGTTGTTTGTAGACTCCTTCGACAATGGGGATTCTAAATTGTAGGTTTGGTGACCCCATGACCTCAAATGGGGTCACAGGGGTCAAAACCTAAAAAACCTAATTTCATCTTTTTCCCTAGTTCCAAATGGTCTAGAGAGCTGAAAAATTGTGTGTATACTCCTTGGACAATGGGGATTCTAAATTGTAGGTTTGGTGACCCCATGACCTCAAATGGGGTCACAGGGGTCAAAACCTAAAAAACCTAATTTCATCTTTTTCCCTAGTTCCAAAAGGTCTAGAGAGCTGAAAAATTGTGTGTATACTCCTTGGACACTGGGGATCCTAAATTATAGGTTTGGTGACCACTTGACCCCAAATGGGGTCACAGGGGTCAAAACCTAAAAAACCTAATTTCATCTTTTTCCCTAGTTCCAAAAGGTCTTGAGAGCTGTAAAATTGTGTGAAGACTCCTTGGACACTGGGGATCCTAAATTGTAGGTTTGGTGACCACTTGACCCCAAATGGGGTCACAGGGGTCAAAACCTAAAAAACCTAATTTCATCTTTTTCCCTAGTTCCAAAAAGTCTAGAGAGCTGTAAAATTGTGTGAAGACTCCTTGGACACTGGGGATCCTAAATTGTAGGTTTGGTGACCACTTGACCCCAAATGGGGTTACAGGGGTCAAAACCTTAAAATCCTACTTTCATCTTCTTCTCCAGTTCCAAAAGGTCTTGATAGCTTAATAGTTGTGTGTAGACTCCTTGGACAATGGGGATTCTGAATTGTAGGTTTGGTGACCCCTTGACCCCAAATGGGCAATGGGCATTTTTAATTTGATTGATGACCCCATGGTCTAAACCCAAACACCTATTTCTATCAAAAGTCTGATGAGCTACAGAGCCCATGGCTCTATTTTTTTAAAGATATTGTTAAGAGATATTGAGTACCAGTTTAGAAAGCATTATTATAGGTACCTTGCTATATGTAAGAGTGTTAAAATGATAAATGTATTATTTCTAGCGTCCTCCTCAATTCAGTCTAATGAAAAATAATTAAATTCATCTTCTATTCTATTTGATTTCCAAGCAGCAAGCTTGATTTCAGCTTAATAAAACCTGGATCTAAATATTTGGCACAGCAAGGGACTCCTTGATTAGCCTTCTGGTTCCCGCTCCTGGGTTAGCTTTGTTTGTGGTTGTATATCTTGTGTGTAGTTTATGATGTTGGTGTTCAACACAGTTATTGACTTTCACAGTTACTTGCGGTACACAATTCCTTCTAACCCTATCTCATGGTTAGATACATGGAGAGTATATAGACTAGTACCCTGCTTACTGTACACAATGCCATCTAACCCTATCTCATGGTTAGATACGTGGAGGGTATATAGACTAGTACCCTGCTTACTGTACACAATTCCCTATATCATGGTTAGATACGTTGAGGGTATGTAGACTAGTACCCTGGATACTGTACACAATTCCTTCTAACCCTATCTCATGGTTAGATACATGGAGAGTATATAGACTAGTACCCTGCTTACTGTACACAATTCCATCTAACCCTATCTCATGGTTAGATACGTGGAGGGTATATAGACTAGTACCCTGCTTACTGTACACAACTCCTTCTAACCCTATTTCATGGTTAGATACGTGGAGGGTATATAGACTAGTACCCTGCCTACTGTACACAACTCCTTCTAACCCTATCTCATGGTTAGATACGTGGAGGGTATATAGACTAGTACCCTGCCTACTGTACACAACTCCTTCTAACCCTATTTCATGGTTAGATACGTGGAGGGTATATAGACTAGTACCCTGCCTACTGTACACAACTCCTTCTAACCCTATCTCATGGTCAGATACGTGGAGGGTATGTAGACTAGTACCCTGCCTACTGTACACAATTCCTTCTAACCCTATCTCATGGTTAGATACGTGGAGGGTATATAGACTAGTACCCTGCCTACTGTACGCAACTCCTTTTAACCCTATCTCATGGTCAGATACGTGGAGGGTATATAGACTAGTACCCTGCCTACTGTACGCAACTCCTTTTAACCCTATCTCATGGTTAGATACGTGGAGGGTATGTAGACTAGTACCCTGCCTACTGTACACAATTCCTTCTAACCCTATCTCATGGTTAGATACATGGAGGGTATGTAGACTAGTACCCTGCCTACTGTACACAACTCCTTCTAACCCTATCTCATGGTTAGATACGTGGAGGGTATATAGACTAGTACCCTGCCTACTGTACACAACTCCTTGTAACCCTATCTCATGGTTAGATACGTGGAGGGTATATAGACTAGTACCCTGCCTACTGTACACAATTCCTTCTAACCCTATCTCATGGTTAGATACGTGGAGGGTATATAGACTAGTACCCTGCCTACTGTACGCAACTCCTTCTAACCCTATCTCATGGTTAGATACGTTGAGGGTATTTACCATTTCTCGTCCAATACTAGTTTATATTTTATTGCTTGGCACTACATGGAGGCTTAAGCTTCAGGCTAGTAATCTAACTTTCATTTGAGAAACTTAAAAATCTGTTTGTGTTGGTTGAGCAAAACAGGCCATGGGGATAATTAAAAACGTTACCTTCACATGCCATGGTTATTGCTTAAAGTAATTATATAATAATGAATGATATAACCTTCAACTTAATTACACAAAAATGGTATATTGGTTTCATGCATATTCAATTTTTGTGTGTGGTAATAATTGATATTATCAGACAAACCACTTTTTTACAACTAATTATTTAATATTTTGTACCATTCATAATTTTGTTTTGTTTCTTTCTTTGAAATAGTTTAGACTGTCTCGCCCATTCAAGTTTTACTCTTTGACTGACTGATAAATTGGCCTGCATAAACACTGTTGCTAAATCATTTTTGAACTGAATTTATTTTGGATCAGTTTCTGCTCCAATTATTTTTTCATACAACAGCATCAAAGAAATTGGATTGGATACATTTTTAATCATCCATTTGAACCAATAATATCGGTTGACATGAAGCAAAGCTTGTTGCATTATCCAATCTGCGTTATATTTAGAGAATGACAACATTCATAGATAAAGTGTTGTTATAGGTCACTGGACAAAAATCTTTTGAAGTGTCCAATTTTAGCTTATCATATTTAATCAGTTGACATTTTGCTGAACTTGTTACCTTATCTCACTAGCTTGCTATTATAGTATGACAACTTTGAATAGCTTGGCCGTAATAGATCAAAGAAAATAATTCTTGCTTTCCAAAGTTAGGAAACCAGCATAACAGGAGATCGCCAATCTGCCATGTTTTGTCAGTTTTGACATTTTGGAAAAAGTTATTGCCAAAATGCTGTAAAAACTGTGACAGTTGAACACGTCCCAGCCTAATTGGCTGTGGAGTCAGACGGGGGGGGGGGGGGGTTGTATACTTCCCTGTCTTTCTACTCACTGTAAATGTTAAATGTTTCTCTGGTGACGCTGCAACATATATACCGACGTGCCGCAATCTTTTGATCCCACAATGCACCTGTGCAGATCTCTCGTTGGTATATACTCTGTGGGAGGATGTTTCGTGGTAGGAGTAAGACTGGGGTCTTTCAATGGCTGTCTTGTTTTTTAAATTTAGCATGAACTTTAACTGAAATTCACTCTGAAATATTAACCAAAAACTTATATTTTCAAGAAAAAATGATAATGACATTTACGTGGAGACTGAGAAGTCGTTGCTAATTTTTTGGAAATGAAACTTTCTACTCATTTCCTATGGTTTTAAGTTATTTATGGGTCTGAATAACAGATAAACATGAACTGTACGCACACTTATCCTTTGATCCCACAATGCACCTGTGCATATGTATCGTGGGTGTAAACCCTGACCTGATGGTCTCAGTTATCTATCGCCTGTATTGCTATGTACTCGTTGTTTAGGTGATAACAGAGACGCTTAACTGATGTATGCAGGAGTTTGAACTTTATATAAAAATGAAGCTGAACACATGTGGAGAGAAATCTCTGTCTCGCAGGTAAAAGGTTTAGAGTGACCTTGTTGAAAGTTTATGGTCCAGTTAAATAAGGTTTGTAGCATAAAAAATACATATTAGTGTATCCAAGATGAAAGGTGAATGTGAACATGGTTGAATCTTATGATATAATTGGTGTATTACTATGTTATTACACTTTATTTTGGCAGTTCATGGGAAAGATTTTTATGAAGTTTAGTATAGCAAATTTCTAAACAAGTTTTAGATGTGTTTTAAAATGGTAGTAGTTTATTCAAGCATGGCAATGCCTTGACCTCCATTTGAAGACGGCTCATCATATGTTTGTTAAACTTTACGATAACTTCATGAAGATCAACTAAAAGTAACTTTATCAATTTGATTGGTGGGGGTGGCGTTTTCCAATGTCTGTTTGTTGCAGTGGTATAGAGTCCTTGTCATCGGATCCACTGAAGGATGTGGGATGGTTTACTAATGTAGATCAGCCTTTTCATTAAATAATTAGGTAAGAGGCCTAACCAGGAAAGTTAGAGGCCCATGACCCCGTAGGGGTCATAACGACGGCGTAGACGTCGTGGGGAGAGTATGGGAGGGTGCGCCCTCCCATAGGTGGGGGTTTGGGGGGCCTCCCCCAGAGAAAATTTGTAGTTTTAAGCATGCAATAGTGCCATTTTAAGCACACTTGGGCTTAAATTTAGATTTGTTTATTGAATATAAATTGCAGATTTTATATGTAAGATTCTGGTTGAGGTGTTTTCCTGCTACAGATGTATCTCACATACCACACTTCCAAAAAAGATTTTAATTTTTAAAAAAATTTTTTTACAGCTATCTTGATTCATGACAGCTAATAAAATTTATTAAGATAATCATTCAAAATGCAAAGTTTATGATAGCAGTACAGTTCTTAACAAATGAACAAGAGAAACAAACGAATACTTTGATCAAGATTATCTAAAATTATATGGTACGCGGTAGATTATAATCTAGACTTTAAAAATTACACTTATGTGTAACTATTGTATCTTGCACGAAAATATTAGTTCCATAACAAAAATATGATATATATTCATTATTTACACTGAAACTGATTGACAAAAAGCAATTTATTCGTAGTTAAAAATCTTTTCATTGTATCTTTTAAAAAAAATAAAAATCCAAAACATTTGCAATCTACAACATTTTATTTAATTATGCAACTTTTTACTCATCGGCAGTCAGGGCTAGAAACTAACCAAAATCTACCACACGCCTTTCGGGCTAGTAACTTTAAAATGTCACTAGCGCACAAACAATTCAACTAGCCCGAGAAATTTAATATTATTCAAACCATATACAGTCAAGTGCATTATTTTCAGCCTAGTCTTAAGTTGCTGACATGTCCAGAGATAATTCTTAATAAACCTGTTTGTTTGTAAAATATAATAGTGATGACAAGTTTATGATAAGGTTAATAATAAACAAAATTATAGTGTTTCTATGAAAATAAATTGAATAATTCTAATAAAAAAAAATTCAATGTAACTTTTCTTTTAGATTTATCAAGGCATGATTTTAAAAGTTTTGATTTGAACTATTGATCTGACATATATTGTATACCACATGAACTTATATATTTTAAAGTTACCTAAATATCCCACATAACGGGTAAATATTGGCACATTCTTTTACCTGTAGTACAAAGTGCAGATATATATAAATTTTTATATTTTCATTATCAATTTCTCAAAGTACACACAGTGCTATTTTGATCTATTATGATTTTAGAATGTCTTAAAATAACATCAATTCTGTAACTAAATATGAAGCAGTTACCAAGCTGTATCCATCCACTACTTCGACAGGAAATGCCTTGACCTAATTCCATGAAAACCTTGCTAGAAGAGTCTATTACAGAATATGGGTTGACAGTTAATTAATGTTTTAAATGACTCAAAATGTCTTGAATTTATTTTAGAATATTTGATTATGTTCATGATATTCTTTATCGACATTACTTTAGATAAGTTACCTTGATTTGAATAAATGTACAAATATTTTGAGCAGAAGTTATTACACCTGTCTCCCCTTTAAACAAGTGGATGTTCCCATCAGTAGATTGTCAGTTTATTTGCCGACTTTGTCATGTCCTAACTGAATTCTTTTTAACAGTAATGTACTGATGGTTAAATTTTATGGAAGTATGAAGATATTCATCATCTTGAGCATATTTCTTGAACATTCATAGCAATATTTAATTAGATTTTGCCTTTGATATTGAAATGAATTCAAGCAATTTTCTTGTTTGGTTCATCAATCTATAAATAGACCGGTAATTCCCACTCCTGGTTCCTCAACAGATTGATGTTAGTCCTTTAGAAATAATCTTTCATAATTCAACCTACCTTCAAAATTCCCATTGTGATGTTTAAAATATGAATAATAGACTATTTAATGTTTTCAAAACCTTATTTGAAGCAACAAACTTCTTCTAAAGAAAAAATTGATAAAAGTTAATTAGTAGTCCGACGGGCTTGTGAAATTTTGTTTCATTCGAGACAGTTAATGATGCGTTACAACTACTTGGCACACACCAAGAAAGTTGTTTTATCCTGTCAAAAATGCCAAAAGATCAAGCTGTCTGTTTTCTTTTCGCTATCACTGCAGATATGATAGAGGTTGCTGTTATTTTGCACGCCCTACGTTAATGCAAGCTCCAAATATAGTGGGCTTGTTACATAATAAGTCTTGTAGCTAAATCGATGCATGGAGCTTGGAAACCGAAACCGAAACTTGAAGTTATCGGCGGGAGGGTATAGTAACTGCATGTAAAACTTACAATTGACTGCCTGCGATTTTCTGACAGTTGAGACTTGCGGACGGGCTATATTTTCAATACATTAATATTAATCAATAGTCGTTATTTTCTACGTCTTTGATTGTTATTGAGAAATTTTGTATGATACTTATTTATTTCATAAAAATTATATTTGAGGAAAAGTAGCCGGCGCTGTTGTGATAGTAAGCGGCCGTTTACGCCGGCAGCCGGCTCTTAATGAAAACCCTGTAGATCATCAGTGAAGAATAAAGCAGGAGGGTAACCCTGCTTTAGTTTGGTGGATGGTTACCCCCTGCTTTGCCCTTCGATTTGATGAAATGAAAAAGTGAGTTTGCCTTTGTGAGTAGAAGGTCAAAGCTGGAAGCACAAAGACTGGGTTTCATTAATGATTAGTAATATTAATTGATTTAGAGAAGGATAGGGGTTTGAAGATTTTCACCTTTCAGTGCCTCAATCCTGAGTCCTGATGGCGTTTGCCGAGCGGTGCTGAAGGTCTGAGTTTGAAGGCTCATTGGATTTATATATATTTATATATTAATCAATTATGAAAAAAACAAATGTTTGTCAATGTTAATCCATATTCCTTTCACCTTTCAGAGCGGCATCCTGAACAATCCTGATGGCGTTAGCCGAGTCGCGCCTAAGGTCTGAGTTTGAAGCTCAATGATCCGGTGTGGTGGGGGGTGCCCGCTGATGGGTCGGGGAGTCAGCACCACACAGCACTGCCAGTCCGGACGACAGGCGAGCGTCCTCTTCCGATCCTCGTGTTTCCTCGCGCTGCAAGCCTCCCTCTGGTCCCAGACCATGTTGGCGCTCATCACGGAGAAACTTCAGAACCAGTCTCTTGAAGACGCGGCGGCAGCTCAGGCTGTGGCTACGGCAGCACGGTTCAAAATACCTGTAAGTGTCTGTAGTCAGAGTGTTATTCAAATAATGATGTCAAATATTTTCAAACATCATGTTTAGAATAATTAGTTTTACCTGCTTTTGAAAGATGTTTCAAAGTCACAACTGAGTTTGAGCAATATATAGACATTTGTTTGATGTCATTTCTTTAACTATGGTGTTGGTCTTTTTTGTGGACTATATTGAACGTCAAAGCAAAGGGCGGACATACCAGAGAAACAGCTGATGACGTGTCGTGTTTATGTTCAAGTCTTCAACTTCTAATATTCAAAGCCTGATGAGCTTCAAGGGGATGAATATCTATTTAATACTTTTGACCTTTCTATCTAAATCATTATTTGATGAGCCAGATATTTCAACCAAAAAAGCACCTGAGTAGCTTCTGACTAGCTGTTAATCTGTAGAGTTGATAACATAGAGAGTTTGGTGGATATGGATGTGATAACACATGACTACTTAGTATTCTCTACTCAGGTTGGACAGTATTATGATAACAAGGTGTCTGTTATCATAGGTTATGAACTGGGAGATTATAGTACTTGATCCACATGTTCATGATGAGAATTTTAACAAAAGCATTTTCTTACAGAATTAGTTGTACACTGGTTTCTGTTCAGCATAGTGGAATAGAATCAAGTTAGTCAAGTCTTCCCTTATCTTATAAAAAATAGAGATTATATTTGAGTTATTTTCGTTTATGAGAAGAAATTTCAATAAATGTTGATCAGTACAGGAGATCCTATTCTTATCGAATTTTGTCCTGACCCCCTCACAATTCTGGCCAATGGGCATTGCTGGAAACATCTCAAAACCAGTATCTCGGCTCCACAACAATTGAGCATATCAAAAAGAACATAAAATATACCATATTCCCAAAGGGTTGTATTTTGTACTGCAGCCCCACACAATGAACCTCTGGGTTGTATCCAAGGAAATACGCTACTTCAGCTGTTTTCTCAAACCTGCAAGAAGTTTCATATTACCAAGCTTTCAAATCAAACATTGTTTCATACCATAATGTAAAATATAATGTGAATCGCTTACTTATATATTTCAAAGACATTTTTTATATCTTTTATCTCCTTACTCTATGCTTGAACAAATTCAGTGGTTGTCGACATTAATCCTGGTTTTCATTTGATAGCATTGTAATGGGACACCTCAATGAATTGGTATTGATGTGCAGTATTAGAATTTAGGGTTGAATTTTGACACTGAAATATAATATGCCCAGAATATATAGAGCTTCACAAAGAAGAATTTCCTTATCCTTGGGATAACTTAATGATTTGGTATTGATGTGCAGTATTAGAATTAAGTGTTGAATTTCGACACTGACATACTATATGCCCAGAATATATGGAGCTTCATAAAGAAGAATTTATACTGTATGAAAGAGTTTTTAAAGAGATAACGATATGGGAAAGCATCTATTTCCTTATCTCCTTCAGGCCGACATGAAGCTATTGATATCTTTATAAGTGTTCTACTCTACATGGCCTTTGTAAATACAGTGTTTACCAAGGGATATTATTTGATATTTCCCTGTATCAAAATTGTAAATCAACCTTTATGTTTGATCTGTCATGTACTGCAAACCTGTTGTAAATATAACTTTTATTGCTGTCAAGGATTCATCAAATGCAGTGTTGTGTAATTATCAATGAAAGTTTGCTGGCACATTTGCAAAATCACAATTATTTGAGATAGGAATTTCTGTCCATGTTCCATGTATATATATTTTAAAATATCATATAAAATATCATAATTCATACATAAGTCAGGTTACTTGTCATGAATGTTGTGGGTGGTAAAAGAACTCAGCAGTCCATTGAATAACCCCTATGAAAGCAGTATATGTATTCGAACCTGATTCCAAACCTTCAGGGGTTATTATTCTTACCCAAGCAGGCACAAATATGCTGGGTAATAAAGTTTCAATAATGGTCAATGGAATTAAGGTTTTTCTAACTCGAGAACTAATTGTCTGACAGAACTATATTTTTAATTCATTTGCTCAGTGAGTCTGGCATACAATTAGTGTCAACAATATTTCAAAACTAACATCTTTTTTCTTTTCATATTGAATAAAGTGGAACATAAATAGTTTATGTGTGGTTTGTATTACTATTTCGTTCATGTGAAATTGTCTTATAAACACGTTACGAATTGCTGGAACTACATTTGACTGCGCAAACGAAGACCATGACACAAATGTTTGCCACACATGAATACAATGACCGAGTTAACTTGCTACTCGCCTTTACAAATATTATTCCATGAATATCGTAAATATTCTTAAATTTCATTTGGCTAAGAATAATAATTACCAAATCAAAGCTTGGAATTACGATTATCTGTCCCTTGTGAATTATTGTGATAAATTCCTCGCTAACTTTCCGAATCTGTTACAATGATCCACAGATATAATCCGTAATTCCTCGCATCTTGTTGATATATTCTTATGATATTGCTGCACACTGTTACGCAGATAATGGCTATGTCGATCTGGAATTTAAACTATACATGTTGAACTTCTGATAGCAGTGTTTGGAAAATTTGTTTATATATTTTTCATGCCTCATATTGTATATCATTCAGCTCGATGAGCTAAACAACCCATGGCTCAAGGCAGCTTTGGGATTTTGATAAAATGTTCAATAATTTGACAGGATTATGCACTTCAGTTCAAGATGAATTTCTAATGAATACTTTTTTTTTACAAAACTTGCTTATTCAAAAAAGTTATATATGTTCTTTATCAATGATTTGTAAAATAAGTATAGATACAATTAGGTTTTTTTACATTTTGCTTAATGCATAAATCATAATTACCTTCTTTGACAAAATGGCGCCATTTTGTCGCTTTATAATAAAATGCTTGAGTTCACGCTTTTTTCAAGTTATCTTCATTATCAATAATTCAAGTTTTATACTGATCCTTTGTTAGGGCTTTTAATGGGTGAATTGAATTAATTGAAGCTTTCTTTTAGATAGTTAGGTCAATGGGCTAGCTTGCTAAAAATATGATGATTATTCCTCCCGTTGCACACAGAGGGTTAAAGGTGTGAAAGGTGAAAGGAAATGCACGAATAATTCTATTCAATTTCATCTTTACAATTAATAATTCATCCATATTGGTTCAACTAGCAATCCATGCGTGGGTCGACATCGGTCCATCAGGAATTCCTACTTATTTTGTTAGTCGAGCACACATCCAGACATCAAACATACACCAACATTTAATATTTATAGTCGTTGTATTCTCAAGTGTTGTATTATAGCATTAGTGGAATCTGTTGTTAGTCAGTTGGAAATAATTTCAAACTAGAGAACATTATATGGGAATCTGAGGACGAATATTGAAAATTTATTTGTAAAAGCCGACTTACAAATGGATCTGGATGTATATCAATTGAACTGGTGTGCTTTCATTAAAAGGTCCATTTGGTTTTTTAAAATCATTGTATTATCTTGGTGCTATCAGACTACAGATTGTTTAGAAAAAGCAAAAGAAGCAGTATCTATTATTTATATTTATTGCTAACATAATTCTGAATGAATCGGCACAATATATGATCTTCCAATCTTTAAAAGTGGAGCCTTTTTGTTCAAGGGTAATCAAGTGTTTATAAGCATGATCATAAGTAAAACATGTCTAGAGGGATCAAGTTGATATTTTCAGTATACAGGGATTGGGAAGGACACCTTAAGCAATCTTTAGTGCTTTTAGTCATTTTCTGAAGTTTGAATTGGCCATTTCTCCATCCAATGTGTGAAATGGCCCATGGACCATATCTTTTCCAATACCTGGTGCAAATTCTCTTTGTGCCTTCTTATTTATCGCCCTTGAAACATCCAATTCCCACAGCAGGTAGGAGGTAAATGGAGAGATGTGTCAAGCTGAGAGAGTTGAGTGGGTAAGCTGTTGGTACTGTCAGTGTTGTGCTGTAGACTGGTGAGGGTAATCCCGCAAGGGATTCTACCAAAATTTAACAAGAATTCATACTATTGTAGATAATATAATCTCAAATCTAACTGTGTCACTTGATTTTTCTACTTTTTAGAACTACTTAAAATTTCGTGTCTGCATTTAACATCTTATTTTATCCTAAAGATGATATTCATATATCTTATCACTACATGATCTTTTTCCTGTTTAAGGCGAGTCGAGACGATGTCACAAGACTAGACCCTACCTCAGATACCGGCCTTGCAGTCAAAGGTTAGTCAGTCTAAAATCAGAGTCACAAATCTACTAAGTCTTTATTATTTTACAATTGATTAGTATCTTACAAGATTTAATAAGCATAGTGAAATAATGATTTTATTAAATGTCAAGAATCTACAAAAAGGCAATTATCATCTGCTGGTTAAGGTATGTCTATACTTATTGCCTTACAGGCCTGATGAACTCTAAGACAATTCTGATGATGCTTTCTCTTTTGATAGGCAAGAACGTTTGGACCATGCCACACAAGTCTTCATCCTCCGGAGGAAAAACCAAAGGAGATAATTGTAGTCGGCCTGGTAAAAGTTGTGATAGCCACCAATCGGTGGTTCTGTGTCAACACAGGTTCCCTGTGCACAAATGCCTCGTCTGTGATAACTGTTCTGGGACCGCACCTCCCAAGAAGAAACACTGCAGATCTCTTTCGGTTCCTGTAGATTCTATGACATCCTCGTCGTCTCGGCAACTAGACGGTGCCAAACTGTGGCGACCAATAGCTGTGATTCCATTGACAAACAATAACATTGATCAGCAAAATAGAAACATTTCTCCCCGTGCTGAATTCAAACCAACGTGTCGAAATGTAACAAACTTCTCACGATTTGTATCGTCGCCGCTGAGCATGGACAGTGGTCATTTTACCACATCGGATTTCCAAACACCCCCAGGTTCCCCCGTTCCGAGACCAGCGTCAGCGCTCAGCGACATATCCCATGGTTCCTACGGGGCGCCATGGCTTGAACACTCCCCATATAAGAGCAGCCGCTTCCAGATGCTGCAGAACCGGAGTCTGTCGTGTGAAGAGCAGGTGCAGCTAGGGACCAGGTCCACGCCGTGTGTGAACGACCCCCACCGATCCAATCCGTCCTCCCCCTACCGACACCGCATCCCACGCTGTCGGTCACAGCCTTGTGTTCTCCACGACCGCAAGTTTGCCAAGAAGAGGCGGCGTGATGACTGCCGACCAACCCTTAATTTCCAGAAGATGACAGAGGTAAAATCTTAGAACAATAGCTTCATTTATTGCAGTTCCTTTAATTCTGTCACTTAGTAATTCCTCATTGACCCAAATAACATTTCAGTGTATTGAGCCTTATGGAGTTGAAGGCCTATGTTGTAGGTTTTGGGAGGGGCAGTGAGAGGGGAGATGAATTGCCAAGCTTCTAATACCATCCCAAATATTTGTGTTCAATCCTTCTGTTATCTAGGAAAAGTGGAGATATCTTTAATTTCAAAAAAAGGACTGAGAAGATGATAATGATGCTCTGTGATATTATTTGTTCATGTAGACAAGTGAAGTCATGGTTCACTCGGAAATCACTGGATATTCAATTATTAATTTCAACAGCAATTTCAAGAAGTTCGTGTCCTGTTGACAGGCATTAGCAACCTGTTTGAGACATTTTGGTGGCAGTTCAAACATCGCATATGCCCTTTTCATTTGCACTTTGTGCATTTGGTTCTCGTGAGTGTCAACTGAAACAAGCTCACACTGTAGGTACTACTGCACTGAATAACCAAATGACACATGACCGTGCATCCTAATCTGCCTGAAATTGATAGCTGATGGTTACATAAAGTTACAAAATACCAGGCAGGAAATCATGAGAGATATCACACCCTAGCTCCATGTTTATTTACTTTCAAAGACTCTGTAGCACAATTTCTTAGGTGAAGAAAGGAATCTCACAAAAGCAAAACAAAGTAACCATCAAAGACAAGTCATGCAAAGGCCATCTTTTAGACTGTAGAATAATTTCTAAGATAAAGGGGGCGGGATAGCGAAGTGGTAAGCTCCTGAGGCTTCGGACCAAAAGGTCCGTGGTTTGAATCCCACCAGGGGCTCGGCAACTTTGTCTGCAGTAGAGAACTGTTCTACAGACAGTAAGGTTTGGGTGCATTCCTCACAGAATGTCAGTGCAGTATCACCCATGGTTTGCTATTTCCAGCCGAGGCTTGCCGGTTTCACTGCAATGCATGGCCACAATGGTGTTGCAGGTTTTCTCCCTGCAATAATACTAGCAACCACGGTATAAGTGAAATACTCTTGAAGGCGGCAGAAAACCCCATATCACCTCACCTCTTAGACAAAGGTATCAAGTTGGTTTACGCTTCTCAAATAGTTTAAAGGTATTCACACTAAAATGTAGACTAACGTATAGTCCCTGAAAAAAGATTTAACCAAAAATGTATTCTTCAATATTTGGTATGAAATAATATTTAAAAAAGGAGCCCTGTACAATACTTAAACCTATGGCTGAGGCAACTAGACTTGCCAATATTTTCTAGACTTAAGAAGGCTCCTTCAATATTTTGCCATAGGGTCTGGATGACAGACTAACTAAAATGGTTTCCGCTGTGTCAATGACAATCTATTCTTTGAATAACGTTAGTACTGATGATTATTATAAATAGATGTATTAGCATCTAAAAATATATTTAGCTTAAAGGAATAAACACTGGGTATAATTTTAACAAATAAAACATTTAATGCTTCGGGACCTTTAAGAGATCCCATAATGTGTAAACTAAGCCTAATCCACATGCTGTGCATTGTTCACATGCTGATCGGACCGTGAACTTCCCCCATGTTCCGTCTGTTAGCCAGTCTCTGTTACATTTAAGTTCAGTTTGTAATATAAATCCAAGTGCTCTCATTACATTAAATATGGGCTTGAGGAAGTTTGCCCACTCAACAGTTAAAGTTGCTTGTGTCATTCCAACCTTGTTGTGATCTCATCATTCACAGATTAACTTAAAGGCCAACTGTGTTGAATGTTAAATAAAATATAAAGGTTAATTTACTGCAAGGAAAACACCTAACATCCATTAAGAAATTAATTCTTTTTGAAGAATTGTATATTTTAAGAAACCTAATAAGAAGATGTTTGTATAATCATATGTTGAGAAATAGAATCTTTAAACTTGTAGTAAATTCAGGGAAGTGACCATATTTATATATATATATCTATATGTATATAGCATTTGTTCCTTGAGATACAGGTATTGAGTGAAGGATATTTTTTGAGTGAAGGATATTTTAGGGGTGAATATCCATTTGATATTTTCATTGAATGTAATGTATCTTTCAATGCAAATGTATTCAACTTACCGATTACTTTATTTGTTCCAGCATTCTGAAGATTTTGTTTTAAAGGAATTCAGACAATAGTGTTTTTACAGTTAAGTCTTTGCAACACAACACATTTCAACTCTCGAGTTACCAAAGACCAGTCTTGTTTCTGAGTTTGTTTAGATAGCTTCTTGGGAACTAATCGCACTGACGTGGCATTCAATTACCTGGCTGTTTCAATAGTTTAATATCTTTAACCTATATCTTTAATTCTTTATGTGTATGAACATTTAGTGAAAAATAAGGGACATTAATGAAGTAAATATATAGAATGTTAGAATTCCCTATGTGTAAATGTTCATGATTAATTTCATAATGAAAAGGATGAGATTGACTGTACGAAAGCATTAGTTCATCTGGGCTTCGTTGCACAAACCAAATTTAACGTTTTCATCGTAGTCCACTAAGTCTCCCTTAGTATCTTAGGCAAAAGGAATCGGGTCTAATGTTTTTACAAAGAAACTACCCACAATGCCTTACCGGCAAGAAATGATATCAGTTTAAGACTGTCCCTGCTTGCAAAATACCGCCTGGGAGTTGTGTATGAGGTACTTGTACCGTCTCGGAGATATTGAGAAAGTCACGTACAGCATCTGATGTTCTGGTCGAAGCTTCTTACACGTGGCGACGCCCACTCATGTGGGTGCAGTGATGCATTCTTGAATGTTGATGTGCATCGACAGGAAGTTCCGCTGTAACTGCATCACTATGCAGCATACATGCAGCAGTGTACCTCTCAACATACCTTATGAAATTTTAAATGGCTTGGGCTTGTGTCACGAGTTAAGTACCATAGAAATGACAAGTAATATTGGTCTCTTGCCTATTTCTTTTAGAATAGTTCTATTTGGTTGTAAAATAAGAGCACTAAGAGGCATTTTAGAAGATTGTAAGTTATTAAATCAACAGAACCTTTTTCATCATGAAATAAGTATTGTTTGGACAAACAAAATCGACATTTAATTTTCTGAAGATTCAGACCTTAATTCAATTAGTAGAGTTTTAGTTGTTCATTTGTTGAAAAAGTAGATTGTAAAAGTGGGTTTTTGAAACTACAGTTTTCTTGACAATTCTTTAGTTTATTTACAATTGTCACAAAAGAATACAAATTTTTCAGTAAATATGATGCATTTAATCACTCTGGTTTTGTTTAGGAATCAAACAAAATGATTTGCATCTTTTCTTCAATTCATACAGATTATTCTCGACAGATTATATATGGTGAGGCTATGTCTTGTATTTTATATTTGAAGTTCTAAAGTGATATAACATAATAAACCTTGAGTCTTGATAAAACTCATGAGAATTAACAAGATGATATTATTTTAATTTAAATGTCAGATTGTTTGAAAATTTATCAGATGTGAATGATATTATTTGTAGTAAATCCATTTAATTGAGATCATCCCCTCCCCAAAAACTAGATTAAACTGGTTTGAGAAATTATGATTTTATTTAATATTCTAATTTATTCCTTTGCATCACCATTCCGAATTATGAATACTGAAAATGCTTCTCATTGAAAAGTGTAACCAAACTGTTTTATATAATTCATGCTAAATAGTCTTAAAATAATTCCTGAATATTTCTAATGATCAAGCTTAATTTATCACATGTGACAAATGATTGAAATCATGAATAATGAAAGTAGAGTTGAGAGATCCACTCAATCACATCAGGAATGTCTACGTGGGAGTGGTTGAACAAATCTGACACCAAGACACTGCTGGAAACACCTTAACATGAAATGACTGCGGGGGAGGGTGGCTGATGTGTCACTGTGACCTGACCCATGTTTCATCTTCTCCATGGATGTTAATCAAATTATGTGGTTGCTTAAACTGATTATAAACAATGGAAGAATTACTGCTTGTAGGATCTGTTAACAGATCGGCCAGGTCTCTTTCATATTATGCGTAGTTATTAACCTAATGTGAATGTGCTTGGTGACTAAGTTGCCCTCAGCAGTGGGAGGGTTAAGCCTTGTAGTTGTTGCATACACTCATTGGTGAATTCTAGGAAGATCAACCAATAAAAACAATCTCGTCAGTCCTGATGAGTGGGTATCTGATAAGCAATGCATATTGACTCATAAATACCAAAGGTTAGAGTTGTAATTGAAGAAAGAATTAGATTTGTTAATGTCAAAGATTGAAATTTTCATTGAAGCTAGAATGATTTATAAATGTAAAAGATAGAAGATTTTGTTGAAATTGCTTTATTAGTTTATTATCAAATTGTATATACCCTAAGATCATTAATAGTATTGTAATTTATTTTGTCAAGGCATCAAGTTATAAATTGAGCATAGCCCATCTGACTGAGGGAACTGATAAATTTGTTCATTTTTAACTTCAGTTAATATATGCAATTATTGTTAGCCCATGTGAGATGCTGCTGTGTAGCATGTGACAATGTTAAAATAGTGTAATACCACTACATGTATGATAGTCTGAGCACTGTCATCCCAGTACGTGAACACAACACTAAACTTCCTACCTCTACATGCTATTGTATTTAACTCATGAATGATTTGGTATCTAACTCTCATATATATATAATGCAAAATACTGTTTATAACTCACTGTATGGTTTAAACTGACACATCGCCTCTCATCACTGTTTATAACTCACTGTATGGTTTAAACTGACACATCGCCTCTCATCACTGTTTATAACTCACTGTATGGTTTAAACTGACACATCGCCTCTCCTCACTGTTTATAACTCACTGTATGGTTTAAACTGACACATCGCCTCTCATCACTGTTTATAACTCACTGTATGGTTTAAACTGACACATCGCCTCTCATCACTGATTCTAGGACAAAATTAATAGCTCTTGTTGCCTTGATGATAAAAATATTCTTGAAAGGGATTTAATTATACAACTTAGGTCTACAAGGCAAGGACATAAGGTATCTTATTGTTATTCTCTCATTTCAGACTGCATACAGTCGCTTCCGGAGAACTGATCCTGTAAACACTCCCGGTTCAGACATTCAGGTCAGTGATCCTTACCTGAATATAGGAATCAATTTGTCTGAATACAAAGAATACACAAAGATTAAATTCTAATTTGGCTTCAGGTGTTCCTATCCTATAGATCCAGTAAGCCCATTCTCTCCCATCAAAGTTACTGAAGCTTCAGGTGAGCTCCCTGTATGCTGGAAGGATGGAATAAACCCATAACTCACTCACTGATAGGTCGTATTGAAAGTTACTTGTGCGATCTAGAATGTTTGTTTTAAAATAATCATTCAGTCAGAAAGTTTGAGGGAAAATGCCGACTTGTGACAAATGGGTACGGTGGGAGGTATGAATTGTTTATTTCAGAGGTAGAGAATGCCCATTACCCAATCTTTGAAGGGTTTTTGAAAGTGCAGTACACACAGAAGCAAGATGATTTTGATCAAGAACATATTTTTAACGAGGAAATTTATCTTTATCCTTTAAATTTAAAACCGTGAGTAAGCCTTACTATATTGGTCATTCAATGATAAAGAAAACTATTTCATATTTTCCAGAAAAGGAGTTCTCGTTT
Source organism: Phorcus lineatus (assembly GCA_921293015.1). Classification (NCBI taxonomy): domain Eukaryota; kingdom Metazoa; phylum Mollusca; class Gastropoda; order Trochida; family Trochidae; genus Phorcus; species Phorcus lineatus. Next base: position 391,270 of record OV121088.1, on the reverse strand, counting down.
CCATGTTGAGCTTGAGTCTGCGATGAGTCTGATGCCGATTGCCAGCTCGCCTCATGACAATGACATTCCTGCCAGAAAGATGGCTGCCGAACCATACCCGCCAATCATCTCTGAGCTGGCAGGAGTTGCCTCCCTTCAACTGCCACCAACACCACCACAAAGTAGTAGCTGCAGTGGGTACGATATTCAACAACCTGTCAGGCTGATTGGCGATGAGGACGGGGAGAGTGGCTGTGGTTGCCGTGGAGATGACCTTGAGGACGAGGGCACAGAACTATTTCCGCTGACGGATCTGGATATCGAACAAATTGAAAACCATTGAACTCATCATTTGTTTCTCAGGAAGTTGGCCATTGCTGGAGTTATCTGCCTTGGAATGGAATTATATATACCTATATGGATGATGTTGAGTCTAGTACTGAAAGGTCTTTGTAACAGGCATTTGATGTTGTACTACCTTTCTGGAATGGAGGATCTTGCTTATACTTACAAGGGGAAGCAACTTTGTCCAAACAAAAGGAATATTATCTCCCTTTGGTCAGAACTTTGAATGTACAAAATGTGTTTGAGCTTTGCCCTTGGTGTTGAAAATATATTTAAAATCCAGAAAGTGCATTTTCTTTTCTTTATCAGATCTATGTGTATTGTTGATAGATATTAATTATAGATTTTAAAAGTCTAATTCTAGCTAGAATCTAGCCACAATGTTACATGAAGATGAATTTGCAATCCTTGATACAGGGATTGGAAAAGTTTGGGCCATGGGCCATTTTTCATCGCCATAGGCCAAAATGGCCCGTCAAAATTGGAAATTTTATTTTTGCTACAAAGGGAAATGGTGCATTCAAAATTCAAAATATGACTTAAAACGCTAAAAATGGCCAATTTTCAAAGGTGTCTTTCCCAGACCCTATTTGGCATCTTCCTGAAGCCTTAGACAACATCAGTTGAAAGAGACCAGTTTTCTCCCAACAGTAATTGAGTTACAATGACCTAATATCCAAAAGTAAGATTTCTTGGGTTATTTTACTTGATATAATAAATACCTTACTTTTGAAATAGATGTTTGTTGACAGCATTTCCATGTTCTGGTTTTGTAATCTCAAATTTAGAGGGCTCGTTTAGCTGTAACTGTATTTTTTGTTGACTTCAAAATTCTCACTGAATTATTTCTCAACTACACGGCGATTATAGAAATTACTCTCTTTCTCCAGATATATCAAAAAGCATCAAAACTTAACATGATTTATGTTATCCACATTTTTGAGTGATTGTTAAGTCACTGACATCCTTTGGCAGATGACTAGCACCGATTTCTCATATGTTCGTTTATTTGGTCACATTCCTGTTTCATGTGTTTGTTACTACTCTCATTAATTCTTTAGGGGGGGACGAGACTGAGTCGGTTTGGTGGAGTTATCAACTCACTTGACTGACGGATGCATTTGTTGTATCAGGGAAAAGTGAAATAACTCATATTAAATCTGTGTAGCTGAACAGATCTTGGTTTCAGTGTTTCTTGTCTCTTTCCTTTGACATAACAAATGTCAAATTTCTGAAGAGAACATTAAGTAGTGGAATACCAAATCGTTAACATTGTTTGTGGTAAAGATGAGAACCGTTTTTATATCATCACTATATCATCAGTTAGAAATACCTAAAGAAATTGCTATGTGTGTTAACTTTTGAAGGATTCTTCGTGCATTTAACAAAGTGTTACTTGAACAAATGCGTCGGCCATGTCTATGATTTCTCGACTAGTGTATCGTCCCAGCTCTATTGATAACTTCTCTTGCTGTTGAAGCAGTGTGTGAAACAAAACGGTTTTTCTGGTTTTGAAAAGTTGCCAGTCCTTTTCCAGTCTTAATGAGATCTAAAGTCAAACTTGTAGCTCGCTGCTTAACTATCTCAGTTACTGATTTGTCAGGGATAATGTCTTGTGACCTTGACCTTTTACTCCAACTTATCAGCAGCAGCAAAGACATGAATTTCTTAACAAATTCGGGGCTTGTGATTGGTTATAGTCCAAGGAAAGTGTCGGGTCATAAACAAGGTCTGAAGACTGATGGATGGGTGGACGAATGAATTAATTAATGGATGGAAGAATGAATTAATGAATGGATGAATGAATAATTGGATGAATGAATGAATTGATAAATGAATGAATGAATGAATTGCCCCTGTGGAACAGTTGTCAGACTGTTAAGCAGCATGATACAAGTGATAGGTCACATTCTAAAGAGCTCCGTCTCTATCAAACTTGACAAGCCCTCCTCTATAAAGATGATAATTCTTCAAAAACCCAGGAGTACTTATATCTGAAAGGAAACCGCCTACTATTTCTAGCACTGCATTGTCGCTTGTCATGTTCTTCCAGATAACCCTCACTTGTCCTGCCTCACAATTACAAGGGTATCAATTCAATGGTCCACATATTTATATCATTGCAAATTTTATTTTGTTAAACAATTCAAACTGTTAAAAAGCTTGTTATAAATTTTGTTTTATTTGTTTAAACAAAATCTGTTTAGGCTAGTGAGAATCATTCATTGATATTAAGAACTATTAAGGAGAGTTTTAGTCTATTTGTTTTAAGTAATTGTTTCAGTAGATACTCTACATATAAAAAAATCAGAGATTTTAATTTTGTTAGATAAAAAGTACATATTTGATACTTTTGTTGCATCATCTTTCAAAAAGTAAGCTCTAGTGAACAGGCATATTGTTCTTATATTGGGGATATGATATGTTGGTAGCATGCGCCAATCATGTCCATGTATAGAAATTAGTCCTAGATAAGTTTAAGTGTGTGTTTGGTATGTATGTTATACCTCTTAAAGCATCAAAATATTATTGATATTGCCACCTCATGTAAACACCATCATCACATTTTAACATCCGTCTAACAAGCTAGTTGATTAGTTTAGAAAGAGTTTGCCACTTGAAAATTTTCATTGTTTACATCATGTGTGATTGCTAATTCATTTGAAAGGTAACTTTCCCGCAAGGTAAAAAAGAGCTAGTCTCTGTTTTGGTTATTTCAAGCACCAAATTGGTCCCAAGTTTGAAGATTCATGAAATTTCAGATTGGTCAAAGTTCAGTTGTAGTATCCTGAAAAGCCAGCACAGGAAGATGATGAAATGCAGCAAGGCCAGTGTTTGAGACTGATGTGAGTAATGCCTTGCGGGAGAAGTTGTGAAGTCTTCATTCCTTCTCACAATATCACTCTTATGATTTGAATCACTCACAGTATCTGCCATTGCTTGTCCTCTTCCTGATATGTGCCATGTTTACTTAATTATTCACCTTGTAATTACATCATGTCCTAGCTGCCATCAGTAGTGTTTTGTTCAAGCTGTAGAGTTGAAACCACTTTATTGATCCCAACCTGTCATTGTTCATTATAACCAGAGTTCTATTGTTATTTTATATTTAAAGTTGGGTGGAAATTGGGGGGGGGGGGGGGGGGGGGGAATTAGATAGGCCTAAATAAATATTACTTTTCCAAATATATTTCAGATTTAAGATAAAGGGCTTTTCTTTCCTGTTGTTTCTAAGATTATCTGAGAAAGAAGCCTACTAGCAAAGTGTATCTAATCTAAAATGAGCTTTCTTCAAGATATTGATGTCACATTCAAAGTAATGCATAGTTAGCAAAGTTTAAAGATTTTGAAATATATTATCTTTGTGTCTCTAATCCTGTTTTGATTGGCTGATGTTTCTGTTACTATGGTTTCATGTTACTATGGTTACACAGTGATCTGACCACAAATGGCAATGAATATTGTTAGATATTTTAAGTATTAAACGTTAAAGTGAAACATGCTTATGATAAATTCCAATGCTTTCAATTTTATTGGTCCAGATTGAATTGAGTATGAAGAGGCAGAGTTTATATTTTGATCTTATGGCTTGAGATAATCAAACAACTTCCAACGCTTTACAAATACAACTAGTTACAACAAGCTTATATTCTCACTTGCTGCATCAAACAAGCTTCAAGCGAACATCTTGAAATAAGATCCACATTCAAATCCTTTTTCAATATTCATCAACTGAAAGTTACAATCCTTCGGCATTACAAGTGCAAAAGTGACAAAATCTTATATTGCCTAAATTATGATAATATTGTTTGAGCAATTTTTTTTCTAAGATGTTGATCAAACTTGACAGTTTAACAAAGCAAAATGAAAATATATAGGCATAATCAAATAGACTTAATAGGAAACATGAAGTTGCTTTGTGTGGGAACTTGTTAAAAACAATCTTAAACCTTAATTTGCTTTTATTTTGGAAATAGCAAAAAATTTAGCAAAATATTTTGGCTGTGTAGTATTGATAACTCTTGGTCTAGAACTCCAACAAAAGCAATTTGCTGGCTGTTTTTTTTCTATGTGAACATGAGCATTTCTGCTCTACAAAAATCATTTAGTTGTTTCAAAGTAGATTTATGAAAGTCAAATATTACTAAAATAGCAGCAAGTGAAAAGGAATAGGTTCCGAGAGGGGCAGCAGTATGAGACACTGAATGTTTATCATTGTATTTGTTTGAAGTTCTGTCTCGTGTCCCTTTGTGAGGTTTGGAAACCGGCAGCTGTCATCTCACCATCTTTGTGAAATTCAATGAGATTATGCTGCTTTTAATACCATTTGAGGGGTGAATCAAGAACTGTGTTAAGCCCATCGCTCTCTTTCACTAGGGTCGGATAATGTTTACTCTGGTTTCTGTGGACAGACCTATGGTTAAACCATCTAGCCAGGAGTTCTGATTCCAGTAGATTGGTCACTCAGAAAGGTTTGACACTTATTACTTTGGTTGAAGGTCAACCTTTGCTCTATTGCTTGCAGAGTCTGCGAGAATTGTCTAACTTAAAATTGCATAAAATAATCTGACTTGAAATGACTTATAGTTCATGGTTAAACAATCATATTGAGATGTTCCGATAATTATTTTATTCATGAAATATTGCACAAAGATTGTTTTCTATCATCAAATATTTTCTGAAAGTCATTTCATGCCATAATTTCATCTCCTTTGAAGCAGCAGTTATCTCCCTTCCCTCCAGTTATCTCCCTTTGTGACAAGGCCTTTGAAATGATGTAAAGGTGAAATTTTTTGGAAGTCGAATTTGGTGTATAAGAAATTAAAACAAATAAACTTAGATCAAGAGTTGATGTAAAGAGAAAGATAATTATTTTTGCCTCTTATACAGATAAAACTTTATTGGTTAACAGAAGTTCAGGAGAGAAGTCATCTGTAATTTGATTCTGAGGATTTTAGATAAAAATTTAAAGGGACTTGGTAAATACAAGTAAGACTGTGTTTTAGATTTAAAATAGATTTGTACATGGACAATAGTCTGTTTAAGGAATTCTTTTGAGAAATGACCAGATATTCTCATTAATTTGACATCCCAAATATAACAATATTAAAATTGTTCATGTATATTTTGAAGATATTAATGAATTTTCAGTGTACAGTTTCCAGCTAGCAAGGACTGCACATAATGGAATGTATGTTGATTATTTACGATTGTTGACTATATACCTACTTCCATACGCACATCTGTTTGTCAATTGTGTTGCTTTTGTGTAAAATAGATCAAAGAATTCTTGGTCTATGCTTGTAAAATAAATTGAGGTATGTTAGAGATGGACAGTTTAATATCAAGAACTTAATATGAATATCTTGTAGCCATATGAGATGCTAGGCCTGGTTCCACCAGACCTTATATTCTCAAACAAACCCTGCCCTTTCTATTATTTGCACAGAGCTCTTTAGAAGCCACAGGAGTTACTTAAAGCCATGTTTCCCTTTCAACCTCTGTTATAAGTAGAGAACCTTCCCTTCAAGGCATAAGTTGTTCATCCCAATCACTGGCTGAGTTGTCTTGCTGCTAAACCAGACAAGCTGCAACCTTTGTAGGACTTCTGAAAGACTTTGATGATCAGGAGCACTTGGCTAGCAACATGGCACAGCAACTTCAGGGAAACGTTATCAAACTTAAGTTAGCCATTGATGGAGAAAAGTTTTGCCTTGTGGAAGTTGTTTTTGGGTTAGTAATACTTATTTTAGTTTTGCAATCTTTTTCTCTCTGCGTGACTGTTTTTGTTGGTTCACCAGAGTAATTACTAGTAATTTGTTTTCTTTAAGATAGAAGCCATAGAGGTATTCTGATTTTGAGCAGATTAATAACATGACTATTTTTGTCTTTCACAATATCTTCAAAAAGATATTTTAAAAGCACTGACAAATATGAATGGACTAAAGGGCAGGGTTTCCACCGTCGGTTTAGCAAAGGATTGTTATTCCTGCCAGGGCATTCGTACATGATTAAGTTACTTAGTATCAATAATGTCAATGTTTTGTTACCAGTTCAAGAATATTCCCTGGCATGTACATAATTAAATCATCTTTTCTCTTGACCAGTTCTACTGTTAACCCCATGTGATATGATTTTATGTTATGAAATAATAGATATTCAAACGTTAAGATTATCAAAACTCAAGAAAATTAGGGCCACTCCAATTTTCAATATTGAGGCCAAATGATCTATATGATGCTTTAATATTGACTATTGGGTGGTCCTCAACTTATATTGTTGAGTATATTTAAGCACTTCACTGAACACTGCAGATAACAAAAGCAACCTGTGATCTGTCAACTATATTTAGTATTGCTTAGAAAATGGGAGGAAGGTTAAAGGCACTGTGGTTCCATTTCTTTGTTTTATTTGTAAAAGTTTACACATTAAAAATTCATGTAATCAGTTTTCTTTAGAGTGTCGAGCAACTCATTATTTCCAAACAGGTTATCTGTAGTCTTAAGATAGCATTGCTTGTCAATCAAAAACTGCATGTATCAATTTTTGTGTGAACATCTCTCATTCGAGTTAAGGAAATTGACTAGCATGATCAAGCAAAATTGGTCCATTCATTTTCCATATTCCTTTTATGAATTAGATAAAAAGTCTTGAAGTTGTATTGATTTTCCTCTCTTTAAATCGCTTTAATTCTGCAAGAAATGTGTACTACAGTGCCTATGATCCACCGAGAGATGCTAAACACCCTTCTTGCAGTCTCCCCGTCTCCACGCTACACTAGAGGTTTCTGGTAAAATGGCCGGTATTATCACCTCTTGAATTTTTTTTTATAAAACTGATATACTTTTGAAATGACCCTATTATTAGATGCTTAAATTTTGTTCATCTTTGAAATGTGACCAACTAAAAGTATTCACATCAACTTGAGGTTCTTCTTTGTCTCCTTATTTCCTTTTAAAAGATATTTCTTTTTCATTCATGTTTGGATCGGAGAACTTGAGCACTAATCAATCAGAAATATTGATCCTTCCAATTTGTTGGGTCTCCAAGGATCATGCAAAACTTTAAAACTAGGAATAAAATGTTCCAGTATGGACACATCAATCACTGGAAATTATTCGTGTCAAATTACCTGAAAAATAGTCAGTTCAAATCATCTCTGATTGTATTGTTTAGGAGTCTGAGTTTCAGATTTCTGATCAATTGACGAGTCAAGAAACTTCTAACCTTGTACATTATGTAGAGAACAAGCCTGCAAGACGTGTGTTTACCAAACGAGAAGCTAGTCAAGTGTCCATGAGATGTTCCGGGTATAGACCCGTGTGTCAGTTTATCAATAAAATTTGCTGTGACAAAGAATGTGTGTTTTATTTGTCTGGGCAGCTGATGAATGCTTTCCCATGAGATGTGATAATCATCAACCATGATTGTGGTCTTTGAAGTTCTTGACATGAAGAGTGAACCATCAAGATGAAAATATGAACAATTAGGTCAATATACACTGAAGCGCCAAAGAAATGTCACTTATCAAAAATGACCCCAGACATATTTTATGGAGATGTGAAGCTGATATTAGGCCGATTTGGCATTGTTGCAATATCTTAAAATAAATTTTTGTACAAATAAGAATTTGAAAAATGATCTTCACAAGATGTAAATTTTCAAAAGTAATCATTGCCGATTCATCGGAAACAGTTCCCAGAGCCATCGATAAAATTGAGTTACCACGCAGTCAAATCATAAAGGAGAACCTCAAGTTGATGTGAATACTTTTTGTTAGTTACATTTCAAAGATATAAAACTTGGCATCAAAATGGTAATTTCAAGAGGATAACAATTTCATAATATATATTTAATCAAATTTGTAAAGTCACTGAAATCTCCTTGGTCATATTGAGACCGCATGTGCCAAATGTCCTGTAGTGTACCACTGTTCACAAAACACACTTGTGGCAAGACTTGCACTCATCCTTGATTTAGAGCAAGTAAATTTGTTGTGGAATGAGGACTGAGTAATACTGCATGAACCGGAACTAAGGGCAACAACTCTGGTCCGTTTAGCTAGACATTCAATGGGTATTTGGCGAAGTTGCAATTTGCTTTCATTGAACTGCTGAGCCACTTTCTCAGATAATGTGAAGTTGTTTAAAATCCAAATGAGACCGTACATGGCAGTCAGTTTTAGAATCTCTAGAATACTGTTTAGTCAAGATTTGTGTGTCTGGAGCACACTTCCAGTATCAAATGACTGTGACTGACAAATCAGAGGGATGGCGGTTAAGTTTTTCTGGCATTGCTCACAGTCAAGATCAAAGGCTGAAATTATGAGATCTGAAAGATCTCATATCAAACCATTACTTACCAATCAAAGGTTTTCGCCAAGGTAAAAGGTTTCTTTGCCACCCAAGTAGAGGTAAAAAATTAGTAATGCCTTGATTAAAAGGCATCTATCTTCATTCTATGAGTATTCAAACTTTCAACTTGAAGGTTCACACTGGAATGGTAGGTCTGGGATTCCTTTTTCCTCAAACACATATTTACGCATTCAAGAAAACACAAAACTAGGCAGCATTCACATTATATTTTACAATTCACTACACCAAATAACATGTAGAGACATCATTGCAGTTCAAGATAGATCTAAAAATCCTGGATGAAAATATTCTACATATTACGAAAAATATCTCTGCCAGGAAATCTAACTCTATTAACTCAAAATAGCACTGGACTTCATGCAGATCCAAAGTCTCTGTTGAAAATCAGAGGTGTAATTATACAGACAGTTTGGAATGCATTTTTATTTTTGGCAATGGAGCATGTATTCTATTCTTAAAGACTATGATTGTGACAATCTGATGAAAATAAAGATTAGAATGATCTTAATTCCATAGTGGATGAAGTCGAACCAGGGTTCCAGCATAGTCCACTCATCCACGAAGTCAGACTCTCTTAAAGGTGGAGCCACTTCAGTGTTAGCTTTCTTTTAAGTTGCAGTTGAAATCAGTTTTCTAATCAATAAGTTAATTGTTGAACCAGAACAGTTAGTAACTATTTAGAGGACTTTGCTTGTGCATATTTCTTACAAGACATAAGCCAGCCGGAGATTATTTAATTTGTTGGGAGAGTATGGGTCTGACTTCAGACTGTTGTCTCGCTTTGGGTTCTTAGGTTGTACTTTGTATATCTCTACACACTCCATGCACACAGGAATATTTCATAATCTTAACTAACACCTTTATGTACTTAAAGTTTGGAGTGTGGGATTCACATCAGAACTATTACTGCAATCAGACATAATGATATAATAAAATGAAATATCTTACACATAGAAAGAAACAAGAAATAGGATGATGACATCAAACTCATGAACCTTTTAGTCTACCAGCAATATGACAGCAGACCGAACAGCGAGGGTTCACTTAAAGGGACCTCAACATCATATACATATACATATACATTGTAATTAAAATCTCTATTTTGATCAGAGACCTCAACATCATCTACGTATACCTTGTAATTAAAATCTCTATTTTGATCAGATTGTAATCCTGTCGCATGAAAGAAGGAGCAGACAACTCCTAAATAACATGCCATACAAGCTTCACAATAAACAAGCTGTAATAATGGAGACAGCTTTTCTTATGATAAACTGATCATTATATAAGGGCAATATTCCAGACCATTCCATTTTATGATTAAAACAAACACAACACTGTACAATATATGCAACAGTATAATTATATTTACTAAATACGATTGGTGAAGACGTACATTCAAGTCTGCCTTTATATAGCTGAACTTCGGATTAATTCACTTGTTATGGTGGGATGTTGCAAGCACTTAATGAAACACATTATGACCAATGTCAGCTAAGTGAGAGTAACAAACGGAACTTATATTGCTGAATGATCACGGACACAAGATGTTATTATAAATGCTTGAGAATTGATAATCAGGTTGATAAAAGGGAGATAACTCTTGGCATAAAAGCATACCAAAGTCACATTTTTATCACATATAACAGAAATTCTGTGCTGGTTGAACTTTTAACTTAATATGTACAATTAAAACAAACATAGAATGGTTAATGGAAAATAAACCAGATATTATTACATGGAGCCAGCTGGTGACAGCACACAGTGTATAGAAGTACAGAAGGTTAGACTATCAGATACTGTGTACAGATACAAATCAATATGTACAGAGGTGTAACACTATTGAAATTGCATGATGGGATATGTTGCACAAACTCAAAGATCAACGTTATTCCATATGATAATACAACAACACTATTTTTGGTATTAGTAGCTATTTCCATAGGAATAGTATATTCAGGCAGCAAATAACTGTAAATTTTGACATTACTCTTAACTGAAGTTTACATTTTGTTAGTGACTATCTGGAAATTGAAAAATAATAAAGATATATAAATATAATTATATATCAATTGCCAGATTCAGTATGACTACGTGATATTTTCAATCTCTAAAAAGTCGTAACAATCGTAGAAAATAGTCAAAACAATTAATAACTATTAATTCAATTTAAAATATTTCTCAAATACAATTTAATTTTATATATGTGAATATATTTTATAGTTTTACTGCTGAACAATTTAATTAGTCACTATCATATCTAGGAGCAAAATCTAAGGGTTAGATCAACAATTTACTTTCATTATCATATAACAATAGCAGAATAATACGATATTGGAGCAAAAATTATTTTGACAAAACCACAAATATTCACATAGACAAACCAAGAAGAATACACAGTAAAAATAAAATGATGCAAGGCTTGCGAGACCATTCAAATCATTTGAAATCGCTGAACGTCTTTATAAGGGTCATATACAACAACACCACCTTCTGAAAGCAGTCTTGTGATCAATGACAAAAACACATGTAGGAGAAACAGTTTGGAAAATTTTCAATGAAATTAAATGTTAAAAATTCCCTCTGCACCAACCTCCGAGTTGAATAAATATTATTATTTCATTGTAGTTCTCAAGTCTTCTCAGAACAGTGTTACCATGACGATATCATCAACGCTCCATTCTCTATTCAATATCAATCTTGTGACAATTGTACTAAATTTGTAATCTTTTTACGCTCAACTTTAATGTACCCAAATTTTGTGGAAACTGATTTTATTTCCTAAAAATCAATCTCAGATAAAATTTATGGGGAGAGAAGAAGGAGCTATATTTGGGAGACTTAGTGAAATGAAAATGATCAAAGGTCTGTCACAAATGTGGGAAAACCATAGACACAGCTGAAGCACATTAAAGAGCTGGGAGTCTGGTTGAACTCACATCCTCCATGGTAGAGTGGGGAGAGCAATGAAACATGTCAACTTGTCAATACAATCATGAGGAACAGTTACAGGCAGAGAACTTTCCACAACTCAAAGTCAAGTTTACAGACAGTACCACATGGTCTACATTCAAGTTACAAGAATTGCACATTGTACATTGGTCTCTGTTCGTATACAGGTATGGGTTATATTCATTCACACGCTCTCTCTCACTCAGTTGGTAAGTTAGCTATTACTGATGAAATAACAAAGAAGTTTGACATATTTGACTGAACGACATACTCAGTGCCCATTTTAATATACTATACTAAATTTTTACTGACAGCTTTTTCAGTAAATCTACATATTTTGTTGATCTCAGTATTCAAGGAAATATGCTGAATAAAGGCTTATCATTGATTTACTCTTTCTTCATCTGGAAACATCTAAGCATTTATTTTCATTGCTCCATGACGATTACAATACCAGGACAATAATAGGTTATCTACATACCTTGAGACATGTGACGGCTAGCTAGAAATACATAAGTTGTTTGAGTGAAAACAGTACAATACCCACAAACACAGTTGCAATCTTACTCCTTTCATCAGACTCATCCTCACACTAAACCAACTTTTCAAAATCTGCAAAACTAATTTGTAAATAAGATCAAATGATGACAGTTTACATTCTGCCTAAACAGTATTTCTTTCCATGTCCATGTGTGGAATTGTAAACTATTGATAATCACCATATAACCACAGTTATGTGACATTCAGACACTAATAAGATCACAAATTGTCCATAATAATTTAAATTTACATACTATGGAAACATTAGAAGATAGAAACTTGAATGAATCAATTACGTGACTAGATTATCTCCTTGATTGATTGAATCGTGATTTCTTGTCAGTTAATTTTTGCAACATGATGATTATAAAATTGTTAATTCAAATCAAATGGACAACATTACACAATAATTCCTTGTAGTCGTAGATTCCATATGCACAAGAAACTTAAAAATATATTTTTCTACTAGCATTACACAAGTTGGACATTTCAGCATTGAAGGAGTTGTGTGGAAAACATCACTCTTCCATTCTTCCAAGTTGTCGGGAAAATATCTTCACAATACTATTGTCTTGAGCACTTTCCTTTATAGAATCACACAACAGGAATTTGTCTTTTTTGCCTAGGAAAGACAAATAGAGTGAATAAACATAGATTTTCATTATATAATAAATTCAGCATTCATGTGAGAACATTTGTATGCTTTTTGTCAGCAATCAATTGAACGAGACATGTTCAAAATAGGTGATGAAGAAATCATACTTATAAACATGCGCCATATATGGAAAATACGTAACATCCCGTTTTAAAATTTCATCAAAGAAATGAGTGGTTCCTCATTAAACAATTAAAAGCCAGTAACCCATACTTATACAATTAATGAGTTCCTTGAAAATGCCATAAGATTTTTTTTCACCCAAATTAAGCTAACTTGCAAGAAACCTGCATATTTGTACCATTTTGGTGGCGAAGCTTACATTGTAACATCAAACCTTTAACAGATTGACCAATCAATATCACTAACTATTACTATATTCCAATATTACTATGCCAACTGAAGAACTCACAGTTTTGTAGAAAGCTTTAGACTGGCTGCTGAGCCCCTCGGACTTCTCCACCAAGTCATCTAGCTTCTCTCCCCGCTGCAGCACCGCGTCGATCGTGTTGTGCTGCAAACAGAAGAGTGATTAGGACCAATGGTTAGTTTCCTAGCTGACGCATTTTCTAAATTTATTTTATTTTTATTGAGGAATATTCAGAAACTACGAGTTAGATATTCTTGCTTTAACGAGGATGATATTCATGAAAGATATCACTTTAAAATCACTTGAATCAAACTAAGCTAAATATCTGCTCAAGTAAATAATAAGCTAGTAGTCTTGATGTCAGTTTAATTCATGGTGTAGTTACTGATCAAGTAAATAATAAGCTAGTAGTCTTGATGTCAGTTTAATTCATGGTGTAGTTACTGATCAAGAGATTCTTCATTACTCACAAGAATAATTTTGGTTTCATCCAAGTCGTTCTGTATTTTCGTCATGGCGTCAGCTTCTTTGGGGTTCTGGTACTTCTGAAGGTATTCGTTCAATGCTGGGAAATTTATTTGACTGCAAAACACAATAGAAAAGTGTTTATGATACAAGCAAACAAAATATCTAAGATTATGGCATTTAATCATTAAAACAGCATTGGCTAAATAAAAGAATCTCTAACTTGGCATAACTCATTCACTCAATAAGCAAGTACATAATCAGATTTGATGCAATCCTATCAATATATATATATTTGTATACAGGAAAAATAGAAAAACAATCCATAAGTATATCTGCAAAGTTACAACATCTGCAAATTGACAAATAAAAAAAATTGAAAAAATTATCACATCTGTAGAACAACTTCTGAATTGCAGCTAGAAGAAATTTGAAGACAAAAGTAAAATGTAGGCCATGTGTAATTGTGAATGTTTCCTGGCCTGAATGCAGCGTGATTGACGGAATGAAAAACACTTGTTTACATGCATGTGCTTTAACACGTTAACCTAATATCAGCATGCAAACTAGTTCAATAACTTTTTTATAGCACTGTACAATGTATCCTGAGGGGATTAAAACAATCTTACAAAGAAGAAACAAGACAAGACAAAACTTGCAAGACATTCTTTTTTAATTATTAAATGGAGTTCTTCAACAAACATAGCAAGATTAGTTAAGGTATTAAATATCCATTTCTTAAAAGATTAAAAGGTGTTCACACTAAAATGGAAGCAGAAAATTTTGGCTTTGTACATTAAACATTTTTCTACGAAAATCCATGACTATATGAATAATCAGGAAGCTTAATGAGAAATCCTTATCTCAAAAGAATATATATTTTGCATCAACTGATATTTGATGAACATAGAAAACAAAAAAACTAAAATATCCAAGAAGGTGATGTGTTTCTCTGTAGAAATACTTTCTAGATAGGTACCATGAGCGTAATTAGATTGAATAAAGTGTTATTACATTGAATGAAGTGTTATTACATTGAATCAAGTGTTATAACATTGAATCAAGTGTTATTACATTGCATGAAGTGTTATTACATTGAATGAAGTGTTATAACATTGAATCAAGTGTTATTACATTGCATCAAGTGTTATTACATTTTATCAAGTGTTATTACATTTTATCAAGTGTCAATGTAAGTGTTACCTGCTGGTAAAGGTTTCACAGGCTGATGCTTTGTACTTTGCTGAAAATTCGTCTAGCACCTTCAAACAAAAAAAGACAAATTGTAGAGCATTGACGTTCAATATTTTCTTTCTTCATATCTCACTCAGATAACCAAATATTTACACAATATGAAACTTTAACAGTGTGTTTATGCAGTGAAGATGAAATGAAAGCGTAAACATGTACCTGAAATATGATGACATATAAAACTTTTACATCACTTGTGAGAAAATTTGGACTTTTTCATCTAAGTTTTATTTGACAGATATATTCTGACAGTGATGTGACTGACAATCTGTAACATGCTAAATTTGCTTTGCAAATCACAAGGAAAATTCAGAGAAAATTTCATGTCACAAACATGTTCAGAATTTGCTCCCCTGCTTATTAAACCTGAAATTCATACATCCTAAATTATCATGTAGATTTTGATATTGAGCTTTTTTCAATTAATTACCAGGTGGGTGATTAAAACCAATAAACTAATTCATTACACTTTCCAGTTTTACCCTCAACAAGACTTATAAATTGAGAAATTAATATAACTCATCACTCATTAATTGATTTCATATACTACCTTATTGAGCAGCGTGTGGGCGACTCGCTGTGGGTACTCGTGGTCAGCCACAATAACTCCGGCCAAGCCGTCACTTCTCACGTATACGTGGCACAGGTACTCTAGAATAGGAAAGAAACTTTATAGCAACTGCTTAAATATGTCCATGCTGAGGGCAGGATGCTAACTGTTGTTCTGGAAACTGAATTGAGGCAGTTTGTTAGACAAAAGGAAATCTGGATCTTTTCAAGGCAATTACACCATATTAATCTTAAAAAAACAGAAAGCGAACCAAGAATGCAAAGAGGGCAAGCCCTATAAGGGAGTAGAATGGAAATTGATCGGAACAAGGATTTCAGTTTCTCTGATTTCAATGCTGCTGTCTGTCTTCAACTAATGTCCACATTGCAGCTTATTGTACATGAACTACATTCAATCAAACAGGCACAACATACTTTCATAGCAATTTGGGCCTGACCTCTAGGTCCCCAGAGAGATGGAAATTATGAGCTGAAAAGTGACATCCACTGGTCAAAACAAAAGCCCCAGCAGAATTATACCATATTTCCTTGAAAACAACCTCAAGGTTCAAATTAATTCAGCACCTACTTATTGCCTTGGTTTGAAGTTAAGTTTTATATGTGATATAACTTGGTTGTATTTACCTCAATACCAATGACCAAGGGTTGTATTTATACTGTTATACTCGTGACTCAGGTTTTTTCAAGGAAATATGGAACTCATATTTGAAATGATGCTTATTTGTATGTCAAAAGTTTGAAAATGAGGTGAGGTGAGGTGATATGGTGTTTAACGACGCTTTCAAATGTTTTTCACTTATATCACGGCTGCTAGTATTCTTGCAGGGAGAAAGCCTGCAACACCATTGTGGCTATGCATTGCTGTGAAACCTGTGAGCATCGGCTGGAACTAGCAAACCATGGGTGGTACTGCAATGAAATTCAGTGTAGCATTGCACCCAAACCTGACTGCGTGTAGAACAGTTCTCTAGTGCAGACAAAGTTGCCGAGCCCCTGGCGGGATTCAAACCACGGACCTCTTGATCCGAAGCCGAACCCGCTAACCACTGCGCTATCCCGCCCCCTTTTGAAAATGAAAGGATCGGGTGACAAGAAGAAAAGAATTAACACAACAACTACCATTCTCCTTGACAGAAGCTCTGGAGCACGCTGCAGTTCTCTCTGTGATGATTTTACTCGTAAAGTCCATAAACTCCTTTACACTGTAATAGATGGTACAAAAATGATGAACACAATTAACCCTGATTTTGTTATTTTGCCAATTCTTATAGCTAGGTATTTAACACCATTAGTTGTGTATTCATATTGTAATTTGGAAAAAAGTTTAAATTTCAATAACAACAATTACAATGAATAGTTACAACATTAATAATTGCATCTGCTGCATTTCAGTATTTTCCCCATGTTATCTCTGTCATAACTTCAAAATCTGTATGATATATACACTTTGCAATACTTTTTACCTTTTTAGATTTGAATATTTAAAGGCCAATAAAATCAACATATTCTATGGGGCAATGTGTTCTTTAATAATTCAATTACGACAAACCTGCTGCGTTGAAAATAACCAAAGGATGATACTTCATGAGCAGTGGCCATGTCCTTGACCTTCCCGGATCCATCTTTGTACAACACGGTGATACCGTAGAGACGCATGCTTGCTTCTTGATGTCTATAACAATCACATTGGACATCACAAATATGGTAAAATCTTGTTATAATCAAGTTAACCGCTTATCAGTTTTGTTGTTTAGGTGTTCAATGGAAGGTCAGGGTTGATATAAACATTGAAGATATCAGATACAAAATAGTGACATAGTTTTTAAAATGGCTGCTTGGTTGCTCCGTGTTTTGTCTAATATGCCAACATACTCATTATCCATAATAACCAGGTTTGTCTAATATGCCGACATACTCATTATCCATAATATCAAGGTTTGCCTAATATGCCAACATACTCATTATCCGTAATATCAAGGTTTGCCTAATATGCTGACATACTCATTATCCATAATATCAAGGTTTGCCTAATATGCTGACATACTCATTATCCATAATATCAAGGTTTGTCTAATATGCCGACATGCTCATTATCCGTAATAACCAGGTTTGCCTAATATGCCGACATACTCATTATCCATAATATCAAGGTTTGTCTAATATGCCAACATACTCATTATCCATAATATCAAGGTTTGTCTAATATGCCAACATACTCATTATCCATAATATCAAGGTTTGTCTAATATGCCAACGTACTCATTATCCGTATAATATCAAGGTTTGTCTAATATGCCAACATACTCATTATCCATAATATCAAGGTTTGCTGTAAAACCCTTTTACTGTTTAAACCAATATCAAATGGGATTATACTAGACTTAAATTTCTACAAATTTCTTACCAAAACTAAAAACTTTTGAAAACTTTTCTATGACAGATCAACCCTGACACCAACACGTTCGCTGTACCCTAAGAGGAAATCTTTAGAAAAGTAATTTAAACCCTTGATCACAACTCGCAATTCAAGGACTAATAGTACAGGTTGCTCCTTTTTCTTAAATCTGGGGATTTGGTAATCATCATCATTTAAGTCAAAAAATTTAATTACACATTTATATAATCATGATTTCCTGTTATTATAAACATCCCTATTTTTCAATCAGTTCACAATAAAGTTTAATAGCAAACTTGAAGGACATAATTTAGGTAAAAACTCTGACTCAAATGAAGTTAGGAAATTGATTGTCTTGGATAATGTATTGATAAATGTAACACTGAAAATGTTTAAAAGCTATCAATCATTGATTATCATTAAACATCGTATCGATTGTTGTCTTACTAACGTAATATTCGGAGAAACGTAAAATATACATATAATATGCGACAAAAATAAACTAATACTGCGACAGACAAAAAAATAATGACAGACAAGACTAGGCTAAATGGTATGGAAGGGGATGTGTGCCAAAAATGAAATCATGTAAACTCGTAATACACAAGTTGTAACATGTTGTTCTCAACCATGCAATTCTCGAAAAGACAAGTCCAAGTGTGCAAACCTAACATTTCAATCCTGTAAAACTCAACTTTCTGTTCTCAACTTTACAAAGTTGAAATGTTATTCCAGAAATGTCAAAGTCGAAACTCTTTTTTGTATTTCAAATAAGAGGGATATACACATTTAGCAATGCTACAAGTTACGTTTTACAATTGGTAAATGAAAAATGAAGAGTTGTAAAATCAGCCTTGCCAAACAGACTTTTGCATCTGGAGTTTTACATGAGTTGCATGGTTATGATTGCAATGTTCCGAAATACATCTGTACACGATTTCGCATTGACCATATTTGGAAGTTTAACGAAGACTGTCGATGATTTCCGAAGATGATCGGTATTTGACAACAACGAGACCTCCCTGATCCAAGCTTCATGCAACGCTGTGCAAGCATTCCGGATAGCGTTCAGTTGAGTCCACCGCAATGCGCGGAGCTTGGGCATGCGACCTTCACCTTTTGTTTTTCCACTGTTTTTGTAGGGGTTATACGAGATTTATCTCACGAAAGAATATTATGAACTTTAATTCTGGGTTAGACTTTACTGGACACTTAATCTCTGCACAACTTACTGCATCGAGATGATTCACTATAAAATAATCCCAATTTAGATATCAAGATACTGTTGGGTTTAAAAAACTCATCAAATTAAGAGACTGGTTTATGAATAATGAAACAACAGCATACTTGACGCGCAAAGACAAATAACAGTAGAAAGAATATATTTACATTGTAAACCCACGTTACCCCTAAAACACGGGCGTGTGATTCTTTCAAATTAACTGTTAGAAAAATGACTACGCAACGTAAAGTTAGGGGAAAGTTCCAAAATCATTGAAAAGAATTAATTTTTCTTTTGTTAGTCTTTCATTCGGTCGTTTAACCAAAAAATATTATTCCGTTAAAACAAACATTTATTTCAACTGATACCGTTTAAAGTCATGTTTTAAAGCTATGAACGTTCTAAACCAGACGTTTTTAAACAGTATGAAGAAATTTGATTGAAGAACATGTCAAAATCACATGACTGGCATATCATGTGACATGTTATTTTTAACTCTCCGCCCGATCGACAGTTAGTAGGGTCGTCTTAAAAGCGAACGGTCTATTACTTTTGCCCGGTCTGGCAGGCCGCCAGAGAACGTCGGGTCATTGTTTGATACAAAGTTTGCCAAATATTAAGTCGAAAAGCTCTTGCAAATTCAGATATATCATCAACAATTTAAATCAAATACCTTTGTAATCATCAAGATGTAAAAATTCTAACAATTATTTGAAATACAAGATTATACATTTCGATACGTATAACTTGGGGGTGTACGTACAACTTAGATTTCTCGATAAATCAAGAAAAGTGGCACAGCAACAAAAACACGACTATTGTATTGTAATGAATAGTTAGTTATCAACGATTCACGTAGTGTATATCTTGAATTTTATCCAAAGGAGTGTTTAATTACAAATGTTACCAACTGTGTTCATCAACCGTGTGCAAGTGCATAACTGAAGGGATTTTTACGCTAGTGCGGCTTAAAATCAACATAAAATCAAACTTCATATCAGTTAAGTAAACTGTCTCCCAGTGATAAATCATAATTAGGTGATGTCATAAAATAATAATCATTTAAAATTAATTGCCAAGAGGACACAAAAGTATTGTGCTGAAGATTGTCTACAAAGTAATCATGCTTTAACAAAGGCGTCGGAAACGCTCATATTCCATTGTTATACCAATTACTAAACAATAAACATGTGCTTTTAAAAAATGATACTTTTAAGTTTTGTACAAATTTGTTACGGTACGAAATTGATTAAGTATTTTGAACTATTGAAATCGGCCCCCGAAAAGTTAATATGCGTTGACTGCGAAGTTCGGAAATTTTCTTGCAATAAACACGGGTATATTTGATAGAATTACGTATTCAAGATTTCTTTTTCGATAATGGTCGGATAAGAATTAATTGCAAATGATATTTGTTCTATTACAATATTGTTTCTATTTGCCTAAGGGGTTCGAAAACACCGTACGCGAGTTACTAAGAACTTTGACAAAAGGTGATGTTCGCAAGCCCAAGCTCCGCGCATTGCGGTGGACTCAACTGAACGCCATCCGGAAAGCTTGCACAGCGTTGCATGCACAGGGGCGTGTATCGCTTAGAAATAGCTTTAGAAAGACATATATACCCATAGACCCTACCCTACTACTATATAAAAGGTAGTAGGGTAGGGTCTATGGGTATATATGTCTTTCTAAAGCTATTTCTAAGCGATACACGCCCCTGTGGTTGCATGGAGCTTGGATCAGGGAGGTCTCGTTGTTGTCAAATACCGATCATCTTCGGAAATCATCGGCAGTCTTCGTTAAACTTCCAAATATGGTCAATGCGAAATCGTGTACAGATGTATTTCGGAACATTGCAATCATAACCATGCAACTCATGTAAAACTCCAGATGCAAAAGTCTGTTTGGCAAGGCTGATTTTACAACTCTTCATTTTTCATTTACCAATTGTAAAACGTAACTTGTAGCATTGCTAAATGTGTACATCCCTCTTATTTGAAATACAAAAAAGAGTTTCGACTTTGAAATTTCTGGAATAACATTTCAACTTTGTAAAGTTGAGAACAGAAAGTTGAGTTTTACAGGATTGAAATGTTAGGTTTGCATACTTGGACTTGTCTTTTCGAGAATTGCATGGTTGAGAACGACATGTTACAACTTGCGAATTACGAATTTACATGATTTCATTTTTGGCACACATCCCCTTCCATAAAATGGGCAACTGCAAGTTTCGCGTTGACAGGTGCCCGGGAGATTTCCTTGATCGTAAGAAGTTTTCTGAGGTAGATCAAAATAATAACCCGTCTTTCGTCAAACAAACGTTTCTGTTAAAACATTGAAATTGAAATCAAGACAAAAATTCACTCACATTAGCGGCTGCTAGGTACCAATATTTTGTTTGAACTCGAAGTGCCAACTTGGGTTCAGAAATGGGAAATGACGTCAGTGGGAAACTAGAGTTATCTCCCAAATGAGAACTCGCAACAGCGTTATTATTCACTACGTTAACAATATGCGAGTCCTCTTTTTGTAGTTAGGAGTTAACTATAAGTGAATAAAGCGCGTGTAAAATGTTACTTAACTGCCAAAACGAACTATAAATAGCCTATGACACCTATGTTGACATGGCGTTTGTGATATAGTGATTGTTATGTCATCCTCCGAAAATGAGATCATGACAGTACTGATTAACGGTTTCGAACGCTGTATAAGTAAAAATGACATTTAAAGAGAAACTCTAATGCATTATTTCTAAGAATAGCATATTATTAGCTGGAGTTTATAATGACACATAAAGAAATGAATCAGCATTTAAAATTTATACTCTTCAATTCGACTTCAATAAGAACAACGATTTTTTTAATTATTCGTTCATAACTGAATTTTGTTTCAGTGAAAAAAATACTTGGATGATACTTGAGTGATTGTTTCGGCTAGATGTCTCTGAATATATGTGAATACGTACGTACACATGATAATCCGTCCTACTTTCATACCTATCCATCGTTGTAAGTGCTTGGATATTTGCTGTTTGTCTCGAACGTAGTTCCAACAATCTCATTAAAATGAAATCTAAATGCTCCACTACATTACGCGTGTATGATCTGTGTAACGTAGTGCAGCAATATTAGATTTTATTTTAATGAGATTGGTAGTTCCAAGTACTTGTTTTGATATAATTAAATTTTGCTTTAAGTGACGCAGAGTATGTTTCATAAGTTTTGTATGTTGCTTCTATAGAGCCAACATATCCATTGAGCTGAGTTAAGTTCAAATCGCCTATCCAGGGTTGCGTCTTTATCCCTTAAATGGCAAAATTATGATATAAACTTGTTTTCGCATGTACATTAGAAACGGCCATATAAATGTTAAGAAGTCGAAATTCTGCGTCCCATTTACATGTATATTATATGACCTATTTAGCACTACCAAACTTTATGTCTCGTTGTGTCTATTATAAGTAATTTCCAAAATTACCTTTGAGTCAGTGACGCGCGCCATTGTTCGGTTTTCGATCATAAATCTCGACTGTTTTCCTTTTTATTGTTACAATGCTTACTTACAAGCATTTAGATATTATTTTCAAAAACAACCACTACTAAGACTTGTCACCATTTTTTAAAATTTGGCATATTTGGCTCCAACAACATACCATGTGCCCCTTTAAGCTTATATTTTGTTTAACTATTCATAATCCCCTCTTAAACAAGTCCAGTTAGGTGTAAAAAAAAACTTAACCCGTTATCCTTGCCCACCTTAAATAAACCAACAAGTGGTTAGCCGTAATCTCCCCCACGGAGTAATCTTTGTTACGAGTGGATCGTTTTAGTAGAAATACAGAATCCTGGCTGTGTGAGATTACTTAACTTAGTTGTGTAATCAGCGGAGATGTTTGGAACTCAGCACTGGGCCTGTTCCCATAAATTGTTGAGGGGACTAGAGTTTCTTCACCGGGACGTTGCACACATATTCATTTTTAATACATATTTTGAAAGATGCATGGCTAACTTGTCACGAAGGTTAAGCGGCAAAATACTATGACCTGATTTTTATTGTACAAAGTGAAGAAGATTAAAAGACGACTACTTTCAGCTTCGGATCAAGTACCGCCCCGAATTCGGAAATGTTGTCTGCTCAAGTGACGGTTCTGCATGCACAAACATTTCTGTCTACTGGTGCGCCTGTTTTCCCTGCAAAATAATTGTAATTTTTGTTTGTACATATGTTTTTAGGTGTTGAATTGAATGGACCACATTTTTTACGTCCCCGGCATTTATACCATTATACCATATGTAAATTAATTGACATGAAGTGCAAAATTCACAAGTGAAAAGACGGTTATCAAAACGCTTACATAGTACAATAAATAAACGCAAATAACGAACTCGAATAAAGGACTTGTAAATATATTTCAACAATGCCGATATAGCAAATGTATTCGAATGATATGAATGAATGAGATGTCAAAAGACGTATCATCGACAGTAAACGCGTGTTATTCCTATATGAAGCGCTCCTAAAATATTAACTTCTAGCTTACGTGAAAACTTTCGAGATGTTTAAATCGGTTTACTCTACTTTAATGTATTGTCATTGGGAAAATTGAATACTCGTCTACCTTTTTATATTTTCAAGTATTTACGTATTTGTTCAGATGCTTAAGTTGACCCAATTTGCAATTTGCACTATAAATTTGTGTGCATTTTTTGTCATTGCTATGGATTTACGTACTGCTACTGGTAGCAATATCTCCGGTCTATTCGTTGACGCTTCCAGAAAGCAGTGTCTGGAATCTTAACAAATGTATACATTTGTGATATATGACTGGCCCCGGTAACCTAGACTGACACATTTGGCTTCCTACTGGCTTCTACATTTAACTAATCATTCTTCTGCGCAACCATTGTCCGCCTTTTAAGATTTGCCAACCAGACCTTTTAAGACAATTCTCATCTTATCAATCGCTGCTTGACCAAGGGCTTTGCGAAATGACTCTTTTGGCATTTTCATTCTTGTATTTATAAAATATTGCGGTCAATGCAGTTAACAATCATGTTATGCTAATGAATTTTCGGTATATATATATATAAAATGGATTGTTTTTACTTCTGACTTCGTATTTTTCAATATATATATATATATATATATAGGTTGCAGTGTTCTTTGCAATATATATACATGGAAATAAACATATGAAATGGAAAGTATCAACAATTTTTAGAATAAAATAGCTATAGACTTTATTACTTCATATTTAAATAATCTCTGGGACCAAATTTACTTTCTTGAAAACTTTATCGACCTTTGTTTAACATTAGTCATTCGATATTCTATGGCCTATGTATTTGTCTATATTTTAAAATTTAACAATTTTAATTGAATTGTTATACTTATATTCAATTGTTTATCATATTTTTCTGGTTTGATTGGGGACATTAAAATTGATACGTAACAGTTACGTAAAACGTTGTCAGCCTTTTTGGTAATTATTATTCCATTTATTTGTTTCAAATATGCAGAAAAATATCCCTGCATTGTTACCAGAAAGAGACTCAACATGTTGCCACCGAGACGACCAGATGTTATATCGCTCGATCATGTCAAAATGATTTCTCTAGAATTCAATATGCAACGTATGCGACGGTTTGTAATCCTGTGTCATTGTTGCTATACACCTTATATATATATATATATATATATATATATATATCACAAAAACATACACTCATTAATTCTTATTTGATTAGTCAATTAATGTCCAAAGAACATACATTTACGGTTTAGTTAAACTTTGTATAAACCGCCAGATGACAAGCATTTGCTATTTTTAACTAAGTGCCCACTTCCGCGTTCTAAATATAGAACCGTCCCGTAGAAAGGCTGACTGTTGGAACCAGCGAAGACACAGATTCTCTGCGATGGGAGGGCAGGGGTTCCTTGCTTTCCATGGAACAGTGCTTATTGCTACAATCTATTCTGTGCAGGTAACAAATTAATCGTCTATCTCAGTCTTGCCTCGAAGAGAATATAAGCGAAGGCAGTTCTCTGCATTTTCTAGTTGCATCAAAGTCCGATTCTTGAACAGCTGATCGCCCCCAACGCTCAGCTGGGTCTTGAGTGATCGACCGGTATTTATGGAATGGGAGTAAATTTCCAGGGGTCAAGGGTTACATAACTCTCTAGGTTGCGGGGTCACAATGATAAAATCAAATCAACTTATATGCGTATATGCAAACTTGAATTTAGTATTCACTGGTGCGTGCAGGTCTATTTACGATGTTTACAAATATACGGCTTTGACCTAGATATTACGCGTTCTTGAGTATGTTGGCTAATGGGAATATACAGTATTTATATACATAGTCTTTGAAGGGCATTTAAAAGTGAAAAACATAATAAAACCGAGATTGTCGAGATATGAACGTCTTTATTGTATAAATACATAACGTCTAGGCTATATGTTTACTTCTTTGTCAAGTGAGAATGCATATGATATATGTATTTATTTATATGTACATGTACGTATACAGTATAAATAGCATGTACTCGTCTATGGAGTTGTGACTTATGCCTATTCAACAGGGCACCTGTCACTACTGGACAGGTACTTGAATGTATTGTATTGTACAGTCATAGCTCGTTGAAAGGACATAGCTGCAAGATAAACCATGGTTATGTTGCCAGTTATTAAAAGAAACCTAGGCGTGTCATGTAGCATGATCAATATATTTAGACTGTTTTTTTGATAGAGAAATTTGTTTCAAGATCACTTAAGCTTTAGGTAGCATATTTATTATAGATTTTCAATCATTTTGAAAAATGGAAGTTAACATTGTATACATTGTGTACTTTTTTAATAACTTACATCTATTATACCAATATCCAATCAAACTTGAAAGAGAATGCTGAAAAACTGCTTGGGGTTATATTTCATAATATTTATCAAAGAAAACATTACAAGAAATAAGGAACAAATTATGAAATATCCATTTGTATGTTTACATTATATATAGATTATTATCAAACCATGATACATAAAATAAGCTTTATTTCTTTACAAAACAGAATATGTTGTTTCAAAGTGGTTGCATATTAATCTTTTTTTAATTATTGATCATATCAAATTTCAATTATTATTTCATTACTCACACAAGACATTGCTCATGCATTCAATTATTACCAAGCATTCATTTATCGCCAAGCATTCAATTATTACCATGCAATAAATTATCATCATGCAATAAATAATTACCTAGCATTCAAATATTACCATGCATTCAATTATTACAAAACATTCGCTTAATACCATGCAGTGAATTATTACTGTGCATTCAATTATTACTGTGCATTCACTTATTCCCACGCATTAAATTATTTCTATGCATTGAATTATTACCATGCAGTAAATTATTA
The DNA here is from genome assembly GCA_921293015.1 of Phorcus lineatus. NCBI lineage: Eukaryota > Metazoa > Mollusca > Gastropoda > Trochida > Trochidae > Phorcus > Phorcus lineatus. Next base: position 364,738 of record OV121088.1, on the reverse strand, counting down.
CCATTCATTCACTTATTACCATTTATTCAATTATTTCCATGCATTCAATTATTTCAATGCATTCAATTACTTCAATGCATTCAATTATTACCATGCATTCAAATTTTTGTCAACCCAAGCACTGCTTTTCCTTTAGGGTTGTTTAAGTTTGATATTAACATATCTTATGGTGAATGTTAAGGATTGATTTTGTTCAACTTGTAATCTCATTTTTACACTGGTATCTTGTTTGTTAAGTTATTGTGGTCATAAAGCATTGCTAAAATCTTTTATTAATTGCAAATTTGCATTCATTTTGTATTTTTAAGCTGAGTTAAAAGATAGAGAAGAAAAAAGATAGAGAAAAAGATACTTGAGTTGACATGTTATCTGCAAGTCTCTTTCAAACACAATGCCATCATTATTTTTCCTAAAGAAAATTCTCTTTATTATCAGCTAATTATCATCATAATGACATTGATAGTTTTCATCAACTCATTATCATTTATTTGTGTTTATCTGATTATGAAATACAGAAACACCTATTTATCATGTGATATTGAAGATTGTTATTAAGTAACTTAAGGAAAATCTGAAGCTTTTTCTTCTATCCAATATATGGAGTCGTTAACATGATACAAATAATGGACTTGGGTCGTTACAGATGCGTGATAATCATGATGAAGCATTTCCAAACAGAGGCGGCCGATGTTTACTGTTTTGTACGGAAACTAGGTTATCTTAGCTTTCGTAACAGTGACCTTGAACTTGACACAATATACAACAACTGAATCGGTTGTAAATGTGTAGTACTGTACATTACAGTCAGTACGTTAGCTGCAGATACACATGTGTAGTACTGTACATTACAATCAGTACGTTAGTTGCAGATACACATGTGTAGTACTGTACATTACAATCAGTACGTTAGCTGCAGATACACATGTGTAGTACTGTACATTACAGTCAGTACGTTAGCTGCAGATACATAGATGTAGTACTGTACATTACAATCAGTACGTTAGCTGCAGATACACATGTGTAGTACTGTACATTACAGTCAGTACGTTAGCTGCAGATACACATGTGTAGTACTGTACATTACAGTCAGTACGTTAGCTGCAGATACACATGTGTAGTACTGTACATTACAATCAGTACGTTAGCTGCAGATACACATGTGTAGTACTGTACATTACAGTCAGTACGTTAGCTGCAGATACATAGATGTAGTACTGTACATTACAATCAGTACGTTAGCTGCAGATACACATGTGTAGTACTGTACATTACAGTCAGTACGTTAGCTGCAGATACATAGATGTAGTACTGTACATTACAGTCAGTACGTTAGCTGCAGATACACATGTGTAGTACTGTACATTACAGTCAGTACGTTAGCTGCAGATACACATGTGTAGTACTGTACATTACAGTCAGTACGTTAGCTGCAGATACACATGTGTAGTACTGTACATTACAGTCAGTACGTTAGCTGCAGATACACGCAAATGTAAGAAATTGTTGAGTCAGACAGAAGTTGGTAGTCTAAAATTTGAGAGCCAAGGTTAATCCCGCTGTTTAATGGATACCGCGGTACATCGAAGGGCAGTATAGCAATGGACCACTGTATATATAATACATAAGTAAGTGATGAGAAAGAAAATGAGACTTTGTGCTTTAGAATAGTTCAGGGTGAAACTGTAGTTCATTGAAGAACACAACAGTATAGGATACTTTATTCTTTGTCCTTTGTATGTGTTTGCTTCTTCTAGTGGCTGTAAAATGACCGAAAGAAATAAAGACGTGATAGATTGAAAGTTTCATGACCCCTGATTTATTTCATAATATAAGAAAACTAAAGAGTAATTATTTCAATCAAAGCAATTAATCCTAATTAATACTGCATTACCTCTTGATGACATCAGAAATATGTTATACCTATAGAGCAGTCTAGTATGGTTATGTAATCACATCAGATAGTCCACTGTTTGACAAGCGGCCAGGTCGACCGGTCAAGTGGTCAGTGACAATATAGAGTTATCCCTGAAGATGTAATATGGACTAGTTTTAGCCTTTATTGTAACTAGCTATAACTAACAATGTCACGGATGATAACCGAGCATGTCACTAGTTAGGAGTGAGTGATATAACCGTAGTGAAGATGTACTAGTCACAACGAAGAAGTGATTGGTCATGTGACTGCAAAGACAGACAGATGGACAGACAGTTATGCAATAGATGTAAGATAATAGATTATGAAGTAATGAGTCTATTCTTAATCATAAAAATATTGCCAAAGCAAACAAATTTATGATTGAAATATGAACATTTTAGAAGAAGATATTTTAAATAAGGAAACTTGATTGATATATATATTTGTGATAGATTAAATATGTCAAAGTATAATCAAGTGACATACAATTTCATAATTTAGAAATGAATTAAAACATCTCTTAGGTGTTTTATACAAAATTGTAAGATGAAGGTTGTTTATGGCCAACCTTGCCCGATGCCTAATCTGATTCCATATGCTGAATTACTTCAGCTGATACTTTGATGGATTCTTTTATCAGCATAACCGATAGAGAAAAGATGTTAAATGGTATGTAGAAAGATTGTTCACTATTTAATAGTTGGTGTTTGTCAATAGAATAATATTGTATCTAAAATGAAAATTATGTCAATAGATATAAGATTTGGCCAAACATCATAAATGAAAAGGAGAATCTTCAAAATTACTTCATTTTAAAGGCACTAGTGCACGCTTTTACGGTTTAAATTGGCTATTTTAAGGTTTAAGAGGACTTATGCAATCACTTAAGCTTTCTATCGATGCAATGAAATACTTAAAATTCTTTACAATTGACCTGCAATCAACAATGAAAAAATTTAGACAGCCGCTGTCGGCTTGGACATATAAAAATCTAAGGTTAGCTGTGCACAAAACGGATAAATTATAGACAGTTGAAAGCGGCTGAACTATTATTATGTGCAGCTGTTGAATTTACCTAAACTCTGAACTGAGACCAAAGAATGAATTATGTTTTATGAAAGCAATGTTGTAAATTAACCGATTTAATAACACAGCATTAGCATTGCTATTAGATTGACCAAAGCGGCTGCCGTTTCCGCTTTTTTGGTTATAAGCAAAATCTTAATATTTCCGATATCGAAGTTCATGCGGATTTATTGTAACGTAACATTAAATACTTCCGGTCTTTAAAAATCAACTTTACTACCTAAATACGTAAATATTCGTTAAATAACTTACGAGGTAGATTACTTCAGTGGGGATCTTGAATAATATCGAGATATATGCAGTATCTGTGCATTCGTTGTGTTAAAGAAATATTGGTGTGCACTAGTGCGTTTAAATTAAAACTCTCCAATCTTCTTATAACAGCCAACAATCAGGCCATTACAGCCAGGTTCTTTGAGCTTTGTAAAATCAAAGTTTATGTATGGAATTTTCTAATATTGATATCAGCATTGTAATTCTATGTCATTCGATTGAAATTATTAGATTTTTAGACATTAGATTACCAGATTGTGAATTAGAGCTGTAATATGTCACTTATCTTATATATTTTAATATTATTTATATCATTTAATTTTATTTTTATTTCAACATTGCATTTATTGACCTGAAAAACTATCTAAACATAAATAAATGTCAATATTCCACCATAACCTTGTCTCAAAAAATAACCAATAGATCTAAAACTTGAGATTTCTTCACTTTAAAATCAAATTCTCCAGTCGTTTTTCATAAACATGATTATTCTTAATGTTATTAAAGTGTTTTAATTAATGGGGGTTAATGGCAAACTAGTGTATGGAGTGCTCCCACTTGTCAGTGTTGACCTCTAACCTCTAACATCAGACAAGACCTCAATCAGGATTCCTTTAACTGGTATTTGTAACTGGTTGACAGTTTTAGATATAATCCTTGTCAAGTTGTGTTACATAACATCACCTGCCAAGAGGTCTTGTTAATCTAATATATTTTCTTACAAAGACCCAAAATATATTGCATAATTGCATAACTATATTTAATGATTAGTTAATTTGATATAATTCAAATGGTTTAATGTAATTGATTATGTTTAAACTTTTTTGAATTACAAATGAAACTAATTATCTGTTTGATTTGAACTAGTTTATTGCTTGTACTCATGAGATCTTCCATCACATCTACATCAACCCAGATCAATGAATGAGGTTATGACATTGTGGATGACGATTTACAAAGAAAATACGAAACAGAGGAAGAGATAATGAAATAATATTGTAGGATATTTTTGAGTTAAGTGCTTCAAGTGTAACTTCAATTTAAACAGGGTATGCTAAGGTCCAACTGAGAGTCTGGAACCTGCCATGGTAACTTTTCCAGGTTTTTAATTTTGTTTTGCCATTAAATAGACTGAACAACACTTTTTGGCTGGCTATTTTTCAAGCTTATTTCATAGACTGATATAGAGGTGATGTTTATTTGAGCTAATTTGTGGTGTCACCAAATCTGCCCAGGTCAGCGGGTGTGACAGTTTGGATGGAAAATTACCAGATATCAAGTCATGCATGCTAGTGTAGTTAACCATTGTAAGCTGAGCTGTGTCGGACTTAGTGTCAGGGTGTCTGTGGTGGAGCTACAATACTGTCAGCTGATCACCAGTTGCTTGTATTCATCACAATGTATGTTCATGTCTACATCGATCTGGCTTGTGTTGTTGAATGAGACTCAACATTTAGCTTTTCGTGTTATTCATACTTGGTACATCAAACAAATAAATTAATAGAATGGAAAAAATGGAAATTTTCAGAGCTGATAATGTGTTACATATATTTTTATGTTATTATATTTATATGGGTATATTTTGGCAAGATTATTAAATCTGTCCAGTTTGATTGAAAGTTATAAAATATTGCAGTTAAAATTTGGTTGCAAAATGAGACATATGGTGAAGTATGTCAACATGGTCTATGATACATAAAAGAACAACTAAATAGAAAGGATAAAGAAAACATTATGAGAGTCTATAGGAGAGAACCATATTGGGCAACAACTTATGTCAAGTTGTACACAGAGGGTTATCAATATGAGACATACAGTAGTTTGACTTTGGGAGAGGTTTATTCTAAAGCATTGTCTTGTTGTCACAATTTGTAGAATCATAAAAGTCATAAAATTATTATATGACATCTCTTGAGAAAGAAAAAAAAAAGAGGAAAACACTTTTAATTGCTTATCCACGTAAAAATCTCAATAAATCATGAAGATGATTGACAATAGAGAATGTAGTATTTTTCATGTAATGTCGAGTAACGCTCTCCATGTATATTATTAGTCGTGCAACAAGCATGATTGCGCATGAGCGCAACGCGTGGTCTGTAAGAACCAGTTTGTAATAAATCGTTGAGTGGGACGCATCTGGTCTTTTCTTCTGAGTCTAGGGCTTAGACATGAAGCCTGCATAGTCTTAGTAAAGTTTAGCCAGCCTACAACATGGTGTCAGGAGTGAGAGAAGGGGAAAGCAAAGAAAGACACAGCATGTGGTTCCGAAGCGAGAGAACTCCTCAAGCCCAGTGAAGCTATAGGGTGAGAGTATGAACATTGTCGCTCACGTGCGCCGAGTTTAGTGACCGGGCATTTGATAGCAGGGTAGTCTACAGCAAGAATTAACATGTGACAGGAGAGTTCATAGTGTTAAACTGTATGTGGGAAACACACTACATGTTATTTGTGAGGTGACATTTAGGACACAAACGCAAATTCTGAATTTTCATATTTTGGACTCAAACACAAGTTGTTCTGAACAGTACAGTAATGGAGCATTTACGTCCTCCTCCCGAGTTAGAATTTGAAGTAGGAGATGGAAGGCTAGCTGAACGCTGGAGGAGATGGAAACATACAATGCAACTGTATAGGAATTTGAGTCTAAAAGGGAAAAATGAGGCAGACGTTTGTGAGGCTTTCTTATATCTCATTGGGTCAGAAGGAAGGGATGTGTTCAATTCGTTTACTTTTGAAGAAAGTGAGCAAAACAAGATTGAAATTTTGTTTGACAAATTTGAAAATTATTGCACTCCACGTCAGAATATCATTGTAGAAAGACATAGATTCAACACGTCTGTTCAGGGGAAAGATGAGAATATTGAGCATTTTGTAGCAGCTTTGAAACTGATAGCTAGAGGTTGTAACTATGGAACTTTAGAAAATGAGCTGATAAGAGACAGAATAGTGTGTGGGACAAATTCAAACATTATTCGTGAAAGGTTGTTGAGAGAACAAAATTTGACACTAGCACAAGCTATAACCATTTGTAGAGCAGATGAAGAGTCAAAACAGCAAGTTCAAAATTTGTGTGAAGAACCTGAGGTTCATGGTGTTAGAAAAAAGAAGATTAAACCGAAAAATAACTTTGACAAGAAGAAGTCGAAAGAACATACAGAGAAAAAATCAGTCTCTTTTCAATGTGGAAAATGTGGAAATCGACATGGTCCTAAACAGTGTCCAGCATTTGGGAAAATTTGTCATAAATGCAAAAAGTTAAATCATTTCCAAATTTGTTGCAAATCAAAGAGTGTGTTAGGTGTAGAAGACATTAACTATCAATCTCATTGGGCAGACAAAGAAGAAATTATTTTCATAGGAACAGTTCACAAAGAAACAGAAACTAGTGAAGATGCTTGTTATGCCACTTTGCCAGTACAAGGTACAGACATAAGATTTAAAATTGATACAGGCTCTCAAGCAAACATTATCACTTTGAAACATTTCAAGAAAGTGGAAGGTTATCAGACAATTCCTGTTAGGAAAACGAATGCTATTTTGACAAGTTACAGCAATGGCATTATTTCATGTATTGGAAAGTGTAATTTGGCTGTTAACAATCATGATCTCATGTTCTATGTAGTTGATACCAAGCAGATTCCAGTTCTCAGTTACAGAACATCAGTTGATTTGAAGTTAATCAAAGTGCTAAATGTAAATGTGTGTGATCTTGAAACAGATTTTTCGCAAGTGTTCACAGGAATGGGTTGTTTGAACAAGCCATATCACATTGAAGTGGATCCTGAGGTCAGGCCAGTGATTGATGCTCCAAGGAGGGTTCCAGTGGCACTTCGTGACCGGTTGAAAGAATCGTTGGATGAGATGTGCAAGCAAGGTGTCATCAAGCAAGTGGATGAACCAACAGATTGGGTAAATTCAATTGTCATAGTTGAGAAGCCAAATACAGACAAGCTTAGAATTTGCTTAGACCCTAAGAATCTAAATGAAGCAATTAAACGGGAACATTTTAGCATTCCGACAATAGAAGAAATCACTACTCGTCTGTCAGGTGCGAAAATATTCTCAAAAGTTGATGCTAACAGTGGTTATTATCAGATCCCTCTTGATGAACCAAGTCAGTTGCTTACTACATTTCAAACACCATTTGGGAGGTACTGTTTCACACGCATGCCTTTTGGAATTAAGTCTGCTCAAGAAGTTTTTCAGAAAAGAATATATGAACATTTTCATGATTTGCCAGGTGTAGAAACAGACATTGATGATCTCTTGATTTGGGGTAGAAATGAAGAGGAGCATGCAGCAAATTTGAGAAACTGTCTGAATAGATGTAGGGACATTAATCTTACACTTAACAGGTCCAAGTGTCAGTTTAGCGTGAAGGAAGTTCGCTACATAGGTCACATTTTGTCGGCTGACGGTGTGAAACCAGATCCAGACAAGGTCGAGGCTATTAGAAACATGCCTGCACCAACAGAAAAGAAGGGTGTACAGAGACTGTTAGGGTTTGTAAATTATTTGGCTAAGTTTATTCCAAATCTGTCCTCAATAACTAAACCCATGAGAGAGATGTTGAAGAAAGACCGTGAATTTGAGTGGGCAAGTCACCAACAGCAATCGTTTGAACAAATCAAGTATATCTTGTCATCTGAGAATGGTCCAATATTGCAATTCTATGATGCAACCAAGCCAATTACAATCAGTTGTGATGCTTCAAAATCAGGAATTGGAGCAGTGGTAATGCAAGAAGGTAAACCAGTGGCTTATGCGTCTAGATCCATGACAGATGCAGAAACTAGATACGCTCAAATTGAGAAAGAACTGTTAGCAGTGCTATTTAGTTTGGAGAAATTTAACCAATATACTTATGGTCAAGAAGTAGAAATAGAATCTGATCATAAACCATTGGAGTCCATTCTGAAAAAGCCACTTGTGTCTGCGCCACCGAGACTCCAGAGAATGATGCTAAGGTTACAGAAATACACCTTCAAGTTGAAACATATTCCTGGAAAAAAGATGGTCATCGCCGATGCTTTGTCGAGAGCATATTTGCCTTTACGTGAAGATTGTTCAAATCTGGACAGAGAGATAGCTTGTTATGTCCATACTTTGACATCTAATCTCCCAGCGTCAGACCAGAAATTATCTGAAATCAAACAAGAATGTGATCAGGATTCAGAAATGCAATGCCTGAAGCACATGATTTTAGAAGGTTGGCCAGAAGAGAAGAAAAAAGTACAAGATGAGGTACGCGAGTATTGGCAATACAGGGATGAGCTATCTGAGATTGACGGGATAGTCTTCAGAGGGGAGAAGATTGTGATTCCTAGGTCCATGAGAAAAGAAATGATCCAGAAAATACATGTAGGTCACATGGGAATAGAAAAATCAAAACAAAGAGCTAAAGATGTAATGTTTTGGCCTGGAATGTCATCACAGATTGCAGATCTCATATCACAGTGTAGCACATGTAGGGAACTTAGAAACTCTAATGTGAAAGAACCAATGTTACCCTCAGTAGTTCCAAACTATCCATGGGAGAGAGCTGCAACAGATTTGTTTCAGTGGAATCAAAACAACTATTTGGTAGTGGTAGACTATTATTCAAGATTTTTTGAAATAGCTAAGTTAGAAAATATCAGAAGTAGCACAGTGATCAATCATACCAAATCCATATTTGCCAGACATGGAATTCCAGTGGAGTTGAGAAGTGACAATGGTACTCAGTATACATCACAAGAGTTTAAAACATTTGCTAAAGATTGGGGTTTCAAACATGTCACAAGTAGCCCATATTATGCTCAGTCAAATGGGTTAGCTGAGAAAACTGTACAAACTGTGAAAAGACTGTTAGAAAAAGCCAAAAGGGACAATCAAGATCCTTATTTAGCTATTCTTGAGTATAGAAACACTCCAGTAGATGATATTGCATCTCCTGCCCAGATTTCTATGTGTAGAAGACTGAGATCAAGAATCCCCTCAACAAACAAACAACTCAGTTCAAAAGTTGTAAATCAAGATGTAATTTACAAGAAATTACAAGAGAAAAAAGTCAAGCAGAAGATCAACTACGACAAGGGTTCGAAGGCGCTCAAGGAATTGCATCCAGGTGAGAATGTTTATGTGCAGCAGGCAGCGGGCACATGGAAACCAGCCGTAGTTACCAGCCGTGATCCAGCACCGAGATCATACAACGTAGAGACGTCCGAGGGTCAGCAGCTACGACGGAACAGACGTCAGTTGCAGTCAACGCAGAGCGACGTTGAACATCGCCAGTCTTCTGATGATGCAGCCGACACCGCCGATGACAAAGTAGTCCCAACGGTCGTTCCTGATGACGTTCCAGATGACGTCATAGATCAACCAGCAGCTCCAGGGGTGCAGACCAGATCGGGTAGACGAGTATGCAGGCCCAAGAGACTGGCTGATTACGTGTGTGACTGATGTAATCATACAGATGCAGTTTTGAATGTAACTGATATGTATACATTTGCAATTTCGCATTTGGTCGCATTCTATCGCGAAAATCGGTGGGGTTCATCGCGTTTAATATTAAAATAATTGGTAATTATTTTAATGGGGGGTTGTAGTATTTTTCATGTAATGTCGAGTAACGCTCTCCATGTATATTATTAGTCGTGCAACAAGCATGATTGCGCATGAGCGCAACGCGTGGTCTGTAAGAACCAGTTTGTAATAAATCGTTGAGTGGGACGCATCTGGTCTTTTCTTCTGAGTCTAGGGCTTAGACATGAAGCCTGCATAGTCTTAGTAAAGTTTAGCCAGCCTACAACAGAGAATAAATGATTACTTTCGAAATGCTATTCATTGTGCTATTTCAGATGCTATGAAAATGTCCACTGAACAGTGCACACTTTAACCCTTTAACTATCTGAACATTTTTAAGAAACCATATTTTTTAATTATCTTCATTTGTTACTCAAAGTGTGCATACCTTAATTGATTTATCATGATTACTAATAGAGGTCAGTCAAAAATACATCAAATCAAATGTTTATCGTTTCAATCTCAGGTACATTTGTCTGTGATTAATGTTACTGCACTGGATATTATCCAATGAGATGCATACTTCACCGATCCCATTTTGCTCGGAATGCTAAAATACTTGGCACTCAACATATTTGTTTGGCTGGAGCCTGTCATATGTTGGAATGTATCCAAGAACTGAATGAACTGAAGTGGAGACTTGCATGCATGTGTTGAGGCAGTCACTATCCCAGGATTATTTTGTTTCTGTTTCTGCCCAACAAATATCATTAATAATTTATGAAAAGATATATTGAAATTGCTGTGTTCAATTTTCAATTTTTAATTTCGAGATTTTGTTGACCATTGTTGTTTGATGCATTTATCTTATTTTCTTCATTTACTTAAAGAGGCTAGCCCATTGACTACCATCCGCTATCTTGTTTCTAATTAAAAAGTACATAAGAAAAAGGCCATGTATTTAACTACTTTGACATCATTATAAAAATAAAACATTTGTATGGATAGAATGTCCACACATTTACAAATTATTTATGATAAGACTAATCAACAATGACTTTTATTGTCAGAGCAAGGTTTTTCACAATTCCAGCGCCGATCAATGGCTTCTTTTCACATTGTTGCTTTATTTCACTGAGTGTTTGGTCTCATTTATCCAGTTGTTAAATCTAAATCATACAAAATGTTACCCTGAGTTTCAACTGTGTTGGGTTATGATCATGTACCAATAACAGATGTAGATAATGGGAATATTCCCTTGAATTTCTGTTCTACAATAATAGCCTGATAGGACTGTCCTTTTAACTGACAAATAATATGGAATGAGGATGAACCAAGGCTAAAGGATCATTAGTGAATTCATTTGATGAATCATTGGGATATAAGCTGTTTTTAAGATACATTCTGAAACTATTTTAATACCCAATGTAAATATATGCATAGATAGATTGTCACTTTTGCTAAGTTAGATGTTTATTCAGAGGTTTTTGTTTCATATGAATATTTAAGTCTGGTGTCAGATGGTGCACCTGTTATAAGCTTAATGAATACTTTACGCTGAGAGTATTACCTATCTGAGCTAAGTAACTAACTACTAGCCAGTGAAATCCATTGAATAATTATGTTGAATACTTAGAGGATATCTGACATAATGAGATATACATGATATTTGTTCTTCTTCACAAGATGAGATATACATGATATTCTTTATTCTTCACAAGATGATATATACATGATATTCTTTCTTCTTCACAAGATGAGATATACATGATGTTCTTTATTCTTCACAAGATGAGATATACATGATATTCTTTCTTCTTCACAAGATCATTTGCACATGATGTTCTTTCTTCTTCACAAGATGAGATATACATGATGTTCTTTCTTCTTCACAAGATGAGATATACATGATATTCTTTCTTCTTCACAAGATGATATATACATGATATTCTTTCTTCTTCACAAGATGAGATATACATGATATTTGTTCTTCTTCACAAGATGAGATATACATGATATTCTTTCTTCTTCACAAGATTTCCAAACCATTGTAAATGACTTAATTAATCTAATGAATGGATTAGCCGCATTAGGGGCATTGCATGATGTCATTCAATTGTTTCATGACATCACAGATGGCATCGTAGATTGAAGGTGTCAGAAAATCACAGACAGACAGACAGACAGTTTATTAAAGTCTCAATTTGTGTATACAATAAAATATGTGTTATAAAAGATACAGACATTCAGTTAGATTCTCATAAATTATACACAAACCACTCCTTATGGAGTTATAAGAGACTAAAGAATACGTTAGGAAATAACATGCAATTTCACTCAGTGAAAATACAGATATCGTTTTAACACATAAATGGTGTATTTCACAATTGAAAATGTAATAAAATGTAATAGAATAAACTGGACTTATCTCATTGCCTTGGACACAGTTATTTCTCTAGGTTATGAGTCAGGTTTGTTTATAAATAAACTTGATGGGGAAATCCAATACACTAGAGTTGCATAATCTGTGGTTACATATATGGTATTTATAGAATCAATAAACATTTCCATTTACAATTCTTACAGCTGTTTAAACAATGTTGTTATGTTTTCTTTAATCAATCAGATACCCAATTCAAAACCTGATTAAAAACATCAAGGACAAGTTTACCATTATCAAAACATGTATAATGTACTTTCCTAAAATACAAGTTATGTAGATCTATTTAAAGACACGTCTTACAGGGAATTACTTAAGGACAAGAATGCAAAATCTATCAGGTTCAGCAGTCACAATTCCATGTAGGAAGAATATTGTGTAGATTTTCTTTCTTTGTCTCTTCACAAAATCAGAAGTGTTGTGTAAGTGAAATGTTGACATAGGACGTCTGTCCCTATCAACCGATCAAGAGTTTTCTGTGTGCCTACCAAACATCGTACAGACATTTTGGCAGTTCATTTGATTATAGTTCATCATTTTCAAGTTCTTTCGTGTCAAGGTACAAAACAGAGTATTCTTATTCTTATTTGGAGTGTCGAGGATTTTTGTGGGTGTATGTGGTAATCATTTGATCATATCTTAACAATTTTACATAAATATAGATTAACTGTTTATACAGTGTGTTTATTAGGATTGTGTATTTGGAGGAATTATTCTTGGGTTTAGCTCTAATTTCTGTTTCACACGTGGATTTTTGAATGATAACTTCATTAGATGTTCAATTTAACATGTTGTATCATTTATTTTAAACACTATTAATTGTTTACAAAGAATTCATTTCCAGTTTTCTGAATTTGGATAAACCTTTTTGGTCAAAAAACTTAATTTTGTTTACGTTTGTGACCTTTACTCTCGATAGTGGTTTTTGATTTTGTTAAATACTCAGTGTTTCAAAATTGACATTTGGATGTGTTCATGCAGTGTGTTAATCATGAAATTCAATTGATTTGAAAAACTTGTTCACCCGAGAACTTAAACTATGGATAAAACATTTCGAGTTCAACGAGATATGACCTTTCAGAGTGGCCCCCATAAAGTAAGTATATAACATTTTGTCATCTTTAGAATATCGGCAAAATATTTTCATCATCACAAAGTCATAATGATTCTTTTATTATCAATTTTTCCTTAAAATTCTATCATGAAAAAGATTCCCTCTATTGGTTTTATGGTATTAGTGTAGAAAAATTCATTCAATAACAAGGGCTAAATGTAAGTTCATTATTACCAGTGTATAAAATATGTTATTCAGAGTAACCTATTTTATTTTGTAATCATAAATGGTAAAATTATGGAAAATCCTCAAAAAGTTACCAGGAGGTCACAACCACACACTATTATGATGCCATGAGTGTAGCGGTATTGAACTAGTCTAATATCGCAGTATAAATATTACACAGTAGTATCTTACACAGACAAGTGATAAGAGTCAATAGTTCCTTCTTAGCTTGAAAAACTTTAAAGATCCATTTTCAACTTTGCATTCGTAGTAACTCCGTTTTCATATATCGCACATCCGACTATACAGTTCTGTAGAAAAATCTTTCAACAATTTTTTGAGACCATAAAAAGAATTTATAATCAACGAGAAAGTATTTAATTTTGATTTCAAAGTATACCACCCTCCAAAACTTGCCGTAGCCATAAACGAACCCACAATCCGTGACGTCACAGTTTTATGTGTAGGATTTACCATACTTCCTGTTTATCGTGATCTCATTGTAATGGCTTCCGATCACGATGATGGATATTTATTTATTATCTATTCGAGCAGATAAACGTATATTCTATCGAACTAAATGCTGTTCCAATACATGAAAACGTTTCCTTACCTCCAAACTTCTTGACGTCTTGATTCGGCCATCATTGTTTACATCCTCTGTTTACGTCCCACAATCCTTTGCGCGATCTTGCAAATAATACGCCCCTTCTATTTATAGTACCAAGTTGATTCGGGAATGCCCTTTCGTTTAATTGTAATTATTTTAATGAATTTTGGTCCGATTGTCGTTTTGTTTGAATTAAACGTTTTCTAATTTTGCAATGAATACGTTAAAATTACTTAAAAAATTATGCAAAGATGAAAATGGATCTTTAATTTAAAGTAGTTTGTGCAGTGACTTGTATAAGTGATCTTGTTTACATCACAGAGTTTGAATGGTGCTATATATATATATATGTATATACTTAATGAAGAAGTAAATAAAGGGACAGTAGCTCATTTTGTTAAACCCAAAGACATTATCTTCGGAGAGTCTGGTGTAAAAAGGTGTAAAAGAAAGTATCAAGCATCAACGAAAACTACCTGCGGCAATTTTAGTGTGAACATATTTTATCATTTAAGGTAGGGAAATGAAAATGAGTAGCTAAATTGAACATGTAATGTTCATTTGAGAACTGCTTCTTTTGATTGAAAAGATTGCTTTGCAATTGGTTACAATTATTTTGGTTTTCGGATGATCACTTTGTTAAAAAAACATTACACTGCCCCATTAAAGTAACCTTTAAGGTACAAGGGAAGTTTCCAGCTACCTTTCGCTCATGTACATAATGTGCAAATATTTTGGTTAAAGAGGGGATACCTAAGCCTATACCTATACCTATACCTATACCTATACCTATACCTATACCTATACCTATACCTAAGTTCCATGAAAAAAATATGCTTTGATACAAATTGAAATTGGTTTTGTCTATGAGGTTTAATCAAAATATTTTCAACATTATAATCAAAGGATGATCTGTATACATAATTCACAACTTATTTGAAAATCAATACAACATAGACAAACATTTTCACCACCAATGTTTTTAATCAAATATTGTTAAAATTGGGAAAATGTTTGAGCTTTGTTTTAAGGAGTAAGTCACATCTTAAAGGCACTACAGCACACTTTGTGTCCAACATGGCTATTTAGGGGATATGGTTAGGGAACAACAACTTGTAATAAAAGATCAAGGAGAATAATGTGTGATTGACGATTGGTTGAAGATAAGTAATCCAGTTAAAGCAGATAAAGAGTTAACTGCATTTTTTAAAATTATACCATGTGGTCATGCTCTTGACATCATCCTTGAAAGTGTCACGGCATGAATGATGCATAGCTCTAAAAGGTAAATGTTGACATTACAACTTTTAATACAGCACAAAAAAAAAGGTCTTTCAGAATGGATGACAATAGTAACACAAAGAGACGTTGTTTAATGCTTTAGAGGTCATGTATGTTATACAAATGATAAATCAGGGTCTTGGTCAGCCTCTGACCAGAAGCCACTCCGAGAGAATTGAGTAACACGACTGTGTGTAAACTCTTAACACTGTGTGTCTGTGTAAGGAGCTGGGGTGGTTGATGGAGTACCTCGATCTGTATGTGTACATGAAAGATGGATGTGATTAACACTACATGGGACTCTGAATTGGATGTGAGTTTATTTGCTTAAAAAGTGTTTCCTCAATTTGTGAAAAGAATTACTTTAAACATTTTTGAATGTTCTATATGGTATTAACTTAGTGATAATATTTTGATCATCTCTTGAAACGACTGTGTATTATTAATGCTATTAATGTTACATTAGATAAAGAATTTGAAATGAGTTTGTATTTTAAAGATATCTTTCATTTGTTTCATGTTTTTTTCAATGACATAAAGAAGTGTCTTCTATATATTTTTTTATAGATATAAAAATCCAAGGCTTATTTCATGAATTTTTGAAAAGAATTAGATTCAAAATTGGACATGCATTTGTTTTTCTTATCCGTTTCATTATTAGTTCTTGTTTATTTTTGTTTCTGAAGTCTTAAATGAATCAAACCATGGAGATGGTTAAATTAGGGTCCGCAGTTGTGTGCAATTTGTGTGCATTGATTACTGGGTTTTCTTATTTATTTTGCATTTGATATAGTCATTTTAGAAAGTTTTTGTTGGTTTACTTTTTCTAGTTAAACATACATTTTGTTTCTTTTAAGATCTTATAAATGATAGATTAACAGTTATTAATGACATTCAGCAGGAAATTATATGTATCGTAAAACTTTTGAAAATTTATATTAGGATAGTACAGAACAAATCATTTTCGTTTTTTACATCAAGAATTCTCTTTTGCTCATGCTTTCTAAAATGTTAAAGCTGTAATTCCTGATCTTTGAAATTCCATTGTAGAATTATAAATAGGGTGGTAATGCTTCGTAGGTAATTTTACTAACATACATGTAAATGGGACGCAGACTTTCGACTTCTTAACATTTATATGGCCGTTTTATTATCGAATAATTATTTTAATCGAAAACAAGAAAATGTCATAATTTTGGCATTTAAAGATGAAGGGATAAAGATGCAATTTTGGATAGGTGATTTGAACTTAACTCAGCTCAAATGATATTTTGGCTCTATGGAAGCAACATACACATACACTTTAAGGTGTTTGTTTGAAATCTTAACAAAATTTAACTGTAGTAAGAAATTTTTTTTTAAAAGAATGAAGTGTCGAGAAAATGTTGAAAGTGCTGAATCATCACTTTTGTATATTATTTACATTCATGCATCATCAAGATATTTGTAGAGTTGACATGTGTGATTCTCATGTCATCAAAAAACATAAACCATGATATTTTATTGTATATCTTTAATAGGTTAAAGTAACTGAGAAACTTGTTCACTTGATTAAACCTAAGATGTAAAGGCAAAATGAGTTGAAAAAATTTATGTCACTTATGTTACTTATATGGAATATATCAGAATGGAAGATTAAACTTAATGGAGAAAACACTCCAAAACGTTGTTCAAACTTAGAGGTTGTTAGAAATCTTCATCGTTCTTGGTTCTAGCTCAATGGTTAAAGACATGAATTTGTTGAGATATCTAGAATACGTGTCTCTACAACTTATAAGTAGCTAGCCTGTCAGCAACAATCTGACCCTTTGGTCATTGGTCACTGAAGAGGTCAGTAGGTCAGGTCAGTAGGTCAGAGGTCAGATAGATAAGAGACATTAAGACTAAGAGAGGTAAGGGGTTTTACCTGCCCTGCTGAGCAGTCAATCAATGAATCAGCCATTACCTCGATAATTTTGGTGTTTTTCCTCTTGAGTTTGTATATAAAAAGCCTTCCACAATTCAAGTAATTCTCTTCATGACCCTTCCCATTTTAGTGTATTTTTTTTCGTTACCCACCCCCAAAATATGTCCACGAAACTTCTTGAAATAGGTTTTTTGACATTTAAAATCTTTTCTTTGACACGTTAAAGAAAAGTGTCTCCTTTGAAAATAACAGTTAAAAGAATGTTGTAAACAAACAAATTTACACTTCCATTGATACTGCCCGTGGTTTAAAAATATGTCTTGTAATATTAATGGTGTATTTTGTTTTAGATTCGGTTTCATTAGAAAGTTTTTTGCAGCCTACATCTTAGAACCTCAGCTGCATAGGTTTTGAATACCATTACTTATAATTACATAGATTTGTTTAACAAAGTGTCAAGTTTATCTTTCGAAGGTGGATGAATGCATTTTAACTTAATCAAGGTATACTTTTATTATGCATCCTGTTTACCTATATATCAGTTAAATGACCTACTAATCACTGTTTTAGGGTTCGTTCATTATTCATTTTAAGCATTCAAATGCCAATGTCTTTTGATCTAAAGATAAGGGAATAAGCAATCTTCCCTCAATGATCAAAGAAGCTTAAGATAATTGCACTAGTTCATCATTCCATACATATATATAGGTCTTACCACCAGTAAATATATTATATAGTAAGTATATGGATAATGGTTGACCCGTTTTCTGAGGTTGGTGAAGCTAGCATGTATATTTTGGAGATAAGCCTTGAACAAAATGAATTCCTCATTAGCTCACTGTGTATAACTTGAAACTTATTAAATTGATAAATAGATAAAACCATGGAAGGATCATGGTTGACACGTGTATCATGTTTGGATGCTAGCATGTATATGTTGGGAGATAAACTCTGTACAATATGATTTCTTAAAAGTACAACAAAAACGTTTAACATCTACAAATATTTTGAGAGTGAAGGACCAAAGAATGCAAAAGGAAGCATAGGGATTAAATTATCAAATTTCATAACATTTAAACTATTAGTGCCTCAGTTTGATATAAACAAAATTAAATGTCTTCATACGGTCTGTAGCACAAGAAAGAAGTTCAAAAGTTTGAAGTTACATGACATAAATATGCTAAAGGCACATCTTATAATCATAGGATCATAGAAATTAAATATGTTGGATTTGTTACATCTTACATAACATTTAAAGAATTAGGGTTTGAGCTATGAGAGGAACAAAAAAAATGAAGTTTGGAAGCTCGGGTATGAATATAAAATTTTTTAACAGTTTTTAAATATCAACATTCGGATTTATTTATTTGAATATGCATTTACATATTTTAAAAAGTATGGCTATATCCAGAAATTTGCACAAATCAAGCAATTTTGATAAAAGTGTTACAATTTCATAAATTTGTATCACTGAGAAAGGTCAATATAATCATTCAAATATTAATAATTTGACTTTCTGTTTTAACTGTGGCAAATATGCATCTATGTTGTATGAGAAATATAGCAAACAGTAGCTAACACTTTTTATATGTTAACTGCTTGTATAAACTGATAGTCAAGCAGATCTACTTGTCTTCCTTTAAATATATAAATAGCTCTATACATAATAAGGAATAGGGTGGAGAACTCATGGTGATTTTTAATAGAAGCTTCAGTTAAGTTCTGGACATTTTTTTCATTAAAGAAAGGCTTTATGATATTGTATCAGCAGGGCTACAGATAAGGGTCGTACACACGTAATGTACGCCTATAAAATTACTAAGTACGGCCCTAAAATAAATTCCATGCGTATCATGTACGCACATACATGCCTGTTTACGCTTGGACATTCATTTCCATGCGTATCGTATTTCTAAATTTATCAAGGATGTTCTGATTCATTAATATAATAATTTCATGTTCAGGTTTATTTGACAAACATTTATCGATTGTTGATACCTTGTTAAATGTACTTCTAAAATTATGTACAGCTTCGCTAGTTTCCGTCGGTAATACATTGGCGATTTCATTGGTTGTTACAACACTTTACACCTTCATAAACAACATACAAACGTGCTCTCACTTTGCAAGAACTAAAGTAGTGAGTACACCCCCAAAAGTTTCAGTACACCTCCACTTTATATTCAAGGTGTATGTACACTCACACCTAAAACGTTATCTGTAGCCCTGTATCAGCTTTAAAGAAAGGTGGCTTTATAACTGTCTATTTTAATTTTATCCTCCCCAACCTTTCGTATTTTTCTTCATGACCTCCACTGATGCCTGTGGGTTTTTTCTGAATCCCCCCATGAGAACCTAAATCTAAATCTAATGAATTGGGATTATAAAGCCAGGAAAACTGTGTTTTATGAGGACTCTAAGGATTAATCTTTCATGTTTAATATTTATATGTTATATAATGAATAACGGATTACTCAGTTACATTTTGTTGCAGGGCCAGGATTTAGAGAAGATCATTATGCTTGATCTTAGAACATTTGATATATACATGTTATTTGATATATACATGTTATTTGATATATACATGTTATTTGATATATACATGTTATTTGATATATACATGTTATTTGATACATACATATTATTTGATATGTACATGTTATTTGATATATACATGTTATTTGATATATACATGTTATTTGATATGTACATTATTATTTGATATGTACATACATGTTATTTGATATGTACATTATTATTTGATATGTACATGTTATTTGATATGTACATGTTATTTGATATGTACATGTTATTTGATACATACATGTTATTTGATATATACATGTTATTTGATATATACATGATATTTGATACATACATGTTATTTGATATGTACATGTTATTTGATATGTACATGTTATTTGATACATACATGTTATTTGATATATACATGTTATTTGATATATACATGTTATTTGATATGTACATGTTATTTGATGACTATTTGTAGGGTCAGGAGTACTGTGAAGGGAAGACCTTCTGGTGTGACAAGGGGCACTGCTGTGGGCGGGGCAAGTGCTGCGCCTACTACTATGAACTATGGTGTATGTATATTTATTCTCGAGAATATGGGCTCAAAATGTTTAATTGTGGGGGGATTATTTTGCATAATAAATGAACCCGTAATACATTATGCATTGCTTGGATTATATTTGACTGTGCAAATTAAGAAAAAATAGTTATGGTTGTAAGTCGCACATGAATACAATGGCTGAGTTAATTTGGAACTTGCCTTCACAATACGGTAAATATTGTTATTCTTATCCTTAAAATTTTGCTGGTTGGTAACATCAGCATTATACGTTTGAATATGCATGGATTATGATTCAAATATCATATTCAATAATTCAATATCTTCTTTTTGAATCATCAAAGACTAAGGTTTTATTTATCTTTTGCATGGGAGCAGGCCATTTTGTAGATAGTTCTTTGCGATTCAAACAGAATAGAATTATATGCAGTTTGACATGAATGAAAATAAAACAAATTCATTTATAAACGTTGCTTGAGCATTTGTTCATACAAAAATTCATATTCATTTTGTAAAAGTCATATATCACTTTCTTTAGGAATAACTCTTTTATGTCCCAGGGTTCTGGTTGATATGGGCTCTGATCATTCTGCTCAGCTGTTGCTGCCTCTATCAGCAGAAGAGATTCCGGCACCGACGCAACCAGTCTCGCAGGAGGACACGTGGACGCAATACCAACAGATCTAGAATCGCTCAAGCATTCGATGCCGCTTTCATCACTCCCATATTTGATCCAGGTAATCTACCTCATTAACCAGGGACTAGATCTTTAAAAACTTTTTAAGTACTTAGATACATAAATCATTACTAGGCCAATCATAGCAACTGTCTGGGTGCTGGAAGGCTTTGTAACCATATTTGTACAGAGTACACTCCAGGAGAAATATACAGAGTTTAAAGGAAAACAATTAACTGTTTTTAGTGGTACACATGTTATTTAGTCCCTGAGTTACCTCCCCTTGATTTTATTAAATTTCAGACCGAGTGCGACTGCCAACTTATGATGAAGCCAAGGACCTACCGAAAGACCCGCCGCCTTATGATGTGTTGTACGAGACCGGACTTCCGGAAACTTCAGTGAACACTTCTCAGACTCCTGCAGCCAGGAACATCAATGAGGCGTGAGTTACAACTTGTTATAGTGGTTACTTAAATACTTTCTCCAGCAATTCCAACAATTTGAAACCTATATCATGGATCATTGAACAAAATTGATAAAGTCTTGAACTTAATTGATTGTCATACTTGTTCTATTTTGAAACTGCATGGGTAAGATCAAATATGATTTTGGTTTTGTATAAATGCCTGACCACTCTAGTATTCAATATTTAAGCACCATATGGATCAGAATTTGCATTATCAAAATTTTTCAAAAAATACTGTTGTGGATCTTTTTTGTCCTCTGAATACACCCTTCAGCTAGGAACCAAATTTACCACTTCCATGTTCTGTTTTCAGCCCTCAGGCCAGCTTGATTGAGAACGAGGAGCACACTGCTGAAGCAACGTCACCGTGGACAGAACCCCCTCCCCCCTACACCCCGACCTCACCCCCAATCTCTCCCACTGTCACGTCACCACCCTACACCCCGTTCCCACCTGTACCCTCATCCTCGGGGCTGAGGTCAAACTCTACATCTTCTCCCTCCCTCCCCCTTCCTCGGGCACAAGTGTCCCCACCACCAAACCTTCCTTCAGTACCTGTTATGCCTGAAAACAGTCACGGTCAGAGACGACATAAAAATGTGAAAGGTGAAAGGCCATGTGAAGATGGTCTCAGTCAATTGACAACACCAAAAGAAGTGTGTGCAAACAGACCTTTGCAAAGGACACGGGGTGTGCAAAGACAATGGTCATCAGAAATGGATACTTCAACGCAAAGGTCATCAGGAACAAATAGTTCAATGCAAAGGTCGTCTGCAGGAATTCAAGGTCAAATATCAGGTGCTGAAAATCTAAATTCTCATTATGGTGCTTCTGAATTACGACAAGAAGCTTCTTCTTCTGTGCAAGGTTCGTCTTCTACTTCAGCAAATGTGCCTACCCTTTCTGTCGGACTTTCTACCTCAACAAGTCGCCACAATTCAGCAGCCATCAATTCACCAACTCATACATTTGTCACCAGTAACCCTGATTCCCAGACCTCTGTGGTTTCAAGGTCCATCACTCTACCTTCTGTTACCCCACCTCCCAGTCTTGAAGAGCTCACAGATAAACCGAAAGATAACATCTAGATAGGTGCTTCAGTTAATAACTAAAAGGATCCCAAAGTTAAAAACCATAAAGATCCTCCAGTTATTAACTCTTGAAATACGATCTCTACCTTTGTAGCCGTCTCTAGACTGTACAAAGCAGCTCTAAAGTGACATCTGACACGAAGCGTCTGTCTGTTCTTTGATAGTTGATACAGAGACAATAAGACCGGCAAATGATTTTTAAAGCCATCTGAAATAATATTGATAGATTATTTGTCAATGCTAATAACCAAGATGGCAGATACTCACTCCATTCTGATCCTCTTTGAATTTTGAGAAAAGTTTTCTTTCATTTATTCTGAATATGAAAAGCGATTCTAATTATAAGTTATTAATTATGTAACAAGGAGAGACTTGATTTTACTACAGGATTTTTTTTATCAAATATTTTTGTTTATGATAGCTTTGATATTTGCATACATCTTGAAGAATTCTATATTGAACCAAGCATATCATCTGTGATAAATATCCTGAGTTTTGTTTTACTAAAGGGAGATAACTCTGTGATGCCTACATGTCCTGCCACAGTAGACTATTTTGGAAGAAGAGAAAGACTAGTTATCAGTCTGAAGAATGTTGTGTTGTCGTAGATAGATATTTCATTGTGTACATAACAGATTATGTCTTTGCTTGTACTAATATTTTCCAAAGTTCAAGTGGTATATTGTTTTAATGTGATGCGCATAGCCGTATCACAATTCATAGTGCAGAATTATATTTTTATGTTTTGGTACAATCAAATTTTACAGCTCACACCTCTAGACAAGTTGGTGCAGAATACTGAACTCCAAGCACAAGTGTTACTACACCGATTAGATCACCAGCTGATACAAGATTCAAGTATTTAAAGCTCATTTAGAATGAAGTTATTGTTAAAGTTAAAAAGTATTTCTAATTTAAAAAATTCATTATTCTTTAATCAAATTTAACACATGAAATGAGTAACTTTTCCATTTGATTGCCTTTACTTTCATTCTTACTCAGATGTAAATTCAACATTTCAAAACTGTCTGTATCAATATTCTATCAGCTGATTCCTGAGTGACTCTCTTTGGACAGTGGTCAGTTTGAGGGGTGGTCAGTTGGGATGTAGAGGACACTGTGTAGATCCAGCAGGGAAGGTTGCCCTTGTTGATTGTGCTGAGTGTGCAGAATAAAAATGATATTGGATAAACAGAAACATGATAGAGCTACACCAGTAAGGGTATACACAACACCGGCTTGTCATCACAACATTTTAGGCCCTCTCTTTGTATAGTTTACTATATCTAAAAAAATCACTTGTTGATTGATTGATTACTTACCTGTTAATTGATAATTATCTTTCAATTACTTACCGGTACCTGTAACTTAATTATTATCTATCTATTACTTACCTGTTAATTGATTGTTACAGTGAAAGTACAAAGTTTATCTAGTATTTAGTTTGGTCTTCTAATGTCAGGAATTGCTTCAACATCATGGTGCTATTTTATCTTTAAATGATTTTTGTCATTTCTTCTTATGCAATTTACCTCAAATCAAATCTCATCAGATAGTATTTAGATGTATCATTATGATTAGACTATTAAAATGTCATAAAAGAGAGAAATGGATGAAGCGGCAAAATAAATGCGTTCTATTGCTTTGGAGCATAGTTCAAGTGGTGTGTATTGGGTGTAAGTGGTGAGGAAATAAAGACGTTGACATCAAAATTGTTCACTTCACTCTATAGAAATAGACAGGAACACATTAAACAACTTTATTCTTTCTAACCTGATATTATATATTCAAAATAAAAACTAACCTATCTTTTTATTTTGGCATCATTACCAATATAATAGCTGATAATAATAGTATGTAGTGAAGAATCTTATGAATATGTCGAGGGAAAAAATATTAAAGAAACTTTACATATCTTCTTGCCTTAAATTGTTTCATCTGCTAGACCAATGGAAAACAATTTTGATTAATGTTAGTTATATAACATATACTTGTAAATATAAACAGAAGTTAATCTTTTCTTTTTCCAATTCAAATTGAGAAGTACACTTATTTTCTATCTCTATCAATCAGAAGAAAAAACTATAAAGTAAATAATTATATATTTTTATGAAAAATTATTAATTAATTGTTTTATCATTTTAGCAATAGTTGAGAATGAACTGATCTCTCTGTGTATATATCCCAGTAATTTCCTGTATTCAGATTGTTTAATCTTCAGATGTACATTTCTTAAACTGATATTAATAAAAAAATTTATGAAATAAACAAACCTTGTTCTGTGGTGTATATGTAGAATAAGCCCAAAAATATTCAAGTCAGAACTAGAAAAAATGGATTTGTGTTTCCAGCTCAATATCTGGTTCACTTGTAACAGAAGGTACTTGGTAAAATGACTTTATCTATACCTTTATGGTTTATCCTGACCAATTTATAGTTGAGATTCTGTAGGATAATTATTTGCATACTAAAATTTGTCATATGATTTGTATGTACATTAGCCATGTGGTTTCATTCATTTAACTTTGTTTCCCTGTCATACTATTTGAGATCAATCATGTGTCTAATACTTTATATACTTATGATTTTTTAAAATCTAAAATATTCATCCTCAAATGACAAGTCAACTACATGAATGTAAAATATTTTTATTTTTGGTTACAGAAATCAATCAGAAGGTATAGCTTCAAATATTCGCCCTGCTTGAACCATTTCGAGGGGTGTAGATAAGTAGTCACTTCAACTTTCATGTTCTCGGACTCCTCTGGATTTTTCAGGACATTCGCTTGAACCGTTTGGTGATGACAGGTCAATAAAGGTGGGGTCTGTTTTTGTAAGAAAATGGACCATATCGAGTCCCGAGCTTATGTATTTTTTATTAAAGGGTTTAATACCTAAAGCCATTCATTATGATATGGTTGAGACATTAGGGGATGATGCCTCTCCATATGCAAGGTCGTCAGCCTGGTAGACCGCACTGAAGAAGAACCACTTCCTGGTCGACCAAACACGTTTGCACCAACCAAATGGTACCAAATCAAAACATGACATGATAATGAATTTGTTACCGTAAGTTACCATAGCTCAATTCAGTTTATAGTTGGAACTTGCTAGGTTCATTTTCTTATCACTGAAACTTTAGAAATGACAACGGTTTCAGAGTGATTGGTAAAATAATTTGACACCTGATTAAAAATGTTCACAGCACATTAAGACAGGGGAATGCATCCATATAAAGAGCCAATAATGATAGCTTCCTTGAGCGAACTATACAGATGGATGAAACTTGGGTCAACCATTTCCTGCCAGAGCCAAAGAAACCGATGAAGATGTGAAAGATGGTGTTCATCGACCCCAAGAAGGCAAGGGCTGTTCCAGCCGCAGGAAGGTGGTGGCCTAGCTTAGTCTTCTCCCCCCCCCCCCCCGCTACGGGCCTGATGATTATGAATGACGAATAGATTAAGTTAACGCCTAAACCACCGATGGCGGTATCTACAATCCCACGGTTAAATTCAAAAGTAAGTTAGAATAGGATTTTTTTTTAAATCTAACCATATATGTACAATATATAACAATTAGTCAGCAGGTCTGAGCTGGATATTTTCTCGTCTTTGTCGCCAGGTGAGATGAAAGTCCTTTTTAAAGAATTAGATAAGTTCAGACTTTTTAACTAAATCGACATTGAAATTGCAACGTTGCGTTGAATTTTAAAACGATGTAAGTCACTTATTGCTCCCTTGGCGCCATCAGCTTTGTTTTTCATTGTTTTTCTAATTCGAACTAAAAGGGTGAAAATTCCCATCAAAGGTTACCATAACAACGTTGATTATATGATTAGAGATGTTGCGGGTTTTTTCAAAGATAATAAATTTCACAGGAATATTTCATGAGTTGAGAAAAGAACACTATTCTAAGAGTGTTGATAAGAAAAGGTTTCAGTCTGAAGAGCGTAAGACAATGTAAACAACTAAACACGTATCACTATTGTCAGACGCACACACAATTCCATTTGTTATTGTTATTGGGGTTTTAATGTTCAACTTGATGTTTTGATGTCTAAAGTGAAATTAGAGAAAATGGAGACTTGTGTTTTATTGCGACAAAAAAATGAAAGATACTAAATTGAAACGTTTTTCTTGTAAGATAAAGAAGCTGGTCTAGTTTAAGGACATTTAGATCAGTTCAATTTTAAAAAGTTCGAAAGCTTTTTATATTTGCAACAAGAATGCAGTCTTAGGGGAAACGACGGAAACATGGTAAACTTCCCCTGAAATATATAACTCGCGCGAGTCTAGTTGAACCCTTGCTGCATTTCGTCGCATATTCTGTGCCAGCACAGCGGCGTACTGCACCTGGACTCTATAGTCCTTGATGTTTCGGAACTATCCAGCAGAATACTACTAACAAATTTAAATTTGGGCGGTATGGACTGCAAGGCTTTAAGAAGCCGGTGATATATACTGGCTATTTGCCATGCGGGACAAGATGAAACGTAAAACTACTTGACGAAAAAGGTCATTTTATTAATGATAAACATGTCATCCCTTTTCTTTCTTCCTCCCTAAAATTAATTTCGTTATCTTCTTATCGAATGAAACTAGTATGAACGGGAAAGTTAATAGTCAAATATAGATGTTTTTCTTTAAACGAAATTCTAATTTCAAGTTATAAAATTGTTTTTGCCCTTCCTATGTCAGCCATTAAGAATTATAAGAATAATAATTATAATCATTTAGTTCAAATAAAAGAAATGTTTTGTTGTCTTAAGTCTTCAAGCAAGATTTTGTTTCTCCTTTGTCAGGCAAAAACAAATTAAGCATCACACCTCGTCTCCTTCAAATATCTAAAACAATGTCGAAATTGAAACAAGAACATCCCCGACCACGTCCTCGCAAGGCACAAGACGTGCCATTTAAAGCCCTGCTGCGTTTCCCTGACTTTCCGTGCCGAGACTGACAACAACGCCCTATTACAACAGCATATGAAGGTGGTCAATGTTCGCCAAAGAGGGCGCTGCATGCATCCATTGAGAGAACTGTTGCTCTCTCTAGATTTTACAAATACACAATATGCAGAACTTAAAATGAAACTGCAAAAACAAGGAATTGTCATCTACGAAAGTGTTACAGAAGTCAAATTAACATATCAAGACTTCATTCAAATTTCTGAGAAGATCCCGCTGAATGCTGGTGGTGAATTCAAATTCAACTCTTGCTTTCCTCTTTCTCAATGCGGTGAGAAGTTTATAAATAGAGGATACTAATGAGACATGCCTTTTGAATCGCTCTGAAGCCCTTTTAACAAACTAAATCCATACTCGTATTCACCTAAAGGCAATTCGGGATCAGCTCTCTGTCTTCTCTGCATTCTATATGGAGGATGATTATGTGTTCAGAAAGGTCATGTATTTTCACAAATAAAGAAGTTGTTATGAAGAAAATCTTGCACTTATATTCTTCTGAATTATTTGTCTCTTGAAGACTGTTGATAATTAAACCATAGTCTCCTCCGTCGTGCTAAATGTTAATTCGCTGCACGGGAGTGTTATTCAGACATACTTCCATCTATGTGTTATTACTCTCATTGTCTCTCTTATGAATCACATCCATTTTGGCATTTATCACCCATCGAATAGTTTTTTCAATTTAAATATGGTTATTATAAACAACACTTCACTGACATTTTAGTCGTACACATTATTTCAACCGTAAAAAATGATGCTACAATAGGGTGTCCATATCTACGTGGTCGAGGTGTCTATTCTGCCTACAGGGGACTTTACCTTCAGAGGTTGCGCCTCACTTAACTTTTTATGATCTTTCTCCATCCTTTCATTCAATGTTTTATATTATATTTATCTATATTTAATACATACTGATTGATATATTATGTAGTATGGTGTAGGCCAGGTGCTATCTTTTTATCTGCAATGTTTTATATCATGTGAAATATTGTTTGACTATGCCATATGTGAAATGAATGTTAGCACGTGACACCGAAGTAAAATATTTTTCTCTTTTCTACTCCCTTTCTCTTATCAAAACAACTTTATGCAGATGTCGATTTTTCTAATGATTGAGTTGTCATTGACCTTCTACCCCTTCACAGAAATAGACTGTCCCAAATAATCAGTGATATTAGCCATTGCTTTCTTTCAAATATTTTAGTCTATACTTGAAATAGTAAATGTACACTAAATATTAAAACTAGACTATAAAGAACTAATAGTGACACAGGGTTTGTTTCATATTTTTCATTTTGTTAATAGCCAAAATACCATTGGTACTGCGTTAAGTTCAAATCATGTCGTAAAACTTGCATAAATGCAAAAAATATGATAAATACTTGTTTTCAATTATAAATGTTAAATTACGAGGTGGAAACTCCACGGCCCATTTGCTAGTATACAAATTATGTGTTACCTAACCATCTTTGATTCGTCCGTGTACCTGCTGTAAATAAGTTTCAAAAATTACGCGCGTCACTTTTTTGTTTTTCGGACACAATCACGACTTAAAGAGGTTTATACTCACTATAATGACCTCATATGTATTAAAATAGTACTTTTCAGATACAACCAGTAGAATAAATAATAACACCATTTTTAAAGGTTGACTCCAACAACATGCTCTATGCGCAACGCATCACACATGTTTGTAAACTCTGGTCTTCTTTCATCAAGATGCTTGTTAATATTTGTTAATTTATCTGCTTTATCAGGGAGTTTTTACCCGCGTATTTGTAGAAGATTTGCACAGATATATAACGTCTGATGTTGCAGTATGACATCAAATGAAAATTCTTTTTCTATTTCAAACTTGACATAAGTGTGAAGAAACTTTTTATTAAAAATGCCAGCCTTCAGCGATAATATTGAGTCATAATAACGTTCGTCGACAATGAGCTTTATTTTGAAACAGGTGTCCGTTTGGGCTAATCTTGACTTAATAGACTTGGAAATTGGTAAAACTGTAAAGCTTTAATAGTGTAGGGGAGACTCGGGCACCTTCGGACAAAAAACACCATTTTCCCATTTGCTCTTACTCTATGAAGACAAGCAACATGAAACTTTGCTTATGCAAAGAAACTTTTGTTGTCAAATATGAAAACATAAAATAATGAAATATATTAACACTGTCCCAACCTGCCCCAGTGACCCATAAGAGGATCGTATGCCTCTATATTGGTAAACAGAAATGCCATACCAATGGAATTACCTATTAGAACTAAGCATAATGACAGAACTCCCCAGGACTATAGGTATCGACCAGGTTTTATTAATCATCCTTACATCTGATCATAATTACTGATATGCTAAAATTTTACTCCAAGCATAGAATGTTTTTATTGCTTGCTAGTGTTAACAACATCATGTCTTCAGCCATACGTACGAAGAATAAATGTCAAATGCAGATTACTCCACTATTTCATCAACAAGTTTACTTTCTGTTTGGTCCATTTTCGAATGAATTGAAAAAATTTCAGTTTTTAAATTACAACCGAATGTTAAGAAATGCTGGAATAACAAATGATATCTGTCGTTTCTGATATAATGTGAATTAGTCCCACGTACGTGTCTCATGCAACAGATGTTACATGTACGATGTACTTGTATAATAACGACGCTTACATAATGTCAGAAAGCTCCATGGAAATAATAAAAAACCCGTTAATTACTTCCTTTAATGTGATACTACCTGTGGTTTTGTGTGTTAACAATAGATCACAGTCATTTTGAAATGGATAATTGTTTTACATCTTAGACTAGATCTCGATAACATCGACCAGATAATTGAGCCACATTTCACATTCCAAAACAACTAAAACTGTACATGTATAAACCTATTATGAGCAATATTAACAACCCACATGATGAAGGCGTAAGAGGTGACGTCACAGCACGTGTTTTCTATAAGCAAGTCTGGGGTCAGAAGGTGCGAGTAGGGATGGATAAGCAAGACACGTCCGCTAGTTTATTGTATCAAGGAAACTCGGACAGTGCATGACGCTGAGTCGAACTAAACTCCCTGCCTCTGTCACAGCAGGTAAACACTGGGTTCTTTCGGATTAAATTCACCAGTTAAATTTACTGATGAGTGGGACCGCAATGACGCGCCCTGACAACAGTATTTGAATCTATTTAGCAATAAAGTGCATCAGGTCACATAACTTCATCTATGTCATCAGCTCGTTCATGAGTCGTGGCTAGGTGTGTTTCTGAAGCTGAAGAGCTTACAATGGATGAACATCAAACGGAAATTCAGAAAAATTAATGTTTACAGGTAGTCCCAAATGAAAAATATATATATAAAGGGCGGCACACTAATTTTTACTATACGTCACCGAAAATTCTAGAAATGATATCATTGTTATTAAAAAGTAGAATCAGATATAAATGATGATTTTTAATGATAATATTTGCCACTCCATCAAGCAGGAGCTGGACGAGGGTTGGATTTACATCTTACTTAAGCAAACGATACTAATAAGCCTGTTCAAATTCAAAATCTTGACACCACACACACACATACACACACACACACGTGCACTTATTTTTATGTTCAACCTTTACGTAATTAAAACATAAAAAGGCATGCGTTCTGTAGCTCCCCAAACTATAATGGTCTTACGGGCCTTTGTAAGCATACAATTCGAAAATCAGCAGGAGGGGGTCGGTTTCAAAAACTGTCAAGGGGGGGTTATTGTTACGCTATATATGATTTAAACCATTCATATTTTCAAATTATTTTTATGAATCTATAATTGATATATATAATATTACAATTATACAACTCCTAGAAAATATACAACAGATTATTTATATAATTATTTCGGATATATGTCTATATACTGTCCCAGAACATCCGTCCTGGATTACTTTAGTAACGCCGCGAATCAAAACATTCACATTTTCAGGACAAATTAATGTAGCCGACCTTCAGACATACTGATAGAATTATTTTAATATAATATATAATATAAATCGATTTCTTTATCATATGAACTTGAGAGACTATGAACTTACGGTATTTGATAAGTTGAACAATTTCGTCGACTGTCTGCTTCTTTGTAACTCTGGGGGAGTTGGTCAGTGGATTATATTTGTTAGTAGATTATCTAACATTTCATTATATATATCTATGTACTTTTTTTATTTACAACTGTGAACAATTTTCAACTTAAGTTCAACTTCATCGCTTGTACACTCTGTTAATTAATATTACGAAAAATCTATAATTAATTACCTTTAAAGTGGATATAAGTTATAGGTCTTTAAAATAAATTCATTTCCATTTCATTGTGCAATTCACATACTAAAATTCCATTGCGAAATAATGTATCATCGTAATACCTACAATGATTTATCCCGTTCTGTTTGAAGATGTCAACCTTCATTATGCAAGCACTGACGTGACTTCATATATTACCCGACGAAAGGTTATAAAGATCTGAAAGTGTCTGCTAGAGGCAGATTACCTCCCTTGCCTCAGAGGTCAGTGGGCGGGTACCTGCCGGTAAGGTCCAAGGTCACAGCTTTTACTTCCGGAGTATTCATAGTGTCTCAAAACATGGCCGATGGTAGTGTGTGTTTTAAGGTCTCTGTGTTGTTTTTACTGGTAGAAGCGATGATGTTTGGTGTAGTGTACGCTGAATCTGCGAAAGTCGTCGCAATCATGTGCTTGGAACCTGAGAGTACTCGTGAGGACGGTGGAACGCTGGAAGTGTTTGTTTCGACCCCGCAAAAGATCCAACTGACAGGCTCCAACTTCAAACACCTGACTGATATATCTTTCACAACAGAAGGGGCCACATGCGATGCTAAAAAAACGGAATCCTTCACAGTCACCGCTGGCGAGACAAACAATAACACGCTGGCATCTTTTACAGTGACCCTCGGGGATTTGGATCCCGGAGAAGAATATTATTTCTTGTGTGTGAAGGAAGAATTTAGGACTAGTGCCAATCTGACTCACACTAAATGGGCCCATCAAGGTGATAGCCCTTGGCTTAAATTAAAAGTAAAACCTAAACCCACCAACTTGTTGCCACTGTGGCTGCAGGTGACAGTGTTAAGCATTTTATTGTGTCTATCTGGCCTGTTCTCGGGTTTGAATCTGGGCTTGATGGCGCTTGACAAGACTGAATTAAACATAATTGAAAAGTGTGGATCTCCAAATGAAAAAAAATATGCAAAAGTTATTGTTCCATTAAGGAAAAGAGGAAATTTTCTGTTGTGTACATTATTGCTTGGAAATGTGTTGGTGAACAGTACTTTGACAATTCTTATGGATGATCTCTCCAATGGTCTCGTTGCTGTAGTATCTTCCACTCTTGCTATCGTGGTCTTTGGTGAAATTGTTCCACAGGCTATTTGCTCTCGTCATGGACTTGCCATTGGAGCAAGAACTAGATTCATTACAATGTTTTTCATGATTGTCACCTTCCCAATGTCCTTTCCAATTAGTTTGATTTTGGATAAAGTTCTTGGTGAAGAAATTGGTCAGGTTTATAATAAAGAAAAGCTACAAGAGTTGATACGTATGACAGCAGATCATAAGGTTATTCAAAATGAGGAGGCTAACATCATTGCGGGAGCATTGCAACTGTCAAATAAAGTTGTTGACGATGTCATGACCAAGATCGAAGATGTTTATATGCTTGATATCAACACAATTTTAGATTTCGAAATGATGTCGGAGATAATGAACCATGGTTATACACGAATTCCTGTTTACGATGGTGAAAAGGATCACATTGTCAATTTATTGAATACAAAAGATTTGACGTTGATTGATCCTGATGACAACACCCCTCTTGGAACCGTGTGCCGTTTCTACGACCACCGCCCACTTTTCATCGACAGTGGAATTAAGTTGGACTCAATGCTCCAAGACTTCCTTCAAGGTAATTAGAAAATGTATACATAATATCTTAATTTCATATCCTGTTTGAAAACCTTTTTTTGCAGGTACAAATCCAAGGTGATAATGAATGAATATACTTTCATGTGCACAATCACTCATCAGTGAGAACATTACACAAAACCATTTTTAGAAATTGTTCATATTTTTTTCCTTTTTAATGCAAGTGTTCTTTTAAGTCGGAGGCATCTAGGTAATCTAGGAACATGTTTTAGTTCAGTATCACTGAATAGTTTGTGAAGATGCTTTTTCCAAAAGGTCTAGTTATGTAATCAAATGAAACACCTTGGCTGACTGCTAAGGAACATCGCGGAATGTTCACAGCCAATCATGGTTTCAATTGCAGCTGCACACAATAACATTAATCGTTGACTAGTCAAGTAGCACTAACATTTTCAGTAAAGAACATGAAACTTTTCACAAAATGTTTAAGTATCTTAGTTTTTATGTATATTTATTTCCATATTAATGTCACCGTATAAAGAAAATTTATGATGATATAGATATTTAGAATATTTCAATTATTAAAATATTTTTTTAATTCATATTTCAATCTTGTGCAGGAGTTAAGTTACTCATTTTTGTTTCAAACCATAATTTTATGTTTTATAAGATGAAAATTAATTCTACTGAATATTAGAACTTGAGTGCTTGTTCAATTTAAATTTCTACAGCAACTCAGCTGACATAAGATGTAGATGAACTAGCTGGTCTGTAGTCTCCTGGAGACAAGTCGCTTGTACATTGACTGCATCTGTCAGGGGTACACTTCACTTGTCAACACTGCTCTCTTCAGTTACAAGGAAATTTACCCTCAACCTTTGAACTCTGATTTCTTATACAAAATAAAATGGTAGAAAGGGGAAATGTTACAATATATTGCAAGCAACTGTAGATATTTAAGAAATGAATCGAATTGGTTGGACAACTGAAATACTTAAACATGGGAAGATTATGATTATTTCTCCATAAATGCCATTTGATGTACATTCAGATATATCAAAGATGTCCGTTGTTGATTACTGTCGATCATATTTTGTCATTTTAAAAGTCTGTTAGAAAGGGAATGAAAGATTGGTGTTAATAGTGGGAATCTGACCTTGCGTAAAATTGCTTTTGTCAGCAAGAAGTTGACTTGTCCAACCATCTGTAATGTTAACCTTCAACCTGCAGGGCATGGTTAACCTTCAAATCTCCAGGCCCTCAGGCTAAAGGTGACAACCTACTAAACGTCTTAGTGTTAGGGATAGATATGGAAGTAGGTCAGTTACTTTCCATTCCATTCCATTATTTCTCATGGATGTAAAATACTTTATTAAAATGAAAAGGCATTCTACAGGTTACTTGAAGAATATTAAGAGGGAAACTCATTGTTTATTTTGATTCAAGAAAACCAAAATGTGTAGATCGAAGATGATTTTACAAACATAGAGTACATTATGGTAGAACAGTTTCTGTACATTTTTATTCAAACACACAGCAGCCAAACATACCTGTAGGTTTGGGAGGGTTAATGAACATTGGACCAATTATTGACTCACTTTTCATGCACCAAAAAAATGGTTTGGGAGGGTTAATGAACATTGGAATGTATTCAAAAGGATGGATCGGTATTAACGTTTACCAATTATCAATCTCATTAAAATAAAATCTAACAT
This sequence comes from Phorcus lineatus, assembly GCA_921293015.1. Lineage (NCBI taxonomy): Eukaryota > Metazoa > Mollusca > Gastropoda > Trochida > Trochidae > Phorcus > Phorcus lineatus. The sequence continues at coordinate 329,537 of OV121088.1, read as the reverse complement.
TGCTTCACTACGTTACGCAGATTATAGATCTCACTAGGCTCCCTTACTCAAGCCGTCAGGTTAACCTTTGCTTCAGTTTGACCTCAAAATGTCATTGGCTTGCCGCAGATACCTAACAAGCAATCACAACGCGTGTCTCTTGGTTGCCTTCAAAGAGATTGCAAGTAATTACTGAAGAAGAAGTTAAAACTCATATAAATTATTGATTTTACAGAGAACAAGTTAAAGTCATTTGCATATGTCTATTAATACCATTTAACCCAGCAGATTTAGTTATAACATTTCAGTCTTTGACGAAACAAGGGTCAATCTCATTAACATATAAACGTCGCATATGACTAATATATAATTATCAAGAAACTTAGAATTGGTATTTGTACATGTTTTGGTTGTTTTTGTTTCTCAGCATGTTTATGATTAATTTGTTTTACGAAATTTTAAATTATTCAACGATTACTACAAACTAAAAGACGAAACGTTTATTCAACGTAACTGTTTCCAGAAAAACATTTGGATTGATACGGTCTACTAAAGGATAACGTTGAGGAATGCAGTTTTTGCTTTGCGAAAGATAACTCCATAGCTTCGATTTAACTTGTTTGTCCAACAGACCAAGCTAGGGTAAATTGAATGTACACAAAATACATTAATTCGGGTATTTAGGCAGTTTGACATTCGGAAAACATTCGGATATTTGTGGTTTCCGAGATCTGAAAAGCGTACAAGCAAAATGCAACTCACCGGCACCATAGATTACGGGGCGAATTCGCTGATTGGCTGATTTGAATAATGTCAGAGGCAAACCTGACGGCTCACGTAACGGAGCCTGGTGAGATCTACAGGCGTAATGTAGTGGAGCATGTAGATTTCATTTCAATGAGATTGACCAATTATTGACTCACTTTTCATGCACCAAAAAAATTTGATGAACGTCAGTTATCAAAAAATAAGAGATAAGCCATCAATCAATCGATAAAGTAGTTCGTTCACTTTTCAAGTAAAAAAATCTTGCTTCATCAACTTATGCCAAAAATGATCTAGCATATCAATATGGTATGTAAATACATGTCTACTTGTGTGATGTGAGAAGACTGCTGTCTTATACTATTACCCAAAAGAGGGCAAGGATGAACTTACTTGTTTGACAGTTGCACTGCTAGTTGTAAATCTATGTACTGTTTACATGTTTTACTGGTGTAATATGTAGTCAAAATATATAGATTTTAAAAAAACAACTTGCCTAAAACCATGACATTTGATTTTATCCTTTTGTTCATGTTACCTGAAAATTTTTTTTTAACTACTACCTACCAAGGTAAAGTATATCTATATCCTGTTTACATGTTTACTTGTCTAATGGAGAACCATACCATAGATCTCACACATTTTGAAAAGAAAACTCCACTCATGGGATGAATATAACTAACTGACATGTAGTTCAAATTGAATTTGTGAAAAAACCTCCTGGTGTTATTTATAATTTTCTTCTTATTACCTGAAAAATACTTTGACTTTTACCTTCCAAGGAAAACGCACCAATATGCAGAAATATCTTGATAATAACAACTTCAGTAGAATACAATAATTTAAAAAAACAGTGATTGTGACCACAAGCACTTATATTCATTTGTACTCGCTACCTATATGCACTGTATTATGTACAGCTAAAATAACACACTGAAAACTCTTCCGTAAAGAAATAACTGTTCAGAATTTCTAGCCACAACTGTAAATATCAACTGTCTGGTAAAAGCAGTGAATGTAAAGGTATCAAATATCTCGATCAGATGACAGATTCAACAGAAGAGCCGCTAACAAGATATATGTATATATTTATGTGTGTTTATTGAAGGAGATAACACGCTGTCATTATCAGTTGTATCAATTCATTCACAGGAGACTGATGTCCACATCACTGATTTGGTTAGAGCAATTTTCCAACAGCCATTAGTTATGTAGTGTGCATGTGACTTTCAGCGGAGTGTTAATATTTACAGTGGCAATTCTTATATCAGGTGAACATGTGTGATGTATTAATGTAGCTCTTTTTCTGGATCTTGGCTTATCTTTACCTAAAGGTAGAATTGATAAACTATTGTACTCAGAATGGTAATTCTTAATGAAATGCTTAAATCTTGTGTTAACATACCCTGCCTAGCAGATGATAACGGCATCTTTGTTGTCATTTCATCGCATGCTATAAACCTTTGATAAAGTTTTGTCTGTAATTTCATCTTCTGTATGTCCTTTGTGCGTGAGAAATATTGAGTTCATTAGAGAAAAAATAATTTATATCAGAGGTGTTGCAATTAGGTGGAAGGAGGTTGGGTCACAAAACGATACATATGCACATATGGGGTACAACATGTATCCTGATACATTCCAATCAATAACACAAATAAACTCTCCACAAAATATGATCATGCTTGCTGCCAATTTATTTCATACTAGTGGTTTAAGAATGACTGGTTAGACTTCAGCGAACACATTAGAAAATAGGCAAGGCGGATATTGGATCATATTTCTATTTTCCAAATTTAGAAAAGAATTATCATTTTTTAGGGATGAAAAATCAATAAATGCCCACTAACTTAACCTAAAGAGTTTATCTTAATAGACTGATTCACTGCTTTTGTTCTCATGTTTTTCAGGAGCCCTATTTAATAGGAATCAGTTGGCTTTTGTTGAATCTAATTTCAGTCTTTCAGTTAAGAACTCTACAGTTCAGTCTTTCAGTTAAGACATTTTGCACAGATTTCAAAATTATTCCTAAGTTTAAAGCTAAGACATTTATAGAAAAGAGGGGAGCATATAAAGACATTATCAATAATAAATGAGTCTCTCAATTAGCTAAGTGTAGTACTATTTTGGTTGTGTAGCAGAGCTTTTATGTTAAATATTGATTCATTGGGAAGTATTCTAATAAGTTTTGATTCATGAATATGTGATTTTTGTGCTCAATTTGTTCAAGACTCAATATTACAAAAATTTTAAGTGTTTTTTGTCGCAATGTTAATAAAATTTTGGTTCTTTTGTCATTTAAGACTTGTACGATAATGTGCTTATGTTGCTTGAACCATATGTTTATATGCATTTAAATCTTATTGAGTATTCAGGTTTGGCATTTGCTTATTTATGGACAAGATAAATGAAGCTGCGTGCTGTACACATGACATTTTGAAAATTTTTAAAATAGAAAAGAATTAACATTATGATAGATCCGATACAAATTTTTCCTTTTAGACTAGTATATTTTTTGTGTGATAGTTGCAACAAATTGACATGTGAAATGTAAAGTGATTTTAGATATTCAATTCAATTTCACGACTTATTCCCTTGATGATCGTCTTTTGTTTATTAGAACTTTTTTGCAGATGATTTATTAGTTCTTTTTCCTGGCATTGAAATTATTCATCTCCAGACTTGTAATGTCTGTAGAACTTTCAGTGTCGATAAGTTGAAACTGAATCAACTCAACAAAAGAACAGGACATCAAATGACTTCAGACATTCAGTCCAGCCTGCGGCCATTGGCAGACCATCAGACATTCGGTCATTTTGTGTCCAAAATACTTACTTCTATTGATTTTGAAAACTTGAAAACTAATTTTCGCTTTGTATAAAGAATTCCCTGGGGTCCACGAGGGATCAACTGACACTAAAACATAGGCTCTCATCAAGTCTCAGTCCTTCACACTTTCCCGGGGGAGACGTGCAATGAAGGCTTTTTGTGATTCTGATCAATGTTGTATATTTCACTCAGGCTTGTTGTTTTCGTATTTACTGTCTTAAAGGCACTAGTGCATGCATTTTCTGGTTCAAAGTAGTTATTTCAGGCCATTTAAGGTCATATGCACTTCCTTAAGTTTTCTATGGTGCAATTAAATGCTTCTTTTTCTTTACAATTAACCTGCAATCCATGATGAAGAAGATCAGTTTGCTGAAGCAAAGGAGGAATGTTCAAAATCTGAAGTGTTGCTTTTGCACAATTTGGAAATAGTGATTGTTGAAAACGGCAGGACTAGGAATATTTTCAGCTTTTTAATATCCCATGATATTTTAACTCTGGCCAAAGGATGAAATATAAGATATATCTGTAACTGCATCCTTTCTTATACACGTACAGTTTTTAAGCATAGTGGTGTATTAATCACAGCCGCTGCCATTTTGGCTTTTCAGGTTGTATGCAAACTTTTAATTTTGCGGAAATTGAAGTTGAAGAACTTTTAAAATTTACTTCTAGAGCCTGAATAATGCATGTTTATCAACTGTTTTATAACTGTTAAATAGTTATGGTAAGCAATATCGCAACATGCATTAGCAGTGCATTATTTATGTTTATGAAATACTGGTTTGTACTAGTGCCTTTGAATTAGAACTTAGTTGATTCAATATGGAATGTCGAATTATGATTTGCACCTCTTGATCTGATTTACATTCTCGACCTGGAGATCCATTTTATTACATTTCAAATTCAACAGTTTTCAACAAACTTTTACCCTTTGTATTTGTGAACTTTGAATGCAAAGACCAAGAACGTAATTGTAGCTTATTGGCTGCTTATTGGCTGCAAAAATCTGATTCCAATATCTTTGCTTTTGTTATGTTTATGAATGTTTTATGTCATTCATATCCGTTCTGTAGTTAGTAAAAATTCTGTCTTGAAAATATTATTTTTAACTAATTTTGATCTAACTACAGGTCTTTAAAATATATTTGGGTTTGGTTATGCTTGGATGTTTGTGTTGTATGTAATTGAGGCTTGAAAGTTTTTATATTGTTTTAATTCTATGTTAAAATGTGGATTTTCGTAAAGATTTTAAAATATAACCGATATTTTTGGGGGATCAAAATGTTTAATAAGTACTCTAAAGTTAAGATGAATTAAAAAGGATTTTTGACTATGTCAAACAAGAAGAGTATTTCTATATCGACTGTTAGAAATTATCTGGATCAAGTTTTGAATCAGAGAAATGATTTTCTAGTATTCATTCTCAGACATTTGAATTAACTGTTTGAAAGACAATATTATTTAAGTATCTAAAACAGGTACTGCATCACTTTGAATCTGAAATGTTTAATTGTCTCTATGGATATGCATTTCACTAACTTAAAGCATGAGACAATGTTTAGTGTTCCTTTCATGTGATTCACAAGTCTTAGAAAAATAACTATTTATTATTTAAAATGAAAGGGTTAAAACTGAAAATCTTGCAAGCATCAATTTGATGTATTGTTAGACAGTTTGTTACAGCCGTGGACAAACGAGCCAACTCATGTTGTATATATAGATTGATGTTTACATTATTTGAATTTATAGCATCATGTCGTAAACATTTCAACTGACGCTATAAATTTTCACTTGAATTAAAGAGAGTCATTGTAACATTGTTATTAGCGTTATTTTCGTTTCATAATTTATCAGGTCTTGAGTGCTCAGATACGGTATCAAGAAGGGCAAGACCTTGCTGAAACAGAGTTTTTTTAGACAATTTTGTGAGGAAATCCCGTTGTTGCAATGCATTGAGTTAAATTCTGATGATTTATCATTTTCCTGGATTCACTTCATTTTATAGGATCCACAAGCATTATGAAAACAAAATATTTTGAATGTTTTTTGGTACTTTGACTTTTGGTTTTGAAATAGATGGGACAAAATAATACCTTATGTAACCTTTCCTTTGAAATACTATCCAATTAAAATAATGAGGCTTTGTTTGTAATCAAAATATACCACACCTTTTTTTATAGCATGCAGTGATTTGGTTGAATAAGAAATTTGAATTTTCTTTAAGAACAGAATTATATGAGGAAAATATAGTGGTTCCTATTAAATGTATTGTGTATATGTTTATGAATAATGTATATGTTTATGGACAAAGAGACACTCATTATCTGAAGGTAGCAGGTAGCAGGTAGCAAAGCAATTCTTAGATCCTCTGATCAACATCGTTACAGTGAACTCCTCGCTGAGGCCTCGTCCGAACAACACAATGGCTGCTATTGTCTTATTGCTGGAAGAGTCAAACAAAAACTTGACAGAGAGACCATTGTGAATGAGATTAAGATACTTTATGCAATTGCATATTTCCACTTCTATATTTGCAGAAAGCTGTTTACTTTCTTACCTTCATTTAAGAAGACTCAGTCCTGTAAACAAAATGCTTTTTTGCCTTTTTGTGGGGAGAGTTCTCTACAAGTAAATGTTGATTTTTGAATTGTGGTAAATTCCTGAGTTTTTATCTTGACTTATAATCTGATTTATATGCCGGCTATAGCGTAATCAGGGTTATATAGCGCTCTGTATAAGTGCCTGTCCGCCCATCTGTCCGTGCGTCCGAAATAGTTTCCGGAGCATTACTTGAAAACTGTAAGACTTGGAAACTTCAAAACTGGTATGAATGTTGCCTTATAAGGTGCTGATGTGCCTTTTAGGCATTAGAACTTCAAGGTGTCAATCATTTATGTAATTTGAACCAACAACGGCCAAATTTTACAACTTTGTTTCTTTTCTGGAGCATTTCTCAAAAAACAATATGACTTCAAATTTGGTATGAACATTTTGTATTGATATCTGATAGTCCCATTATGAATTAACACTCCAGGGTGGCAATAATCTATGAAATTTTATACCAAAATGGCTAAATTATTTCTTGAATACAATATGTGTTTGAAACTTCAATTTGGTATGAATGTTACCTATAGGGTGTTATTGTGGCTTTTAGGGGTTGAAACTCCAGGGTTCCAATTATTTTTAAGGTTTGATCAAGTATAAGACTTATGCATTTACCTTTTATTGTCCAAATATGTCAAATCACCTTCTTTCATTGAATATGATCCTTATTCATTGCTATGATTGACAACTCATGTTTTTCTAATAACTTATATATCCTTTGCTCACCTTTTGCCTTGTTTGCCCTTTAATTTTGACTGCAAAAAATTTAAAAACACAAAAATGTGTTACTTGAAGTACTGTCAACTCTGGAGAGACGATGTTTAACTAAAAGTATGTACCCAAGCTTTAGAAGAAGAGTTATAAAGTCAGTTTTATTTTTTTTTAATGTTTGAATCATGTTTCATTTGGAAATTTTCATCCGTCTATCATTTTAAGAAAATTTGAGGGGAAAAAAATCTATAAAAAACTTCTTAATAGGATCAAAGAGGATCAGCTGTAATCAATGGTTTACAGCTATTTGATGGATAAGACATCATTTGCTTAAGAAACTGAATTTCTGTACAGTCTGATAAATTTGATTTTTATGTAGTCATTTCTAATGTGTTTTCACAAAAGGTCCTTAAGATTCTATAAAAACACATTTCTGGGATTTTTGGTGTTGAGCATGTTCATACAGAAACATATGGTTTCTTGTGGTAGGTCTGTTTGTCAAAGCATATCTTTGAGAGCCTTGTTTCTGTTGAACTCTAAAGAGACAGTTTTCTTCACATATGTTTTACTTATTACTTAATTTTTAAAACATGTTTCCAACTTTTTATGACAGTGAAGGAACTTTTTTGTGATAGTTCAAGTTTTCTTGTAATAGATATCTATCTGTATAAATATCTTTTTTTTATGAAGAGCAATCTCATTAAAAACAGACTTACCCTCAGGCATACCTCCAGTACCCTATGAAAGGGCAAATGAAGCTAGTTGTTGACATCTTAAAGAAGGTCCAGCTACCAGATCTGATTCCTGTTTTCCACATCACAGATGGTTTCCAGGATCTGTTCTGTCTTCAGGCTGCTGATACCGGTTCACACTTCATAAAGATCTCAGTTATTTGTCTGTTGCCAGGAGTTGTTTCCAGCATAGGGCAATATTTGACATTTGGTAGGGATTAATTCATCATTATTTATTTTCACTGGTGTATGGTTATCATTTATTCATCTACAGTCTCTAGATTAATCACTGTGAAAAGAAGGCCTTCAAGTAGAGCTAAAGTTTAGAAATGTTACAAAGATGACAGACCTCCTGGCCAAGAGTGGGTAAGTGAGTGAGTTATTGGTTAACACTGTTGGGGCCATATTTCAGCCATTAGTGGTAATTCTCTGTTTGAAGTTATTGGTACATGGAATGTTGCCAATTGAATAATTTTATCCCTGTTGCTATGGTAACTTATGAAAATAGAGTTCTGAATTTTGTACTGCTTGTTCTTCACATTATCGTTAGTTGTTTTAAAGCTAGCTCGTTATGTTATGTTTTGAGAAAAAGTTGTTAAGAGAATTTTGACAATGATCACTTGTAATAAAGGAGAGGAATGAGAAAACTAAAAAATAAGGATATAAGAATGATAAATTATAAACACTACACCAAAGAATCTTTTTAATTGATAAAGTTAAAATGGAAACTTATTTTTTCATAGTATTGGAAAACTTTGAGCTGCCCTTGTTTTTAGGATGTACTTTATATAAGGGTCATCTATAAAAGCACTTTTGTCTCATCAAAGATTAATTAATTGAAATATCACGATGTTTTTGACAAGATATTTTGATTCCTTATTCTTTTCTGCAAATAACATGTTTCTTGTTTTTTGGTGTAGTCAGATTTATAAATGACTTCAATAAATGATGTAGATTTGTGTAATTCATTTTTTGTTCCGTAAGTTATTGGGCAAATGCTTCTCGAAAATACAACCAATATAGACCAAAATTAATGCAGTAAAACAGAGCCAATAGGTTAGCCTGGACAGGCAAAGGTCTCTGCGTTTCTTCCACGGTGGCAAATGATCGGTTACTGTCTGGCACATTTAGCCTCACATTAATCATGGATGTTTTCTGTGGAGACAGGACAAGAATAATTTCTAGGTTCAGCAGGAAAGTTCTGATAGACAATGTTGACCTGTCATGAGATACATTTATTCACAAAATGGTTCTGGGTAAATAAAACATTTTGAACTTTTAAGGTAATCTAAATTTTCCCAACCAAATTTATAATATAAAATAATTGAACTTAAATTCAGAATTAAATGAACTAAAATCAGAATTATTAGAATTTAGATCAAGAATTGATTGAACTAAAATAGAGAATTAAAGGAGTTAAGATCCAATCTGCAAGTCTGGATGTAGTTCAGTAGGTAAGGTGTAAGGTGATCATTGAGAAGGCCAAGTTTGATTCTGAGAAGAGCTGTTCTCTCTCTGCTATAGAACAGAATGATGCTCCAGTTGCTTTTCACTTCGTAGTTGCAGGGTACAAGATGCACAAAACATGTTTAACATATATTTTATTTTGGAAAATTACATAAGATAAGAAAAAATTATTTACATTGTAACCAACATTCAATGTTGTTTTCAGTATGTTTTTGTTCAATTTGTAAGTATGGTGATGAGGAAATTGTGATAATGGATTTGTTTTATTCTAGTTTAGGAGAAATTCCAACAACTTAAAGGAAGTATCTGGGTTGGGTTGTGTGCAAGTTCCTTGTTTATTTTGAAGTGTTTCCTTCTTGGTTTTTGCAAGTTCACTTTCAGTTGGCCCTGTGACTGTTGTATCCATGTGACTGTTGTATCCATGTGACTGTTGTATCCATGTGACTGTTGTCTCCATGTGGATGTTGTGTGGTAGACTTTGTGAATAACAATCATTGGTCTTTAGTTCAAATGTATCTCATCATATCTGAACTTGCTTAGCAACCGTTTTTAGAGAGTTGTTCTTTAACTTAATTATTTTTTCATAGTTTGATAGACACTGTTAGCGTTGGTTTGAGTATTGTTTTCCATGCTACTATTTATGTTTTGACAAAGAGTAAGTAACAAATCTTCATTCAAATAATTTTGTTTTCCTGTTAGATTAATTGTGAACATGAAATGTTTATGTATTTGATTTTGATTTCTTCGAACGTTTATAAAATTTCAACTAAGTACCTGAAGCGTGAGGAGAAAAGTTAAAAAGTCTTTTGGTTTTTAATAAATCCCAACAATACATAAATTAAATCAAAAGTGACAACTTTCTTTTTGGGTCCGTGGTGACATCTCGAATAAAACATGACAGCTTTATAAAGCCATTTATTTATGAATATATGTCCCGTCGTAAATGCATTTCACATCGTATAAGTTACAACCAGTTACTGTTTGTCAAATGCAAAGAATTTATTGGTCTCTTGTACTTGCAAGGTCGTCTTTGCGACATGAATAAGTTTGCGGTGTCTTACTCAATAGCTCATTTATTGTGAAATTTAGGGTACTTTAAAACATACGAAAATGATATGAATAACTCGTAGATATTATGAATTCTATAAAAGCATTGTTGAATGATATTTATTAACCTCTTTGACATCATAGCTTCCAATTCTGAGAGGAAAGTAATCCATAATTAGTGAATTGAGTAAATTAGTTGGTTAGAAGGTTGTTAGGTAGTTGGATGAGTGGGTGGCTTTGGGTGTTCTAAATGCATTCTTCTCTGCCCTGGAGTGATTAGCACAAATTTGTTTGAAAATTGTTTCACCCATAATGTAAATTTCTTTTTATTTTTTTGGCAGCTAGGTGCTTGTCCTTGAGGTGTAAGATAAGAATATCAAAATATCAAAAGTGTAGATTCCATTTCCCAAAGCAGGAAGATATAAGCAATTTTCCATGATAAATCATCCTTACTATTACTCATGGGTGTTGTTTTTTGTATGTCAACTTGTTTGTTAACAGTTAATGGTTACTAGAATTTAGTTGTAAAGTGGGACGTGCCATATTTAGGACATTAAGATAGGACATTTCCATACAACTTGTAGATAACATGCTTTCTCACCGATGTAATGAATAGATACAATTCTTTTGTAGAGATCAGCTAGCGTACACAACTTGGAGATAATGTTATTTCTCACAGTACTACCTTCCGGTAGATAATATTCTTTCCATCCAATCAGTGCCTCTCATCACAACTTTTCCCAGATAGTGATAGACTGCTGATAGCGGTCTGACAACTGATTACAAGTAATCATACAGCTACTCTCTTCCTGTCAACTAGTTCTGATAGTGTTGATATCAGCTTTCATCTCTGATAAGATTTTTTATGCATCATCGTAAATGAGTGTTGCTTAATTCTAGATTTTGTGTTTATTCTCGAGGGAATTTTGTTGAGACAGTCAGCAGTTTTCTGATATTGTTTTCTTTGATTTCTAGGTGTGTGTTTTTAATTATTTTTATTTTCTAATATCAACTTTCATTTATAATTCCACTTATCTTGTCATGTAATCATTGTAGACATTGTTGTTCCTCTGTGGAAACTTGTGTGGTTATTCGTTTAATCATCAAGTAAAAAAATGAAAACGCATCATGAAAATGAATTTTAAGTATAATTTTAAATTGTATATTTTGTTATTAACAACTTGCATAACATCTTGGATGACCCCCATATAGATATAGATAATTAGAAGTACTTAATGAGAAGTTTATTTATCAAGTCAGCAAAAATAAGTGTTAACAGATGAGATGAAGGTAATTAAGTATGACAAACCAGACTGCTCCTGTGAAGAAAGCAGTCGGTGTAATGAACATGGTGCGGATGAATTTTGAAATGCTAAGTACTTGCTTCTCAACACTCGACGGTAGTGTCATATGTGCAACGTTGAAGGGCATCATGGAGTGGTATTATCAGTGAACAGAGAGGCTAGATATCTGAATTACAACCTGCTGTTTTGGAAAGACTTGACAAGTCCTGCTTTCCTTAGGTGATTATGATGAATATAGCATTTGGATGTGGAAACTTCAGAATAAGATCATAGTGAGTGAGGGCAATTGTGAAGTTTATGATTTGATCATTTTCTGCACACAGAGATAGCTCCATCGTAAATTCCTATACTTACCTTTGTCCCTCCTCTGTGGGCAATTATTTTGTTTGAAGATTTGATCATTCTCTGCACACAAAGGTAGCTCCATCATAAATTTCTATTCTTACCTACCCTCCTCCACTGTGGACAGATGAGATTTGATGTAAGGATGGGAGAATCTTTTCTTTTTTTGACAAATAAGATGTAAATTGACTCAAATGAGATTGAAAAAAATATTTCATGCATTATTTTAACATGAATTCACTGCTCAAGAGATGAGATAGCATGTTAGCTGTTTGTTCACTGTTTTACAGCAGAGTTGATTTTCATTGATAGATCCTTGTATTTGTCAGTAATTACATGTATCAAATGATTGATAGATCCGTGTATTTATCAGTAATTACATGTATACATATGATTGATGGATTTACTTAATATATTTACATAGTAACAGAATCATTTTTCAAATAATATTAACAATTTAAATTTCTGATAATTTTAAGAAGAATGATTTGCTTTAAATGGTTAACTGAATTACATTATTTGAATTATTATTGCAACAGAGCTAATTTCCATAATATAGCCCTCACCATACTGATAGTTTAAACTGGGTCAGTTAACCTCTTTAAGATATTTTCATCTCATTCATGAGAGGGAATGAAGAGAACTGTGTTATCTGTATTTTCATTCATTTTTTATGAACCATCTTAACCAAGACATTGAGAAAATTAGTTAGGCGCATTGATAATTTGCTCAATATTTGATGAAAAAGATTGTTTTTGCTCAGGTCTTGGTGATAGTTTAAATAGTTAGGATGCCATAAGTTAAGGTCATCAAGGAGGGAGTCATGTAGAGGTGGAATACATTTTAAAAACCACTCTTGTGGGCTTACACAATGTTTTGTCTTCTCTATCATCAAACGTTCCACCTGATGGAGGAGTAAGCAGAAACTCTGAAACATTGCTTTCTTACCATGAATGACTCTGGTTAAGTTATTTGAAATTATAACAATTCTCTACAAATACAAAACCCATGAAGCATGCACCATTCAGTTTACAGACATTGAAAGAACCCAATGGAAATCTAGTAATCACAATTGATTTCCAATAAATACTGGTCCATTTGTACATTCTCCATGTCACATTGATCCAGTCTCTCCAGCACTGATGCTGATCCTGCAGATGGACAATCAGCTAGCATTCATCTTACCTCCCCCCTCATCTAACAGGTGGGAGTCAGGCTATTGCATGTTAAAAACGATATATCACCCAGGTATATACGTCAGGCCTGTAATAGCAGCACATGTCTCCTAAGAATATAGATAAGGCATGTAATACTAGCATATGTCTCCAAGGTATATAGATCAGGCATGTAATAGCAGCATATGTCTCCCAGGAATATAGATTAGGCATGTTATTGCAGTATATATATCTCCCAGGAATATAGATCAGGCATGATATGGCAGAATATATCTAGCAGGAATATAGATTAGACATGTTATTGCAGTATATATATCTCCGAGGAATATAGATCAGGCATGATATTGCAGCATATATCTCCTAGGGATGTAGATTATAATTATAGAAATAATAGATAATCAATAATAGCGTAGACCGCAGGAATTTTATATGTGATCAACTTCTTTGTATTTTCCAATGGCATTGTATTTTTGAAAACAGTAAATATTTACAAAACAATGCCATTTAGAAATGAAAGAGTTTGCTCATCCTAAGGTCATTTTCTTCTCTATACGAGCAACTTCTAGACTGCCTCCATCATTTCGATGATTGTTAAAAGCAGAAAATCTGCAGCTAGTTCCATCCTCTGTGATGATTGGGTAAAACATTTTCGTGTATATGAAATGACAGTCAAAATATATGTGGAGAAAGCATATACAACTGTTTTGGTTTCCTATAAGTTATTAAAGGAATACAGTGACAAAGCGACCATGCAGAACAATAATTTTAGGCATGTGAAGGAATTTTTTCCTATTATTAGATACAATGATAACCCATCAAAGACATTCAAACAGGTATTTCAATACCACCCTATCAGATGTTCAGAACAGCTGCAACTTAGTCCATTGCCTGCAGGAAGCTGAAGTGAGGAATTGTGGGGGATTATGAACCAGTCGATGCTGTCGGGATCAGAATCGGTAACTCAATGAACAGGAGAGTCTTCCTGAAGCAATTACATTCATTCAGAAACCCAGATATATTTAGGTTATTGCTTTTAAGTATGGAGCTCGCTTATCAATTTAATAAACTTGAAATGCTTTTAGTATAATGTTTACTAATAGACATGTAATGCTGAGGCTCCTGGAAACATTTTACGTAATGGTGGTGGAAGCGGGTGCAGCCAATGTTCAGTTTCCATTTGCTTCAGAGAATTAAGGAAATGGAAGGAAGTATGCTTAACTAATTCAATTTACAAACACTAGCCCAGGAAAAAAGCTTTTGTTATTGTTAGTTATGCTTTTGGACATCAGTGATGGAAGTGGGTAATAGGAGTAGTTCTTAAGTTTAACTCATGGACAACTTTCACTTCCATTGATAAAAGAAAAAGTTTTGTTAATGAAATTAACCCTTAACCTGAAGCCTTTATACAAACATATTACAAAAATTGAAAAGTGATAAGAACTGATTTTAATTTTAATGTATAGATTTCGTATTTCACCATTGAAAATGCAACACACTACAATTCTAATCATACTTACATGAATAAGCATGCAACCTTCTGCATCATGCACAAAGGTCATGCATGCATGCACATAGCTCTTTATCATCAGGTATTGGGGGAGTTGTCCATTTGTCCATCTCTAGATAGCCTTTGAAACTAATCCCATGGGTAGAAACACTTTTTAAAATTGACGAAATATTGTATTATTTTGAATTTTCCCTTTACTCTTATTGATAACTCCATTCTTTTAGCCTTTTGACTATTTTGTCAGGGTATTCCTAGTTAAACAGAATTGGCAGGATAGAGTTAACTCTAGTGAAAATCTAGAGCTGTCAGAAGGCAAAGCTACAACATTACTGCATCAGGATGCACACATGGATAACGGGTTAGAATTGTTTCATAGCAACTTTGTATTGAAGATGACAACCCATACATCACCTAGTAACAAGAGATATTACCGATATCCCCCGGATCTGCAAAATGTCATGATAAATACAGACCTTTCCTGTCAACACTGTCTCAGTCAGTGAGTCTCTTAGTTTGAGAACTGCCAATGATTTATCCCTGGAGAAGGAGAGATGTTCTGTGAATATGACATGTTATTGTCAGCATATTGATATATATATGTATGTTATTAGCAATATATGGTTGTTGCCAAAGCGGGATATAGGTGTTTATGAAGGATTTGTAGCAGGGATGTGTATGTATGTATTAGCAATATATGGTTGTTGCCAAAGCGGGATATAGGTGTTTATGAAGGATTTGTAGCAGGGATGTGTATGTATGTATTTGAAAAAATTTGTTGCAATTCTTTGAAGAGTTTAGTTTCTTTATTTAAACTATTATAAACCTCACCTTCAACAGCAAACACACAAATATGACAAGATAAAACTAATTCTGGTCACTAAGACATACTAGGGAGTATATCAACACTCCATTGTGTCTATCCATCTGTGCGTGTGTCCAAAATTGTTTCTGAAACATTCATTGAAAATTGTATGATTTGAAAACTTCAAACCTAACATGAATGTTGCCTACTTGATGTTGGTGTTTCACAAAGTATTGAAGCTAACTGAAGAAATATACATGATCATGTCATCTTCAAATCTTAACTAGTTATTCTGACATTAACATTTTGCGGGCTCAGGTTTCTTATCCAGGAGCCATGGACTACCTAACTCAATGTCTGATCCCTTTAACTTCTTTCATTTTGTTAACATAATAGTGAGAGTCAAGGTATCTGAAACGCTATGAAGATTCCAATATTATTGATCATAATACAATAACAATGTTGTGAAGAACAGTGGATGCTGAAAGACAATGGAATATTTCCATGTGATATAAGAGATAGTAGGGTTATGATATTGAACAATGGATGTGTGATAGATTTCCATATCATGCTGAATATAGATTGCATTATATTATGATCCATATTGAAAGTTTATTCATAATGGTTAAAGTCACTGCAGCACTGTTAAGGGATGTTTTATTTGTTCAAATGTCCTTGTTAATGTGAGTTTATGCTGACTTCATTTCCTTCAAAGGATACACATGGCATTACTGAAACTGAATATCCATAGTCGTAAACTGGGGTGTCAAGTATCAAGCTTAAACTTTATGAGGCCATTCTAGTGAGAACACCTTTAGATTTTTTTAGTTAGTGCAATGAATTCACTTAGCTTAACCGAACTATGTAGATTGTTGAATAACTGCTTTATTGATTGATAAAGGTTGTCTTGCAGTAGGTAACATTTGTTTTCTTTTTCTTGAGACCCCCTAATTCCTCTCATAAAACTGCGCCTTTTGTCACATGTTTCTTTGAGCATACAATATGAGGCTCCTGAAAGTAACTGAAAGCTGTAATCTTATAAAATGTTTTTGTTGAAATTCCTTTGATTGACATATATATTACAACCTGCAAATAGGAACTAAGTTTTAATGCATTTCAAAACAGAGCCTTTCTTTGTCAATTTTGTTTTGTTTTGGGTTTCCATGGAAACATGACTAAAACAGTGACTCTATTGAAGTCATTTTACTTGGAGCATATATCTTTTACTGTCTAGTGCATATCTCCTGAACTATACATGTCATCTTCACTAAACTTAAGTTCACATATCAACCATATTCCTGTGATTTTATTTGTGCGTTTACGAGACTTTTGGGCTGTGTGACGAGGCCTTAACTAAAACAGTGACTACACTACAAAGACATTTTGTGTGGAGCATATCTCCCAAAATTTACAAGATATCTACATCAAACTTGATAAACATTAAATATTTGTGTGACTTTTGAGGGTGGAAGCAGTAAAGGAATTTTGTTTTGTGGTTTCAATGAAAATTTGGCTACTCCCCCATACTATACGTGATGGCTATACCATGGAAACAATAATATTTCATTATGACATGTCTATAAAGACAAAAAAAACCCATCAAAATGGCTGAATATTTCATTCATCCAGGTTTTGGTGAAGAATATTGAACAATAATTTGAAAAGTTGACAACAGTACAAAACGCCCCTTAAAAGAAAACCTCAATACGTCTAATGAAGGGTTCTAACACATAACTACAAAATTCGGTTCCTCTGGCGGCTGACTCCATGTGTTGTCGACAGTGATTCCTTTTTATTTTGTTACTCATTATTATTTTGCATTGATAATAGTTCAGAAGCTACAGGGTAAAGGTACTCAGTAATTTTTACAAGGATAGCATTATTCAGGTACTTAAGATGTGTCACCATACTCGTCACATATCTGATGTTTAATTGGGTCACATGACTCACACGACATGGTATTCCTCATGTGTGCCTGCAAGATCACCATTGGCGTCACTACACACACTCGTAAAAACTTCCCTTGTACTACTTATGTGACAAGTACTCCAAGTGTGAGAGGTGCTGAGTCGACAGTTTTTATTGAGTGAGTTTTTATTGGAGAGTCAGAAGAATGATACTGGGAAGATATCTGATGACAAAGGAATTCGGTCTATATTTGAAATAATGCTTAATTCTAATAAGGAAAATAGTGATGTGGTATATAAAGCATTCGCTAAAATACTTTTGCAAGTTAAAATTCAGCATTCAATAAGATGAAAAGCATCTGGTAGATTTTTTTAGAATTAAAATCCTTATTTGACCTTGATGAAAAGTATGAACACATACCGTATATGACAGTGTATAAGTCCCGTTTTTTATACCAGAAATTGAGGGGTCAAGGAGGGGGGTCGACTTATATACAAGGTCTATGTTTGAGACCCAAAAATTCTGAGGTCAAGTGACGATCTGCCAGTAGGAGACGAACAGACGAGATTCGAACCGGAAGCCACGATGTCAACTCTTTGTCAAAATATTGAAATAAAATTACTTTTATATATATTTTACATATTTTACTGTTTTTTGATTATTTAATTCCTAAAAATATATAAATTACTACGATTCGGAATCCAGTTTGATCGATTTTAAATTGATCCGTTTGTAAATAATCTTATCGATCGACACCATTTTGAATTTTTAATGTTCGGCGATGAAAATTACTGTCGAAGTTGAACATAAGCTAAGACTTATTTCCCTGATCTAACGTTATTTCTATCATAACTTTTATTTATGAAAATGAATTAAATAAAAGATGTATTGTAATATCACTATATTTCGCCGATATGCACGTTCGATGGATATACGGTTCAATGACTGTCAACAAAACGTAACATGGACGTAACAATTACATGAGAACCGATAGGTAATTACTATTACTATCACTGTAATTTTTCTGCACGGTACATGCAGTTTTTCTCACCAATCGCTTTGTCGATATGCGCGAAAATTAAACTCTGACTCCAAATTTCGTTATGAAAACCGTAACATTTAAATTGAGTTAGAAACCGAATGCTACGCACGATATGCATATAAATGCGTACTTAATGTTTATTGCATATGGTAGGGCCCAGTAGTTATTATTTTTTGCGCCACAGTTCATTATAGATGCGTTATTTACTAATTACACAAATACGCACTCTATGTGCAACACTGTGCATGTACCGAGAAGTAAATGACATAAAAGTCTTTTTAAAAAAAGAACAAACACCAGCACACACGTATGTATTTTTTATTATTAATATTTATATATAAAATATTTATTACAACAATCTCTTATTAAACAAATGCTTACTGTATTACAAAACACTGACGTATTACAACTCGCTTTGAAAATTACCGATACATCAACTTACCGTAACTAAATCTCTCAACGTGCCGCATGTTTCATGTCGACCTGCCTCCAACACGCTATTAGGGGGGTCGACTTATGCACAGGGTCGACTTATACACTGTAATATATGGTAGGCATGACAAATTGATTGCTCAACTTTAAGTCATCTAAACCATCATTTAGTATCGGCAGAAAGCAGACAAGGTCACATTTTGGGCCCAATACTCTTTCTGTAATATACGTATACAGAGGTAAATCACTGCTGTTCTGTAACGTTGTCAGCTGATTAATGAACAACTAGTCTTATACAAGAAGCCCTTGTTCCCTCAGCTCATCTTGAGTCATTTATAACAAGTTGCTTGCTGACCAGATGGATTTGAAGATTAATTAGGATTGGTTACTTCTCTATAATTGTTTGTTTTGAAGCCAATTTGTGTCGAGGGACTTTGTCAGTTATGAAATTATCATCTCATTTGGTTGGGTTGTTAGATTGATATTACATGTGGGTTAATTGTTATGTATTAATGACGAGATTAAATTTTGATAAAAATAGAAAAACTTTGACATGTACATTTATCAATGATTCAGATTGAAAAAAGGAAAGGTAATTTTCTTTTGTTTTATTGTAACATATCTTGACAATCGATAATTTCAGGGTTTACTACTCATACCCAAACAACACCTGACCATTCCTTTGTTTTACAAACTTTGTATGAGTTGAATTTTGAACTCTTTGGGTTTAAAAGTGGTGAATGTCGATAAAGATTCTCAAGTACCTGCACATTCATAAACGGAGTAAACCTCAATGAATATAGGGTATATCTGATTTTACCAAAGTCACTTTGACTGTAAGGACTTTAATTGCTCTCTCAATTGACAGATCAATAAATGGACCCTTACCGACTCGCTATTTTTGTTTCTAGATGACCTTGACCTTAGGGTTGAATGTCGAGTCTTGTAGAGTCTTGTCTTATTGAAAGTGTCACAATGTGATGAAAATGATCTTGGCCAATGACGCTTGGAACTTATCAAATATTCACAATCAATATTAAAGTATCTGAATAAACAATAAGTGTTAATTTGAAACTTAGACCAGACAGTTTTGGCATGTCATCGATAGTGAAGAGATGTTGAACAGGAATGTTGGAGTCTTCAGGAAAAAGCTCATCTCCATTTTGCAATGTTACACGCCATTATTTACTATATATGCAGACAGTACCAGAAAAATAAATCAGTAAATAAAAAAAAACAGTGAAAAAAAACAAAGATTGTAACACCTGAAGATGACATTCATAAAGTGCAAATTGACTTTGAACTAATAACTTATCATTGATTACTGCCATTCAAAGTAGGATTGTGTAAATATGAAAGTTTATCCATTAAAACTTGAACCTTGCTGTGTTTGGCTTGTGTTTGCTCGTAAAGAAACCTGTTGAACAGGAATGACACAACTTGTTCATCAGGTTTTGTACAAATAAATTATTTGGACATTTATGTTATGCTTTATGATAATAATGTTGTAAATGTCCTGTAAGCTCCTATGGGATTTGTGAGCTCTCAGAATATGAATTTACCCAGCTTAAATGTCACTGTTGTAATTTATGAAATATGTTTGTGGGGTTTGAGTTCGCACTTTTACAATTAATATCAAGGCCAATTTAAGAAATAAATAAAGTTTATTCAATTTTATGTGCATTCTTGAAGATTTATCTGAATGTTTCTAAGTTTTCTTTAAAACATTACAAATTATTAAGTATGCTGCTTAGGAGCAATGACAATATTTGATACTATACTATTTTCATGTTGAACATTTGATGGGAGACATCAATAACAATTTAGCTGTGTTAAGCGGCATGTCATCATTGAGGTCGCTTTAAAACATGTCTTCTTTCAGGTTATGTTGCATCTTGACACTTTAAAAGTTATTTTCACCATCTCTTTTTTGAAATTCCTAATTTTTTGTGTTTAAAACTCATCATAAATGGAATTGTAAATTTGTATTTAACAATTGAGCTGTTGAATTTTGGAAAGCAAATTTCCAAGAACTTGTAAATGAAATGAGAAAAATAAAGTGATTTCCACATCTAACAAAAGACATGAATTAAAAGTTTCTATCAATATTCTCTTCAAAGGAATTTCCTGTATGGCATGTCTTATTCTCCCTATTGACTTTATTTAAAGAACGATTTGTCTTTATTTTATGTCATCTTTGAGGTCTTCTTAAAGTTTGTATCTTGTCACACAAATTAGACTAAACTACTCACTCTCTCTGAATTCTTGTGAATTTTGTGTTTAAAACTGTAAACAATACACATCACTGTCAACAGATGTTTCCTATCAAATAAACTGCTTTCCATATTTGCATGTTTAATCGTTTAGCAAGTAACACTTGTTGCATATCATGAAGCCTGATCAAAAGACTTTACAAGTTTGAAGTCGCTCTTTATAGGGAACTATTTTTTAATTTTTTGCAATAATTTGTATATTCAATGATACAGTGAATGCAAGCTTAAGGTTAACATAGTATTACCATTGCATAATGCTCTCCAAGCAACTACTCTGCATTATAAAGCGGCAGTAGCACATTTTTGTATATAAATAAACTGATGTAAAAAAAACTAAATAAATGTTTCCAATTGCAAGACATTGTTTTTTGATGGAAGTATACTAAAAATGTACCATGTTCGGTTGAGCAATGCAAATCTATTTTCCTTACCTCAGCTAATTAAAAGGCGTTCACACTAAAGTGGCCACCAGTGGATTAGTTTTTCTATAAAAATAATACATTTGGCATGAACAAGTGTTTATAAAACATGCTACTGATCCTTTTAGGTCGGACTTCAGAATCCCACTTTAACAAAACTGCGTGGACTTGATGTGATGCTTGAAAAAGTTATGGATAGGGTAATGGTTATGGATAGGGTGTTGGTAATGGATAGGGTGATGGTTATGGATAGGGTGTTGGTTAATGATAGGGTGTTGGTAATGGATAGGGTGTTGGTAATGGATAGGGTGATGGTAATGGATAGGGTGTTGGTAATGGATAGGGTGATGGTAATGGATAGGGTGTTGGTTATGGATAGGGTGATGGTAATGGATAGGGTGTTGGTAATGGATAGGGTGATGGTAATGGATAGGGTGTTGGTTATGGATAGGGTGTTGGTTATGGATAGGGTGTTGTTGGTTATGGATAGGGTGTTGGTTATGGATAGGGTGTTGGTAATGGATAGGGTGATGGTTATGGATAGGGTGTTGGTTATGGATAGGGTGTTGGTTATGGGTAGGGTGTTGGTTATGGGTAGGGTGATGGCCTATTGAAAAGTTACATTTGGGTTCGGAAACCTTCAGCCTGTTTTCACTGTATCTTAAAGGTAGTATTTCATTGATATCATAAAACCCTGTTTCCAAAACTTTAAAGATCCAAAAGACCTCGGTCACAAGTAAAAGGAATAGGGTTGTAGTCACTGTTTCAGAATCAAGGTATTAGTTGAACAAGAGTTAAAGCAGCCATTCTTTAGGTGAAATGGATGTAACTTTTTGTTTTTCTTTGCAATACATGACATGAATAAGGTGGTATAATTTGATATGTATATTCTTTAGTGGTTCATAAAAGTAGACTTGAAGATAGATTCATTGTTGTCATATACAAGAAAAATTCCTTGATTCCTGATGCTAAACAGAATATATTTACTCTTAGTGATGGAAGAACATTTTATTAATGATAAAGTGAAGAGAATTTAGTTTAATTCCTTTGAATTTTATCTGAGTTGATATTTTTCTTCTGAAATTGTTAGAGAAATATGTCTGTAATAGTAAAGAGCATTTCTTTCATCTTAAAAGGTTTATGTTGTTTTTGGTACAGATCAATGTCATATGGGATTTTGAAAGCCTTACTACAATAATGATTCTTATTTATTGTCTGATTATTATTCTAGAAACCTTTAAACACAGCTGAAGATGAATTTGAAGTTTGATAGCTGGCTGGACAGAGCTTTTGTAAAACTTTGATTTTATTCCTTGAGGGAACATTTGACCATGGATTTTATATTCACCGTCATGGCCGTTTGAAACCATTGTATGTGAACACAGCAACGCAAACATTAGCCCTCTTTCCTCTGGCAATCTCCAATTATCAGTGAACAAAATCCCTGAATCCGGCTACTCTCTGCGCCTCCCGAGACCCTTCCAACTCCACAATCAGCCAATCAGAGGGCTTGCTGCAATGAGAACTTAATAGGATCTTGAGAAACTGATCCAAAACGTCTTAAACCTTGAGCTTCTGAATTCCAAGCGCAGCAGGGAGAAAAACTGAACTCTTTTGCACTGGAGTCTCGATTTGCTCTCCCTCATTGCCTAAAGGATTTCCTTTCTTGGTGTTGACCAAACCGACCCGACCGTGTGGAAGAGTTGATCAATATGGGAGCATTTGGCAGTGGTAGAACAAGATACACGATCTATATTTAGGTGCTGAGTCAGCTATCTTGCCAGCAGTTCATGGCACCCCTCTCCGCCTGATCAATGATTCTGATTGGCTGAGTGGTAACGATGACAGAGGTCCAATCTACTGCTGTGCTCTAAGTGGCCGTGCCGCGCAGTTGCGTGATACCTGGACTGCTTAGGAGAAATTGATATTCAAGCTTGTCAGAAATTTTACACCAATTTTATCGAATTTAACCTAATGATGAAAGCTGTGTTGCATTATTTTATTATATTTATTCATGTTTTATGTTGTAACACGATCTTGTATATGTTACTCTATATCATAGAATGGCATATGATATGTTATAACACTATCTTGTGTATGTTACTCTACATCATAGAATGGCATATATTATGTTATAACACTATCTCGTGCTTAAACTTTATATCATGGCATTCTGATTATTATAATATCATATCGTTCACACATTCAAAGCCTGTATCAGCAAAACTAGATTTCATTTGTAATTTAAAAAACAAATTTTAAGGTGATTTTCTGTCCGTCTAAAAGACTGTTCTTTGATTACATACATTGCAGTATTTGATGTCACTTGTCTAAGCTTCCTTCCAGTTCTAGTGGTCAACATGGTTCCAGTGGTCAACATGGTTCTAGTGGACAACATGGTTATGTGTCTTCTTATTAGCATTCATACAAACTTAAACACTGAAGTTTGAATAATTGTACTGTAGTCCTGGCCTTGGAGTACTGTACAAACTGAGATTTAAACTTCCTGCACTGGTGTACAGGCGTCATGGCCTGAACTCGTTAGGAGTCTTTGAAAACCATGCACAACTGAAGTGTTGTAAAGTATGTTGTTTTAGTGTTGTTTGCCATATTACCATGTGTACTGATTTTAGTTCAATTTATCATGCTCAAGTTTCATATTCATACCAAAATGCCAAATATGTAACTTTTTGCTTTGAATTGCTCTTATACAAGGTTAGAAGTTGCTATCAAACATCAGAAACATCAATTGTGTTATTGCTATGCATTGCTTTCCACTTGTTCATGAGTGTTTCGAGGTTTTTAGTGCGCAGCAACTGTTTGGTTTTTTAATCATCAGTGCCAGGACGTTATCTGCTGAGAAAGTAAAAAAAAGGTAACAGAATCTAAATCCCTTCACTTATTATGGTGTTATAGCATATATATATGATAACTCTTTATTGTCCTCAAGACATTGTAAATTGCAAATTCTTTCTGTGCCCTTGGCACCCGGCAGCCACAGTGAAATGCCAGTTCAGGCATTGTTCCATCCTGTTTGTAATGAGCACGAAGCACGCCTATGACATTGCCCATGACAACATCTTTTGGTATGATGCGGCTAGGAATCGAACCAGACCGCCCAGGTAATGAGTGGATGCTTTACAAACTGAGCCAAATCCTTAGTACCCAACGTACACCATCAAGTTGACCCTACATGGAGTAGTATTAATTTGAGATAAATGTTATATACACCTGCAGAATGTGTCACTTTTAAGTTTGGAACTTTGTTTTGAAATTGGACAGATTCTGTAATAGAATAAGGACAATACTACCAAATTGACCAATTTGTTACAATGTGTAGCTCAACTGTGTGATAATGTTGTTCAATGTCATTCAGAATAACATTAAAATCAATGTCAAATTTCAGTTCCATGCCAGATAATGTATGTCTGCTTCTAGAGAGTCTGTCCATGTTGGGTTGAAGATGTAATAACATTGATAGCAGACAACCTCAGGTATCCCTCAGTGATTTTAGAAAACAAATATCCTGGCTTGTCAGAAATTTTATATCATCACTGATGTTGTTGATGGCTTGACGTGGAATACTTGATCTGGTGGGTTTGGAAGTGTGTTATTTAGTTCTGGAGTGATGTAGATGTTGGTTTGACGAGAAACAGGAAGTGGTCTAATTGCTTCATGTAATGGGATTGCTTCTCAACTGGCAAATTAGCGTGTGCTAGACAACATTGATTGATCAGATATAAAATCCAAGGTTTTGTCTAGTTGCATTTCATGTTCATATTAAATAGTAATGATAAGTCTTTTCTGATGATCAACCACTTTTTATGTTTTAAAGGTTTCGATCTTGCACAAAAATTTCTTTTTGTTATGTTGACCTTCAGCTGTATCAGCTTCATAATGAATATAGAATAAAGTTGATTGTTTGAAATGGTCATGGTTGTCCAGATGACAGACACAGAGTGACCATATGACACTGGTCATCATCTTCATAATTTTATGGTTGACTACCAATGTAAACAGTCTGTGTGAGCTAATGAAAGTGATCAAATGACAAAGGTCATGGATGATTGGCAATTCCAATCCTAGCACATATTGACAACAGCATACACGGAGGCTTAGAGGAGATATTGTATCGGTCCCGATTGATCCTAGTCAGCAAGTGGATCATTGAATTCAAACACAACATGACCTTGAGCTCATTTTCCACTTCATTATAGATTGCCTGAAATTTATTTTGTTAACATTAGTTGTTGCATGTTACATATTAAAAAGATAAGTATAAACATATGTAAGGAGAAAAATGGTCTTAAACATAGGAATTACAACATCACAAGATGGACATACACAGGAAGGACACCTGGATTTTCTGGATTATAATTTCTTTATTGAGAAAAAGACATTTTTGAGTATATGCTCTTTCATTTGGTCAAAATACACTTCAAAGAAAGGAATAGAACATTTAAACAATTGATATTAATCATGAAGACAAACAACAGCAGGGTCACAATGCCCATCCAGCCTTTTGAGGATAAATTTAGAACACTTATCCTTCAAACTAACGATTTTGTTTTAATTCAAATCTTGAAACACAAAAATGGTGGATTTGTTAGTTTCTTCATGAATGAAACTAAATAGAATGGTTACAGTAACTGATACCTTGTGTTCAAAATAGCTGCCAGCCAGGGGCTGGTTATTTCAGATTAGGCTTGTTAGAAAAAAGGTCAGCTAGCTCGTCTATGTGTCTAATGATTACAGGGCGTGTTTAGTTTTTTTCATGGACGTTCAATATTTATAAACCAAAAAGCCTGCTTGCAATCCCAACTCAATTTATACCAAAAACTTTTTAAATGTGTCTGATACAGTACCTAGTCAGAAATAAAACTAATGAAGGTGAACATGTGGGTATATTAATTGAAACCAACAAATACATTTCAACTATGGTAACTTACTTAGACTAAAGATTCTGAATCAAACAAATAGACGAGGTAATCATGACTAAGAAAAGCAAGATTTTCCTTTATGTAGGTCCAAATATAGTTGGTTATGATTCTATGTACTTTGTGGGCTCAATACCGTTACAAAGACTAATACACTTAATAGGTTAAATTTGGCAGGGATTAGGAAAGGTAGGGGCTGTGGGCTATTTTGAATATTGGATGAATAAAGCTACAAATGGCTCATTAAAAATTCAGAAAAAGACTAAAATCAAGAAACATGGCCAATTGTCAAAGATGTCTTTCCCAACCCCTGGTCTGGTATAAAAGTTTCAGTTAAATTACTGTCAAAAGGGCAACACTTCATCTATCCTCACAAATCCCTAGTCAAAATGGCCACACAATTAAATCATGGAACTTGGATTATGGAATATTTTGTTGATTGTGTTTATGTTGATCATATAAACTCATGGATTTGATTATCTAGAAATATGATGTAGGTCCAATACAGTAACCAAGATTAATGGAGGTGGTCTGTTAAGTACAACTGGTCACTCCTTGAGGCTATTATGCTTCCCAGGCTCCCGATTGATTTCCTAGTACTCTCGTTGCCCTAGTTCCGTCCACAGACATCAAACCAACACCGAGTACTGTACGCACTCTCCCTACTGGTGGCATGGATTACGTATTGGGGGAACTGTGCCAAGTGTTGGGTAACTGCCCTGAAATATGCTCTTTGGAGTACTATGCAAAGTGTTGGGTAACTGCCTTGAAATATGCTCTTTGGACAACTATGGAAAGTGTTGGGTAACTGCCCTGAAATATGCTCTTTAGAGAACTACTGCCCTGAAATATGCACTTTGGACTGGATCTAGCTCCTGCCATGGCTGATAAGTGAACTGGAACATAACCAGTATTGTAAATTTGTTAATGTTGATATCAATTTAACCAGCAATGAATCTTCAACAAACATGGCCAAATGTTAGATAACTTTTCTTTTTTATGCTTCCTTAAAGGTGTTTTTGCCCCTGATTGATTTATCTGAAGTAATTTATTAAATGGACAATTCTGAATGACCGAACTTTTTAAAATTTGTGGAGATACACAAGTGGGATGCAACAGTTTGTGACACGTCTACTGGTTTAATGTTGAGTTCTCTCAGTCTCAGTAACTGTTGTAACACTGCCAAGAGTTCTCACATTTTTCCTTGAAAGGAAAATACCACAACAATATTGAATTCCAATCCCTTAGAAATTATTGACTTTTTGAAGAACATCAAGCATTTATATTTAATATTTGTTCAACATTTTATCCTACATGAAAAAGACCCAACCAAAATGTTGGTATCAGACCAAGTAATCTTCACATGTGTCAAATTCTGTCTGACAGTTTTGATTGGTTCCTTCTGAAAGTAACTCTTCAGACAAGGAGTTAACAAACAATGTTTCATGGAGATACCCACCAGTTGGTTCTGTTCTGATCGAGATTCCAATCACCGTCAGGAAATGATAGGCTGTGGGATAGAGCAGTTGGTTTCATGGAACCGACAATACTTCTTAGTTGTCTCTGATATTGAACTGGAAGCAAACTGCTGTCGTCTCTGATCTCATTGTTTGAGCAATCTGCTGATGTTGACATCTTCCCTAAATACTTCTGCTTTTCAGTTACAAGAATATTACTCCTAATCCTTCTTCCATTACTGCCGGAACCAGAAAGTCTGGTGGAACTAATTTCATCACCTGTCCACTGCGATGAAGCACCAGGGTTGTGCTGGTGATTGCTCTCTTGGTTTCAGCAGATAACAGATTTCCTTGTCATACTCTACAAATGGTGAAAAGGCAGCTTATTTAACATAGTAGTTCTCTAATCAACTTTTGGTTTTCAGAAAAAAAAAAAAATTCTGGTTAATAATTCCAATCCTTAGACCTAATCCTCTTTAGCTGATCATGCATGTAGGATTTGATTGGCCCTTGGCATAGTAAATTTTGTACATTTTTGACTTCTCAAGAACTGTTTCACCCCAACGTCAATAGTTTGGTTTGAGGTACATTGCAACAAGTTTCCGAATCCAAGTCTGTCCATATTGCGTCCTGGCATTCAACATCCTAAAACTAATAATAAACTCACTCAGAAAACATTTGCCAAAGGAAGTTCAAATTGACAGAAAGCCTCTCTTCTCCTGCTAAATATGATCAACTTTTACATTTACTCTTAGCCTTATCTTGTTTCCGGTCTTTGTACCTTGGCTATCTTAGCGTCATGAAATCAGGTAAGATGAAACTAGTAAACTAGTACAATCCCACCAACAAACATGTGTATCTGGTTCCTGACACATGAATGTTGCCCATATTCAACACTCTTCTCAACTGTCTTTTCCCCTATAATTCCAAGCAGTCACAGTTTAGTACTTAAGCGTGATTAGATGAAAAGATTTCTCCTCTGTTCTCGATGTAACAGGTTAAAGATCTGCCGTTATGCATTGAGACTGGGTGTTCTGGAATCGATGGCGACCTCATTCCTGTGTATTGTGCAGTTATTGATTCCATGTTTGCTTCACTGGCCTGCTCAACTATTGTTTACAGTTCAGAGATGTGTTGTGATATGGATAGTTTGTGGTTATGACATTTTGATATGCAGATGGCAGGTATTCATTCTTGCTTCAATTTTGTGTGAAATGATCATTTTCATAGATTAGTTTTAAAAAGTTCCTATTGTCCAAGTTACAAACATCTGAGAACAAGTTTCATGTATTGAACAGAGTATGTGTCTCTTTGTAACACATTTTGTTTTGTTCTTTGTCAAGAACAGAAATGTACTATTGTACTTTAGTTCAATTAGTGGTCATATTATTTATTAATGAAACTAACGTGTCTCCATTGCCGTTGTTAACTATTTTTTTAGTTTGGTCCTCAGAGCCATCAAACAAGGTAATTATAAAAGTATTTCACGATTAATTGCACATGATTAAAAAAAATAGGTTTACACATACACTTTTATGGGACTCCAAATATTTTGCAACTAACGGCAACCATGAACCAATAACTCTGTGTAATTAGCAAACGTATACAGGAGCACCTGCTGTTGCCCCCTGGGATTGATATTGATTTTCAATGCCAGGAATAACGCTAGAACCAACATAGCAGCCGATGGACTGGATCCATCCTTGTGTGCTCTGTGCACCTGGGATTTGGGAGGCTGATCAAGAAATTAGTGTTTGAAATTGTGCTGATGATTTCACTCCTTTCATGGTCCTAGATGAGTTATCTCCAATACGGAACGTCGTCGTCATGTATCTCTGCTAGTTTTATAAACTCTATTGTTAAGGCTGAAGAGAGGCTATGAATTATTTGGAAAGCACGATGATTGAAGTTTTAGAAGTATAATTGTATATTTTTATCAAGGAAATAAAGTTATTCACTCTCTCGTAAAATATATTTAACAGTGCTGATAATTTTATAAGGTTAAAAGGGTTATAAGGTAAAAAAATTTCTTCTCAGCTTGAAGGGAGCATATTTAAAAAAAAAAACCCTGATGTTTCCTTTATAATTGTTGCAGAATTTCTGTTGAAAGAAAGTTAGCGTCGTAGCTGAGACATCACGTTTTTGTAAAGAAGAAGTTGACAGTTGACAATCAACAGAGTTTATTTTTTCAGATTCAGTTAAGAGGGTTCAATGTTGGCAATAAAGAATAGGTATTATTTTAATGTTGGCAATAAAGAATAGGTATTATTTTAATGTTGGCAACAAAGAATAGGTATTATTTTCTCCTTACTTACTCAGCTAAGGGGGATGGCCAGTCTCTAATAGTCTCTGAACTGATCCTTCCCTTTGATGTTGATTCCTGTCAGTCGGCCTCTCAGCATGGTATGTACTGATGATGATCAACTCGACAGTTGAAGTGAAGACCTCACAAGCGAATAAATAAGGAGCTTGATTCTTACTAACAATAAGTCAAATGGGGTCACATTTTGTCAAATGAGGGGGGGGGAAGGGAGGAATCGGAGTAGGACCATGTGGATACATTGAAGATCATGTGTCTGTTGATGTGTTAATTGAATGGAGGACTAACTTGTGTAGGGATAAGGGAAGCTTACTTTAATGACCTTCAACTTGTTTTTGTCACATTGATGAAAATCAAAATTTCTTTGGGTTCACAACGAGTAATAGTTACTACCCTAGATTTTGAGGATATCTTTGTGAGGCCTGTTTGAAGCCGATTCAAACCTAAGGCTAAGTATGATTATGTTTTTAGCTATGATATGTTTTATTAAGAGATTTAGAAAGGTGTTTTTTTCATCAGATATCAGGACTCCTTGCTATGGATAGTGAATCTTAAAAAGCAAAGTTAAAGAGAAACAGTTATAAAAAATTAACATAGAAAATAACCTGACCCCATAATGTGTAAAATAATGAAAGTTTATCACATGGCAGGATCAGTTTACAAATGACAAACCTTTAAAAGAAAGATATTTCACGAATCCTGTGAGAGGAGGTGAATGGCGTGAGCTCCACATCTCTCTTATTGATTGCTAGAGAAGCCTGCTGTAAGTCGGGCTCTATCAGCACTCAGGTGGAAGGTGGTGTTCTTCTCCAGCACGTGTACGTTCTGTGCTTCATGCTGTACAGGTGATGCTCAGTAGAATTCAGGTGTGATAAAATGGCATCTGCTTTAGTCTTGTGACATAGTTTTGGTCATGGGAAATATATCAAATATATATTGGGAATATCAAAGGGGGTATTCAAGGGCACAAGATTCACCCTTGGGATTCAGCTTTTTCATTGGGAGGAGGGGGGGATTCAGTCCACCCTAACCATCTGTTGGCGCTATGCTGTGGACCCACTTCCATTAGTGTAGGAGGAACTGGCAAACTCAGGCGGGAAACGGTGATGTTTTTAGTCAAGCACCAATCAATACTGGGACATAGATTCAGATATAAGAACATGTGTGTATCTGCCTTATAGATTTTTCTTCTAAGCACTTCCAAAAATCCTCAAAATGAAAACTTTTTTTGAATTGCCAGCAAAAACTGGTTTTTGACTTTTTTCGCCATTCTTTCAGTAGTTGATATTGTAAGAAATTTAGGTTTTTTTTAATCAAAACCAGATTCATATCCCTGCATGCTGAGGGATAGACACTATCACAGATGTAAAGCAAGGCCTAGTGGTTTTGAACAATGTCAGAACTGGTATTATTTGGTTTCATGTCCATTTGCCATTTAACATTTTATCCTTGCAAATTTTCCTCGATAATCAATAGGTGCACTTAATGATGGTAATAATGATTATGTTGACATAAATGATGATAGTGATGATTGCACAGGTTCTAGTTTACAGTAGTTGGTAAAATTAGTGTAATTAAAACTCCCCAAACTAAAACTATGATTAATTACCACCTTTTAATCACTTTATAGATGATGAGTTGCTTTGTGCTTTTTCTTCAGTCAGCCAAATTGTTAAATGACTTTAGATTAACAAAACATGTTGTCATGCTACCACACATGTTGTCATGCTACCACACATGTTGTCATGCTACCACACATGTTGTCATGCTACCACACATGTTGTCATGCTACCCCATCTTGTAAGAAAGTCTTTATCAGTTCCTAATGGAAAGTTTGCTAGAATATTGACTAAAACGTAGGAGGTTTTGTCTGACCTTCCTGACATGGTAGTTCCCAATAAAGCTCTCAATAAAGTTTTGCACAGGCTCAATGGACACCGCAACTTGTCTTTTAGACTGATGGTGCTGTGAAGTTTTGATCATTAGTTTCAGCCAATCAGTTATCTGGGGTACAAAGTTGAAAATTTAGAACATTTTATGGTCAGATTAGCAGCGTCTAACCATAAAAAACCCATCCAATAAGTGTGGAAAGTGTGCCCATAATCTGTAATGAATGTTCAGTGATTAAAATCATAAACTTGACTACACACATCAACAGAGGAATATCTGTATTTCAGACTCATTTGAAAATATTATGAACGTTAAGAAACATGCATTTAAGCCAAAAAGATTTTTTAAAAATTCTGCTTTGTAAATATCTCATGATTGATGACAGTGTGGCAGAGGACGAGATATTTAAACTTCATTCATTGTCATGGCAGATGACAGTGTGGCAGAGGACGAGATATTTAAACTTCATTCATTGTCATTGCTGCTCTTTATTTGTCTGTCTAACGAGGCTAATTTCATCTGTTAAAAGAGATTTATTAATTCATTCTGTTAGGGATGTTTTTGTTTTATTTTAGTATTAATTGGTTGTTGTCTATTTTAATCAGAAAAAAAATACACCAAGATTACCATGATTTGAAAATTTAAACTTTGAATGGGTAATTAGTAAACTGGTTTAAATGAAAATGATGATAATGACAATGGTTTACACACTGAATACTTAAATTGTTTTTGGTTTCAGGATTTACTCAAATGGCAGAGCACAGAGGCCTCACAATGAACCTAATTACATCAAAGAATTTTATTATAATGATGATTTTGTATATATATGCATTTTGAAGATGTGTAAAACTCTCTATCTCTCCTCTTCAGGTACCTGTCACAGAACCTTAGTGCAGATGTTACGTATCAAGGGTGTCACAGAACCTTAGTGCAGATGTTACGTATCAAGGGTGTCACAGAACCTTAGTGCAGATGTTACATATCAAGGGTGTCACAGAACCCTGTATGAGATGATGATGCTGTACATAAGTAGATGCTATTTTATCAACCTGTATGTCTCTTCTTCAGGTAACTCTCACATGGCCATCGTACAGACACTGCACAACGAGGGCGACACCGACCCCTACTACCAGCTCCTGGGTGTGGTCACACTTGAGGACGTCATCGAGGAAATCATCCAATCGGAGATCATCGATGAGACCGACATTCTTAGTGAGTTCAATTAATAATTTACATATTGGTGAGAGGGAGAAGGTCTTGTTAAAATCTGCAGACAGGGAGGAATGATCAAGTCCTGTTTTGTAGAAATGTGTGCTGCAGTAGTAGTTGGGGGAGGTTTCAGTCTTGAATGTCCGGTTGTTGGCGTACACTATGCTGCAGGCAGCTGTAGATCACCTTCTTGTTTTAGCTTTGATGAGAATTTGATGACATGTATATCAGGATGCTTATAAGGTTAACATGGAAATCTCTCACACGGACTGCATAGGTTTACACAAGGCTCTAACATATTTTTCATGAAATTGAGAGAAAATATTCACAATTTTAGCTTTCAAAATTGAAAAAACAACAAGCTATCACTTACATCATAAGCATTTTAAATTTCCATAACTCCCTTAAATATAATTGTGTGAAAAAGTGTTGTTCAGTGCCTACTTATGCCTTGTGTTACTCTATCCTCAAGAGGTAGTTTACAGACAAGCAGTATCGTTTACAATTTGTCAGAAGTTGTTGTGAGGGAAATCTCATCACTTCTGAACCCATCTCCTGGGACTGAAAGGTGTCCATTTTAAATGAGAATGAATTGATCATGTCGGAGGCAATGCTGTCCAACGTGGTTACAGACCTGCAATCATCTAGTGGCGCCCTCTATGGCTAGATAGTATAACAAGGTCTCGGCGTGACATCCTACTTAGTGTGTCAGAGGAAGAGAGACGTGCTATAATCACTGTTAAGATGCCCAAACCTGTTACTGTTATATAGATCGCAGTCGTGGGTACCAGATTGATGTGGAGACTGATTGCTCCTGTTCGATCCAATTTGTTGCCTGCTTTGTTTCAGTTTTATAGTTTTCGCAGGGTTATATCAATGCCTATTCAGGGCAATGAACAGTGCCACAAATAATGGAAAAATAATATAAGAAATTTGGGTTATCATACCGCAAGTGATATCATTGCCACCAGAGATAATTGAAATTGTCAAGATGCTGATGTCCTAGTAACAATGTCATTTTGGATAATTTTTTCTGCTCTCAACACCTGGCAGCCACATTGCAGCGCCAGTCAAAGTGTTGGTCAATTTCAATGGGGAATGTTTGATGAGGGGATAACTCCCATCTTGAAACATCTGATGAGGGGATAACTCCCATCTTGTAACATCTGATGAGGGGACAACTTCCATCTTGTAACATCTGATGAGGGGACAACTTCCATCTTGTAACATCTGATGAGGGACAACTCCCATCTTGTAACATCTGATGAGGGGACAACTTCCATCTTGTAACATCTGATGAGGGACAACTCCCATCTTATAACATCTGATGAGGGGACAACTTCCATCTTGTAACATCTGATGAGGGACAACTTCCATCTTGTAACATCTGATGAGGGACAACTTCCATCTTGTAACATCTGATGAGGGACAACTTCCATCTTGTAACATCTGATGAGGGGACAACTTCCATCTTGTAACATCTGATGAGGGACAACTTCCATCTTGTAACATCTGATGAGGGACAACTTCCATCTTGTAACATCTGATGAGGGGACAACTTCCATCTTGTAACATCTGATGAGGGACAACTTCCATCTTGTAACATCTGATGAGGGACAACTTCCATCTTGTAACATCTGATAAGGGACAACTTCCATCTTGTAACAAGGTTTCACTGCAAACCGTAATAGTGTGGGGTAAAATAAAGGTAGCTCATACCCCCAAGGCTTCACTGCAAACTGTAATAGTGTGGGGTAAAATAAAAGTAGCTCATACCTCCAAGGTTTCACTGCAAACAGTAATAGTGTGGGGTAAAATAAAAGTAGCTCATACCTCCAAGGTTTCACTGCAAACAGTAATAGTGTGGGGTAAAATAAAAATAGCTCATACCTCCAAGGTTTCACTGCAAACTGTAATAGTGTGGGGTAAAATAAAAGTAGCTCATACCTCCAAGGTTTCACTGCAAACTGTAATAGTGTGGGGTAAAATAAAAGTAGCTCATACCTCCAAGGTTTCACTCCAAACTGTAATAGTGTGGGGTAAAATAAAAGTAGCTCATACCTCCAAGGCTTCACTGCAAACTGTAATAGTGTGGGGTAAAATAAAAGTAGCTCATACCTCCAAGGTTTCACTGCAAACAGTAATAGTGTGGGGTAAAATAAAGGTAGCTCATACCTCCAAGGTTTCACTGCAAACTGTAATAGTGTGGGGTAAAATAAAGGTAGCTCATACCTCCAAGGTTTCACTCCAAACTGTAATAGTGTGGGGTAAAATAAAAGTAGCTCATACCTCCAAGGTTTCACTGCAAACTGTAATAGTGTGGGGTAAAATAAAAGTAGCTCATACCTCCAAGGTTTCACTCCAAACTGTAATAGTGTGGGGTAAAATAAAGGTAGCTCATACCTCCAAGGCTTCACTGCAAACTGTAATAGTGTGGGGTAAAATAAAGGTAGCTCATACCTCCAAGGCTTCACTGCAAACTGTAATAGTGTGGGGTAAAATAAAGGTAGCTCATACCCCCAAGGCTTCACTGCAAACTGTAATAGTGTGGGGTAAAATAAAAGTAGCTCATACCTCCAAGGTTTCACTGCAAACAGTAATAGTGTGGGGTAAAATAAAAGTAGCTCATACCTCCAAGGCTTCACTGCAAACTGTAATAGTGTGGGGTAAAATAAAGGTAGCTCATACCTCCAAGGCTTCACTGCAAACTGTAATAGTGTGGGGTAAAATAAAGGTAGCTCATACCTCCAAGGTTTCACTCCAAACAGTAATAGTGTGGGGTAAAATAAAAGTAGCTCACACCTCCAAGGTTTCACTGCAAACTGTAATAGTGTGGGGTAAAATAAAGGTAGCTCATACCTCCAAGGTTTCACTGCAAACTGTAATAGTGTGGGGTAAAATAAAAGTAGCTCATACCTCCAAGGTTTCACTGCAAACAGTAATAGTGTGGGGTAAAATAAAGGTAGCTCATACCTCCAAGGCTTCACTGCAAACTGTAATAGTGTGGGGTAAAATAAAAGTAGCTCATACCTCCAAGGTTTCACTGCAAACTGTAATAGTGTGGGGTAAAATAAAAGTAGCTCATACCTCCAAGGTTTCACTGCAAACCGTAATAGTGTGGGGTAAAATAAAGGTAGCTCATACCCCCAAGGCTTCACTGCAAACTGTAATAGTGTGGGGTAAAATAAAAGTAGCTCATACCTCCAAGGTTTCACTCCAAACTGTAATAGTGTGGGGTAAAATAAAGGTAGCTCATACCTCCAAGGTTTCACTCCAAACTGTAATAGTTTGGGGTAAAATAAAGGTAGCTCATACCCCCAAGGCTTCACTGCAAACTGTAATAGTGTGGGGTAAAATAAAAGTAGCTCATACCTCCAAGGTTTCACTCCAAACTGTAATAGTGTGGGGTAAAATAAAGGTAGCTCATACCTCCAAGGTTTCACTGCAAACAGTAATAGTGTGGGGTAAAATAAAAGTAGCTCATAGCTCCAAGGTTTCACTGCAAACAGTAATAGTGTGGGGTAAAATAAAAGTAGCTCATAGCTCCAAGGTTTCACTCCAAACTGTAATAGTGTGGGGTAAAATAAAAGTAGCTCATACCTCCAAGGTTTCACTCCAAACTGTAATAGTGTGGGGTAAAATAAAGGTAGCTCATACCTCCAAGGTTTCACTCCAAACTGTAATAGTGTGGGGTAAAATAAAGGTAGCTCATACCTCCAAGGTTTCACTCCAAACTGTAATAGTGTGGGGTAAAATAAAGGTAGCTCATACCTCCAAGGTTTCACTCCAAACTGTAATAGTGTGGGGTAAAATAAAGGTAGCTCATACCTCCAAGGTTTCACTCCAAACTGTAATAGTGTGGGGTAAAATAAAAGTAGCTCATACCTCCAAGGTTTCACTCCAAACTGTAATAGTGTGGGGTAAAATAAAGGTAGCTCACACCTCCAAGGTTTCACTGCAAACTGTAATAGTGTGGGGTAAAATAAAAGTAGCTCATACCTCCAAGGTTTCACTGCAAACTGTAATAGTGTGGGGTAAAATAAAAGTAGCTCATACCTCCAAGGTTTCACTCCAAACAGTAATAGTGTGGGGTAAAATAAAGGTAGCTCATACCTCCAAGGTTTCACTGCAAACATAAACCTAGCAGAAGTGACTGCCTTTCCTCCATGTTCAACTGTTGATCTGTCCTGCTTCTTCCGTCAGCAAAAAAGCTAAATGACATAAGCCATTTATTCATACATTTCTTAGACTTACACAAAAGGTATTCATTCTACAACATCTTGTAGGCAAAGTCATTATCAGTTCCAAAGGGAAACCTTGCCAGGATATTGACTAAAACGTGGGAGGTTTTGTCTGACCTTTCTGACATGGTTTGGTACAACTCTCCATAAAGCTCTCTATAAGTTGTTTTGCATCGTTTCAATGTTTTTGAACTGACAGTGCTGGGAAGTTTTGATTAATGATTTGGATCAATATTTTATCTGGATTATATGCTCTTAGAATTGAAATATGTTATTGACATTTAGCAGCTTCGTACCATTATAATTACTTTAAAAAAAAATTGTAATGGTTATTAATTTAAGAAAAAAGATGATAAACCAAGTAATGGTTTTGTGCTCAGATTGTGACAATAATATCTCATTGAAATGAAAGTATTGAATTATGACCAAATTATTGTAAGATAACACAGATAAATTTAGCCAAAGGAAATTTGTAGGATTAAATTTCAAACAGTATTTTTTTGCCATAAGGCTTTTTTGATCATTTGTTTCCATAAGTTTAATAACCACTTATAATTAATCAATATTTTCTGATGAATTTTTTGACTGAGTGTAGATGAATAGTTTATGGAAATGTCATTGATGAGTGTGACTGTTCTCTAATTGTTTTCTAACGAGGTTAAATAATTCTATTAAGAGCTTTGATTATGAAATCTTTTTAGGAATTTTCAATTTCATTATTAATCTATTGGTTATTGTATATTTCTTTAGAAAATACAATCATCAAGGTTTAGATGAGTTCGGTGGTGATTGACGAATGATGAAACTATATCATGAGATTCCCAGTTGAAATGTACAGTACCACGAGTTGATAGTAGTGAAAGTATCTACACTAAGATCTTTCATTGATTGAAAAAAACAGGCAGAAAAAGATAGATCTGGTGAAAATAGTCATCACCATGAAAACTTCCCCTGTCCCTCACAGTTCTCGTCCATTTTCTCTCTTGGAACCCGAGTGTAGCCTCTTGACATCATCTTTAAACCTATATGATTCACGTATGAGTAAAGAAAAGTCTCCCTGTCCCTCACAGTTCTCTGTCTCTTCATCTGTCAGGGCTCACAGTCCTCCATTCTCTCTCTCTTTGTCTGTCAGGGCTCACAGTTCTCCATTCTCTCTCTCTTCATCTGTCAGGGCTCACAGTCCTCCATTCTCTCTCTCTTCATCTGTCAGGGCTCACAGTTCTCCATTCTCTCTCTCTTCATCTGTCAGGGCTCACAGTCCTCCATTCTCTCTCTCTCTTCATCTGTCAGGGCTCACAGTTCTCCATTCTCTCTCTCTTCATCTGTCAGGGGGAGGGATAGCCTGGAGTTAGCGCGTTCTGCTTCGGACGAAAGGGTCCAGGGTTGGAGTCCAGGGACTCAGCAACTTTGTTTGCAATAGAGAACAGTTCTACTTGCAGTAAGGTTTGAGTGCAATGCTACACTGAATTTCAGCATAGTACCACCCATGGTTCACTAGTTTCAGCTGAGCTCGCAGGTTTCGCTGCAAAATATACCAGAGATATGTACAGAGAGGTTGAAACCAACCTCCTGAGAGTCTCTTATCATTTACAGATGAGAGAATAAAAATTTGACGTCCAATACATTTCTATATTTCAGCATTTAAATTTTGATTTTAAAGATAAATACTGGTCAGCATGTTGTTATAAGTCGATAATGCCAAATGTAAGAAAATAGGTAGCGTTTTACTTTATCTAAATATGATTTTAAGTATAATTAAAATATAATATAAATATAATAATGAAAAGTTTCATCATACAATGTCCTGACCCACGTGATCAGAACAGCCTAAATTAAGACCGTTCAAAAAGTTAAATTTTTTTTGTCCGAATAACCTTTATGGAAAGATGCACTGATTTACCAAGTGCCTTGGTTTTCAATCCTGAAGAAAGGTTCTTTGTTTCAGTTGATTTTTCATTAACCAGGCTGGAAAAGAAAAATGACCATTTATTGTCTCAATTACCAGTTCATGTTATCAAAAATTGGTTTTATATAATTTTCTCCATCGATAGGTTTTCAGTCAATTCAAATAGCATCAGTGAATTATTAATAGTGATATTTTCAATTCTTTTATAATGAATTGTAATAAAAATCAAACCACTTACATAATTATTTGGTCTTATTAAAGAGAATATTATCAGTAATATATGCTTCAAATATATTTTTGATTTATGACATTAAACATTTTTCCTTTATAAACATAACATTTGGTATGACCATTTCATCGTTTAAACTAAATTGAAACAAAAAAAGCTTGAAGATTTTCACTTGAAGTTATTTTTTTAAAAAGAATTAAAAGAGATAAAGCTCCAAGCATTAAAAGAGATAAAGCTTAGCAATAATTTGTATTATTTCATTATGATCTTCTCGATAGATAGCTTGTCAAAGTAGGCCAGTTATTTTCCCAATGAATAAAATTTATTTCAATCAATTAGTTAATCAGAAAAAAAGTTTCTTTTACAATTGAACATTCTTTCCTAGATGTATCCCCATTATAGGTATTTGAGAACAGATTTTACTTATGAAAAGTTCCTGAATAAGGAGAATCAAAATAATTACACTAAAGCATGTTCATTGTTTGAAGTGTTCATTTGCTTAGTTAACTTAAGTTCTAGATACTCCAATGTGTTTCCACATATGATCTCATTCTTCACAAAAACATTCCAATGTTATGTAAAAACCCATAGCATCTTGAAAACTTGAAAGCGGGGTTTACTCCAGATCAAATGATTTCAATTAGAAACCTCGATGTGATGTCTTTCTCTCACATCAGTGTATGACAAGGTGAATTCAAGTACAATTATTTATGGAAAACAACTTCTTTGTCCTGAATAAAGAAGATGTCATCCATTAATATTTGTTCTTAGTTATTTCCAACTTCTAATGCCACTCTAAAGAAGGTGAATTTACCAAACTATTTTGAATATTTGAAGCTAAATATCGTCCCCAACCACAAAGTGGGATGGGATATAGGTGAGTTCTGTTGGTCTTTATGAGCATGTGCGTACATTGATTTGTTGGTCAAACCGAGATAAAGGGGACAGTCTTTTCAGAATCTATTTAAGATAGGATAACTGAAAGAAAACAACTAAACTGGTTTCTTTCTTCGAGGCATCATTGCTCTGATAGAGGTCAAAAATGAGAAGTGCAGTAATTTTGTGTGTGGATCTATTTCTCTTTTTCTGCTTTTTTGAAAAAAACATTTTTGAGGTGTCTAGAAAAGAAACAGTTATTAAGAAACCGATCAGATATATAAACAATTATAGTGTGTGGCTTCAAAGTATGATTACCTTGATTGAATTCAATGAAGAGCGCTTTGATTATATTTATGGAGTTATTGCCCTTGTTTTGTTTTTGGACTTTTTTGTTTTTGGACTTTGTTCAAAGTATCTTCAAAGGGGAAAGCTTTTCTCAGAAACCATTTTAGGATTCATGTTCAAATTTGGTGTAAATATGGCTTCAATATATCAATGCATTTATAACATCGGAATTTAAAAAAAAAAGATTTAATGAGTTATTGGCCATGATGGCTGAGCTCCTGTTTTGATGCAGCTGGCAAGTAAAAGTATTATCGATGTTTTCATCAAATTCAAATTCCAAGGAATTGGAGATATCTAGGGAATCATTAGATGGATTTTGTTCTAATTTCATTTTCAAATTAAATCACCAAGAGCCTGATAAGATATAGAGCTTTTCTGTGTTCATAGTCGTCTCATGAAAAAATCAAATCATTCAATGTTTGATCTTTTTGTTATGGACCCATCATATTAAAAAAACTCAACAGATTCAAAATGTTTATGCATCTTCTGATCTGTTGTGTGTGTGGTACTGTACTGTAACCAACTTTCATCTATTTTTAACTACTTGATTAATCTCATGTAATGTGAGCACAGATACTCAAATCCTCTCCTGAAATAATTAGACTTGAAATAGGATCCTACTAAGATGAGAGATTAAATCTTTGGTTAAGATTGGCTTTCTAAATGCTTTGTATCAAGAAAATGGCTTTGCCTGAGAAACATATGGAGCTGTTTTTCTCTGAATATTGAGTAATCTTTGGTTATGACTGACTCTAAAACTGGCTTGGGTTCATTTATAGAATGTTGTCAAAGGATTTTGTCAAACTGCTGATTCAAAAAATGCAAAATTATTTAAGGTAGATGTGAGCCAAAATTGGAATAAAAATTACTTTTGGTTTATAGAATAGCAAGTTATTGATTTTCAGGGTAAAACACATGGTCCAAAACAAAGTGCCCACTTAATCTGGTAATGCATGAGAACTTTTTTGAGCACTTGTCAAAATACTGAGTTATTTGTGATGACAAAACTCATTATCATCCTGGATGGGCAGTGTTGTCAGGCCGGTTATTCTCAGATCAGATCTTTTTGTGAGTAACATGTAGACACAGAAAGAAAAAATCGGTGTTAACACCATATGGAATTCTTGGATATTTTCCCCATGGTTTCTTCTAAGTTAGACTCAAAATAAATTTTGAAAACTGTTTATGAGCACAAAACAGAGTGCATACTTAAGTCACACTCTAAAGCACATCAAGCTTGAGATTATGAAAATGATATGCACAACGCTTGTTCAGCAAGTTTATCTTCTGTAGAGGACTGACTGAACAGCTATATGATATTGAACCTTAGTGCATCCATTCTAACCAGTTACTCTGATGCAGTATGGTGTACATTGAATAGACTGATGTAGACTTATTTGAAGTTCCAACTCCAATCATTGCTTGTTTGTTTCAAGCGATGGTGTCAAGTTTCTGTTTTGGGCAGGTTTAATGAGTCACAATGTGAATACCATGATATCATATTGGCTTTCATATGTGCCAAAATACCATATATATGCTTTTGAACCAATACACAAAGAATTTACTACAATCAAAATTCTACAATTATTATAAGAGTCCTGAATGTGTGTAGATGCTGAAATTTGACGTTCAATT
This sequence comes from Phorcus lineatus, assembly GCA_921293015.1. Lineage (NCBI taxonomy): Eukaryota > Metazoa > Mollusca > Gastropoda > Trochida > Trochidae > Phorcus > Phorcus lineatus. The sequence goes on along the minus strand of OV121088.1, from coordinate 287,155 downwards.
ACAATGAATACCAGTTATTTTAACTTCCAAGCACTCAAATATGTCATGTCTTGTGCTTTGAAGAATTATGTTAAATTACATTTAAATACTACATTGCATATGTCAACATTTGATCATAATTCAGTTCTCTAATCAAAATTCCGACATTTTATATCTAAAGAACTGCACTACAATGAACTGATCAGCCTTGAATTGACACTTTTCAGCCCCAGTCAGTTTTTGTACCACTGAGAATGTTAAGCACACGTGACTGCAGCAAGTCACGGAGTGTCTCTATGGAAGTGTGGGTTACAGGTAGTGAAACAGAAGTCCTGATGCAGTGAAAGCTGCTGGACATCACTCAGAGTACTGAGACCATCCGGTTGTGATGGATTTGTCCTCTGTATGCTGTATCCACTTACATAATGAACTTTGTTGTATTACCACTCCATTCTCACATGAAGCCAATTTCTCCATTCCCAAGGGCGGAGAAGGATCATTTTAACAGTCAATTTCTCCTATCTCATGGCAGAGGTCCAAAAAGCATTGATTTTGTTGGAGCTTTTTATGTTCAAAGTTGGTCATTATTATCTCATCATGTAGACCTGGAAGCATTTGTGGTCTTATGGCTGGCAAGATTTCTCTCTGTCTGTCTGTCTCTCTGTCTCTCTGTCCTTCTGTCTCTCTGTCTCTGTCCTTCTGTCTCTCTGTCCTTCTGTCCTTCTGTCTCTCTGTCACTATATTGCATTTGTGTTATATAACAGGTTATAAGAATGATATGAGCTGTATTGAAATAAAAGAAATGCTTTGAAACTAACTTTTTTTGCATGTATTTTCAATCTACAATCAAGGAGTGTCAACCAGTGTTATGTTTGCTCGGTACCTGAGGCAATCCATATGTACCTATTTCCTGATCCATCAAGTTGGAATGTAATTTGCAAACATCCGTAGCTCTGACAGTAAGAGTAGGTGAAAATGGACTGGAGAGTTGGGAGAGAAAAGAGAGTTAAGGCTTAAGTTAATCAGGAATTATGCTTGATTTATCATATTCTGCCGTAGTTGTCATGTCAGATAATCATCCGGCCAGTTGAGAGCAAGAAGGAGCAAACTGGGAGAGGAGAACAAATATCCCGATCATCGGCATGTTAGTCCGGGAGTGTGTAAGATAAAGCCAATTCTCTCCACAGAGCTAGCTCATTTCACATCTACCATCGTTACATCATTACTCGTATTCTGATAAAATGATGTCACTGGTGACTGAACAAATAGCCTGACTTTGTGACAGATTTGGAGGGTGTTTGACTTTTTAATCTTTCAACTTCAAAAAGGTGAAATCCAGCTTTCTAAAAAAGAGGTCTTGTTTTGTCTGTTCATTTTGACATTGTGTTATTGATATAATTTACCTTAATTTGAAAGTTTGCTGTAAACTGCTAAGCTAATGGACTTCACATTATGACATTATCTCATAATTGTCCTTCCTGGATTAGGTCTCAAAGCTTCAATTCTATAAACGGAGATCAAAATGACCCAGCCAGGTCGGCATGACCTTATTGAGTAACGATCATTGATTGATTGAAAGTTTCATGGTTTTGTTGATGGCTTTATTTTCAGCTGAGCCGTAAGGGGAGATAATTCATGGATCAATAATCATGTGTGTAACTTGTTGGGTATTGAGCACTGAACAGGAGTTCTTCAAATCTATATTCAACAAGTTCTCGGCCATCTGCAAGTCTTTCGGGAGGTTAATACAAATCAGTTCTGCTTGAAACAGGTCCATCTAGGATAATATTGACTAAACTTACTAAAGGATATTAGAATAATGTTAAAAATAATAATAAATATGTTTATTTAATACATTTGAAAAGAAATATAATAAAGGCATGAGGAAAGAAGGTCAAGAGAGATGTGGCTAGGTTAGAGGTAACTGAACACAACAGAAGAGTTTAAGTGGGAATTATGTAAGCATACGGTCTCATGGTCTCCTGAAAGTCTTTGAGGCTTGTCATGATCGATACACATACAATCATTAACTGAACGATTCCCTCCTCACTGAATGTCAGGATGGGTTTGTACTAATGAATTCAACAGCTTACTAGTGCTGTCATATTAAGTCATTAGTTTTCTTCAGCTTTACTTTTACAAGCTTTACAACAACTAAGTAATGTTACTTAAGTCATATGCATAATTATTTATTTGTATTTATCTGTATATAGCATATGTTACTAAAATTTGTTGCAGTAACCATTGTCATGATATGTGCACATGTGCAAACAAGGGTTTGACGGGAAATCTGGTTCTGTACTATATCTCTTCTGCTACTTTATCACACATAACATTTCCATTTCCAGCTGACAACCGGCGCAAGAAGCCGAGGAAGCGAGAGAAGCAAGACTACAGCGTGTTCACTGGGGCAGGCGAAGAAGACACTTCCCGCAAACTCACTCCTCAGCTTGCTCTCGCCGCTTTCCAGTACCTCTGGACTTGTACGTACAAGTAGATATATATGTATTTATGTATACATGACTGCTAGCCAGTACCTCTGGACTTGTACGTACAAGTAGATATATATGTATTTATGTATACATGACTGCTAGCCAGTACCTCTGGACTTGTACGTACAAGTAGATATATATGTATTTATGTATACATGACTGCTAGCCAGTACCTCTGGACTTGTACGTACAAGTAGAAATATATGTATTTATGTATACATGACTGCTAGCCAGTACCTCTGGACTTGTACGTACAAGTAGATATATATGTATTTATGTATACATGACTGCTAGCCAGTACCTCTGGACTTGTACGTACAAGTAGATATATATGTATTTATGTATACATGACTGCTAGCCAGTACCTCTGGACTTGTACGTACAAGTAGATATATATGTATTTATGTATACATGACTGCTAGCCAGTACCTCTGGACTTGTACGTACAAGTAGATATATATGTATTTATGTATACATGACTGCTAGCCAGTACCTCTGGACTTGTACGTACAAGTAGATATATATGTATTTATGTATACATGACTGCTAGCCAGTACCTATGGACTACTACGTATAGATATAAATGAAATAGAAATATTAATGTATGAAAATATATTTCTGGGATCAGGTGTTCGGTAAATAAAGAGGCTGTCCTATAGGCTATAGGCCAAGATGGTTTGATCGAAAATGACATGAGAAAAGGCTCTGTTATTTAACTAATTCCACAAAATTATTTAAATGCCTTGTAATGCCATAGCGGCTTTTCACGTTCGTAGCGCAGATGAACGGCTTCACTTCTAATTCTTGTTTGATCTTAACGAGTGTGCGCTCTCATTTATTTAGCTGTAAAATCAAATCAACCAAAATGTTATCTTAAGTACCATGTTTCACCTGGGTTATGTTACAATCATGTACTTGTAACATACTTGTGTAAACAGGAATATCTTCTTGAATTTCTTTTCAACAAAACAAAAGTCCTTTTAAGTGTTTTCCAATCGATTGGTTTCAAGTAATTGAATATATGTGTCGTAGAAGTGTCTATGGTTTTTAGGAGAGTGAGTGCAAACTTTTTTATGGAATGGAGCTTTGTATATTAGTGTGTAGTTATAGATGATTGTTTGGGTTAACGTTAAAAGTAAAATCATGGCTTCATAATCAACTTACTCAAATGTTTTTCCAAATATGCTCTCTGCAACTTTGGAATTGTACTCTTGAAGAATGGAAAACTTTGAATGTTGAAATGTTTAGACGAGGTTTTGGTTAGGGCTAGGTACTAATAATTTAACTATATATTTGATCAAGAGTTTGTCTGTCTGTCCCCAGCTGTGGAACCGTTCTCTGAGGAGTACCTGACGCGGAACGTGCTGAAGAGGCTTCTGCAGCAGAACATCGTGGAGAACCTCACCCCTGTGGACGACGAGAACAGCAGCAAGAACTACATCTACCAATACGGGGTTGAGTGCGACCACTTCATCCTAATTCTGCAAGGTGGGTTCTGTGGATCTTATTTTATAGTCCTGTGATCCTGTCCTGTGAACATGGTCTGTGATCCTGTCCTGCTGACATGATCTGTGATCCTGTCCTGTTGACTTATTTTACAGACCTGCGGTCTTTTTCTGTGATCATGCCCTGTGGGTTCTGACTTGTAAATATGTTTAAGGTCACATGAAAAGATAATGTTGTGTGATTGAAATTCATACCCTATTGTGTATATTTTACTAGTGCTTCATTTTCTGAAAGTTTATGTTTAGTGGATGCAGAGAAAGAAGTAGAAGGCTTTAGGTTTAGGGTTAAATCTAGGTTAGAATCTATCAAGTTTGAACTCTTGTGAGGATATATATGCAAAATTCTGTGTGCTCACATCAGCTAGTGTTCCTGCGAAGAGTCAAGGTTATTTGACATCTTGTTTGATGACGCTTGAAAGATAATTTGACTTTCATCTCATTATCTCTGAGTGAAGAACAGCTCTCCTCAGCACCCAAATTGGCAAAGCATCTTGTTGGATCTAACCCTAAACCTAGAGTTGGGAAACCACTGCACCATCTTGCCCTATAAAAGTTAGCTTTCAGTAAAAAGGTTAATCAGTAAAATTCTCTTCCCTACTGTACTCTGTGAGGACAGCATAATTAAAAAATTTGCAAATGACCTGTGTACAGGAAATGCCTTAGCATTGTAGTAAATCTGGATCCAATGGTTCTTGAAGCCTGGTGTGTCTGGGACACTGAGCATGTCATGATAAACGTAATAAAGCGGATCCTATAATTCCAACAAATTCATCCTTCTGTTTCAGGCCAAGTGAGTGTGCATGTCGGCAAAGAGAACCTGGTTTTTGAGTCGGGACCGTTCAGCTACTTCGGGACTGGCACGCTGAGTAAGACAAAGTTTGAACTTTGATCTGTGATGTGATTTCTGATTTCTTATAGTACATAGATAGAATCCTAATTGCACAGTGTGAGAGGTTAAGTGTCACTTAAATATACATTGAAATAACTATATATGGAAATATCATGTGTGATTTAATGTGTGACACATGTTTTAATTTGTTTTCTGAAGGTCATTTTCATATATTTGGCATTTGTTATGACCATAAAAGTTGATTAGTGCATGATTATCTTAGATCTCACATCAGAACATATAGTATTTTGACATGAATCAATACCACTGTCTTTTTAAACAAAAAGATTTCAATATGGATACAGAAGTTGAAGGTTGTATTAGATGTATTAGCATTTATGATATATACCTATATATCTGATATTCCAGAGGTAAGTGAGAATCAGCTGACCCCGATGGGAGGCACCCAAGAGAGTTTTGACTACAAGCGGGAGCCCTACATACCCGACTTCACCATCAAGGCAAAGACAGTGGTCCAGTTCCTCCGAATCCGCCGCAGTCACTACATCGCAGCGAGACGCACATCCATGCTGATCCGCAAACAGAAGGAGCAAACACAGGACGAGGAGGACCACTTTAAGAAGGAATGGGTCAAGGCCATTAAGTGTTCAATGAGCAGGAACAACAGCTCAGCGAACATCAGCGACCTCTCGGACAGGAAGGAGGAGAAGAAGGATTTAATCGTTACCCCGGATACGCCCTCATTGGAGAGTGTGAACTCAATCAACAAAGAGAAGAAGTCAACTAAGGCCATGCTGGAGGATTGGTCCGTGAAAGATGGCGCTAAACCTGAGGAGAAGAAGAGTGAGCAAGGGGAGGTAACTGAAGGTGAAGGCGGCAAAGAGGAGGGAACTCTTGACTGTGACATGGGTGACGAGGAGAATACCCCCCTTGTTGGCCATGGAGACCAGAAACCTAAAACATCGCCAAAGAAAACCCCAATTTTATAGCAGTAGCCAATGCAGTCAAGGGAGCTCACTCTTGCAGTATTTATTGAGACGTATGCCATTAGATGATCAAAAGTTAACAATATGCAATGTTTCTCACTATCACAGATATTATTAGATTTGCTTCAGTGAGTAGAGGCTCATTTTTTAACATTTTAAACTCTTCCTTATTAGAAGTGAGAATAAAGTTCATTTGATGTTCATTAGGATCGTCATTATTTTGTCAAATGTTTTCATCAAGACAGAAAATTACTCTAATTTTGGTTTTGCAAATGAATAAATTGTATGACAATCGTAAGAACACTCTAAGTCCAGAGATTAATCTCAAATCCAATCTTTGAACAACTTTAAGGATCAACAACTTTGAGAATGCTTTTTGTAACTCATAACTTGAATTTGACAGAAATCTTCTTTTGAAGGGATTGAATGAATTGAAAAATATGGCATATTGATTGAAACGTCATTCATTCATTATAATGTACAATTAGAGTTCTTTTTGAAAGATACAATAACCCTTTCTTTAGAGATGTCATTTAAAGTAAAAGTTCTGTCATTGACTTGAAATTTGTAGACTTTTTATTGAAATATTTTCAAATATTTTTATGCACTTAATTTTGAACTGTTACCAAATACATGAAAATCTTTTTCTGTTTCCAATTCTTTCTTCCTTTTACTTGTGTGGCACGTCCATCTGATTATAGAGACATAAAGATGTCATTTCCATTTTCGATTTTCAATCAAAGTTTGAAATCAATATTCTGTTTGTCTACTTCTTTTTACCACTGTAAATACCCTTTTAATGTATGCAACCAAACTGACGAAATACAGAACCGTCCTATGAAATGAAAAGTGTTTTCAATGATAAAATGTTGATTAAATAACCAGAAAAATGATTGAATATTCAAAGACAATGAATTCTAATTTCTGATGATAAATTAGTTATTAAGTGAACATATGTAGATATGCGGTTGATATTATTATCGTCATGATAATAATGATATGTGAGAATGCTATTGGGGTTTGCTCTGGTCACTAAACATTAACAAGACAAGATGAGCTAGTCTATGTAGGGATCATTAACAGTCTCTTCTATCCCTCTGTCCAGTATAAATACATAAAACGTTTTTGCCTGTATTTTAAACATTACTGGCATTATGAGAAAACAGGAAAACTTTCAGTGCATAATGCTTTACTGTTATATTCTTTTTTATTGTTTTCTGGTCACTAAAATGGTTCTTGCAGAACGAAAGAAAGGTTTGTCACTCAATTTTGTATGAAGTCCATATATATTTTGTGACTGTAAATTAATAGTATTAAATCATCAATAAAAAAAAGTCTTTAAGCCATTGTAATAGATGTTTACATTTGCAAGTTTTTGTTTTATTTTCAAGTCTGTTAGCGAAGCCATGTCAGTTTTAATGCGTTTTCTCCTAATAGGCTATACAAGACATTCTCTCCCAGTAGGCTATACAAAACATTCTCTCCCAGTAGGCTATACAAGACATTCTCTCCCAGTAGGCTATACAAGATGTTCTCTCCCAGTAGGCTATACAAGACATTCTCTCCCAGTAGGCATACAAGACATTATCTCCCAGTGTGTTATACAAAACCATCTCTCCCAGTAGGCTATACAAGACATACTCTCCCAGTAGGCTATGCAAGACATTCTCTCCCAGTAGGCTATACAAGACATTCTCTCCCAGTAGGTTATACAAGACATTCTCTCCCAGTAGGCTATACAAGACATTCTCTCCCAGTGTGTTATACAAAACATTCTCTCCCAGTAGGCTATACAAGACATACTCTCCCAGTAGGCTATGCAAGACATTCTCTCCCAGTAGGCTATACAAGACATTCTCTCCCAGTAGGTTATACAAGACATTCTCTCCCAGTAGGTTATACAAGACATTCTCTCCCAGTAGGTTATACAAGACATTCTCTCCCAGTAGGTTAAACAATTCATATTGTCCCACATAACCCTGGTCTGTTATCTTGTTATACCAGCAATGAATCTTGAGGGTGGTCATGAACTTTTACTGTCCAATCAGTAAACATTTCAAACAGCATTCAGTTTGTTCCTTTGCTAAGGGAGGACTAGAGCCCCATCACATTTGTGAAAAGCACATTCATATGACATAGTCAGACATCTTATTACAGAATGAAAGACAATTTATTTCTTAGTTTGAATTGCTAGAGATTTAGGTGACAGATTTCAAATCATTGTCGCGGGAATAACTTGAAAGATTTGATTGGATAGACTGGGGGGAGAGTGTAAGAACGACAGTGATTATAAGACTTATTTGGAAATATTGGAGGGAATCAAGGGGAGTAACTCTTTGTACCATATAACAATAAAACACTTTATGAAAATGAAATACTCATCTTCGTCATATGCCTTAAACTGATATATTTATATCCTTTACTTTCTGCAAACAAATAAAAACTTAATCAAAATTGATTTAGCTTACTTTTAGCCTATATCTTGTTTCATTTTGTCTTGTAAGTTTTCCAGCAATTATCTTTATATATATTTCTTTGTTATCTGTGTATCCCTACCTACTCCAGCAATTCAGTATTGGTAGCTAGATATCTACAGTAGGTCGGTCACTACACCCAGTAAGCTGTATGGCTAATGGTTCAAAACAACGTGAGAGGAACACAATTCCGATAAAATGCACACTAACACTCGTCTCGTGGGACCCCATTTTGGTTATGCAAACTTTTTGTAATAACCTTGGTTAAATTAATTTTTCCAACATTAAAACCTATTATCCTGAACATACTTCTTTCAAATTTGAGAATCTTCCATAACTGCCTTTTAACTTCAACCACCCCTTGATTTGCTTCTGCTAAGTTCAATCAAAAATAGACACTAGAAATTTGATAACCTTGAAATTTCAATCTAAACTGCAAATGAATCACAAATTTTAGTTTAGGATTGTTTGTTTGGCAATTATGAAAACTGTTTCTTTGTCTTCAGATTTGTGCATATTTTTTTATTTAACTATGAAATTATATTTGCTTGTGTGTTTATTAACAATGTCAAAGAAAGGCATTGATTAAGATAAGTAGCATTAGAAATTGCTTCATTCATATGCCTCTGTTGTCAATAACCTACCAAGATTAAAAAAATAATTTTAAAACCTATTTTACAAGCAAGTTTTCTGAACATATAAATGTGTAAAGAATTTTGCCATACAGCTAAAAATATATTTAATTATCTGTTATGAAAGGTTGTTTATTGACCCTATTTAAGAAAATGATAAGATTGAAATTGAAATCAAATGAAAGCATAACAAGATGCTTTATTCACATTCCCAGTTGAACCAAGCGAGTTGTTTCTAGAATAGAACATCGTCGGTGTTTGATAGCTAATGTGGGTATCTGCTGCCTCTCAGATCTCCTGGTTTACTTTTGACTTTTGTTTCAGTGACTTTATGTTTATTCCTAATATAGTTGATATTGATGAGTCTCCCTAACCTAGAGAAATGCTGTACTTTCTTATTACTCTGTTTTTCATATACCATATATAGGCATATTTTGTTTTCATTTTGTTAATCAGAAAGCTTTAAGTTATGCCGGTGTAGATTGCTATGACATCACCTGAATAGGGTTATACATTGTTGAAGAATTAAAATGTAAAGAAATCATTTCAAGTCTATAAAACTTGAAAAAAATCAGTTGCTATGAAAACATTTCTGATTCCTATCTTGAATGATAGTTGTAAATGAAGTTACAACAATGTGTATTGCAATGAATAAAACTCTAACAGAAATTATGTATTTGTAGATTTGGGTTGTCAATTTGACATCAATTTTGATTTCCTTAAAGAAACCTAATTCAATTTGATTTGCAATGATTTTAACTTGCATTCTTTTTTATTTGTCTAGTCCACATAATCTACACATATCACTATTGATCAGTAAGTTCAACATCAGTTACAGATTTCGGTCTCATTGAAATCAGATTGAAGCTGTCGACTTGAACCGTTGCGTCTCTGATCTGAGTCCTGCTCCATAGAGGTCGTGTCAGGTGACCTTGTCCATGACCTTTGACCTTTAGTGTCAAACAATCAGAACCTGCAAATATATCCAAACTTTCAGGCCTTTTGCTGATTGGCTGGAGTTCAAAGGTCACCTGATTTGACCTCTATAGAGCAGTATTCAGATCAGGAAGACAGCGAGCTATGAGGGATAGGTTTGCTTAGATTTCAGTGAGATTGCAGAGTTGGACTGTCCACATATATATGAATATATACATGTTCATAAGTATCTACTTAATATCATAGGTGTGTAGTGTGTGTGACATGCATATCGAATGTGTTTAAAGTAGGCTTAATTTTCTTGTGCTTTCTTACGTTGCTCATTGTCATAGAAAGTACAAATCTAGAATAATGTACCATTTCATTATATGATATAAGGGTTTGGTTATTAATTAAGAAACAATATTGCTTATATAGTAATCCTGACTATGTTATTTCAAAATGTATTAAAAGATGTGTTTTAAACTTATGTTAAAGGCTTCTTATGATTAGATCATTAGGCTAGCGGATTCAGAAGTACAGTAGGTATATTTCACAAATTTCTTCATTCTTCCAAAATACATGCACAGTTTATCAATACAGTGTTCTAGTTAGTAATTACATCCCTGCGTTTGCAGTCAGTGTGCACACATCTACTGCTAAGTGAAGAAATACACAAAGATAACAGGTTGTTGGTGCTGTCATGAAGACTATTGTCAATACTTCTGTGAAATAGAACACCTGAACTGTATCCTACTTCACAAAGATAATGATGGTTCCTGTGAGTATTGCTATGAGACACATATATCAGCACCCTAATCACATTGTTTGAAAAAACCCTCTAAATTTTCTCTTGTGAGCAACATTTCAAGTACTTACCTTACTTTTTCAAATACACTTTTCAAACTTTCAATGTGTCCAGTTTCATGTCATACAGTGACTGTTCAATTCATAATTGATCAAGGCTGGGACAAAGTGAAGGTTTGTTAAATCTGGAATGAAGGGAGGCGAATGCTTTGTTCGTGTGTTGAGATTCTGGTCGCATTCTTTAGGATGGAGAACCTGTGATGAAGACTATGACATTTTGTTAATAAATCTTGAGAATTTAACAAATTACTCCCCATCAAATACTATGAACATGGATGGTAAAGATGACCAATTTATCAAGTCTCTAAATCTAAGAACTTAAAGTGACACAGAATATGTTTCAGTTTTCAATCACAAATTACATCTTGAACCTAGATGAATTAACATCACTAATTAAATTTGACAAAGTTGACTCTAATAACATATACTCTGTGGCCGGCCCTTTAAAAGTTAAGGGCAGCTGACTCTTTGCTAGGACTTTTATCATTGAAAACTTCATGAGGGCGATAAATATAACCAATAAGAATACACTTGTAACTTTAACATTTTCCCGAGGTTGACAACTTCCCTACCAAGGCATAACTCAGTCAAGTGTCAGTCAGCTTATTCAAACCTTGCTGCATTTCAACAACCTTTGTGTGCTGGCACTTCAGCATACTTGACCTGAACCTGACCGTCCAACCAGACAGCTCCTCGGGGAGCTTCACAGATGGACTGTACTCAAACCATGTATTTCACAGATGGACTATACTCAAACCATGTATTTCACAGATAGACTGTACTCAAACCATGTATTTTGGCACAATACAGCAAGGCTAATTCAGCCATTGATGGAGGCAAGCATGAGTTATCTCTTGCTGGGGAAGTTGTTAGATTGACAGAGGTTACTGGACTGTTTTCTGGTGTGTGTAGCAAGAGGCTCTAACCAATGCACGTGTACAGTACTGGGCCAGTGTATTAGATATGTTCTTATTATAGAGATGTAACCATTTGATATGTTCTTGTGTTAGAGATATAACCGATTTACATGTTCTTGTGTTAGATATGTAACCGATATATATGTACCACACCGGCTTTGTTAAGTTTTCAGAAAATAAACAGATACGTTGTTGGAACTGTGAGTTTGTTGTTAATGAACTGAATGTACATATACTCATTTACAAAAGAAAAGGACCACCCAAATAATCAATATTTAAGTATTTGATAGTTCAATTATGATAATGACAATGATAAATTGAACAATCAAATTACTACCCACCCGTTTACTATCTCACTTTGGACAAATGTTCATACCCATTACCTCTATAGAACTCAGTTATTTTATTTTCTTCTCAACCGTTGCTGTCTCCACCTTGCCACCTTGCCACCATACCAAGCTGACAACTACACGGTTACACTATACCAAGCTGACCACTACACGGTTACACTATACCATGCTGACCACTACACGGTTACACTATACCATGCTGACCACTACACGGTTACACTATACCATGCTGACCACTACACGGTTACACTTTACCAAGCTGACCACTACACGGTTACACCATACCATGCTGACCACTACACGGTTACACCATACCATGCTGACCACTACACGGTTACACCATACCATGCTGACCACTACACGGTTACACCATACCAAGCTGACCACTACACGGTTACACTATACCATGCTGACCACTACACGGTTACACTATACCATGCTGACCACTACACGGTTACACCATACCATGCTGACCACTACACGGTTACACCATACCATGCTGACCACTACACGGTTACACCAGACCAAGCTGACCACTACACGGTTACAACATACCAAGCTGACCACTACACGGTTACACCATACCATGCTGACCACTACACGGTTACACCATACCATGCTGACCACTACACGGTTGGCTTAAAGGGGCAGTAGCATGTTTTTAAATAAAATATCACTTCAAAGTTTCCCCAGTAAACATTAGTTTATGCCCAAAATGTGTTAAGAAATCTGAGGCTCAAAACATCTCATTCATTAATAGGATGATACATAGTAATATTCTGAAAGGGAATAATCAAGTATCTGGCGGCCATTTTCATGTCAACACGATTTAATCATTTCAGGTAGGAAATGGATTCGCATAGCTGACAGGATCATAATACACTCGTTTTAAAACTGCTTCTTTTGGTTAAAAAACATTGTCGTGCAATTGAAAACATTTGTTTTCGTTTTCAAGAGATCAATTGTCTTTTTAAAAGCGCTATTGGCAATTTAGGTGTTCGTTCACTGTTGGCTTTACGTGATTTAGCCATCATTTCCTGTTTGTATATCCGGGACTGTGTAACTCTCTCTGCGACTGACACAAACAATCGTGCTGAACGAAGGCAAACTGAAAGCATATCATTGAATGGTGTTTATGATAATGTGTGGCAATACATGATGAATCTACCAAATAATCCCCTGTATACGTCTTGCACAACACTCTTTGTCTGACCTTTAGCTTGTACGACTATCTTCCTTTTGATCAAGATGTGATTTATTCATACTTTCAGATGGGGAATTGACTAGTTGATATAGGACTTTGAGATCACTTTGTGTGAATTGGAGGATTTATATATTGCACAACTAGGATGTCAACAAGACATCACTTCAAAGAGACAAGAGACAAGCTTGTATTAGGTCAAAGAAGTAATCGTATCAAGCACACCTACTCCCAGCATCGTTGCTACTGACAGATTAGCAAGTCTCCATCACCTTGAACTTAAACCGACGTTATTATAGTTTCAGAGATATCTAGGCTATACGTCCCTTGTGGCTAAATAATGAAGGGGGCGTTGAACAATAATTGCCTCAGTAAAGAGGCGTCCATTAGGTGCGCTGTTAGTGTCACAACTGTAAAACATTATCAAAGGTGTCATTTTATCTATAAGTACTTACTGATGCTAATGAGGATGACTTCAAGCTAATCGGTTTAGGAATGTGAAAATATGATATTTAGAAGTCGAGTCTTCGACCGAAAACCGGACAATTCGTTTTAAAATTTATAGTAAACTTGTATGTTCCAAAACATGATTGTCCAGTATATTTACTTTCTGAAGGTACATTCATTTTCTTAATGTTTCGATAGTTCGAAAGTATTTGACTGATTCGAGGCCTCACAGGAAAAGGTAACAAGGTGTCATACATTATGACGTCATCATGACGTCAGCCGTGTCATCGGTAACACAGGGAAATGGATTGTCGAAAACTGATAACAAGAAACATTTCAAGTCGACGATCAAACACGTAGTAATTTTCTAAAGTCGTTAGTGCATGATTGGTCATCTAGTTTAGAGTTTTAGACGATTGTTTCGATTCGTGTTGAAAGCGTCTTTAAGAAGAAAGTATTTGCTTGGTTTAAAGATATTCTATCCATGTAAATTAGTTGGGATTTACGAACAAGCATGTTAGCTTCTATCAAAACCGCTCTCTTACAATAATACAACATTGATGTAAAATATTGCAACAGCGTGACCCAAAATATAACATACAGATACATTTGTTCTAAATGGCATGTATCTCTTTATATGATATAAAATCAGTTTCGACATCATCGATGTTGATTAATTTATGCAAGCCATGAATATACATCAAATACAAGTTCAATGATACCACAACAGTATGTTTGGTGTCTAACAAGGTGTCAATTCTAACGGTATTATGCGTGGAAAAGTCAAAACTGACCCGAAGCGAGCTATTTTACCACATGAACGAGGATAATTTAAGGAAAAGAAAGTCTTAATTATATAAGTCCGCTGAATATCGAAGTGCTAGGACGTGCTATTGCCAGTGCTATTGTGTTTTTTGTGTTTCCACTTCTAAATCGACTTAAATAAGGATAAACGGGACAAAAAGTGAGGAATCAGACTGTTGTTTCAAGGAAAGATTCCTCTTCAATTAATCAATTAAACTAAAATCAACCAATTTGAACTTGATATCACAAATTACGGGAATATAACAAAAACGTTATCAAAATGGCATTTAAGTGGCTTAATCTTTAGAAAGAGTCACGTTTTGTTCTAAATGAACCACGCTGACCCCAATAACCTTCAAGAGAACTTAGCAGGATAGCCTTCTGAGCGGAAAAGAAGACAGCCAACAAGACTCCAGGGTTCCCTAGCCCGGTGCGTACTCCTGACATTAAAATCAAAGGAAAAAGCACTGTTTCTTAAAGAAGTAATTTAGTGTTTGCGATAAAGTGTGAAACTCATGTGATTAAATATCTTTATTGCCAATATCGCGAAATGTAAGTTCGACATATTTCCAATAATATTCATAAAGTCATCTGACACCCTGTAATGCAACTATGTGTACTCACATTTTCACATCAATATATATATATATATATCTATATCTTCATTTCATTTTATCTAACACAGCCTATCGATAATTCAGACATGTTTACTTCGAAGAGTGACCGTTAGGCCAATAGAACAAATGACAACATTTGGTAGATCTTTATTTGTGTTGCCACGATAATTACACAGTGTAAACATAATATAACATTGTATAGTTTGTTAACAAAAATAGTTCGGCGTAGTATAAGCATATTTTGTTTCAAATAAATTTTAAAAATGGTTTATTTGGATTAACATAGTAAGTGAGGGATACATCGGCTGTGTAGGTCAAACTATACATGACTCTTCAACAGTGTGTGGTATTCATCATCAATAACGTTGTCACACTATGAGAATATGACTGAACTTGTATCACCACCTTAGATCTTCTGCTTGGACGTTCAGTTAACTTATTCCACTTCTGAATTTTGAAAAAAGGTTTGCGATGTTGCATACAGGTTAATACCTATTAATATGTTTCATTGACAATTATTTTTTAACATAATGAATCGATAAGCAAATATAAAGAGCATGCAGCATCGAGTGACCATTCCTAGCAATGTACATCTCTAAGCTTAACAACATAACACAATCTCCAGCGGTTTGGCTCATCCGATCTTGTGCGACTGATGCCCAGTCGCTATGTCCATTTTCACTTTTCAACATATTATTGCAATACTTGGAATGCATTGTAGCTGGCCTACTCAGGAGTATTAACAAGTGTGATATAACTCTTAGTGGGTAGTGGAAATTGGATATCTTCCACAGTCTTGATAATACCAATAATAAAAGTTGAAACAAGCCATGGAGGAAATCTGGTCGTGTAGTTCTCGACACATCCATGATGGTGACTGACATTCCTTCTGCTGAAATAACGGTGGAGATATTTGCCTAGTCTCAATTTGGTACTGCTGGGATATTCTTTTTTCCAATCCTCATGTGGTGTTCTAAGCCGGTGAAATTGATAAATCTCGCTTTTCTTCAAGTTTGTTCAAGATTCAAACATCATGGATCGTTTGGACTTATGGTTAATATGTTAATGATTTTCAATTTCATTTTGGGTAGAAAGATTGTAAGATATGTAGGATAGTTTCTATCAAACATCACATATATATATATATATATATATATATATATAAAGAGAGAGAGATTCTAAATTCCTGTTGTTTATGAGACCCGTTTTTGTACGTCCTTCAGATGAACAGAACGACTTTGACTTTGACGCGATATCTTGAAGGATATCTCTTCTTTGATGGATATCATTGAGGCGGTCACTGTCATCAGAGAAAGCTATGTGGTTGTCAAAACAAAACTCTAATTGAACATTCAGGTGGTTATCGTGACCGTGAACACTCTTACTTGTGCGATGTGCACATATTTTTATAGGACAGAATTAAGTCCGAGAAGTTTCAGGATATCAAGGAAATATAAATAGTCACGGTACCTTGTATTCAACATTTTAGCTCTCTAGAGTCAGTGGACCAGACAAAGAGGTCGAAAAAGCGAAAAGTTAAGGACGGAAGGACGGACGGACATGCCATAACCTTATCCGGCCTCTTGAGGCTAGATTAGACTCACTTAGGTTTATTTGAGAGGAAATGACTTGAATGGCCTTTGCTTGGAGAGGATAATTTACCCTGACCACCAATGGAAATCAATGGAGCGTGGACAACTGGATGCCTTGATAGTTTCCTTTTGGTTTCCGGCCGTTGATTGGTTAAGCTCACCTCTGTCTCGCTGTTCGATTGTTAATGTATCACTGTACCGGAAGTATTCACTTGTTCTGAACCGTGTGACCTTTGCTGACCGGAAGTAGGGTAAGACATGTCGTGAACACATGTGGAGCACGTGGTGGGCGTGTCATTAACTCGATAGCCAAGAGTCACTCGATCGAGGATCAACAGCTAGTGCTCCGGTTACACGGTCACAGGTAACAGCTTTAGATCACCCTTGGGGCAAGTTAAAGTGTCCGTTGAATATGATCTAATACCAGGAACTTCACGTGTTTGGTTGTTAATAACACATGTTTATTGATAATTGTGAAGTATGTTGGTAGAGTAGCCATTTATAACTTTCATATCGTCTTCAAATGAACAAGGTAAATCAAACAAACCCCGAACTTGATACACAGCTTTGTGAACAGTTTCCATTTTCAAGTAAGAGAAACTAAAATATATTCGATAGATAAGATGTTCAGTACTATGTTACAAAGTATTTCTTCGGCTAGAAAGACCCGGCGGGCTTAAATAATGGCATGGGAGTCCCAAGTCTACCATCCATACATCCAAAAACTTTTCGATTTCACTTTTAACACCAGCGACTCAAAACATCTTTAATCTTATGTACATACTCCTTGACTAGTTAGGATTTGGTGGCTATGTGGCCCCTATTAATCGCACAGTGGCCACGCCCAAAAAACCTAATTTCGTTTTTTGCCTCCGGAAGCAAAATGTGTACAGATGTGTATAGTGTATAGCTTTGATGAACCTGTGTTGCTACTATAGAGCCCCTGTGAACAGCTTCGCCGAAACCCGTCTCAATAAAAGTAAGTTATTCTTTATTCCAGTGCACTTGCTAGAGCTCCTATACACACGGGGTAATGTGCGCTTCAACTACAAGAGAATGCTGATAGCAAGAGTTTTGTATGAGAAATAGTATTGTGAAGACAAAGCCAGCTTGAATAAGAAAAGGTATGCAGGTAATACAGAGGATTCTCAATGGTACACTTCGCACGGAGATATCTTTTCAACCAACGCTCGGTAAATCACTTTTAGTTTTCTGTGAAACTCGCTGTTTGGTCCTGTTCGAATATTCCATTAACCTTCATTCGTTGAATTATCGGCTCCTGAATCCCAAGTCGGAAAATTGCTGAAACTGGTTTCAAGTTTGTCTTTATTATCCTTCGAACGATCTTCCCAAGCAAGACATTACTTCATCCCTTACTAATCGGAGCCTTGATACGTTTCTTCACCTTATGTGTATTGGCTCCTCAACCTAATGCGCCTGACATTGACAGTGCTTTCAGAAATCTCCTGGAGATGACCACATGTGCTTATCGCTGATGAGGGGGCTGCACTCACACCACAATTTGTTTGGCAATGTAGAAAGGCTTCGAGCAGCCGGTTAGGAGAATTGCGTGACTTATACCTTGCCGGAGAAGGTAATCTAGAATGCTCCTCTCGTAATGTTTTCTGATTTACTTTTGAAATTTTGAAAGGATATCATGTGCAAATAGAAAAAAAGAAATTGAAAGAATTGTTGTTTATAAAAGGAAATTGGGAAAAGGGACACCTCCCGAATGTCTTGAATGCAAAAGTGGTCGTGTCTGCACATTAAGAAGATCAGTGTCTAAGAAATGAAAAAAAGTAAACGATGCTTATCGCCTCCAGCCACTTCCGGCTTTGTTATTGTATAAAAGTAGTTACATTTGGTGATACGTTTTGCCTGTCAGTTGATATTAAGGCAATAGATTTCTCAAAATGAAATTGAAAGAATTTACTGAACTGTATTTCTACATTTACTGCTACTTTGTGATGAAATCAATATCTTTCAGAGTTTTTCATTGATCTTGTACGGAGATTAAGTAGGCTTCAACGGTGGTTTTTATATCAATAAAATGTTTATATTTAGTTTATTATTCGGATCGTAATAATCATTCAAAGAAATTGCGTATTTTTTTGGTCGTTTAACATCACGTTTGAGTGTTTATGATGGTTTGTTTAAACCAGACCTACGTATTGACTACGCGTTCCCACTTTTACGATATTAGGAAATGTCTTTGAAGTGCCTCTTTGACGGGAAAAGATAAGAAAGAAAAAGATCATGTTATTTAATATCTTTATTATGTGTTTACAGGAGGTTTCGGGTGTATAATTCTCCTTTCATCAGATGGTTATATTAAGGTTACATAAACCTACCTATGTGCTCAAGAGAACAGAAAATGTTATTTTCAATAACCAAATATTGAAAAATAGTATATATGGAAAATTGCAAAAGCAGTTATTGATTACGTTTTAAGGATAAATGAGCTTTTTTTACTGTTTTTTTAGCTGGGAATTTTCCTGTGCTCTACGTCACAGCGTTTACGTGGTAAGCCTTCTCGTACGACAGTGGGGAAAGATAGAGTGTTTGGGAATTCAATATTGAGGGCCAGAATGCACACAGAGTAAAGAAAATTGTTAAAAACGTAAGGGGAAAAGATTGATTTGAGTTATGAACTACTAGTATGTGCCTGGCGTGCATTAAAATTTGCCTTGCAAAATGAGCCATGACTTTAAAGAAAGTTCCATTGTGTCAAACTATGACATGTATGAAACCTTAAGTTAAGTTCACAACTAAGAATTTACGTTTTATCAGTAATAGCTTTTCAAAATAAATTGGCGAACTGTTCATAATCCTTTATAGAGTGCCGAGTAAGAACGTCGCGGCGAGAAATAGTTCAAGTGCATGTATCGAAATATCATGAAAACAAATGAAATATAGCGTTAAAATAATTTTATTCAAAAGACACTTTGAGATATAAAAAAAACCCAACCCACAACAATAAAGAAAAGTATACTTCAAGATGACTTGATTTATGTACAGCAACTTAGTAATAAGTCGGTAAGGGTTAATTTGAAATTTGGCTCGAACTAAACTCCTTCCTTCTTTTGCCGATCAGATAACCTTTACTTAGGTAAACCTAGTTTTGGTTGCTTTAAGTAATTCTAATATCTTCAAATAATCATGAAACTTCACCGTAGACGAAATCGGCTAGTGAAAGTAGTATAGATGGTTGCTTTACAGCACAACGGCCGGTGAATTACACTAAAATTGCCTTGACCAACTCTTTCAATCGCTACTATTCACACCTATCAAAAAGCCAAAAGGCAGTTTTTTCTATAGGTTAATAACCATAATTGATTAAACATATTCTCATATTTATGTGTGTATTCATGTATCAATAAGTTTCATTCATCTTGTTAAATACACTTCTTATTGGTTAATATATTCATATTAGCAAATCGGTTCATAGTATTAACGTTTTATGTATGCTTTTTATCCTACCGATATGTAAATCGTTTAATTATCCGTCCGTCTTTCCTCCGTAATCATTTCGTTTCCGGAACTCCAAAACCGCTCATCAAATTCTTCTGAAATGTTGCATGTGTGTTGCCCATCGACTGACGTGGCGTCTTCGATCTTTTCAGAATTTTTCAATTTTTAAGTTTCCAAGGAATCAAGGTGAATTTGGACCGTGTGCATGAATAGCTACATTCTGAAGCCGAACTCAAAATAAATGTTCATACATCTTAACTTTGCATGAAAGGTACCTATCTATAGAAACCGGTTGAATTTTGACTCTGTATGCAGGTTACCCTATTTCGGAAGAAGACCTCCAAATCCATGCAACATTCTGAGCCTGTACTCAATGAATTTGTTAGATATTTCACTACGGGGGCCGGTGGGACATGTCATCCTCTGATGATTACTTAGATAATTAAAACATGAACAGGGATCAAAGAGCCACTTGCCACTTTAGCTGAACGTGAATAGGACATTAACACCGAAATGAATATCATTTTGATCATTTTTTGTCTTAGATGTTAAGATAAACGTCATCAAGGAAACGGGGAAATTGAGAATTGGAGTAGTGGCTGTATGTCTAATATATCAAATAGAATACATATGACTATAATATTTGATATGATTCTTTTCACGCTGAGCAGAGATCCGTAACAGCCGGAAGGAGTGATGTCAATAAAACGCTTCCGAAAATAAAAGAATGCTTCCATTTATAGCATAGGAATCCCTCTGTACTATTTATATCTTGTTTTGGTGATGTTTACATGAAGTAGTAATACGATTGAACGATAACAAGTCGATACACCGATTTTCTATACGACATATAGTTTACTATGTGGTCAGTTCTCAAATATTGATCTGACGCCTCGGAAATAGAAACCTCTTCTCTATAAATACACGCCATGAATTAGACACAAAGAATCTATTCTGGCAAAACGCCCAAAATGGTCTCTCGGTATGTGGTACCGGAGCAAACATAATCCGTATTTATGATGAAGTGAATCAATAGTACTATTGAAAATCAACAGACTAAAATGGTTGTGGAAAGAGGCAGGGCATCTGGTGACACCTCCATTGGCGTTGGAAACGATTGATAACAAAATATTGTTGACACACAATCCGTTCGTAAAGGCATTGCAAACACATCCTTCTCACAGAAACGTTTCATTCACCATGTAATAAAATAAACCGAGAGCTGATGATTCCACTGAGGGAATACTATATGCTCTGCTGATAAAGCTATGTGTAGGTTTTGAAGTTCTAACGGAATTTGGTTCTCTGTAGACCATGAATACTTAGCTTATATCCTCTTTATCAACTTTATCTCCTTCCGAATAATAAAATATTTCTTACGCAAATCGCCAATGTCTGGCCTGTGTAAATCTTCTAAATCTCTAAAATCGACGATAAATAAGCTCCATCACACCATTTTACATGTGATGTCCAGAAAGGATGCAGTCAGAATTGAAAGGTTTCAATTATACGATTTTACCATGCATTTGATATAATTCTCAGTTGTTGCTAAGTGTTCACTGTTTAACCCTTAAATACATTTTGTTTTATTTTTCATTTTAAAATAATCTTGATGAGTTTGAAGGCGCAACTCCGTTCTTTCCGTGGATGTATTTTGAAGAGGTTTTTAAAGACAAATATTTCGAAACAATAAAGGATCATCTGACTGGGTAATTAAAATAATCAAACCGCTTTACATTTGTTCTACCATATAAACTAAACCTTTTCAGACACTTTGTCTTCAGTTCCTCTTTCTGATACTTGTATTGCACGTGTACAGTAAACATACACGCGTTTACTGTAACTTTGAGATAAATACAGGTAAAGAAAGGTAGCGTCTATAACATCAGGTCGACAGGTATACTGGTAAGTCGTTGCATACATATTCGTACTATGTTCATTGTTTAGTTAATGACTTGAAAGACACCTGTAGCCGTTCAACGAACCAGAAGCCCCAAAATAAGACGTTTACTAGCGATAAACGATAATGGACATATGGATAATATTATTTACACGAAACTCGTGAGAGCCTAAGTGAAAGTCACCGACCATGGCCATCACAACAGTTTCAATACTGTCTCAATTTCCTTTCTTTCTATTTGAGTGAGTTTCACCTTAACCCTGACCTTTATTCAGCACACAGTCATGACTCTGTGGTATCGCCTTACCTTGAACCGGATGTGACCTTTGAAAAGCGGAAGTAGTTCAAGACATGTTGCTGATAGATGTGACTGGTAATGATTTATTCTAGCGTCACTAGCTATGCATTGAGGCGAATATTTGTTTAAAAAATACACAACCGGTTATTCACATTTAAAAACATTAAATGCCATATGACATATCGTTGATGTGAAAATAAGAGACTTTCTTGCAACATTTTTTTTGGAAAAATAGAACGTTTTTTGGTTATTAGCACAACAGTTTGGTTATGGGAATTACGTTTCTCGGATTATTAAAAACATACATGCAAAACAAAACAAAAACATGTAAACAATTGGGTGGAATCGCAACCACAGTTACAAAAGTGCAAGAGGAGTGGTCAGTCGGATTTACTGAAGACCTCGTGAAGGATGTCCAAAATGTTTTTGTTCTAAACAAATATGAATGAATATCGGAAACACAACTATAATTTACATTCACGAAGAACTCTCCAATGACTTATTTTGTGGGCATTTTAAAAGTTTGGGTAATGAAGGATCATTACGGCAATGTTATGGATGTACAACTTCTTTATTCAAGGAAGGTGGCGTTTTGATACAGGCCCCTAGATACTACTGTATTGCTTGAAACCACATAAGTACGTATGTCGAAACGTCGCCTACATGCATGTTGTATACGTACAACATTGCCTTCAGTACCCTTCGACTTTCAAATGGGGTGTAAATGACTCGTATGATCACGAGTTGATTCAGTTGCCGGTTCCAGCCCGACGAGTCTTCTTCAATGGTACACCTACAGTCTCTGCCAGACATGACCTAGCTGAATGTGGAGATTTGATGAAGTATCGTTTAAAACAAACAGTTCAAATTAAATTCATGACCATATGTCAAAAATATAAGGTGTTAAGTGCATGTTACAGCTACTCAGCAACTTCTTGACAGACCCTGAATCATTTTAGCACATGTCGCTACTCAGATTGACGAGAACATCTATCCGGCAGTAGAAACATTCGAGAGTCACCTGACAATAAACGCTTTTAGAGCTTTCAAGTGCATGTTAAAAATAAACGCTTGACCAAATGCATTGAGGTCAGGGGTTATTATGTCTAAAAATAAGTCGTAAGTATTATGAAGTTTCTTCTGTTTTCTTAATCAGGCCAGAATGTTTTGATACACCAGCCAGTGTAAAATCCCTTTACTTGTTTGTGAGAAATGCTGGATGCCTTCAACGATTTCTCCCAATGCCGTACAAGAATTATGGTTGAATTTAAAAAA
Source organism: Phorcus lineatus (assembly GCA_921293015.1). Classification (NCBI taxonomy): domain Eukaryota; kingdom Metazoa; phylum Mollusca; class Gastropoda; order Trochida; family Trochidae; genus Phorcus; species Phorcus lineatus. Next base: position 263,583 of record OV121088.1, on the reverse strand, counting down.
GAATTATACTAAAGAATAAAGTAAAATCTTAAACAGGCTTCAACAGGATATGAAGTTGACAATTTCGTCACAGAAATGGTAAATAGATGAATTTATCATTCAATTACCAAACCCAGAATACGTATTATATCTTAAAATGGGATTGTCATTTCTTTAAACGATGCTTGTAAGACATTTAGTTTGTTGTCTCTTAATGTCAGGAGGAACATTATCAAAGGTTGTTTACTTGAAGAGATATTTGGTTTTCGCATGAGTCACTACGCCTTCATTGAGTCGTTTATATGACCATAAATAATGCAAAATGTATTTTCGTTATATACGCTAAAGAGATGATAAGAAAACGTAAAGGTGCCTATAGGGTTTGAGCTACCTACATCGACTGCAGTATATATGCTGAGTCTTGATGGTACGAAAGTAGTACATCTTTGAAACATTTCCAACAAAAACTTTATAATCAAATATTTGTTTGATATTGCTGTTCATAGATCGGAGGGAACATTCAATAATCAGACACATGATATCAACAAAGAACTACAATATATTTGATATCAACAATATCACTACAGCTTCTGCGGGAGACAATGTTTTTAAGTCCTATATTCAGAATACACTCCCACGCGATATAAAGGGACAACAGATGTATGATGAATAATGGGACGTGTTGTTTGGAAGTCAGGAGCCGCAGGGTTCTGGTGTGTGTTCAGCTTTACCTGTCATTGGTAGCACAGCGTTCGACATGGCCAGTGATGAATGCATCTGCCTTATCACAACATCTGAGCCCGAGCTAAAGACCTGACATGATCTTGTAGATGTTAGTCGTTAACTTACATCTTCTTTGATGTCAAGATGATTATCAGCTCTGTGAAGTCAGAATGTTAGTGGCATAACTCTTGAAGTAGAAAGGTTATATGTTACCAAATCATGTCATTGCACAATGATACTAGTATTATCTGAACCTGTATGAAACGTAATGGTTTCTAACACTCATACCTGAAAAATTATCAGCAGCAACAACAACATCATTGGTCATTTTCTAAAAGAGATTAGTATCATTGACATTCTCGTTGACCTTAATCTAAAAGAGATCCAGATAAGAGCTTAATGATAGTGTATATATTTAAATAGCGCTATTTACAGCTTGAAGTACCTTCACAAGCGCTATAGCTACCTACCATCTTCGCGTATTCTAAAAGCATTTTACTTTTAAAGCAAGCCCTAAGTACGACCATGTGGGCCTGTACACCCACTTTTAGCTGTCTAAACACCTTTGTTGCTTTTTAACAAGGGACACAATACTGTTATGAGACTCGGTTAACAATTTAGTGTGGTTCCATCCCGGTTCGAACCCGGGCATTTTGCATGAGAGAGCAGATTGCTAGCCACTACACCGACATTCTGCAGACCATGTTTAACGTCACAAAGAGTTTGTTTCATGAATTTTGCATGTTGCTTATTAAATCGTATATCATATGAACTAGGTGAGGTTCAAATCGCCTATCTATAGTTGATTATCTTAGATGCGAGAATTTTCTTATTTTCCATTGTGAATTTAAAACGGTCATATAAATATTGAGAAGCTGAAATACTGGGTACCATTTACATGTATATTAGTTTAATGACATACTAATCCTTACCAACCTATATTTATCGTTGTGTCTGCTGTAGATAAATTTACTGAATAACGTTAGAGTCATTGTTATAAATTTCGACTTTATTCTTTTTTGTTTCTATATGCTAACTGACAGGCACTGATATTTGACCCACACAGCATTCTCTGTGCCAAATATCCCCGTCAATGTAATTGTTAGCGAGGAGTAGATTATGAAGAAGAGCTATGCTATTGAGTATCTGATCTGATAAAAAAAAAGTTCAAACGATGCATCGTAATTAAATGCCATCCATATTTTAAGTGTGTTTCTTATCTCTGAACAGGTGCTATTAAGTAGCAGGCTGGTGGAAATAAGGGAATTGAAAGAAAACCCACTTTCTTGCCATCGTTTATCAGGTCCGTGATTTAAGATAGATAAATACTAATCCAAATTGAATACTAAACGTGTTTCAGAGTTCATGAAACATGATCCATACATTAAAAGGCAGTGCTTTTCCCCATTAACAGTTGACCATTACAAGAATTGCCTAGGACTAGGAATTTCACTCAGTCTTGAACAGTTTATACCGGAAATACATGTTGTTGTGTTAGCTAGGATTGATGATTCCCGACACATTATCTGATGCTGGACAGCACGAGACTAGTGGATATCTAGCCTTTAACTTCCTTATTAGTTGTATGGAATAAACAGGAACTCATTGTCATCGCCATCTCCCGCCAGCAGGGTTCTCATTGTTACTTCCAGAATTTCCTTCATGTCCTCAATCAGAGAAAAACACAAAATGTTTATAACTTCTTTGAAATATATGCATGCTTCCCATCTTTAAACGTCTGTAGCCATACCCAATACTTATCACATCATACGGTTTTCTGTTCTGTAAGATATCCTTAAACAGATCAAATGAAGGTCACCAGGCTGTAAACATTATCATCACTAGGCGGGGCCGTAATGTTATAATCAAACTTTGCATAAAAAACATTTATAGTTTTCTAAGCTGTGATCACTAGAACAAATTTTTTAAGGTAATGACTCTTGTTATTTTAGTACTAACCAAAAATGCAAACAATCTTTATTTTATGATACCCCTTCGATAATGAGCCTGTACAAAAAAATTCAGGTTTCTTGAATTTTTTTCTGAGCAAGATGATGAAAATACATTTTTCTGGCGTTGCCCTGGAGGACTTTCTTTGGGGGCCAAAGGGTCATCAAGTTATTATCCTCACTATTCAATGAGCCTTCATTTACGGTTTCAGCTCTTCAGACCCTTTGTTTCTTGGGAAAAGATGGAAAAAAGGGCGTAGCCCTTGGCTCTTAATAGGGTCCAAAATCCTTAGGGTCCTGAAATCATGATCTTCACTAGTCAAGAACACTGTACGCCATATTTTCAAATATTTTGCTTCTGGAGTAAATGATTAACATATATTTTTAAGGAGTAGTTCTTATGGCCTTTATTAAAGGTTACAGGGCCACCAAATCACAAACTCATAATCCTCAAGTCATAGAGTCTGTGCACACGATTTCAGCTTTGTAACATTTTGCTTCTGGAGAAAAGGGTAAAAATGGGTTTTAAGGGGATGACTCCTGAAACTCTTATTGGGGTCTTCAAGTTTATGAATCAGTTCTCACTAGTCAAGGGGTCTGAACACAGCCTGTTTAAGCTTTCTATACATTTTGCTTCAGGAGATCATAATAAAAATAGGTTTTTAATGGTGTTGACCCTGAAGCCCTTGTTTGGGTAACAAAAAGCTTTGAATGATATTCCGCACTAGTGAGTGAGTGAGTGGGCAAACACAAATTCATATTCTAAGAGACACCAGTTCCAGAGGAGAACTCATAAAGAGAAACATTTCGAGATGGGCGGACGCTTTGTGTGTATCCATCAAGAAAATGGGTAACCCCACCACACAACCACACAACCACACAACCACATTATCATCCCACAGAGGTTGCAATTGTTACCATCGTAACACTTTCTGTGATAAAATATCAAATACTGGTTGATTGCGTTAAAGTTAATCTTTCCATATGTGGATGTAGTTTCAAATTGAGCCTTTGAACTCGTTCCGTTACGTAAAGTAAATCGATCAGATTCCATATGATTAAGAAAGAACTCAAGCAACATCAAGATCAATTGTACACTCCCACTCACGCATTTATCCTAATCTTGGAGCTTAGTAATGTTTCTCAATACACAAATCTGAAGTTTGGGTCATGTAGCTGGGATCTTCCTGTCAATCCACGGTCTCTCAAACTCACAGTTTATCTCGATCATTATGTACGTTCCTTTGATAGCAACAAAGATAAAGCTGTATTTGGAATATTACAAGCCTATAGCAGAGAGAGGAAAGAAGCTTGGGGCGTGAATATAGAAATAAAAAGTACCTATTGGCAGCGAAGCACATTTGACTGTATATCATAAATCAAATCTAGGTAAGATAGCAAAGAAACACATATTTAAAAGATACATTAAGGGTAATAAGTACGTATAAACTTCAATTATTAAATTGGAATGTTTATAAGAATATATTCCCTTTCAAATTTTCATAAAGTTTTATATTTTTGTAACTTTAACTTCATTTATAATTCGAAATTGGAAAAATATTTTCGAAAGTATTTTGAACCATACTCCATACATTTCTAGATGTATAACATACGAGTTCGGCGTTACATTCAGAGCTGTGACAGCTGTGACAGGAAGGAATCAGCACAAGGAGAGGCTTTACATTCAGAGCTGTGACAGGAAGGAATCAGCACAAGGAGAGGCTTTACATTCAGAGCTGTGACAGGAAGGAATCAGCACAAGGAGAGGCTTTACATTCAGAGCTGTGACAGGAAGGAATCAGCACAAGGAGAGACCTTACATTCAGAGCTGTGACAGGAAGGAATCAGCACAAGGAGAGGCTTTACATTCAGAGCTGTGACAGGAAGGAATCAGCACAAGGAGAGGCTTTACATTCAGAGCTGTGACAGGAAGGAATCAGCACAAGGAGAGGCGTTACATTCAGAGCTGTGACAGGAAGGAATCAGCACAAGGAGAGGCTTTACATTCAGAGCTGTGACAGGAAGGAATCAGCACAAGGAGAGGCGTTACATTCAGAGCTGTGACAGGAAGGAATCAGCACAAGGAGAGGCTTTACATTCAGAGCTGTGACAGGAAGGAATCAGCACAAGGAGAGGCTTTACATTCAGAGCTGTGACAGGAAGGAATCAGCACAAGGAGAGGCTCTACATTCAGAGCTGTGACAGGAAGGAATCAGCACAAGGAGAGGCGTTACATTCAGAGCTGTGACAGAAAGGAATCAGCACAAGGAGAGGCTTTACATTCAGAGCTGTGACAGGAAGGAATCAACACAATTAGAGGCTTTACAATCAGAGCTGTGACAGGAAGGAATCAGCACAAGGAGAGGCTTTACATTCAGAGCTGTGACAGGAAGGAATCAGCACAAGGAGAGGCTTTACATTCAGAGCTGTGACAGGAAGGAATCAGCACAAGGAGAGGCTTTACATTCAGAGCTGTGACAGGAGGGAATCAGCACAAGGAGAGGCTTTACAGTCAGAGCTGTGACAGAAAGGAATCAGCACAAGGAGAGGCTTTACATTCAGAGCTGTGACAGGAAGGAATCAGCACAAGGAGAGGCTTTACATTCAGAGCTGTGACAGCTGTGACAGGAAGGAATCAGCACAAGGAGAGGCTTTACATTTAGAGCTGTGACAGGAAGGAATCAGCACAAGGAGAGGCTCTACATTCAGAGCTGTGACAGGAAGGAATCAGCACAAGGAGAGGCTTTACATTCAGAGCTGTGACAGAAAGGAATCAGCACAAGGAGAGGCTTTACATTCAGAGCTGTGACAGGAAGGAATCAGCACAAGGAGAGGCTTTACATTCAGAGCTGTGACAGAAAGGAATCAGCACAAGGAGAGGCTTTACATTCAGAGCTGTGACAGGAAGGAATCAGCACAAGGAGAGGCTTTACATTCAGAGCTGTGACAGGAAGGAATCAGCACAAGGAGAGGCTTTACATTCAGAGCTGTGACAGAAAGGAATCAGCACAAGGAGAGGCTTTACATTCAGAGCTGTGACAGGAAGGAATCAGCACAAGGAGAGGCTTTACATTCAGAGCTGTGACAGAAAGGAATCAGCACAAGGAGAGGCTTTACATTCAGAGCTGTGACAGGAAGGAATCAGCACAAGGAGAGGCTTTACATTCAGAGCTGTGACAGGAAGGACTCAGCACAAGGAGAGGCTTTACATTCAGAGCTGTGACAGCTGTGACAGGAAGGAATCAGCACAAGGAGAGGCTTTACATTCAGAGCTGTGACAGAAAGGAATCAGCACAAGGAGAGGCTTTACATTCAGAGCTGTGACAGCTGTGACAGGAAGGAATCAGCACAAGGAGAGGCTTTACATTCAGAGCTGTGACAGGAAGGAATCAGCACAAGGAGAGGCTTTACATTCAGAGCTGTGACAGGAAGGAATCAGCACAAGGAGAGGCTTTACATTCAGAGCTGTGACAGGAAGGAATCAGCACAAGGAGAGGCTTTACATTCAGAGCTGTGACAGAAAGGAATCAGCACAAGGAGAGGCTTTACATTCAGAGCTGTGACAGAAAGGAATCAGCTCAAGGAGAGGCTTTACATTCAGAGCTGTGACAGGAAGGAATCAGCACAAGGAGAGGCGTTACATTCAGAGCTGTGACAGCTGTGACAGGAAGGAATCAGCACAAGGAGAGGCTTTACATTCAGAGCTGTGACAGGAAGGAATCAGCACAAGGAGAGGCGTTACATTCAGAGCTGTGACAGGAAGGAATCAGCACAAGGAGAGGCTTTACATTCAGAGCTGTGACAGCTGTGACAGGAAGGAATCATCACAAGGAGAGGCTTTACATTCAGAGCTGTGACAGAAAGGAATCAGCACAAGGAGAGGCTTTACATTCAGAGCTGTGACAGAAAGGAATCAGCACAAGGAGAGGCTTTACAGACAGCTCAGCGTCTTGTTCAGGAACAAAGTTACACAAAGTACTGACTCTCTTCCTTGTGTCTGTGTCTTCAGTAATCTGACTACATCAACATCCAGCTCAGCTGATCGCACCTTGTTGTGACACCATTTGAATATTTGCTGATTAACTCGGACAACTTCCATGAATTATTTAACATTGAATTTGGTAACACCGTATCAAGCATGTTGTTCTGTAACACTTGTCCATAGTATGTATTAATCTGAAGCAGCTCGCCGGTGTTTACCCAGTGGGTTCTACTTGGGGGATTCTGTTTCTAGGATCTTACACAGTACCATCGAATCAAGCATTAGAGTGATCCCTTGAATGTACTTTTAATCATCTAATGCAAAACTAACAAGATAGAAAAGTCACATAAAAATCGTTGAATATCTGAGAAATGTTATACATTTTGTTTTGTGTAACAAGTTGGAGTGGTCACGTATTAATGAGAAAACATACTATCTTTCATGTCGAATTATTTGAATAATAAGAATATCCACCAACAGCAAACTATCATCGTTGTCAGTCGTCACAATTTATTTCCTTTTCGAATTAATTAGATGAAATTGAAAAAGAAGTTATTTATTCAAATAACCTTGTGAACAGTCTCATCAAACTGTTCCTTAACCTACATTGTAGATGTGTATGTTATGTATGTATGTTGTTGTATTGAAAGCCAAATTGTTACTTTTTAAATTCAGATTGACCAAAAATGTTTTCAAAGCAAAATATCAGTAATCATGATGTAACTATTCATGAAAGTTTTTAAAAGATGATGATGCTCACTATTCTCGACAAAATGAGGCGTTTAAAACAGATTGAATTTTGAAAATTGTTTTAGAGAGCACAAAACACCACAGCACAGACAAATATGGTACAGCACAATAACATAGACAAATAAAATACAGCACAATAACACCATAGACCTAAATAGTACATCACCATAACACCATAAAATATAAGATACAGCAAAATAACACCATATACATATAACATACAGCGAAATAACACCATAGACATATATAAAATACTGCACAATAACATCAGACATTAAGATACAGCACAATAAAACCATAGACATATAAAATACAGCACAATAACACCATAGACATATAAAATACAGTACAAGAACGCCATAGACATACATAATACAGCAAAATTACACCATAGACATGTAAAAGAAATCCAGCACAATAACACCATAGACATACAGAATACAGCACAATAGCACCATAGACATACAGAATACAGCACAATAACACCATAGACATATAAAATACAGTACAAGAACGCCATAGACATACATAATACAGCAAAATAACACCATAGACATGTAAAAGAAATCCAGCACAATAACACCATAGACATACAGAATACAGCACAATAACACCATAGACATACAGAATAGAGCACAATAACATCATAGACATATATAATAAAGCTTAAGCACAGTATCATTACGGACATAACCACCAAATGCATATGCGATTCAGCACAATAACACATCAGTCATATGCAATAACGTCATAGACATTCATAATCAAGGTATTTGGGAGAAATGGGGCCTCTTTTTTTTGGTTGATGTTATGAATAATCTTTATCTTCTAAATAGTCTAATGGTATTGTTCTTAAACCTTCCGCACAGTACTAAACAGCAGGTCTAGAAGGTGGTCTCACCAATTAAAGCCCGTGTGTATTCATAATAACGCTTGTGTAAGGACACGAGGTGACTAATCCTGAGGCCTCAAAACACTATGTTTGACGTCACGGAGTCTGGTCTGGAAATAGAGGACACAATACGAGTATGCATGCGATTCTTTAAACTGTAGGCGGTCTACAGATGATGTTTTATGATAATTACCACTAGATTTAGTCTCCTACATATTGCGTGAAAATGATACTAGTGTTCATGAAGGCCCGCCATTTCATCTTTACATTCTGACTTCGTATGATGAAAATTATCGCTAATTACATGTTTTGTAAACTATTGTTTATTTATATTTGATCATCAAGATTAAAAAGGGATGAATAAAATTATATATATATATATATATACATCAAACAAAATTCTTTTGTGCATCCATCTATTGATAAATTTTCTTCTTTAATGAATTGTTTGAATGATGTTAAGAAAGTTGTATATATGAAATGTACTATAGGCCTGTGGCCTCCTCAGTACTGAAATAAAGATTGATTGATTTAATAAAAAAGATGTTTATGTTGCACGCGGAATTTTCTCGAAAAAGCGAAAATACACATAATTCTGAATTGATAAAAATCCCCAAGGATATTTTTAGTCTCTATCATCATTCTCCTGACAACTATATGAGAATGGCTTTTACGAGTTTTAAGTTGATAAATCGTGTTTTTGGTATTAACATACAGTATAATCTGTAAAGAAGTATACACTTATGATTTGGACAAAACATGTGCAGATACTTCTGCATTCTGTGCTCTCAACTTTTCCTTACAGATAGAGTGAACATTGAGCCCCTAGAGGCATGAAATATGGCTCTTAATTGTTTTGTGTCTGGTCTCACAGCGATGAAAGGATTAAAATAAGTAAATAGTATGTTTGTTTTCATATACATCAAATTTTGTTTAATTTATTCGGATATTTCAATCCACATCTGACCAAATGAGGCGCTTCTACAAAGAGTCACATCTTAAATATACATACACTAAAGAAATGTGAAAAACAATTGTAAAGTTGCTTAAGAATAATACAGCAACTATTTCGAATAAACATTATCATTTGGATGACGTAATCGATCTTTTTTCTTAACAGATGGATATTGATTTATGACTGTTTAAAAAATAAAGACAAATATTCTGTGTTTTTGATAAGTTTGAGACATAAATCCTAGGCTGATTGTGTATGCTTTTGATGTGGCTTTTCTTTTAAACCAGGAAGTTAAACAGTCGCTCCTAGAACAAAGCCTGGGTTACTTAACGGCTTATGAACCTGCAAGACCACATTTATTTTCAGCTTTATCTATTTAATTTCATCTCATTATAATCTTCGAAAGTTAACTTTATCATAAAATAGAATCATATTAATCATACAAGTCATAGGTAAGGCTTCGGCAATTATGTTGGTCACGTGATGTTGTAGATTGACTACGTGTGTTTCTTTAACATCTTCACATTCATGTCAAGTCTGTCTGCTAGAAGTGGCACAGTTATCATTGGTGCTGTAGACGAAAGTGTGAGCTAAAACTGTAGAACCAAACAGATAAGTACTAGGTCCAAGTTCTAGAATAACCGTTAGAGTGACACAGAGTATGTGTTATAATTTTGATTTTGATTATTTGAATTATGGTATTTATATTTAAACCTATAAATAATTTCCAAACATTCGTAGATTAATATGTAATCAATCCTATATTAATGATGTCAATAAACTTCATGTGTGAGGAAATGTAGAACAACATCAATTTGTCTTTTCAAATATATGTCACCATTATCCTACGTATGCTCAGTTTTTAGATCTAGATCTAGAGCTTTTCAATTTTAAACAATTTTTTTCGAAATGAAGAGGGAGTGATACTTCCCTTCTCAATGTTTGTGACAAACGATATTTCAAATGGCACGAATGAAGATTTTATATGCTAAGAAACCCCATTTGTTCTTTGGGACATCAGTACTTAAAATTTACACATTCCGTGAATGTCTTAATGTTTATAAGAGACCGGAAGTTGAAGTGAGCATGACAAATGAACCCCGGAAATCGCTAATGTAGTGTAAGGCGCGAATAAAAGGTTCTGAAATTGGTGGCAAGGAACATTTAAACATTAACAGAGATAAACACCATGTCATAGTTAGTGAAGAGTCCTTATTGGACTTGAAAAGATAATTCCATCGTTATAACCGTAAACGTATCTAAATCGTGTTTGCTATATAATGATGATAATAATCACAGTAAATAGAGAATATTTTATTTTATGTCCATGGCATAGTGTGCTTACGACACGAGTGCCTAAAAAAGTAGTATTTCCCGAGCGATAGCGATATTTAGGCACGAGTGTCGTTAACATAGTTTAATTGGCACAAATATGATAATCTGTTTATAACCGAAGTCGCGAAATCAATAGATATTATCAAAATCAACCTTAGCAGAGGCCAAGTACGTTCGATTTCTGTGAGATGTGCAGGCCTAGTAAAGTAAGATGAAAATCCATGGTCACTGTAGAAATATTGTTTGAAGCAAGAATAAATCTTATCCTAAACAAAATGAACCTCCGTGAAACAGTATACTCTTACCATGAAGTCTTTTGACCTTTGTAATGTGAGGGTCATTGTGTGGGACTGAACCTGCCAATCCGACATAATGAACTGTGCAATCTCATTAGAATGATTGGCAAATGTTGCCAAGTTATTCAAGAGAATCAAGTATGTTAGACTTCAGGTATGTTTAACACATGAACATGTTTGAACGAAAGCGACCATATAAAAATTGGGATACCTCTATACAATGACTTTATATACCTCACTATATCAAGGGGTGAAATAAAGCTAAAGTCTTAATTGTAGTTTTATACAAATCATCAATAGTCTGATTCTCTGTATAGTCGTCTGAATTCGTTGTCTGATTGATTGTGAGGAAACATCGCAAATTCGTTTCTATTATGTATTAATGATCCCATATCAGCGACAGTTCTTAACTATCCACTAGGAATGATTGGACACAGAAACCTCGCCCCTGGCAGACGCTGATATCCAGTCACGCAACATTACTACTTGAGTCGACTGATCTCATACAGAAAGAAACTGGGATACCGTTGCACCCATAATTACTTGTCTCTGGTTGGGGGTTGTCACGTGTTCCGAGTCTTAGTCATTTGTACAACCACATTACACTTTTATTACAAATGTCCTTCAGAGGAAGCTCCGCAAGGTGTTACAAAAAAGTATCCACAATAAACAGCATGCAATACAATAAAAAAAACATGTACAGTACAGTACAATACAATACAAAAGTTACAAACATATGGTGAATTGCATATATGTATCAAAAGATTATGGATATCATATGTTGATAAAGGGCATTAGGAATTTGTAGTGCATACACATCCTACTGTACTTTTGTAAAAAATGTGATCCAAAATAATAGGCCTAGAATGTAACATCTTACAATTTTCTGTACGCAGTTACAATGAGTGTGTGTGTGTAGCCTATGAGACCAATGTGATTAGTTTTACACACTTATCAGCGATTCAGCCATCAACAACCGATCCCTCTGACGGCAGTAAACAACTGTCTCAAGTCGGATGATGGACTCAGCTTGACAAATGATACCGGAAGTGGTTCATGTTGCCTTTACACGAATAATGAGACTGGTTGGACGTCAAGTGGCGATGCATTATGGGATATGTAAGATTAACACAGTGCACGGGACGGGGTTACTGTGAGACGCGAGGGACTCTGGGACGGGGCTGGAATAAGAATTGAGCAAACAAAATTTAAACCTAATATCCATCAAATAGGCAACGGTGATATATATTGAAAAGATACTTATCTAAATTTCTATCTACTCCTATTTCATACACCAGGGGTTATTTGGCATGACATGAGTTAAGTTACCTGGATAGCTGCCAGGGTCTGAACATAAACTGATGTCTACAAGAAGGTTGACATTGTATTCAAAATAACTTGAAAGACAAACTACGGCATGCCCGAATATGTATCTCGTCGCATCAATTTGATCACTTGTTTGATTATTAGGCGTTGTAGGGTTTAAAGCCCCAAAGTACCTTGGGACTGTAGACGTCTTTTTATTGTTTGTCTACAGACGCTGTGTCCAAGTACCGTCGCTGCCATTGACGGCGCATTAAAAGAATAAGAAGAAGACTGAGACGTTCGTAATAACGTCGGCGACGTCACCAAAAGGTAGAAGCAGACGCTTAAACCCCAACCCAACAACATCTGAGACAGCGGTCTTCGACTGGCGGTGTCATTTTGGGCCGACATCCCTCTGGTCTATTTGGCTAAATATATGTTCTCTTAAACGTTAGATGAACAGACTGTTAAAAGGCTTGATTCAATGTTTCTAGACTGGCGACGTCATTTCTCCCTTCTTGTGTCATTGCAATGGCTCTTTGTTTCTTTCATGTTCGCAATCTCGGCATTTCGTGATTACATGTTGTTGCTGGCTGTGTTCTTACGGTATTTCATCAGTAACTTTATATTCGTTTTTGCACCAACATATTGTAGTTCTTCACTTAAGCATGTTTATAATGTTTACCGTTTTTCTACAAATTTATCGATTAAAATAGTTTTGTAAAATTATTTTGCTTGTATATAGGCAATTATGTAAATGTTGTTTTTAGAAATTATCCGATCTTCAGTTGAATGAATGTTTCGGAGTGTCAACTCTCTTTTCGACACCATATAGATATCTGTTTACAGATCGATACCTATACAGACAAGATGAGTCTGTTCTGCTAAATGACCGGGAAAACTTGCTTCTTTATTGATATGTTCTGAAATCTATATAATTATATTGTGGAGCCAGTAATTTTTTTACATGACTGTATGTTACTGTATTATAATTTTCTGTAAAGTCTATTTGATTTCTTTCATTTCAGGACTCTTTGCTCATGAAAAGTAGCGAGGCGTAACTGTTGTTTTCCCATTAACTATGTCCAAAGCAATGCGTTTTGATTAATAAACCAACAAAATTGGCCCAGGTATTTATCCTTGGAAATAGTTATCGTGACATGGGCTTGGCTAGACTATCAGTACACAAATTTAAACCGACACAAACCATGCAATACGAATGCATACAGAACAAGAAAATCTGCCTAATTTTACCAATCACTGAATTGAATTGTTATTATATCCACCTAAGGTATTAGATATTTCTTAATAAGTATATAAGTATATTTTAAAATGTTTGTTAAATATAGTTCCTTTATTCTCAAGGAATGCCCTGATAATACGAGGATCGCTTATTGATAAGAGAACGTGTTTTCTGTATTTGTTATATAACTACATAATTATGATATAATCATAGCGCAGTTATAGTTTCTGTTACATTGAGCAGGCAGGCTAATAGTTTCGTTGCTCTACGGATAGACAGGAGACATCCACTGAGCAGAGAGGAGCTGCCATCGATGAAACATATTTTTTTATCACTTTATTTCTTTCCCCGTGCATAGTCATTTCATTTCCCAATATTAATATTAAGTAATTTAAGGTAGGCTTGACTAGATTTACATATTATATATATTCATCAATATATGACGTAATGGTTATATAACATATTTTCTATTTAATTTATTGTCATACATTTATTATACATTTGCTTTCATAGCACAAAACGTGTACAAAACGTGCATACAACCGACTCCTAATATTAAAAAATTTAATCCCTAATGACTTCTGCCATCTAATGAAGGTCAATTTCAAAGATAAAAGTATGTTACTGCATCAACTTCCCCTCATATGCACTGAAATAGCCAATTTGAAAGCGTAAATACGATATAAAATGCCTTTAATGACACTTCTGACATTGCGTCAGTCACATCACGATGATTCCTAATAAATCTACACACATTTGTCTCACGTAACAAGGGAATGTAAAAGATAGAAATTCCATACATAACAAACTATTAATTGGATCTATAGCAGCCCTCTTCAATTAGAGTCAGATAGTGTTCCGAAATGAAAAGAAAATGTCAGTTACACGTAACACGAAAGACATTTCTATATAAATCTGTCACTTTAGATAACAGTTGATGCTCGGGAGCTGGCGGGCTGGAGTGCACGTGGGAGGGGGGAGGAGGTTGGTTGGGGGCTGTAGGGCGACACTCACATAATAAGTTATTCGTGAGGATATCAATGATTATAAACTGAATTCGATAAAAGTGTGTCACCATTTTGAAATAATATTATTCAGACAATGACAACAGATGGAGACTTGAGATGATGAACCGCTCAAACAACACAAATCCTTAAAACATTATAATATGACGTTGATGAACCAGTTTTCAACTTTAACAATCTCAAGTAAGAAGGAGTCAGTTTCTTTCTTTTTCTAAGTGGTCATTTTGATGTTTAGTCCTTTAAGTTTTAACAACCTAGGAACAAAATCAACTTAAACATTAACACATCTCAAATGGAAACTGGAAACTTATTGTGACGACGACCCCTTACGTCTTTTTCGGTACAAATATATAACTGAAACTGACGCATGTTTTTTTTCTGTGGGGACATGAAGACACGTCATGGTGAACCGTGTTAGAGTTGTTCATCAGGGAAAATAGAATGTTAACGGTGACTGTATGGATACCATCTCAACGTTGTCACAGTCATGTGTTGTTGTCAATATGTAAAAGTTAGATTTAAAGCAAATGTCTACTGAGCATCCAATAGCCGACAAAACATGCACGTTTTGTACGTTAACCTTGATCTGTAGGCGGCAGACGTAGACCTTGTGGCGGGAGAAGTCCCTTTTCTTTTGTCCAGGGATTGTCCAGTATCCTTCCAGCTGTATTAGTAGTAGCACTTACAACGCGTTGCCAAAGGAAATTCGCCTGTTTCCTATCAAGGGTAATCGTTGCCAAGGTGTCAGAGAATGCTCACTTTTTTCTTTCGTCAGTGAAGCTTTATTTGGTAGGTTTTCAATAGAGCTTACGACCAACATCGATTTTATTTAATTTACTTCTATGTCACGCGCCTTACTTTGCTTCAGTTTTGTTAGATCTTCACTTACGATACAGTAGTTGAAGTGTTTGCCAACTTTGAAATGTGGGTATAGAAATAGCAATTAACACTCGGAGATATAAAATTATCTATTAACAATTTATTAAACCTGAGAAACCTTTTGAATGCATACAAAATCATTATACCACATAAAGTTGCATGCATTGATAAAAAAATCAAATGAACAACTTCTAGGATATTTCATCACACAAAAAATAAAAGTAATGAACGTTATTTTGACATGCTACATTCAGATTGATATTATTTGTGCATCAGTATTCGTTACCGGTTTCAAATGTCTCATTTTTGACACCCATTGTTGTTGTTATCAATGTGATGCGAAATAAAGTGATGTGAAAAAGTTATAAACTACAAAGTATTGTCCAGTCAGTGTGTAATTCCATTTTTTATTGACAAAACAACGTTGACAGTGTAATAAAAAGCTGTTTGACAAATTATATTGAACACTCTCAACAATAGAAGAACACATTCATGCAGATTAAAAACAAATATTCAATTTGGATTTTCTTTTTAATTCAACACTAATGTAATTATATGTCATTATGAAATGAAAATGTGAGTAGAAAGGCAAATACAAAATGAGGATTACAAAATCTCGATATATTGAAAGGTGAATAATTGAAATAGATTTAATTTTAATAATATCTAAACTTTTATAGCATCGTTTCTCACATCAATTCCAACAGAACTTTTAACGTTGGAATAGCAATTTTAAATACCAATGTCTGCACATCATCTAGACTTTATTTCGGTCCCGTACGTTTACAATAGTTTTACAGACTGTATTGAATTTTTAAGAATGTTTTCAATGCGGTTGGATGATAGTTACACATCATTGTAACAAATACGTACGTGACAAATCACCTGCGCAGTTCATGTCATCCATGAAATGCTAAAACTAACATAACCAGTTTGCACGATGAAGAACTGAACACTGGTGTTTTTGAAATAGAAAACATCCGTCATCCAACACGTTATTAACTGTCCAGTTTCAATTTACATTTCATCATTGAATCCCTTTTCTTTAGTATCATTCAACCAGTTGATGTAATCTTTTGATTAAACATATCCTCGAAATAGAAAAACTCAGATTTTATCTAACCCAACCCAGTTCGCTTCAATAAATAAAACGTTATACCGATGTTGTATCAATAAAGTGGTGGTAGGCAGGGCGCATTTTCACGTACAAGTCCATTTGATTTGCTGATAACGAGACAAAGACAATCAAAAATTAACTTATACACACTTGATGCGTGTAGATTGTGGGTGGGAAAATGACATTCCCATTTATAAAACTTCCTAATTTAGCAACAACTACGTTCATGAATGGAAATAATAAACGTTTGCATCACTGAACTCACAACACGAATCATTTCATTCGACAATGGGACGATACATCACAATATCCTCATGTCGATCAGGTTAAGGAGAGACGAACATTACTCTTTAATCAGTTTCACTTTTCGCTACAATGATCTTTTCATTGAGATAACTTGACGAATGAATCAGTATTTCTTTTTAATATCTGGGGGAAAAGTGATATTGTTCAGACATTTTAAAATGAAATCACAAGTGAATTTCAGAGAAATTTTAGCATGTTTTTCAAAACTTTTCTTACGACTTTTCAAGACAGAAGCCGGTTATATAATCAAAACATGCTTTACGTTTGGCTCGTTGGGCTTGCTGGTACATTTTGTCATTGATGGGAAATCAACAATACTATTTAGGTACTATTTAAGTTTTTCATAATCAATTTACAGCGCTACAGTATATATATATATTCAGTTGTTGAGAGACAGATAGATAGAGAGGCATTTATTCAGCAACATACCTTACTTGAAATGAATATAATTACAAATATATGATTTTTGGCCATAAACTTTAAAGGTACAAATGCGATGAATGGCAGCACGAAGAGAAAAGACCTATGGAATGGTTGCTTTTGAGATTAGTAGTTAAGATGGGTTAGCTCGATTATAACCAAAAATGGGATAAGAAGTGCGGTGGACCATAGATTTGTTTTGATAAGCTGAGGGTGAATGGGATGTAGGGGTTTCTGCACTCTCAACCTGTTAAAACTCATGACGTTGGAAACGTTGTCACCAATAATTTAATGGCAAAGACAATAAGATATTGAAGAAATTAAAAATACCTTAATTTACTCTATGAATATTGGTAAAAACGCCGTTCATTGAACAGTTCTGTCTTAACCACTTTATCGGTGTTATAATGATTCAAATTAAAATAGCTACGATCCCTTGATGTAGTTTTATCTTTCGTTCTCGGTATCACCTATTTTAGAAATATGATTAACAGTTTTTGCGTTATTTTTCATTGTTGTTTTGTAAACACCTCTTTTAACGATGAGATCAAGAATTTTATAAATATCTAAATACATCACTCATTTTTGCCAGCATCTATTTATCTAATCGCTTTTCAAATGATTGGAAAGAATGAATTCATTCAGCTAGTGCAAACGGGTTATTGGTACGGATATTTTCTTTTGAAGTTCTTCTTCCCAAAGTTCATGTTTGAAATCATAGAAGCTGTGTCCTTCTTTTATTTTGGAATTATTAATAGATGAAATGTTATAACAGTCCGTACTGTAAATCCATACTGTAAAAATATATTCCTAGAAAGTTGAGTATTTTTTAAGCAAGATGCAAATATTACCTCCATTCTTTGAAAAAAATGATAAGTGTAAATTCAAAAGGCGCAAAATTGGCGCATAATTCCACATATTTGACAACATTAGAGTGTATACACTCTCCTACAGGTACCTGGGGGGAATCAAATGTACAACATGTGTTGTCACGTGAAAACATGACCTGGATGTAGTTTTTTCTCCCTTGAAAGTATACAAAGAAAAACATTGGTTTGTGATCTTGACATTTGCTACTGTAGGCAAACGTTAATGGACACTAGAGGATGAGAGAGGTTTGTTCAGAAAATAAAGGTTCTTCAACTTGTAAGCACGGAATTGTAAGACCTATCCCACGCAACCCGGAAGTTTAATGGGGTAATGCCTATAGAGTTCAATACCCACAAGATTATAACGCTTTAGAAGAATACGCGCGATATTTTCGTCCCCAAGAATGCTAAAATTAGACCGCCTCCTTCACGCATTGATCGTAGCTTTACGAGAGTCGTCTGAATGTATGGTTTACAGAAGAACGCCCAATCCAATCAAAGCTTGGTCACCTAACGAGTTGTGGGTGGTGGGAGTCGCCACATCGTCTTCTAGCGCCGAGTCGGTGATGACGTCATGTGGGCGGGTGGGGAGGAAGGGTGGCAGGGAGAAAGTTTGGTTGGGATGGAATGGGCGGTTAGCTGGAGGGGTAACTTAGTGTTAATATTAACGAGTGTGTCTGTTAAAATCTCTCTTTCATAAATTGTTTTGTTTTTGTTGTTTGCGTCCCTTTTTAGGGAGGGGGCGGAAATATTGAGGAATAGGGAATGATAGGGAGGGGGTTTAACTATTTAATGGAGGATGCCAGCAAGGTGTGGTAACTGAAGGGAGGGTTGGATTCTAGCGAGTCAGTAAGTAGGGAAGTGGAGGGACAGGGGGGTGATAGAGTCGGATGAGGGGAGGGGAGGGATGGCAGAACATACCCACGTAGAGTCTATTAACTAATTTGCGGGGGAGAGGGCAGGTCAAGGGTTGGTCGCTATATAATGCCAGTTCCGATTGTCCTGCTTTATTAATGTATTGATACTCCCAATCAAAGCTCCTCTCTAACCAGCATCGACAGCGCGTGCTCTGTGTTCGTGGATCTATCTATCTGTATGTTGGTGGTCAGCTGACGAGGCTAATGACCACTGGTGGACGGATTGGTGGACGCAGGCTGGACACTTGGGCAAACACTATTAGGATACTCAGCCAAACTTCTCTCATTTAAGGTGAGATTTGATTAAAGAATGGAGTTATTACTCTCCTTAGGTTAGTCATATCATGTCTAATGTGTCACTGCGCTATGTTCTCAAAACAATTCGTAAGGTATGATCGTCTTTAATGTGAATCAAAGTTTTAGTGAGGGTTTTAATTGACGAATAATGCTGACGATCTTTATTCAGTCAAATGATAGCTGTTTCAGTTGCAAATGTCGGCTATGTTAGTATTTCAATTTACATCAGATGATATAATTCAACGATTAAATGTATAATTCAACAATCAGATAATATAACCATGTTTAACGTACTAATTCTGTCATGAAATGTACCAGTTTCAGATACATTTTCTTGTTGAATCGTACCTGCATTACAGCATATTACTGGTGCCTCAACTTGTCTACAGTATGCTTTAAATTACCCTGAAGCTTTATAACTTAATTTGCCATGAAGCTTAATAACTTAAATTGTCTTGAAGCTTTATAACTGAAACAAACAGATATCAATCGTAACAGTTGTCGAAGTAAAGGACATGGTAAGCTTTCTTCAATAAACAAAGATCGACAATGTATTCAATCTAGAAACTAACAATGTATGTATTTGTTTGTGTGACTTGACTTATATCCCTCTTCTTAAAGTTCCTTTTATATTAGGATGTTAGACGTTTGTAATTAAGATTCGAACGTTACATAAATATAAAGTAATATATTTTACACACAGTCCTGATTTGATTTTATACATTGTATTTAAGACCCTCCTTTTTAAAGAGAAAACTTAACGATATCAAAATGTTGAAGTGTTTTTTTCTGGTTGTTGTTTTTCTATCAAACATAAGAAGAACGATCAAAGATCATTTCGATCTAAACATAAATTAGGAAAAGCTAAACCCATTGGTAGACACTGAAGGTGCATACGCAAAGTCGAACTCTTAGCTTATGTATTCTTAATTATAGATAATTGTACTAAAATTGCGAAACATTCATATCACGTGAAACAGTGAATATCACGTGAAACATTGAACATCTTGTCGTGAAGTAAATAAATAGGAAAGACCTGAGAATAACTAGATTTACTATAAGAAAATTTATTCACAATTATTTTCTGAAATAAAATGATAGAAACTGGGAAATTGATACCCTCGTATATACAAGATTGTTCCTGCATTCATTTGAACTGTGTTTTCACAAAAAATACTGGTGTGCAGAATATTGGGTAATCCCAAAGAGAATCTAAGGATGATTCTGTGTCGTATGAAATCCTGACTTTGGCTGCTTTCGATCAATGTTATCGCTTTCTAGTGACGTTATCTGTTTCCTATTTAAATGGTCGAGATATCGCCATGCCTTCATGCACCAAAAGACGTGTAGACCTAATGGTAAGATATGAGCTATGCATCTGCATAGTGGACATATCTAGATATATACTGACAACTTACTTTTAGCATATTTGACATTTCAAATAGCAGATGCTGGTAAAACTTCTTATTTCAATAGTTGTACATGGTCCCTACCCATGTTACTGCAAACTCAGAATCAAAGACACTTAAGCACCACCTTATATATTTAGTATGTGCATGCATTTAAATCTAGACTTGCTGAATGAGGACAGAAACGGTATTGAAGGTTCCTGTTTGATCCACAATGTGGAACTGGACAAGGCAACGTTCCTCGCCTATCCTAAGCAAATTAGTGCAGATTTTGTTCCAAAATATTAATGATTATCACCAGTTAAATTACAAGTCCAACATAGGAGTTTTACCAGATTATCATGTATGAGTTTGTTTAACTATGTATCGGCTCCGTATAAAATTGATATTTATCATAAAAATAATGATAATTTGATTGCAAAGAGTACAGTTGTATACACATAAGGTACAAGTGTCCGAAAATAATGATAATTAAGAAGTTTAGATATACAGGTATAACAATAAAAATGACATTCAAGCAGGTTATATTAATAATATGGTGATGCAAGTACTGGGATGAGTGGGTTTCATTTGCGATTTCATTCTGTGTTTTTTACTTTATGTTTATATCTATGTTTAGGTTAGGGAATTTATTCTGATATACTACATATGTAAATTCGTTTTTTTGCAGCAATGATGATATGATTCAGTTGTATATTTTGATGCAGGATATTTACCAACCTAGACCATATATTTGGATAATAATGGGTGAGGTTATGATAGAGTGTTGAGAAAATGTGTAGGGTATTTAGGGTATGTGTCACTTGACATTCCCAGTACAAATCACAAAGGTTCTAATTTACTTCATTACAAAACCAACATAGACATTTATAAACTTTATATCCATTCATGGTTTGTGTGGATTGTACCGTATAGGCACTTGTATTGAAAATCTATAAGGTTTATATCTTGTAATCTCTTCTTGTATACTTTTAATATATTTTCTTATCAAAATCTGTTTAAAAATAGGCTGAAAATAAAAAAAATAGACCATGAAAGTGCCGGATACTCGATTCTGATTGGTTGTTTTGTCCGCTTTACAGGGTATCAATTCACGATTGAAGTTGTTCTGTTTACCCGAAATCAGTTTACAGTGTATTATTACATACACTGACTTCGGACTATCCGACTGCTAACTTAAGAGTCGGTATTAAGTGCGATAAATCTCTTTCCTAAAGGTATAAACCGTATTTTTTTAGTGTGTTTACACGGAGAGAGCAAACTGTTTTGATTATATGTCATATTTTGTACAAAATAAGAAGTTTGAGTGATCAATCAGCGTAAACTAAGTTTTCCGCTTCTGGGCAGCAGCTTTCCTTCGAATACGGCAATAAAAGAATGACGTCATTTCGCGAGCGCTTTTGACGTCATAATCCTTATCACGACACCATAGTAGTTTACTTTTAGATTCATCTATTTGCTTCATAGGGATGTGGCGGTCTTTGTTTGCTATCACACTAGAAAACAGACATGTTAAACGATTCTATATTTACATTTCTGCTACGTACTATGACAAAACCATTTAGTGTACATGCAGTTTTAGGTTTAACTTTGTAAGCGGTTTAATTTCCTTTAAATACTAAGACGTAAAAACCCCGATACAGACGAGTTCATTTTTTTCTCCTGGAGTCGGAACCTTTTACACTGTGCTTTTCGCTAGGTAAAAGAGTTCATCATTAAAATCGTCATGGTAGAATGGAGATACATCTAGTGTATTTGAAAATCAGAGACATGTTATACTGGATTGATAGCGAGTAAATTTTAAATGAAACCTGTATAACATATCTCTGATTTTCAAACACATTAGGTTTATCTCCTAAATAGATGACATTCAAGTTTGATGGTATTTTCCAATATGTAGGCAATAATTTGAGACAATAACTCACATCTAAAAAGTTACATTTGACATTATATTTTTCTTTTAAAGATTCTATTGATAGTGGTCAGGTTTCATCACATTAAACTGCTATATTTATCATTCCCTTTTCTGACAAGCTTTTTTATGAAATGTTTAGAGTTTTGGAAACTTTTGTTTTGGTCACAGCGGTTGGGGAAAAGTTCATTATGTTGTTTGTAAAATAGTTTCAATGTCTTTAGCGCATCACACCAAAGGGGGTTTTAGTTGAGAATTTGCTCACACACTGACTAAGTCTTCAAAAGGAATTTTTGACGGGTTGTTTTTATCACATTTTCAAAAATAAAGACTTAACAAAAACTATTTCACCTAGGCATCAATAAATTTATTTGTGTTAATCATTCTCAAACGTCCTTCTCATATTTGCTTTTTATCACACTTCTCTTTATTTTACCATATTTATCATTCCAAATGAATTTGTAAAACATATTTTGTCCTTTGAAGTAATACACACTGCTGGTTGGTTGGCCCAATGAATTGAAAATATGAACTAATTATGAGATTGCTAATGTTTTGATAACTGTTGTTGTACCAAGAAGACTTAGGTGTTTTCTCCAGGAGGCTGAAAGTGTTTTTTCTTCCAGTCTCTTTCTGGTGTTACTCTGGTGTCTTCAAGTTCTAGTGTGATTCTTATACCAAGTGGATAAAATCACCAGTTACCCATTCAATGTTCAGGTTATGGTAAATTTTATCAGAGGATTTAGCTGTTGCTCCAATCCATAATGTTTTTGATTTACAAAAAAAATTTAAACCTCACATCTTGTAAAATGTGTTAATTGTGTCAATAGCAGGATTATAGAGTCCTTTCTTCTATCAATTTGTATTGCAAAAACGTCAAAAAACTACCATGTTGGATGCTACAAGGTGTTGTATCATCAGTTAACATATTTATCCCTCGTATAAATTCAGGGTAAAATTCAAATTTGTGAAAAAACAGCATTTTATAATGCAATAGGCCCCCAGCTCTAAGTAACGTTCTGTCCTTGTTTGAATTTGGAATGCAGTTGATAGTACTCTCTTCAACATTACATTCTCCTGTATACATCTTTGATAAATCTATAATTCACTATCCTTAATTCCTTCCCGAACAATTTGGAGACATCCATACAAAAACCATCAATCCCTGGGCATTTGTTATTCTTCATCTTAAAAAAACAGATGTACAAATTTCCTTCATCCCGATTTCTCTTTCAAGATAATTTCTTGATGTTTTATCTAAAATTGGAGCTTTTACACCATTCAAACAATCTTCTTCCCTATTCTGTTCATGAGAAGCATTATATTTTTGTAAAAAAAAGGTTAACTTCATGAAGTTTAGATTTACTGTGTACTTTCTCTGTCATCATTTGTTTTCAACTTTCTGATTGGTTTGTTGGAGGAAATTCTTTTTTTCTGAATGACGAAAGTATTTTGTTTGGGTTTCACCTTCTTTGTACCAGGTTATACTGTGCGAATTAAATCCTTTTTTTCTCCTTCACACTAGAGTCTAGAGCCCTTGTCCAAACAGAGGCCGGGTATTATTATCTGTTGTACATACTGTAAAACTGTATGTACAACTGTTATCAATATTTTACACCATTCAAACAATCTTCTTCCCTATTCTGTTCATGAGAAGCATTATATTTTTGTAAAAAAAAGGTTAACTTCATGAAGTTTAGATTTACTGTGTACTTTCTCTGTCATCATTTGTTTTCAACTTTCTGATTGGTTTGTTGGAGGAAATTCTTTTTTTCTGAATGACGAAAGTATTTTGTTTGGGTTTCACCTTCTTTGTACCAGGTTATACTGTGCGAATTAAATCCTTTTTTTCTCCTTCACACTAGAGTCTAGAGCCCTTGTCCAAACAGAGGCCGGGTATTATTATCTGTTGTACATACTGTAAAACTGTATGTACAACTGTTATCAATATTTTACACCATTCAAACAATCTTCTTCCCTATTCTGTTCATGAGAAGCATTATATTTTTGTAAAAAAAAGGTTAACTTCATGAAGTTTAGATTTACTGTGTACTTTCTCTGTCATCATTTGTTTTCAACTTTCTGATTGGTTTGTTGGAGGAAATTCTTTTTTTCTGAATGACGAAAGTATTTTGTTTGGGTTTCACCTTCTTTGTACCAGGTTATACTGTGCGAATTAAATCCTTTTTTTCTCCTTCTTCTTTACTTCTTCAATTTCTTTCTTATATTTTGATTTTTCACCTAGCAATTCTTCAATTATGTTTTGAAAATCTATTCTTATGTTGTCTTTAGTAAAAGTTCTAGTTCCTCTGTATATTTTGCTTCATAATGTAAGGTGAAAGTGACATCGTCTATCCACTATTATTTAGAAACAATTGACGGCGTCGGTTGTTATGTAGGTGACCGATTATATTAAAGCTATAAAACACGTTTTTAAGAATTGACATTGATGTTACAAGCTGAACGAGAAGATTTAATGATGATATATTTTATGAGGAAACCCTGTAGGAATGACGAAATATATTGGTATTAATATATATAGTTTTTTTGTATAATGTTGTACAATTAGTAAATTAGTATTCATTTCATTTTTCTCAAAACAAGATGGCGGATCGGATAGCGATAGATCTGGCACTTCAAAATGATTAAACGATGAATAACGATTGCTCCAATTTTCAGGTGAAGCTTTCGGCGACCTTTCCCTGTGATGAAAGCTGTGGACTGTCTCGTCATCAGCGCCCTCTCGTGTCTGCTGCTAGCGCCCTCTAGTGGATTTAGTACTGGCTTGCTACACATGTGAGTACAGTGGAAATGCTCAATCGAAGGATCATTTATTACATAGTTTACTTACTTACTTACTTTACTTATTTTAATGATGATATAAACCATCTGTAAATGCTCAGCCAAAACTGCTCAATGTACTCATGGATACATGTAGGTACCAGTTATTTGTACACACCAATACCTAGCCAACTAGCATAGAGCTCACACGGACTAAGGAGATCGTAACCTACCGATATGACTATCACCTAAGGACAACCTTAGAACTAAGTAAACCTTGTGACTCCAAAAATCTTATAATGTTTTGATTTTCTAAATACAACTTACCTACCTGATTCAAGTTATATGCACCCAGAGTTAGTAATTTGTCAATCAGTTATTTGTTGTAAATGCATGTTAAAATCTTTTTCAACCACAACCATTGCTGCCACAAGGCGAACTGAGGTGTGGCGCCTGTAAACAGGCAGAGACATAGCCAAAATGCTTTGTTGACTGTAGCTTAAGGATTGCATTATTTCAAGTATGCAAAGAGCAGATTTGTTTCTCAATGAAAAGGAGTGCGTAAAGCAAAAACTATTCTCAAATTTGCAAAACCAGCAATTCATTGAAATAGAACATTAAAAATACGTGGCCCATTTATCAGAATAAATTCAGTGCTCACCATTCTTAACTTGAAGCTGCAAATAGTAACTGAAATGTAGCCGATTAAGAGGATTGATTATAAAACATCACCGTTGCTATCTCAGCAAGAAATTGAAAAATACGAACAGCCCGTATGGTATTAATGACGTGACTACAAGTCTCAATTTCAATCTATTTCTGAGACAAATTGTCAAATACAATGAGGATTCGATGTTTTCTGACAACATATTGAATTACTAAAAAACATTTAAAGATATTAAGAACATTTACGATTTGAAGTAGATAGAGTTTAAAGAGGTTTTTCCAATCTAATGACCATGTTTACTTCGAGAAGTAGAATAAAGGTATGGGAGGGGCTCTTCGAAGCGAGATGTACTTACAAACAATCATCCTTCAAAACCATTTAGTTATGCAATGCCATCAAATCTGCAAGCATCGACAGGCACTTGCAAACCACAGCTGAATTTCAATCAAAAATTTAATCCTAACCTTTAAACAAGTACATTTTCTTTGCTTATTGTAATTTATTCCTTACAATATCGACATTCGAGAGAGAAATTTAACATACGGTCATGAAATGACAATATTGATAACAGTTGTACATACAGTTTTACAGTATGTACAACAGATAATAATACCCGGCCTCTGTTTGGACAAGGGCTCTAGACTTTGGACTCGCAGTTTTAAAACGAATCCTCAACAATATTCGTCATTACCCGAGTTATAAGGGAAAGCAACTTGACAATGTCAATAAGACATGTGACACTAGATGTAATCCCCCCCCCTTATCTCCAGCTGTACTAAACCAGGATATGTCTCTCTCAACACAGTCCATACGTCTCTGAACTTGTTGTAGAACAATGACAGAGTCCTGTGTACTCAGCCTCCGAGTTTGACAAGAAATATGTACATCGACACGTCTTCTCCTTCACTTCCGTACACTCCAAACTAATTAAATGAATGAGCGTGTGTTTATTTATCAACGAATGGGAGGGCCATGTGAGCTATTATCCTACAAAGCTGCAAAAACCCAAACGTATTCAAATTTTGTTTGTGTTTATTAACAGTTGGTCATTACAAGTCAGCAAGTGGTATCATTAATTCTAGTTTTTCATTATTTTTACATTTATCCTAAACAAAATCAAAATCATTATTTGAACTCAAAAGTAAAATATATGAAAGCAAATATGAACCTGAAAACCTAAATAGAAGATATCGCCTCGATTCTTATGACAAGTCATGACCTTCTCTCTGTAACTCGATAAAGTTCTAGACTTGCTTTGTGCATCAAGCCTGATACAAGAATCTGTATGGGAACGTCGCACTCTGTCAATAAAATCTTGTCAACCATAAAAGTATTTTTACTTTCATTTTTAAGCTTGGTGTAATATTTCAGAGCGATTAGAACCTGAATCAATTCTATTTCCATTCTCATTATTCAATGACGAGTTGATAAAGTTTATGCAAAACCGAAGAAATAGTTAAAACAGCTCCTGAAATAGAAAGGATTATTTGTCTTAAGGTATTAAATATGACAATTATTGGCAATTCTTGTAGTTTAACTGCAGTGGCCAATTTTAGTGTTGCATATTTAAGAATGTGGGTCCCACTAGTCCCATGTTTTGCGCATTACTGTGACCTTGCATTCTGTTCCCACAGAGGTAGCTCAAGTAATAAATTCCTACACTTACCACTGTTTGATGCGGGCTCATCTAGGGCTATAGCTGAAGAAGCCTGCATGCA
The DNA here is from genome assembly GCA_921293015.1 of Phorcus lineatus. Classification (NCBI taxonomy): domain Eukaryota; kingdom Metazoa; phylum Mollusca; class Gastropoda; order Trochida; family Trochidae; genus Phorcus; species Phorcus lineatus. Next base: position 235,857 of record OV121088.1, on the reverse strand, counting down.
ATCAAAGTTACTTAATCTGCGACGCCGTGTCAAATATATCAATCGACAAGGCCCAGTCATTTCCTTATTCTAAGGAAAAACAAGAATTTATTCAAATTTGTAATTTGCAATATATGTCCTTTTGACAGAACACGGTCCCGTATTTAGCGTCTGCATCATTGCATTTACCTCAGTGGTTACAGATATGCATGCATCGTTTTCATAAGTTGAGATTTTGCAGATGGTTAATGTTGCCCGAGAAGAGCTCGTACTCAAACAGAGGTAAGTGTAGGAATTTATTACTTGAGCTTCCTCTGTTTGACGAGAATGGTGAACAAAATAAATATTTGCTGAAGATTCCTTTATATACCCTAAAGAATTATGCTTTTCTAAAATAAAAATATATATCAATGCTTTCTCTTCATAGTTGGTTCTTAATCAGTAGCATAGACTTGTTGTAACTTATTGTAACTTGTTGCAACTTGTTGTAACTTGTATAGCGGCTTGGAGATAGAGTTGATTGCCAAAACTTTTACATCACAAAGCATTTTCAATACAGTTTTTTTAAACAATAGATAGTGGATACTAAATATCAAACAACTTGATAATACGGTAAGAAACGTGGTTTTATCGAATAAATCTTCAACAAATGATTCGCAGTGTTAAAAATAACATGGCATTTTACTGAATACACATTCTTACCATGTTAGTGTTAAAAATAACCTGGCATTTTACTGAATACACATTCTTACCATTTTAGTGTTAAAAATAACATGGCATTTGACTGAATACACATTCTTACCATGTTAGTGTTAAAAATAACCTGGCATTTTACTGAATACACATTCTTACCATTTTAGTGTTAAAAATAACATGGCATTTGACTGAATACACATTCTTACCATGTTAGTGTTAAAAATAACATGGCATTTTACTGAATACACATTCTTACCATTTTAGTGTTAAAAATAACATGGCATTTTACTGAATACACATTCTTACCATTTTAGTGTTAAAAATAACATGGCATTTTACTGAATACACATCTTTACCATTTTGGTGTTAAAAAATAACATGGCATTTTACTGAATACACAGGGAATCCTACACAGTTATACGTTCAAAAAACACTGAAATTATAGAAGTTCCGAATGAGCAACATCAATAGCTTAAATGAGGAGAGCAATACCCCTTGTTCCCTGGCAGAATTTCTGCCAAAGTCTTGTGAATAACACATATTGTAGTGAGAGTTCGTATAGCTACTGACAATATTCCTAGAGAGCCGTCGGCACAATCAGGTAATTAAGTCATTTGTATACTATAGAATGAATTATTATTCAAGCTTGTTTTTTCTGGCAATCCCATTGGTCGAGAAGCGGTCACGTGTCAGTCGACAGAAAAGCATATTGACTTCACTCCGAGTCCGACCAAAAGTGATATTGACTTGACATAGACATAATGACGTCAAACCGTTGTTATATGACGTCATGCTATTGTTATCGTGACGTCATTTGACCGTCTTGTTGAACAATTGATCCAAATTGCTGTTCATGACTGTATTTTTTTTCTTTTCTTTTCGTATCTAATTCGAAACATAATAAAACAATTATGGACTGGTGAATTCGGTCAATACCTGTTTTTATAGACCCGAGGAAGGCAATATTGACCTCGGACTTCGTCCTCTGTCAATATTGTTTTCCTCGGGTCTATAAAAACAGGTATTGACCTCATCACCAGTCTATAATTGTATAATGTTGACGCTAAGGAAGGGGTTTCTGTTGACACGTAGGAGCGTACTTCAGTTGTGGTGTACTGATACACACCGAATAGTGCTCCTAAATAAAGTCATGGGTTCTCTTGGTTCTCAGTGACATGATGATATGAGTTAAAATTAATAGGGTGAAATTAATAAGGAAAATTATTCTTTTTAATATACCATTGAAATGCGAAGACTTTTATTGTCTTGTTATTTGATAAATGGAACCAAAAGTTCGTAAAAACATTTACTAAGTAACATTTTATCATCAATTATTTCATATACGTCGTGTATAGGTCTAACCATAACGCGTAGTGGGGTTTACGACGAAAAATCCGATAGACTCCCCAAACATGTCATATAAAAGAATCACGGACCTTCAAAGTACTGAATCGTCAAGTTATTGATCTTTTCCTAAATCAAACTTATCTTCAAATATATCTTCCGAGCATAATGAATTGAAATGCCTATTCGAAATGTATTTTTGAAGTCCATGATTAATCAGTAGGGGTTTTGATACATACTCGAAGAGTTTGACAGACACAAATGTCGGAGAGACTGGTGGAAGTCTAGCGGGATGATAGATGTGAGTGCAGGTCCCAGATACAGCTGGAGAAGGGCGGAATCCCCCTACACTATGCAGACACAGGAAGAGGTGATAACATGACGGCCTCTCTCTTCAGCTGACAGTGATGATGACAAATGCTGTGTGCAATTAATGTTCTGTTCTTCCCAACCCCCATTTGACTTTGTTGGAAATCTTTGCAAGGTCAAGCCCATACTCCTAAATTTATCATCCGAACAGTTTAATATTTGTTCTAAATCCTGGGATAACTAGGATAACTCAAGTTTAAATCTTCTGACATTTTCTTTTCATTTTAAGGAGAGTTTGTATCTAGCATAGAAATCGAACCCACTAGCGGTGACATTTAAAATACTAAATTATTGATTTAAATAACTTTGGAAATACATGCTTTAGGTTTGTTACTAGGCTTGCCCATACACTTTTAAGTTTGCCATTATGCCTTTTAACGGTCATTTTAAGACATGGCGTTGAAGAGGAAGAAGCAGAAGAAGAAAATGATACTTTTATTAACGTCTCACTTGTATACAATATATCTTTAAAAAAAGCACAAAAACATAAAATCCGAATACCTTTAAAACGTATACTGTCACGCGGTTCGAGCGTGCGACCTTTTTCCCGCCTCTCCCCTAATGTACTTTCATAAAATATCACCAATTATTGTATATATCGAAAGTACATATTATGTAATTTACATTCATGTATCTATTTTTATCATTCATGTCTTTATTCGCCGACTGTGGCTATTTTTATATGTTCAAATGTCTTTTTCATGCTCCATTTATCAGCCTTTTTACATGTAGCATTAATATGCCAATGCTCATGTTACATATATTTATATCTACTTATAGAGGAGTTTGCGCCCTTTACAATACGCCATTGTAGGGCTCCATAACTTAAATATTTATGGAGCTAGGGATAATTTAGTTTCGCAAAGAAAGATTCGCGATATCCTTAGATAAGCTACCATCTCTTCTTTGGAGTAAGGCCTAGTCTTCTCCGACATCCAAACGGAGCCAATAAATAGCGGGCTAAGTTCTGCTACCAGTAGTTTTGGCTTGATCCTTGCGGGGAGAGGTCACGGGTTGACCCTTGGACGTTGGAAGTGGATTGGTGAGGTTGATATTCCTTATTTCTCTGTACCTTTCTGGAGTATGTGATCACTTCCTTTAAGAACTTACAGTGTTAACCTTACCTTCCCTCCCATTATTTTATAAGTTCTACTATACCTGAACTAGTGTTCTTATTCATTTACTCACTCAAGTAGTGATTAGGGATCATCTAAAGTACTGTGTGCTTGTTGTTTATTCATCCCTATTTTTAGTCCACCCGTGTCCCGACACCACCCTTGTATACTCGCTAAGTGTTGATTTGTCTTATTGATGCTATCTCGTTAAGACGGCCTTTAGCTTATCTTGTTGTTACAACGTCTGGGGGTATGCTAGAGTGATTCCCTACAGTTGTCTATTTGTTTATTCATGGGTTGTTGACTTCCTTAATTAGTTGTTAACTCCTGGTGAGTGGATTACGGGTAGCTTGTTGCTGTACCCGGTTATCGTCTTGTTTAGACTGCAAATAAATCCCTTGATTCACTGATTGGCTTCTCTCTAGTTATTTATTGGCTTGATTATTTTCTTTTCTTATCTTTCTATCGGATAAACGCGTCTCGTCTGAGTTTAGATATCGTTACACCGTGACATATACAACCAATCGCACAGCGATTTATGAGAGACGATGTTCATATAGACAAAATTCATAAAAACCAAACACACTTGGGTAAAAATAAAACTATACAGTATACATTAATGCTATATAAAGAACTACAACATTGCTTTTAATAAATTCACTGATATAAGATATTCCTTCTGGTAAATACAATGTCATGGCAGTTTCTGGCACAGTAAAAGGTCAGGTCAACAGTTGATAAAATCCTAATATATTTTTCTTCATTTGCCAGCAGAGTAAAATCTATCCATAAACTATTGCACTTGTCTATAAGATTTAAACGTACGTTGTCGTGAAGAGGACATGATAAACGAACATGCTGCTCATCTTCTATAACGTGTTTATAGTGAAAACACAGTCGCATTTCTCTCCGTATGTTTTCGTATCTGCCTTTCTCGTTCCGCAAAGGTGCCACTCCAAGTTTAAATTTTGCTAAAGCACTTGTATGATGGCGTAAAATTGGTCGGCTGACATAACTTTCTTGTCCATATTCGTTCTTCAATTTCTTGTAGGTATGTAGCTTGATGCTTCCTCTATGTGCTGCTTCACTCCGCATTGTTTCCTTCCAGATGTGCTTATACTTGTTTAAGACTCTATCTTGGACTGTTTTGATAAAAATACCTTTTTCCAGGGTTCCCTCGTGTGTAATTCGGTGACCTAGATTGTTCATTTGAAAAAAGGTCCTCACGCAGTGATTCCAGTTTTGTACTTGTGACATTTGCCCATAGGAATATTCTTTTGTTGATTCTTCTATGTCGTGAACATCACCTTTGTTTGCGGTTGATGTGTGTTATTACAAATAATTTGCATATATATAATCAAAAATCAGTTAAAGTTGTTTTGTTTAATCATTTGACACTTTTTACTTTACTATGATGTTTAAATTTGATGGTTCACAGGCAAAGCTGAACATCAAGATATAAAAAGTGCCGTAACGTCGCATGTCTTGTTGAAGTAGGCACATCTTTGAAAAGACGGTTAAGTGGCAAAAAACTTTTGTGTGACCCCTATAGGTTCTTCAGAATTTGCTCCTAATTGAACTTAACACATCATATTGTATTTTTGGCCGTATCTAAACTTTTTTAGTGTTTCAAAAATCCTGTTGAATAAGAGGAGAACTGACATGAAAATGCTGTATTCATACTTTTATTCTTTTTGATTCTTTAACTTCTGTCGTTAGATAATTTTCATTTCAGAAATGTGTCTCAAAAGTTTATCCACGAAATCGGTCAAAAGAAAATGTAATTTGCCTTCAGCGTCAATTTTATTGATACCGATATCTAGTTAAACCCTTATATCTCCTCAAATTTATTACTTTGAAAATAAATCTGATATAATCTGACTCAGATAAATAGTATTTAGAAGTATAGTCACTTTGCTGTTGTTTTATTTGCAATCTTTTAAAACTTAAATGTAAAAGACGTGTTCCTCAATGAATGTGCTTTAATTGTTTTATCCTTTATTATAAGCTAATAAAAGTCATGTTCAAATCTAAAAAATCCGATCGAAAAGGTAAGTTCATAATGGCATACTTTATCAGGAGAGATTAATTGATTTATCCAAGTTATCTGAACAGCACTGGATTAAGTCTATCCCCCTGTAGTGCCCCATCGAATTAGCTGTAACTAACTAGGCGAACACAGACCCTGTGTCATGGCGGCGTTAAATAGATCAGGCTTCTTGAGTGCTACATTATTTTCTGATCATTACAAGTACTAAAACTACGCTGGAGGCGTTTCGTAAATAAATTCAAAATTGTTCAGTGTCTAAATCCTAAAAACATTTTATATATCAAAATGATTTATACGAGACACATTTAAAAGATACAATAAACTTTTTCATATATTTTTAAATTAAAAAATTTCTCTTCCAAATAAAAAGTTACATTCATTTAAATCTAATCTTGAGGAAAAGATGAATTGTCAAAGGATTCCTAGCAGAAATATTGAATATTGAAATTATATCTGTGCAATCTCTTACCTCCATAGTCACATGTATATACTTCCATATCAGTATATTTCTTAATAAGCCTTTTATTAAATGTGTTGGTAAATGATATACTAAGATTCTAAATGTTTTGAGAGTTTCACTAACAATAACTAAATGATATAAAAACGTAAATACCTCACCCAGCATAATCTTATAGACATAAAACAGAATATTTTTTTTTTTTAAATTTTTTATTGTTCCCTTAGGTTACATAGTCAATAATGTACAACATAAAGCATATAGATACAACAATAGAAGGAGTTATGGAAAGATTCCTTTCAGTATACAAATGTAATTAGCTATCAAATAATGGGATGAGTGGAAACCATTTATTATTGAATTTTTCAGTTTCATTATTTCTTTTGGAAATGAATTTTTCTACTAGAAATATCTGTTTCAATTGTTTTTTGTAATCATTGATTTTTGGAATCAAATTCTTTATATTACATAAATTGATATATTTTTTGGCAGAAATGATGATTTGATTCATTAACACATTTTTGTGTAATGTAACAAACCAGATCAAATATTTCGAGAAATTTATCTTTTGCGGAAAATAGTTGATCCAAAATTCCAGTTCATTCCAAAATTTCATGGTTTCACAACATTCCCAGTACACATGACAAATACTCTCAGAAACATTGTTGCAGAAAGAACATAAATCTTTGTCAATGAGTTTCATTTTCAATAGTTCCTTTTTAGTATATATCACTCTTTGCAAAAATCTGTACTGAAAATCAAGAAGTTTAACATCTTTTAAGCCATGTCTATAGAAATTAAAAGTGTTGTGCCAGTCAAACTCAACATCCTCAAATATTTTTTCCCATTTATGACAAATCTCAAGTTTATCTTGTTTTGAAATCAGCTTCTCATAATACAATCTTGACCCTTTTGTAGGCCTAAGAAAATTCTTTTGGTAAATATTGATATTCAAGTTTAAAAAAGTAAGGGTCCGTGTCTGTTTAATTACACATTTCCAATAATCTGGTAAGATGTGAAGAAGATAACTATAATCCAATATTGTCCCTCTTATTTCATATTTTGTCTTTATCTCATCAAAGGGCATGAATCCATGTTCATCACAAATGTCTTTAATAGTCAGTAAGCCCTTATCAGCCCAGTGTCTGATAATATGGTTAGGGTCCTTGAAATTATGATTAAGCCATAAGGGCTCTGATAGCAAATAATCCATGTTGTCCCCTTCAACATAAAGTTTTTTACAATAATTATTCCATGCTATAAAAACATCTTTCCAAAAAGGGTTTTTAATGTTGAAAAGTTCGGCAATGTTTGCACCATATTTAAAAATATCATTGAAAGGTATATTACTTGGATTAATACTAGGTGCTTTCTTATAATATCGTTTCAGAGTTGATAATTTTAGAGCTTGGATAAATGTTTTTACATCAACCATACCCAATCCTCCTTCAGTCTTTAATCTTTTCATTGTGCTCCTCTTTATTTTATCTCTTTTATCATTCCAGATAAAAGTAAAGAATATCTGTTCAAGGGATTTAATAAAGTCATTTGGGGGATTGGACAATGAGCTGAAAATATGTACTAATTTAGAAAGGGCTAGTGTTTTAATGACCGTTATTTTTCCTATCAAAGTTAAATTTCTCTTTCTCCACACTGCCAACAATCTGTTTATTTCTTCCAGTCTTTTTCTTGTATTGATAACCCACAAATCAGCAAGATTTTGTGTGAATTTGATTCCTAGCACTTCAAATTCCCCATTAAACCACTCAATTTTCAAATTTGTACATAATGTTTGCTTACTCCCTGCCATTGAGCCAATCCAGATTGCTTTAGTCTTTTCAATATTTATTTTTAAACCTGACATCTTATAAAAAGTGTTTATTGTTTCAATAGCTGCATATAGACTCTCAGTTGTGCCATCAAGGAATAGTTGTGTATCATCAGCATATTGGCCTAACTTGTATTCTTTATCATCAATAACAATGCCTCTTATTTTATCATTGTTTCTAATCATACATCCCAAAATTTCAGCTACAAAGAGGAATAAATATGGTGAAAGGGGGTCCCCCTGTCTACAACCCCTTTTGTTTTTAAAAAAATCAGATAAATGACCATTTTGTGTCACACATGAAGTTGTGTGATAGGTTAGTACATTGACCCAGCGTATCATTTGTGGCCCAAATCCAAACTTATGGAGGACAGAATTGATAAAATCCTTAGAAACTGTGTCGAAGGCTTTTTCAAAGTCAATAAGAACTAATAAGCCTTTAATATCTCTAGCCTTAGCTTCGAACATGATGTCATATAACAATCTTGTATTTTCACTTATAGTTCTGCCTGGGATAAAACCGGTTTGATTTCCATGTATTAGTATGTCCAAAGTCTTTTTAAAGCGATTTGTTATGCAGGAGCTAATAATTTTATACAATGCATTCAGAAGAGTGATTGGTCTCCAATTTTTTAGCAGAGTTCTGTCTTTATTTGCTTTAGGTATGCATGTTATGACACCTCTCTTCATTGTCAAAGACAACTCATTCTTAGCCGAAACCTCCTTAACAAATTTGAAAATCCATTCTTTAAGGTCTTTCCAGAAAAATTTGAAAAAGTCAATAGGGAATCCATCTATTCCTGGACTTTTGTTATTTTTCATATTTTTCACTGCAAAGGTGATTTCTTCCATATTGATATCTTTCTCAAGTTCCTCCTTTAATTTGTCATCTAATGTTGGAGTCCTAACATTTTCCAAATTTATAATATCTTCAGTATCCTCATTTGGTGAATAAAGTTTCTCATAAAAGGAGCTAAGTTGTATTAAAATAGAAGTTGGATCTGTAATCTCCTCCTTTTTTTCTGTAACAATTTTGTTTATTGATTTGTTGACAAAAGTTCTTTTTTCTAGATTACAGAAGTACTTTGTAGGCTTTTCACCTTCTTCATACCATAATATTCTATTTCTTATCTGAATACCTTTTAGTTCCTCTTCCTTTATCTTTTCTAATTCCATCTTATATTTTGAAAGTTCAGACAGCAAAGCTTCATCTATGTTTTGAAAATTTTGTCTTATATTGTCTTCACATTCTTTAATTCTGTTTTCCAATTCTGTTGTCTTTTCATTTTTATCTTTTTTAAGGAAAGATGAAAAAGAAATTGTTTTGCCTCTGACTTTCATAAGAAAAGTTTCTAAAAATAGGCTATCACTTATTGTTAATTTCACCGTATCCTGGTTTACTCCAATATCTTTATTTTCTGGCACTGCACTATCAGAATATTCTTCAATTGTTTCTTTCAAAATTTTCCTAACTAATTCAGGGTATTCAGGATGAAGTAGTAGTGAGGTATTGAATTTCCAATATCCTTTGCCCCTAGTTTGGTTTATAGTGTTTGAGAGTGTTAGGGATATGGCAGAGTGATCAGTTTTATAACCTGGTAAAATAAAACAGAATATTAGTTTATCATGAAAATCGTTTCTGTTGACATTATCAATGATGTATTTTACTTTTGAAAGTCTTTCTTTGATGCGTTTCTTCACTTATTCTGAGTGACATATACCATAAAGAATGATGAAACATTATATCGATATTTATTTTATATCCAATGATAAAGTGTTATGATATGGTAAATAGTCAATGCAACACAAGACGTCCATCCTGATAATTCAATCTGCCGATACACCTAAGGTTGGGAGTGTCAGCACAGTGCATTACTCTGCATGTCGGGAGGCTCTGTCAGATAAGCAGACCACCCTGGCTGATCAATAACACGGCGTGGGAGGCAGTTATAGCCCTCTGTATCCCCTATATCTTCTGGGCATTGTTAGTGAGAGTCAATCAATAAAGCCCATGTCTACTTTCGTTTCGATGATTATGGAGCCTTGCAAGATGGGTTTTGTCAGGGTATTAACTTCTTAACGATTTGAATAATTCAAACTGTACAATCAAGGACGTGTTTTTTGGTTATAGAGAGGGATTAGGCTAGTTGTCGGTTTGAACAAAGTTTCCTTCAAAATGTATTATATTGCCGATAAATTTCCTTTATCACGTTCTTGCCTTCAATAACATCAAATCAAAATTAGTAACCAGCAGGTACAAGGAATCTTAACAAAGCTACAACAATTTCAATTGCATTTCAAAGCGGAATACATACGACAAGTAACATGTCTGGAAAAGAATTGCTTAATTTTGAAAAGAAAGTTTTTGAGATATATTTCTCAAAAATGACAACCTTCATTTGAATATTGCATGCATTGCATAATTTTGTTTAAATAAATGTTCCTCTGTAAAAACATGAATTTAACTGGAAATGACATGTTAACATGTTACAAACTATGTTACATATTGATCCCATTCTGAAATGAATAGCATGTCTGTTTATTGAAAATTAACGAACGACAGAGGTTGAAGAAACAAAAAGAACAGAAGAATGATTTTAAACACAGCATGTTTATGTCCATTCTCCCCTATTCACAAGGATTTTTGACGGACTAAAGTAACCGGAAATTACATGTTAATATGTAACAAAGTCTCTGCTTAAAATCAAAGGATTAAATGTTTGAATCCACATAAAAAAAATCGATAAATTCAATAGCATATTGTTCCCACTCTTCCTGATATTTTGACATTTTGTACGCAAGTTAAGTAAGTAAGTTGTAGTTTTGTACTTACTTTTCTGCTTATATGCCTACAATCAAAGTAAATGGAAAAAATGGATAAATATAAATACCTTATGTGTTTTTTGTGTTGGTGGATACATGAAGTTTTTGATATGAATATAGGGATTTGTAATATCCCGCAAGTCCAGTCGCTATGTAGTTGAGTAGGCGAACACTCAAATGGATTGATCAATCTCTCATTACAGAAACAGGCCCCGACTCTCACTAAATCTAACCAAGTAGATGTCTGGTATGAAGACAGTTATTATGTATGACAGCCGTGACATTTGAAAATAACACATCGTCTTGTTACTGCCAGATAAACTACGTCTATCTATTTCAATCGTTTCTATCGTTTTCAATCCGTAGGTCCATAGACTGTTGTGGGAATGTAATATTAAAGACACATGCTACCTCTTATGAATTGTGTCAGATTTATACATCGATGAAGGGACAAGGATTAGTTTGTGGAGTCTGATATGTCAAACTTTATAAATGGTGTCATTTTATCGAGAATTAGTTGATGCTTTAGAAAACCAGCATCCAAATTCTTGCCAGTTCATTATCAATACATTTAACAGGTTTTAATCGTGGTTTATGATAAAAAAACTGGACAATGGCGCGCGTCAATGTCTCAAACGTAATTTGAGAAAGTAATTTACAGCAAACACAAAGAAAAACATTGGTGGGAAGAGTCTAGTAGGTCATTTTACTATGCTATATGTAAATGGGACGCAGAATTTCGACTTCGAGACATTGATAGGGGTGTTTTCCGATTATCATTGAAAACAAAAAGTAGCAGAATAAAATATAGAATATATAGAATATAGCAGATAAAAATGAAAGCTTAGAGAGGCGATGTTAATTCAACTTAGGACATAAGGTATTTTGAATCTCAAGCCACATGAAAAATCATGAAACATACTGTCTGTCACTTTAACTGCTGTATCAGAAGCAGTTTGATTGATAGCGGCTTATCGGTTGTTTAAATATTAAAACCTGAAACTAGATCTGTTTTTCTTATCAGCCGCTAGGGGAGTCGGTTGCTATAGTAAAAACAATGTGTCCATCAATTGGGGGGACGAATTTGATGTGAAAAAAATAATAAAGACTTTTACATGAAATCAGATGAGGTAAATGTAAGCTATTGCTAAAACGTTTATATCATTTAAAGTAGAAAACCTCTCAAAACTACATAACCAAAAGCAAAAGTCGAAACCACACCAAAAAGCAAATAAGCATAAGAAAATGATATCCCAACCAGCTTCATATATAAACGACTGGGATCGGGAAATGCAACATCAAGATGTAAAACTTTTTCGGCCTATGTTTCTAAACGCGGGTCAGAAACAGATTTAAAGAGCTTTTGACGAAGCATGGCTAGAACAAAAAATAGGATATAAGAAAGTTTATACGGTCCAATGATGACTGCGTTTTTGTGTTCCAGAAGCAAGTCTATCCGATTTGAACTCACTTTGACGATTTTAGTTAATAATTTAGTGTGAATAATTTATACGTGTACACGTATCTATTAATATCTACAGGATCCATGGAATTTTATTGGATAGGAATTTTATTTACAAAATACAGTATATTGTATTTAACTACGACCAACTTTGACCAGTTTTTGAATCGTTATTATGGCGACACATCTCATGAACCGCTGCACACAGAGTCTTTATATTAATCAGGCATCAGGCATCAGAGGAGTACCCAGACACCAGTCGATTTGTTTGACCTTGACTTCATTTTCGAGGTCACTACCATACAATGACCAGTTTTGAAATGTTTAAATTGTATCTATTTGTTTGTTTTTGTTTCGTTATTTCATACCAAAATGAATATAACAGCGTTTACTTGATCTTGGTGTAATAAGGGAACACTTACTTGTGATATGTATTTATGTTTTCTACAACACATTTTACAGGTTTTTGGTCGCCTTGGAACTTTACTGTTAGTATTGTAGTTTCACAAAGTTCAAGCTCTCAGTTAATGCTGTGGGTTATCTAAATATTGAGTACCTTCTCGTAACGACAATAACAATTTAATCAAACGTGAACAGCTCACAACTCTATAGATACTCTAATCTCTTAGCTCATTTCGTAATTGCGACTGGGGAAATGGTCACTTTTGTGACAATTACTTGTTAATTATAGTTTTGGTGTATAAGTCATTAGTATTATAAGAAATATGTTGTGCATTTAAGGATGACAGCCCAGAAGAGATCATCTTTCAACCTCGCCTTCTACCAGATCTACGACCTCTGTGACTCGGACCGGAACGGACGCTTCACAATCAACGAGTTCCGGTGTGTGGACGATCTAGTGCACATCTACTTTGGGAGGAGGTGACCACACCCACATCAACACCCAGGACGAGGGGTTCCTTAGGTGAATACCTGTTACATAGCTTTCTGCCTTTTTGTAAGTTCGACCAGAGGAGACCCGACCCAAAACCTCGTAGGGCAGACTGAAGAGGGTTCCTTAGGTGAATACTTTCAAATACCTTTCTCTCGTGATCAGAGATTCCAGCACTTTGGAGTAAAAGGGCGACATGTTCAGATGGATGTTTTGTACGGAAGTAGATTGGATATACGAATAATCTTAGTAGATTCCTATTGACAAATATTAATACACAGATGCAACAAAACTAACTTAGAATAAACGTAGCAAGGAATGACTTACAAATTATTTAAATTCTTATTTTCATCACAATGTCTCTTCACAATCTGCAAACATCTGGCAACGTCGCGCATGTATGTCCTCGTTCGCCCAGAACTGCTTCACTTCATCACTTTTCATCCCAAAACAACTACAAAGGTAAAACACCATCAGCCAAGAACACCCACAATCAATTTGCATGGTTGATTGAGTTTACCCATTGGGATAATTGAATGACCCATTAGGTTTAACTCCAAATGAGACTTGTTTGAAAAAAGAATTACAAGAAAAATATTAGCGTGTACAGTACAAATTATGTTAAGCAGAAATTTTGAAAAATCAAAACACAATGAGTGCTCAATTTGCTTTACTTATGTTTATAGATAAAACTAAGGGATTAAGCTATTTGCTAATTTATGCATTAAAATTGATTTAAGTGTTAGAAATCAAAACATTGACGCTCTACTTACTTTATTTTGCATTAATACTTTTGCATTCAATAAAAAAATACATTCTATATTTACCGTATGAAAGATATATTAGACGTATTTAGTGCATACATATAGTACATATAAGAAGAACAGAATTGGACTGGTCCATTATTAAATGATAGGGGAGTAGCTGTGCACTGGTTCATGAACATTGTTGTTTCAAACGTTGAGTGTTTTACCACTGTGGGTGTCATGGGAGGATACTTTTTCATCATTCAGCGTCACCAAACCCCTTAGGCGAAATTTTCTTATCAAAACTCTTAATTGTGGGTTGTTGCTTCACAACAAGACTCTAGGGTGAGTAACTGGGATAAACACGTGCCACATGACAGAAGCACTCGTCATCTGTGTTATTAAACATTCAGCTCAGGCTGACACACCCGTTCATTTTAGTAGTCACATCACAATCCATGCCACTACAGGAACTATTTCACGTTGTAGGAGATGGTCCTGATGCACTGGGGAGTGGCGGGGAGTGGCGGAGAGGATGATGCGGAGGGGAAGGAGGACGATGAAACGTTGTTAAGCTGTTTTGGTTACTAATATATCGCATTTTCTGTACTTTTCACCACAAATAAAATACTATATAGCAACGCTATCTTGAGTCAATCTAGACAACAACGAAGATAATATTTTGCAACTGTAGGTATCATACAGATTAGGCATGTTGTACAAAATTATTATATGGGACTAAGAGGTTATTGAGTTGACAAATTGTATTTTATATATCTATCAATTACTAGAAAATAGATATTTTTAAAATTCGCGAATTTGCCCTTTTTCACAGTAAATACGTTTCGTAAATAAATTTTGAAAACATATTCATTTATTTAACATCCTCAACAGAATTTAGGGTCTTGATTTTAGTTTTTATCAGGAACATATATATATTTAAAAAATGCCCTTTTGATTTATCTTTCTTGCAGACTATTCAGTTACATTAATTTCTCCCGGTAACGTCTAGCTAAAAAGTAGACCTTGTTATACCTACCTGACCCCCCGCATGTACAACCTAGTTATCACACGTGGGTCATGTATGGCCGGCGGTAACGTGCTACAACGTTGTTAATTGTATAGTACGTGTCTGCCTATAACAAAGCATTCAAATGATTCTACGCCCGCCCGTGGCTTGGGAAATTGATTTTTTTTCTGTTGAATATTCATCCGACGCAAGAACTAGTATGTGTTCTGCCTGAAACTATGGTCGGTCGAACGCCTACAACGTGTAGAAGATCTGTCAGAAGACCCTTCTAGGGGATGTAGTTGAGTCGATTATAATCAAATGATTACACCGATGGTGATTCATTCCATTCTATAGTTGAATGTCTTGATAAGTTTTTGTAAGAATTGTACGACAGATAATTGCATTTTGAAAATTCGTCTTATCTTTAAAAAGTTTTTAACGCATACATATTTAACTCACAAAATTCTATGGTTAGCGCAATACCTATAATCAATTGTAAACATGAGAAATTTCTATTTTTGCAATCGTTAAGTCGGATTACATCTAGCGCATTATGAATGGTAATGTTAAATGTTTGAAGGTTATTGTTTTAACAATAAAGCAATGTAAAATATAAGTTAGGTTTGAGGTATCAATCTATTACCTTAAAGTGTTAACCAACTTCTTTCTGTGGATAAAGAATATTGTGACAGAATGGAACATCCAGATAAAAACAATGTACTTTTATATTGTTATAATTCACTTAAAGAGACACTAGGCCAGTTGTTGGAGTATGTCAAACTTTATCAATGATGTAATTTGATTTAGAAATAGGTACAGGCTACTGTTGAAACCGATAACTTAGGTGTACAATGACAATATTAGCGTATACAGTCGTGGCAGGACAATGACGCAATTGACTAATTAAATTCAACTAATTATCAAATTCAGAATTAAGCCTATCTACAGAAGACAAGACAGCAAGGGGTTGTATACGTGGGAATCTGGCGTGTGATTTCTGCCTCTTTGCATTAAGACTGGTTTTAATTACTCTTTGAACACAAGTTATATATGTTTGACATTTGAGAAGCAATTTATTAAAATTGAGACCAAAGAATATGTCATGAAAATCACGGAGTATTTCATTGACGATAGAATAATGAACGTAAACTAACGTCAATGGATGGTTTTTATCCAGAATATCGTGTCATCCCCGTCTACACTTGCCAAATTTTCTTAAAAGATTTTTTCCCAGGACATGACTGGTTGATAAAACCTCAGGTGCAGTGAACAAGTTGATCCTCTTGAACACTCAATGTGAATGGGGTTCTTATGACAGACAGACAGACAGTATTATTTTATTAAAGTGTCACATGATATGTTACAGTTAAAATGTCAATTATAATAGCATAAAATATGACATATCACCCAGCCATATTTTTGGCTTACGAGACACTATTAAGACTGATATATATACAGTGAGTGCTATTCATTTGACATTACTATCATTACTGTTACAAAGATATGTCACTCGTTTGCATACACAAACACACATGAATCAACTTTGTTTCAGAGATCTTACTCGATGGCATTTACGGCCTCCTTGGGATTTTAATCAACCATACATTATTCATAGATGACGTGACTGTAAAAAACATCTTGGCCAGAAACTCTGAAAAATGTCAAAACAAATCAAACAATGGTTGTCGGCCTCAAAAAAGAATCATGCAATCTTTCTTAGTCTTCATCATACAAGAAACTGACTTGCTTTAAAACAATGATCAGTTGGGACCATAAACAAATTGTGCTGTGTAGTTCTGTTAGGTTCCAAATTCGATTTAAATGACGACATACGTTGTTTTCTACGTAATAGTCATCTGTATGTGTCAGCATAATTTGTTTCTCTTTGGTCACAATAAATACAGGTCTGAATTTGAGACTAAGGGCAGTTCTACCCTAGACAGCATTGCTTAGAACATCAAAACTGCTTCGCTATGGAAGGACACGCTGGAATGACGTTCGTTTGTTAAAAAACTCTTTATCTTTATCTTTATCAAATTTAGGAATACATTACAACTCTGGACATGAGCATTTTGATGTAAGCATCAACGTTCTGTATAAAAAATGATTGGTCTTTCATTGTTTTGCCGATTTTAATTTGGAAAATTTTAAAAACGAAAATGACTTTGTGACCCAGGCTGTACTCTGTCAGTCTGTCAAGTCTGGGTTAATGGTTGAAAGAAGACGTTTTCTTTGAAGTTTAGCGCTCATTCCCCTCTGGTTAAAAGATTGGAAAATGCACATCAACGTAAGCAGGAACATGCGTGTTTAGTCTTTGAATATTTGAGAGATCTCTGCTACATTCATCCATGCAAATTTCATTGAAATAAGTTCAAATATTGTATAATAGCTGTATATGTATTATATTGATCAGCAATTTCAGATCTTATTTTGTTGATATTTTATCCATTCACGATTAGTTCAGTTGTTTTTGGTTTTTCTTCACAAAACTTGAAAATGGTCAATTTCTTCGAAACGAGAGGTTGTTTTTAGTTCGTTACATCCCTTCACTGATCTAAACGTAGATGGTTGTTATTGATGAAATGTACTACCGATGATGTTTTATCAACAAAACACAAATTCCCATGACTCTCACAAACATTGAAACATACACTATGTTCAATGGAAAGAAGACTTGGACATTTTTCTTTTTAAATAATTTCGCATTCTGACGTTTACACATAATCCTGAACGTTGATTGGTTGAGAGCACGGTCATGTGATCTAAATTACAGGGGTTCCTTTGCCATGAAGTCTCCGATAAAGCATTCATACTTGTATGAACAGTTTCTAGTCGATTTAGGTCGTGTGAACATTCACCGGAACTACTTTACTTACTGGGTGACGAATTTATATGAAATCCAACTTTCCATATTCCATATCCAAGAGGAAATTTAATATATAATCATTTGTTAAATTCAAGATTATCTATGATTATTGAATAATCATGGCTTCAGTTGTTTTTGCCTTTTAAACCGAAGTTAACGAAACCAGATTCCTTCACACAATATAACTCTCATCTTGTGTCCTTCCGTAAACTTTATTTCTGTCATTATGTCTTAGCGCTGCTATTCATCAATATGATAACATGCACAGAATAAATGTGCTGTAAAATTTTGAATTGGAATTTTCTCGTTGCACAATGTTACTCGTTCAGAGGCTAAAACAAAATTTGTATCACTCCGCTTGACAAATATGTCCAATTATGGTGCGAAATTATAAGAACTCTCGCAGGCTCGCTTGGTTCACAAGTTTATGTAGCTTTGACATCGTTCATTTTCCATTGCAAACACACAAACTGACATTCAATTCTTAAAAGGATACAAACTGCGTAAACAATGCTGTATCAGTGTATACATCGTATACATTGCTGTGAAACCTGCGAGCATCGGCTGGAACTAGCGAACCATGGGTGATGCTGCGCTGAAATTCAGTGTAGCATTGCACCCAAATCTTACTGCTGCCGAGCCGCTGGCGGGATTCGAACCACTGACCCTTTAAGAGAAGGTGTGTGCGCAGATGCTCACAGGTACTGCACGTGACTCTGACGTAGTGGGCAGTTGAATGTTGTGTAAGAGAGAAACAGGAAGTGAGGCGGTTTCTCATCATCATTTGAATCAACAACCGATTCATATGAATGAATAGTTAAAAATACACGCCTCTCAAGACACATGAAGCTATTTTCTCTCAATTTACTCATCCAGGCAATTACCCGAGCCAGTTTTCATCACTACAAAGTTGTGAACTTCGCTATAACTCTCACTTGGTTGTAGAGCTCCTAGCAAGCAGAAGATTGTGGGAATGCTACAAGGTTTAAGTTAACCAGTCATTCGGGCTGGCGCTAGTAATCCTTTAAGTTGATTTCCCATTATCCGAAAGTACACAAACTGAACACAGGTGTTTTTGTTTATTGATAACTTTAATAAAAACATTTAACATATATTCCCAAAATGAGGACCTAGATTTCTTCATACAAAAGTTTCACAGATGCAATTCAATATATGCCACCTCAATTTTGTGTCGAATCTCTCTTTATAAATAAATAAGTATCCATAGAAACACGTCATACAAAGTGAAAATGTGTTGGACAATTTCTATATATAATGATTAACAATATTTTAAAACCAAGTTGTTTTGGAGCTCACTTAACGCTGAAATAATCAAAAGCCAATATTAGTGGTGTACTGGTTAGCATGCTGGCCTTAATCGTCCCGGTGGAAACACTTCAACACTGTTAGTGGTCTCATATGTTGTCTTGCTGACAAGGCCCTTCAGTTACAATTCATTACGTCCACCCGGCTTTGTCACATGAGTACCTGCAATATAGGATTACATAACCACTTGGTCGCGCTTGGTGGCTGCTTCCAAAAACAAACTGGATTAAGATTTTGATTAAGACTGAAATTTGATCAGGTATTCATACCTGGACATAGCGCCAGATAAATGTTTATTATTAATGTATGGTTCTAATTAATATCTTAGCGCTTATCATATATCAGCGCAAAGAGAGCTTACAAAATCTAGACCCTATACTCCAAAAATATTATTTTGCTATTGATGATAGCAAAGGTTTTACGAAACCCAACAAAGAAGATCTTAATGCAGATATCGTTCATGACCTTCATCTGAGTTTCAAGGCTTGGCGTGGTTCAGGATGGTGTATGTCGTCTCCATACCGGCGTCCATGTGATCGTTCACGTGGCAATGAAGCAGCCATGTACCTGGGTTCGTAGCCTTCATAACCACCGACACGCTCGTTTCAGGGAACACAGTGACTACATCCGCTGTGCGTGCGCCGCCAGAGCTGTGGACTACAGTCTGTCCGTGGAAGTGGACAGTGTGAATGTCATTTGTTCCGCCATAGCCGAGGAGATGCCAGGCAACATTATCTCCCTTGTGCATCGTCATTCCCGGCAGCTTCTGGTAGATGAAGCCGTTTATTGTGTGCATAAGGTTACTTTCCACAAAACCAGGATCTGTAATATTCGCTTTAGGTGCATAGTTTTTCACATTAGCGTTGAAGTACCAACTTTGATTTTCATCAAAAATGGAAAACAACATAATGTACTCTTTATCAACGTCCTTTCGCCTCCGCTTATTGCCCAGAACCCCCTTCCGACAGATGATAAGCGGACCAATCAGACCGGAGTAGGCGTCCTTGACCTGTTCATGCGCGGAGTAATACACTGATGCAATGCAATCTGGGTCCTTTTTACCCGGTCCTTTAGTGACCTCCCATCTGTACACGTGGAATCCGCCAGGAGGAATGCCATCATCGCTCTTCGTCTCCGTGCGGTCTGAATAGAGACTCCCCTCGTTCGCCTTGTCCGTGTTGACGAGATGCGCATGCATGGAGTAGGTCCTGGTCGCCATGTTCTTGAAGACGATCTCCACCAGATCCCCGACTTCCGCTCTGATCACGGGTCCGAGGAAGCCAAGGTAGTCGTCGTCGACGCTGACATGCTTTTCTGCGATGAAAGAAGAATCTCGGAATTCTCGGTAGACTGCTTTCCGGTACTTGGTTCCGATGTGCTCCTCGTCGTTCTGAGTAAACGGGAAGGACTTGCTGCAAACATGACACGCATTCTTGTATTACATTAACGTTCTCGCGAAAGGAAAAGATAATTATTGTAACAGAAAACATAAATATATGTCAAAATTTAAAGGCGTATATACATAGCAACAAGGACGATCAGATTAGTTACTGGTCACACACACCCATTATGAGATTGGTTTATTGTCCTACCTAAGCATGGTCATATTGCTTTCTGATCAAAATTAAAAGTGTTCTGAATACGTTGACCACTATAAACTCGACTATTATAAATTACAGCTCAAATCACCTCATCACTAACTCTCAATAACGCCCCAACATTAGTTACCTTTTTGGATCGTTCAGTAAGCTACCATCCAGCACAGAGGTTGATCCCGGGGCGTAGTCCCAGTCTGTTTCCACTGCAGCAATGTAGTACTGGCGTTTCCGTGGCGCAATCAGGTACGTATACTTAAGGAGAGCGGGATCTAGGTAGCCGCAGTCCCGGACCATGTACAGCATGCTGAGGCCCGCCTTGTAGTGGTCCGTGTTCCGGTCGAAGATGCCCCAGCTCCCTGCAGGACGAGGACATGTCTTTTTTCATTTATTGAAAAAACATAAAACATTTATGATTTGCCGGTCACGAGTTTTCTTTGAGCTTTTCCTTTAAATAAACAATAAGCTAACAGCTGGTAAGGGCAAGGCTTGTCTCACCTGCAGGGGTTTGGTGTAATGAGCCCGATTTTCATGAGGTCATCGAAACAATATACAAACTTCAGTCACCATGCACAAAATCGTTATCATAAAAATTTGAGTTCCTCTAGTGTCTGGTTTCGGAGAAGTTGTATAAAGGTTTCATGGAAAATGCCTTTCATGCCATAATTTGAGAAAGTGAGAACTAAATATAAACATGGAGGCATGGTACGTCACCACAAACGTTAAGTTATGATGGTTCAGGGGAGACTCTGGAGGAGACTAGGTCCTTTGCAAACTTCACAGACGCCGTCCGACTACCGACCCCCGACGCCCGAAGATAACCTTCCATCTGTCTTGATAGGCATTGTCAGCTAAAACTTTAATTTATTTAAGGTCTGAGAAAAATAATACATTTATGATCCAGTGTCTATCACTTATCATGGGCCAACATTATGCTAAAAATTATATCCTAAGTGAAGCACTGGAAAGTCGTTTCCATGAAAACCAAAAATTAAATCCAGATAATGGTTAACCGACAATATGTAGATTAGGGTCTATGGTGACATGCTGATCAATGTCTATGAAGCTGGTATGTCTAATGCTTTGCTATATGTCCAGACAAAATTAGCCAATGTTTAAGGGACAACATGCATTATTAGTTTCGACCGTAATTTGTTAGAAATATGCAGTATTTTTCTTGAGAGGAAGTTTTTAAATCTGGTACAATGCAATTTATAAGTCAATACTGTCAACACTTGACGCATCAAACCTTTGAGATGCATACACGTACAGACATCGTCACATGTAAATAATCCCGCTGCTCATTTATTTTGTATCACTTTTTTGATAATGGAAATAGTACTTATTGACATATAGTAAAATTAAAATGTTTTGTACTCATAAAATTAGTAGCATATGAAGGAGAGTGTGTGTTGATTGTCGTGATCCTGACATTATCACCTTTATCGCTTGCTACAATGAAGCTTTATAAATGATTTTATGGGAGCTTGTATTGCAAGCAATATCTCTGGTAAATTGCACCATTATTCACTTGTACACCACAATAAACTGACAAAAGTCGGCGTGAAAAAACATTAATATTATATATCCTTGTAACCTATAAATGTTTCACTAATGGTTTCACGAAAAGGTTTGTTGAAAAAAATAACTTACTCATCATCAAACCTAAATGCTAGGGCTTTAGTTGTTGACTAAAGATGAAACGGAACACAGATCAGTTACTCTCACCTGAGGTCCTAACACTCACCTGTAGGCGACATGGTACCCTTACACCAATCTGTAGGCGATATTAGATATAATACACTCAACTGTAGGCGAAATGACAGTCATTACGATAATCTGTACGCAAAATAAGAAGCGTAGGCAACATGAGACTTATTACACCCACATATAGAAAATATGAGACCCATTACACTCGCACGCAGGCGACATGAAAGCCTGACACTCACCTGTAGGTGACATGAGAGCAATTACTCTTACCTGTAGGCGACCTAAGATCCCTTTTACTCACCTATATGCGACATGAGGGTCACGAAGGATACGGATTTGCCGGGCACGAGCTGCACAGTATCCTTCAGAGTTCCGTCGTACTCGAAGTCCATGCCGTGGAAGTAGATAGAGTGTACATCGGTCGCCTCGCCCAGCGAGAAGAGGTGCCAGGAGACGCGCTCGGCTCGACAGAGCTCCATCCCGCCTAGGTTGCTGAAGGAACGGCCGTTCACACCTGATTGAACAGGGAATGTAAGTCCGACTATTTACACACTTCTAATGTGAAACCAATGTGAAACAAGCTAGGCCTGTCTCAGCACATTCCCTAATGGGCAGACGCTACCACCTTGAAACTTTCAAGACGTTTTCACAATTAATCAAAAATCATTTTATTAGATTATCATCAGTCTTAACTTGTAATGGGGCTTGAGGATTTGTGCATTTTCGAGATGTACTTTATCTAAAAAGTTGCTTTCTTATAATCATTACAAAATGGTGACAACCTTTTGGGATTTTCAGAATATGTACACATAAATGATGGATAACTTCGACGCTAATCTGTTTGAAATAAGTTACACGTGTATGAATTAGAGCTGGGAATGGACCATGATCACCCAGCGAGACAGAAGCGGTACATACTTCTCATCTTGTTGGACTCGATGAAGTCCGGGTCCTTCTTGTCCACCCGGGACACGATGCTGTGCAGGGCTATATTCTCGTCCAGGTACCACGACTTGTTCTCGTCAATCACGCCGAAAAACAGGGCTCGGTCTCTGTTGGCCACACTCTGCAGGGGTACAACACACGGCATATCATTAAGTGGCAGATCCATGGATCCATTAATTCTCAAAGGAGGGGGGTATATTATTGAATAGGGGAGGGTTAGACCTTTAAACGGGCGATCAGACATCCTCAAAGCAAATTTGGCAATATTCTGCAAAATGTTTCTGGAGCCATCTCATAAGGTTTTATAATGTAGTATAAGAAATGGCACGTGGTATTGTGCACAACTCTGTTGACCGCGAAGTTCAGCAACAAATGGGCGTGGCTCGATGAATGGATGGGTGCCAGCCTCATTACGTGATAAAACTGAAAGTTTTGAGGGTCATTCCCTGCTCCACTTTGAGACGAGGGTTGAGAGACTCGTGGTTACACGTTGGACAAGACTTTATTCGAAACGTCCTTTTGTTCACCCGAGTAAAATTGGGTTCTTGGTTCGGAAGTGAGAGAAAACCTTGAATAACGCCTGGTGGTAAGCAACTAGGTCGCATACTCCGATGGAGTTGAGCATGGAAAAATAGAGCCAATGGCTCTGTATCTCACTAGGCTGTCTATAAAATATTTTATAAATGGTAATAGGGTCGCCATATGGATGTCACAGGATCACAAAACCCATTTATCAAAATCCACATGAGCTTAGGAGTCTGTATCTCTTTGCAATAAAGACGTCGCATCTCTTTGCAATAAAGAAGTTGTTAATCCATTATTTCCTATTTTCTTCATCATACCAACTTTTAAAATGCCACTCAAAGAAGTAGGAGTCTGTACACAAGATTTCAGTTTTCTAGGCCTTTTCGTTTGAAATAAAAAGATGAACAATATTTTTAGGGTATGGCCTCTATGGTCCTTTATGAGGGGTCACAGGGTCACCAATTCTATATAGAATCCCCATCAGCCCAGAATAATCTACCCAAAATTTCAGCGTGATCCCTATGACCCTTTTAAGGGGTATCAGGGTCACCAAATCTATAACTTAGAATTCCCATCAGCTTAGGAGTCTGTACACACAGTTTGAGTTTTCTAGGCCTCTTGCTACTTAAGATTAAAGAAGAAGAAAAATGGTTTTAAGGGCGTTGTCCTTTTGACACATATTCAAAGGGTCAAAGGGTCACGAATATAAATATGAAACATCAGATTTCAGATTTTCTGAGTCAATAGTTCTGGAGAGGAAGATGAAATAGTAAAAAATTACAGATGGACGGTCGGGCGGACGCAGGACGATGGACGGCGGACACCATGCCATTAGCTAAAGTTATTAGTTATATCTTATCCTGCTTCTCTTTTTGTAATTCTCTACAGGTTTTTCCTTCTGTATCAGTTTTTTTTGCAAGGTTCCATTAACTTATTTCGAGTAACATTATTGATCTCGTCTCTGCCATTCATTTTATAAAAGCAGCAACGAAAACAAACATAGACGTCATATGGTATCCTCGACTGTGTTTCTGCTCCGATTCTCTGTATCGGTGATGGGAAGGTGATATTGGTTATGGATGATTGCTATTAAAACTATGCTGTTTTATGAATTAACAACATACTATGTCAGTTTTGCCCTTCAGTTGATTTTGACTGATTAAGTGACTGTAAATACAATGTTGTTGTTGAGGATGTTAATTGGTCGCGTTTGCTTTAGCGATGGATATACAATAGGCGTAATGGTCAGAATGCCTCGTCAGTTCATAAGTGATCTTAAAAGCATTGTTAACATCACCTTCCCTGAACTAAATGTGGGCGTGGTTTCCTGTCCTATAGATAACCTTTGAAAGCCGCAGCTGTCGTGACCTTTGGTTTTAAGGTTCAAAAGTGTCAAAGATTACTTTCCTTCAACACCTATAGAATGTGAGGCATTATGTAGGCTAATCGGACCCTTGCAAGTGTCGATAGACTTGTGTTTGGTCTTTTAAGTCAAGGTTTCTCTTTTCTGATTAAGCATCATTTTCTTGTTAAATATTTCTCAAGCAAACTAGTGACTTGATGTTCACAATCTGGTACTTCACAGTCAAAGATTTAGATCAACTAGGTCTGTAGTGGGCGCAGTATAGAAAATGTGTAGTGTAAGGACATTGATTTAACATTATAACATCTACTGAATGACTCCCCTGACTTTACCCTCATACGCTCACAAACATCGATGTTTAGAGTTAACACTAACGCCATGTTGTTAGTATTTCATTGTCAAAGCCTATTAATGCAATGTTGTTGACGAATATCTATTTTACGTTATTGTGGTTGCTTTCGGTTATGTTACTCTGCTGTACGCTATTGGGAAATAGACATGCGATCCCATCTGCACATTTCATTTAAGTAGAATCCTTCTCTACTCCGTTACATAAAATATTTCTTTTATTACGACTTCGAAATAGCTTGAAGGCCTCGAGAAGTGTTATTAAAGGTGACAGGGAGAGATAATCTTTCATCATCCTATTCAGACCGTCTAGTTTCCCAAAGCAAAGATTTAACACCAAATTGCCAGCAAACTTAAAAGATGAATTTGATCGGCAGTGAAAATATAAAGTTGAGGATATGCGGCAAGGCTTGCATAAGTCTTTATTGAAACTGGATCGACTTATGCCTTGCGGGGAAGTTGGCTTACAACACACTCACCATGATTTGTTTTCCCTCCTCGTCCAGTGTTCCCGGTCTACAGACCAGGAGAGGCCCAAACAGACCCGAGTGAAGATCCTTGACCGGATCCACGGCGGACTGATACATGTACGTTACGCATGCGGTGTCAGAGTCCGTTGGACCGGCCGACTTCGGCACGTAGAATCGGTACATGCGGAAGTCCGTCGGATGGGTAGGGATAGATTCGATACTGTCTGAAGAATGTAATTATATAAAAATATGATAATTTCAGTAAAATAAAATTGAATAAAATTTAATCAGTTCAATACTTTGTATGGTTTGATAAAAAATGCGCTCGATCCAACATATTTATATGAAATAAAAAATTTCTAGCAAAACACTTACATATTGATAGAAATTACCTCAAGAGATAATAAACAATGAAAACCAAATTTGTGCGTAATTTCTAAGATATTATTAGGTCAATCGTCGCCACTGTTGCGAAACTGGACGCACCTAGACTCGGTGACTGCCCGTACTGTATGAGCCCGTGTGGGTAGAAGGAGAAGGGCTTGGTAGCGTTGTTGTGCACTGTGACCTCCAGAATGTCCCCGACCTCCACCCTGATGATTGGGCCCATCAGTCCAAGATGGTGGTCATCAACAGTTCTGACCTTGACCTTATGGAAGTCTTTATCTTCGTACTCTGTGTAGCGCGCTTTCCGGTACTGACTCCCGATACGTGTCGACTTGCCAATGAAGTACTTCGCTTCAGGACTGCAAGGATGGTTATATACATTCTTGATATATCAAGGCTGGATATTCATTGATTAAGGACTTACATTCAATATATGTCCATTTGTCAATTAGTACTTCGCTTCGGGGGAGGCAGAAAGCCCAAAATAAGATATTCTTAGCTAAAGATTCTTGGTTTCTATACATGTTCGCCTACCAATGACGTCAATGAAGTACTTCGCTTCGGAGCTACAATGGTCATATTGAGTAATTGAAGATACAGTTATTGGCTTCAGGCCCTATAAGCCAGGTTAACCAGTCCCTGATGCATTTAAATGCAATGAATAAAAGGTAAGGTTGTTATGTATATGTATTTAACAACACATTACACATACAATTATATGACAAAGTTAATAGAGAGATTGTTATTATTATTATTATTATTATTATTATTATTATTATTATTATTATTATTATTATTATTACCTTCCTGTTCATGTCACCCCACATGTTACAACTCACCTGTCATCTAGCATCGGTCTCTCGGTGAGTTTGTCCACACCGGAAGGGAGATAATCCCAGATATCCTCGTAGATTGTCAAAAACTTCTCCCGCACCGTCTTTTCCTCCAGAAGCACTTCCGGTTTACTAGGACACAGCTTGGCGCTGAAGAAGGCCTGCATCCCCTCTAGCAATGAAACGAAACACCATTGACCGATTAAATCGTTTTATTTATAGAAAATACCTTTTATTTAATACCATATCACAGATTTTGCAGTATGTCCATTACTAGTAGGTAATGTTCATTTTACTATTGAAATATACAGCTCTTCTCTAATAGAACTATGAAAATTACCATCGAAATGGTCGTCGACCTTGCAGTACGCCAGCTTCCAGCCCTGGTGAGTGACCGTCATCTCCGCCGAGACGAACTTGGACGGGTACACGTCCACAGACGGGGATCTGCATATAAGGAACGGACAACCATACTGACCAGCAACATCAACGGGGATATGTCCACAGCCACTTACCAACTTGGACGTTAAAAGAATACCTACGGGGTACAGAATGTTTGTTTAAACTGAATTTAACTTAGAATATCGATGCATGAAAGGACACCCGGGAAATGTGTCGGACTGTGTTTTAAATAACCTCACCTTTAATAACCAATGGGTTGACTGACTTGACCTAAATTAAACATAACTCCTTTGATCTTCGGTTTGGCACTACAATTTGTGTATTTACACCAAAAATTAGACGAATGAGAAAGAGAAATGTTGATATTCGCACTACAAGATGTTAGATCCAAAAAATTATAATTCAGTCATAATCCATGTACAGAACTGCAGAAGGGACGTCGGCTTATTATCGCCTGATTATCTCGTGGCCTAAGTGTTGATATTCATTTTTTTTCATCCGATGTTCCCTGTGCGATTCCGTACAAATGGCTTCTTACTTGTGCCCATTATACAGCATGGTCTCCCCGTCAATCATAAAGCTGTGAACATCCTCCTCAGTGCCCATGCCGATGACGTACCAGGCCACCTTGTCTCCTGAACATGCCTCGAACATCGGTCCGTTCCCAAACACGTACCCGTTCAGCGCGTGCATCTTGTTGCTCTCCACGTACCCAGTGTCTCGTGTTTTGGCAAGCTCCTCACAGAGTTTGGGGTCCTCGCATTTCTTTGCGTTGTCTGCAGCGTACCAACTGAGGTTCTCGTCGAATACTTTCATGATCACGACAAACTCAGCATCGACATCTTTACGCGTGTTATTCTCAGTCAGCGACCCTGGTAGGAGAAGTCAATATAGAATGGTCAATATTATCAGTCAAACCATATAAGGGGCGAACAAATGGTCAAGATTTAGTCTCGACGATTACAACTGCTATTCGTTGTCTTTGTTTTATATATTCATTAATACCCGATAGTATCTTTTTTGCATTGCTATCATCTCCAGACGAAAATCTGTATTTTTAAATTTAACAACTTTGACAGTTGATATACAAATACAGAAGTTGATCTGTCGCTTAACGCTTAACAACAAATTGATAAGTCGATCGGGACCAGATATATAATATATGAGAAAGCATACGATTCATAATATGAATAAGTCAATCTTATTTCTTATTTCTTGAAAACAGAAAGAAAATTGTACATACCGCTCTTGCAGGTGATGATGGTCCCTATGAGCCCGGCAGCTGTATCCTTGGTGACGTCCCCGCTATGGGAGTGGTACGCCCAGGGGATGCATGGTTTGTCGTCGGCAGATGGTCCGAACTCGGGAGTTATTTCCCATATGTACGTGTGGTTGCCACCAGGGGGCACTTGGTCGTCAACCTTGTCTTCAGGATGTGTGCTGTCGCTGTAGATTGCACCTGAAGGGTTAATGTATCCCTGATATATTCTGCTATTTGAAACCGAGTTTTGTGCGCAATGGCATACATTATTCAAGTAGATATCTCTTGTAATAGTTTTACAATATATTTTGTATTTTACCCTCTTGTTGTGAATTTCATGACACCGCAACGACTAAAAACATAAACTATCTCGTAATGAGACAACAAAGTAACATCAACAAATTATTGGAGGGAATACTATCGAATCATTTACATGATGATGTTACAATGCTACGACAACCACGCGCTTTTTATTGAAAAAAAAGAAAAGAACTCAAATGGATTAATGGAAGAATATTTTCAATATTTCTTCTGATATCAAACAAATCAACCATCAAGCCATTTATTTCTATCAACTTTTGTTCGTAAAATATGATGAAAGAAGACACTTTTGTGAGATTCTATAACTATTATATCTTACATAATCATTTTATGTTCTTTTTTATACCTTAATCTCTTAGCTGAGATCACATGATGAACTGCCTTTATTAAGTTTTATCTACAAATTCGCCCATATCGTAAACATTCTATAAACATTGCTGTTGCAAAAACCATAACGCTTGCCGGTTTTGATCTTCATACTGTATGCAAATTTTAAATATTTCCCACATTTTTTCCATTTTCCCATCTCTCAGAAAGCTTCAATATCTAGATGCCAGCTGTGACATGCGGGGAAAGTTGTCAGCACGCCACCCACCTTCATTCCTCTTGGAGTACAGCACGCCATGGGGGTGCACTGAGTAAGGTCTGGACGCCAGGTTCTTGAAGTGTACGATGATCGTGTCCCCTACCTCCCCCTTCAGGATTGGTCCCAGGAAGCCCATCCACTGGGGCTTGTGAACCTGGGTGGTGTACGACTCGTTGGTGTACTGGGCGTACACTGCCTTCTTGTACCTGCTGCCCACCCGGTTTGTGCCTTGTTTGATGAATTCGAAGGACGTACTGTGAAAAGATATGCTGTGCTTTAGAATTTAGAATCTATGTACTTGTTACAACCAAAACTTTTGGTGAAAAATACGCCATTGATGCAAACTGAGTAATCTCGTATCAGTTGGTAAACTTGAGTATGTTTACCCTTTAAGACGAAGTAGGTCTGGCTATAAGTTT
Organism: Phorcus lineatus; assembly: GCA_921293015.1. Lineage (NCBI taxonomy): Eukaryota > Metazoa > Mollusca > Gastropoda > Trochida > Trochidae > Phorcus > Phorcus lineatus. Next base: position 205,727 of record OV121088.1, on the reverse strand, counting down.
CGACGAATTCCGTGTTACGAAAACCAGATGTATTCTTTTTGTGGTTTAGATATTTGTAATTAAGATAGGGTTTACCTTTGAAGTAACGACTTGAGTATTATGTTAGTGATCACGAATTGTACATTTTATTTGCATCCCTATTTTTATACAGTTTGTTTTGAAAACATAACTACACGAATGTGCTTGTGTACTCGATTCTTTACTGTCACGTGACCTCTGCTTCATGCAAATTTTTTACGTTTCCATGTGCCAGTGCTAAACCCTTTCAGCAAAAACAAAGTGGGCCACATGATTTCAACATCTGACAAGTCCTTTCTGTAGAGACAAAATATAAACATGGGACATCTCGAAAGTACGTAAATAACATCAGCTAATATACTTAAGATAGCTCAGTGCAAATTTTTTAATCTATTAAACTTTTTTTAACGCGACAAGACCTTTTCCCTGTAGCATAAAGGGGGTGAAAATATTCTCTGGAGCCCGATTTGGAAGATATTTACTATTTGCACTGATAAACATGTCACGTGTGTCTTCTTGCAGATGCGTTCTTGGTGTTGATGCCGAGATAACCTACACCTTGTTAGAGTGTGTACGAGCCGTGATCAGGAGGTCAAACTGACATCCAACCAGAAGAAACGAGGACATGAAGTGAGAAGAAAAATTCGTAATGGCGTATCTTTGTCGCCATGAGTGGTTTTGACAGAACAACTATGTAGCTGCTATTTTGTTTGTACTGAACATGTGAACGTGACACTGGCTTGACCTCACTGATACACATTTTGCACATGCAAACCATTTCTTTTAGTTCCTGAATTATTAGCCTTGGTGTAATCACATCCAGACTGTTTAGGCCTTCAGTTTCGTTCTTGCAATTATCTAAAAGTCAAAGTTTGTCTCCCAGAAGGTCTCTTCATGACATGATCCTGACAGTATTTTATTTGAGTGTTTTATTTTAAAAACAATTTGTCTCTGAATAAGACCTTATCAAATATTTATATTTTCATGTTTATATATTAATGAATGAATAGATATCCATAAAAAATGTCAAATTTTGGTCTATTATAAATGAGTTTTTTGTGTCATCAATATGATGTTAAGATGTCCCACTTACTTGAATGAGTCCTTGACGGCGCTTCGTCCCATAGGCGCGTATTCCCAGTCCACCTCGACAGCTGCAAGGTAATACACGCGCTCTACAGCTGCACAGCTGGACAGGAGAGTCAGCATACCGACACACGCTGGGAGCAACATCTTCAGAAAAGAGACATGCGGTATGAGACTCAATATACAGGAGACGAGATGTACACAGGAAGTAGGTGCTCTATGGAGACCGATCAAGACTAAAGCTAAATTATGCAATATGTATTGTACACTGACGACACAGTTGCTCAAGTATGGTCTGTACAGTACTTCAAGTAGTGGAGCAAGACGCAGATTGTTAAGTTCACGCTGGAGAGACAGGTGAAGAGCTATGAGGCACTTGGTATGTACTTTAGCTGTTTCTCTTTGAACAGCAGGTGCGTCGCCACTACTGAGACTACAGCCTACACAAGCATGTTTCACAGGAGAGACATTCACGGGTTCAAAAGCAGTATATGAACAACTAGCCTCTTCGTAGGGGCCAGCGAGAACAGTACGAATGTACAGTATGTGTCCGAAGTGTTACGTATAGAACTTCAATAAGTGATGAAGTAAGACCAAAAGCCGGAAACTTGCTCCTTTAAGTAACAACAATCACATATGGCGTTAGCTAACTGCACTGGAAATCGGACGTTAGACCATGTCGTTATGCGACGTCAACACGAGTGTGCCAAGGTTCCTACACGGGCGAGACAGTGAAAACGACCCATTACTCGGATGTCCCTTATATTTGTCAGATTTCAGCCTTTACAAACAACAAGAATCGTGTTTAAGCCATTTCAAAATCTTCTGACTTGCGCCACATATTGACAGTAGAATGAAAAGTCCCCACAACTGCCACGCTGGTTCCAACAAGTACGTGCGAAATCGTTGCTTCTCTGCTGTGTATTTTGACACTTACTTGACAAAGTCGTCGCTCTAAATTAAGCATCTTAACAAAAGGGCTCAGATGTTAAATGTGCTTACATCGATTTTAATACGAATCATACAACAATGTCGAATATGACAAATCGGATATCTTCAGGATATCTTTATACCTACATCTATATACATAACTCCAAACCCGACTTAGCAATGTGGTGACAAACCAACCAGTAGACAAGCCGATGGGGATGGCCCTATTTATGTTTTTATGCAGTGTAGTCAGTTAATACGTGACCATAAAAACATTTACTGCATAATATTGTGTTTGCTCTTCTAGCACCATCGTTATTGTTTGTCAACAATAGCAAAGACGAGAATTTTTGACGGTTTTTTACATCCCGTTGTTGTGTTACACAACTGAAACACGAAAACCGGATTATTAAGAATTATTTTTACATGACTTTAAAAAGATCTATGGTGTTAACAAGCTTCTACATCTTTCGTGCTTACGTAACTGTGAACATATTCTACGTATTATTAGAGATGTGGGGTCTTTGTAATTGAAGACACAGGCCATATGAGCTCGAGCTATCTATCACGAACATATATACATAATAACTTATCTAATTTGATTTTAACATATTTTATTCAGAATGAACTGATTGGGAACGAGTTCTCCAACTTAGGAAACCCTCTCCTTGGTATTTACAATATTATACATTTCAAACAGGATGACAGATATTGAATAAGACAGATCCGTAGGAAGAAGAATAGCAAGACAAGAACGGATGTATCTGAAACTAATATTTATGTCTCACACAAATCGTTTGGTAGCATGGATATAAAATCTAACAACCTCAAATAGACTCAAATTTTGACCAAATGACAGGTCTGCACTTCCCTCTAACAAAAGCTGAAGAGTAACTGAAATACATGATGTATGAAGTATGGGCTTCACTGACGACGTAAGTTGTTCTCTCTCATCACTGTATAGTGAACATTCAAAGAAGAAATAGTAAGAGTTCTCAACATAATTTCAACATCATTTATCTGTTACAATTATTGTAAGTTCAAAAACTTGCCCAAGGCGATGGTAATCAACGTAACAAAATGTATATTCATGATTGTATACAACTGTCCGTCTTACTGCAGTATTGCAATTATTATTAGCTAATGTTATGGGTTTTCGAAAATATCATAGGGTAAATGCAGTAAGATTAAATCTTCGAAGGTCAGGGGGATTAAAAGGTCAAAAGGATTAGAAGTGCTCAACACCATTCTTATAATGAAGTCGAAGGAAGCAAGAAAGAATTCAATTACTTTTTGCTAAGAAAGATAAAGTTGACTAACGATAAATGTAAATCAAATAGGACTGCCCTCCATACATTGACATTTAAAGAGAGAACTACGCAATTCATTAAATGGCAGTCACCACGCAGTTTCGACGCTTTAATCAGACCATGGCTTAAAGTCTGAGACTAAAGGCGTTTGCCCTTCAATTTCCCAAAGCTGTTTTAAACATGCGACAAAATTTTCCGGTATCAGGTTCGTGTTACCACTGAATATCACGTAATGTCAACACGGTGGCGATTACATAGCCTCTCTGATCACCATTTTTATTAACTTCATCGTCACGAGATCATCTTCCGCTATCGCCTGACAAATACAACATTTACAATGTCAAGTTTCTTTATAACAATTCAACGTACATCGTCCGGTAAAAAGTATCAAAACATGGACAGATCCAGACACGGGGGTTGTTTACATGCATCTATCCTTTACGTGACTCAGCCTTGAATTAATGGCGTCAATTCAATCTCATAGTCAAATTAATTTCTTTTCTTCGAAATATGCACGAGATGTAGTCAAAAAGTCACGAATATTACACAAATTTTATAATAAATAAAATGAGATGACATAATTCTTCCTTGTGTAATAGTTTTGAGCAATACTCACACAACTTGTAACATATAGTCAGCCTTCGAATTTACAATATAAGGGCTGAAGATCGAAAACAGGTTCTCGCCATTTTGTAATTATTCTATTAAAATATCGAAAAAAAGAACTTGTAATGAATAAACCAATCCTTTAAATACTGTGGCCCTCAATTTCGACGTTTGACGATGATAAAACCAGTTTCGCATGTTGACTGTCAGAAAAGAATACGGTTTTTCAAGTACTCATTACGATGTGTCAAGGTCATTTATGTCTTTTTACTCTTAACATATGTTACTTTAGGTCTTCAACACGTTCAAATTGAAAACGGTAAATGACATCACCGAACGGCCATATCAGTCCCAAAGAAAAACTCCTTTCTACTAGGCGTCAACCACAGTTTTCTTCTATTCTTGGATTGTCTTATATTTCACCAAACGAAAAACGGAAATGTTACAAACTTTATTCTTTATCCAGCTTTGTAAATTTTCTTAAGTACTATTTTACAGATTTAAGGTTTGTTTATTTCAATAAGATCATGGGTAACATCGGTTTTTAGCAGTCATTGTATCTCAGTGTCGCGTGCCTTTGCCTTTCTCTCCAAACAGAGGTAGCTACGTAAAATCCTATACAATCTCTGTCATAATGCGAAAATTTCTCGGTCTAGAAATGTAGAAGCCTATTTGGATGCAATCAAACTTATTTGTGCAATCAGCGACGTCTTTTCAAAAGTTATCATTCAAATCGCCGAAGTTATTTCCGTAAGCTTTCGGCAAGCTACAATTAATCAAAAAAGGACTCTGCATAACGAATCTTCTTAACAGAACAAATAAGCATTATTTAGCGGTTGCATCATTGCTTAGGCCTGTGTGACACCAAATAAGTTATTCATGCATTCGGTGTTTTCATTGGCTGAAATATTGCAAGGTAGTTTTATTGCAATATTGTGCCGCTAGGGGAAACTGCCGGAATCTCGAGAAGAGCTCTTTTTATAACAGAGATTGCATAGGAAATAATGAAACTACCTCTGTGGGGAGAGAGTGGCCTTTGCAGGAATAGCAAGAAAAAACAAACGATATGCCGAAGAACTTGCATACAAGAATTATTGTTGTTTTGATGTATTTGGATGAAAATGATCACAATCATGTGCCATTGTCAGGAAGATTTGTAGGAGAAACCTTCAATTGTTAATCCTGTTATATTTTCAAAATGCATCTCAGCCTTTGGTAAGTAATTTGAATCTTGTTTTAAGCAACTACAACAGCCCTATAACTTGAATTAGGTTAGTCCATTAAACCCCAATGCCTTGATATCCTTATTATGCTTATATTATCAGATGATCTGGGTACTCAGATAATTTAGCAGTATGGGTCTTTATATCCCCGAAAATTAGGTTGTATATTCATACTTCGTGTTGATATAAAAACTCCAGTATATTATAGTGAGTAATAACACGTCTATTTGAAATCATGACCTACTTGATACTGTGCCTGGTACCTCTTCTGTACCTCTTCTGTATCAGACTCAACAACGGGGGAGGTGTTCATTATTTTGAGGTCAGATACCAATACATTTGTGCGACCCACTGCAACTTCAGCTAAACTATTACATTTTTTAAAAACAAATTAAGAACATTTTATTTGTATGTAATATCGCATTCAAGAGTGCCTAAACCGTTAATGTTTTTAATGTGTGATGAATTACTATTACACATTGGAAGAACGTCCAGGAGATACACTTAACCTTGATCTTAATTCAGATACCTGGGCGAAGTCAAATGAATCATTGGTCGAACTTTTCATAACCAATGAACACCAATACATCCATTATGAATGAAATATCTAAGATTCACAATAAATTACGCCACAAAAACGTAGGAAACTTTGCAAAATAAAATTGGCAAAAATGGATTCTAATCTTAGACGAATAGTTCCTCTCTTTAGACAGGTTTTAGGATATTTGACAAGCTCGTAACAGAAAAGAATTATTTTTTTCTGCAAGAATGATGATACATACTTAAGTAAGACTACCAGCAATGCTTTCTTTAAATGACGTCCAATGTTAAAGGCCGATACTGAAATGAATAATTGAAAATTGATAATGCCTCCTACAAATAAACACCTGGAGCTCTGTGGTATCTCTGATACGCTGGATAAGCAGGAGGGTGTTTTCACATCTGTAGTATCTCTGATACGCTGGATAAGCAGGAGGGTGTATTCACATCTGAAGTATCTCTGATACGCTGGATAAGCAGGAGGGTGTATTCACATCTGAAGTATCTCTGATACGCTGGATAAGCAGGAGGGTGTATTCACATCTGAGGTATCTCTGATACGCTGGATACGCAGGAGGGTGTATTCACATCTGAAGTATCTCTGATACACTGGATAAGCAGGAGGGTGTATTCACATCTGAAGTATCTCTGATACGCTGGATAAGCAGGAGGGTGTATTCACATCTGAAGTATCTCTGATACGCTGGATAAGCAGGAGGGTGTATTCACATCTGAAGTATCTCTGATACGCTGGATAAGCAGGAGGGTGTATTCACATCTGAAGTATCTCTGATACGCTGGAGAAGCAGGAGGGTGTATTCACATCTGAAGTATCTCTGATACGCTGGATAAGCAGGAGGGTGTATTCACATCTGAAGTATCTCTGATACGCTGGATATGCAGGAGGGTGTATTCACATCTGAAGTATCTCTGATACGCTGGAGAAGCAGGAGGGTGTATTCACATATGTCGTATCTCTGATACGCTGGATAAGCAGGAGGGTGTATTCACATCTGAAGTATCTCTGATACGCTGGATAAGCAGGAGGGTGTATTCACATCTGAAGTATCTCTGATACGCTGGATATGCAGGAGGGTGTATTCACATCTGAAGTATCTCTGATACGCTGGAGAAGCAGGAGGGTGTATTCACATATGTCGTATCTCTGATACGCTGGATAAGCAGGAGGATGTATTCACATCTGAAGTATCTCTGATACGCTGGATAAGCAGGAGGGTGTATTCACATATGTCGTATCTCTGATACGCTGGATAAGCAGGAGGGTGTATTCACATCTGAAGTATCTCTGATACGCTGGAGAAGCAGGAGGGTGTATTCACATATGTCGTATCTCTGATACGCTGGATAAGCAGGAGGGTGTATTCACATCTGAAGTATCTCTGATACGCTGGATAAGCAGGAGGGTGTATTCACATATGTCGTATCTCTGATACGCTGGAGTTTAAACAACAGACCCAGACTACACAAACACCCCGTGTAAAATTTTCTATCAAATAAAACGGCATAAAGACATTGCTGAAATTACTCAAATCACTTGAAACGATTTGAATTGTATCATAAGAAAGTTATTTTAGCATCTAGAATATTGTAAACAATGGTGAGTGATAAACTTTTTGTACTACAGTGGCTCAATAAACATAAATAACAATTCTAAGTAATTAAGACTTTATTATTACCTATTATGAAAATACTATCGCCAACCATTGTTGTTCTACAAATTTACAGACTTTCAAAAATTTAACACAATTTAACGAGTCTGACAATCGACTTTGTTCATCAGCATTTATTTAGCTTTTATTTTCTTCAAGAATTTAAGGTTTCTTTGAGAAATTCAAAAAAGAAATATCATTCCATTTTCTTTCAAGGCAGCACTGTGTATGTTGTTTCCATGCCAGCACTGATATGATCCAGCACGTGGCAGTGAAGAATCCACTCTCCTACATCATGCGCGCGCATCTCCACTACTTCAGCAGTTCCGGGAAAGAGGGTGATGACGTCAGTCCGGTGATCCTGGCTGCTGGCGTGTGTGAAGGTCTGTCCATGGAAGTGGATGGTGTGGATGTCCAGCTCTGACCCGGTGGACAGTAGGTACCAGGCAGCCGTGTCGTTCATCTTCATCTCCAGCCCCTGAGTGTTGCCCACGAGGAGTCCGTTGATTGAGTGGAGGAGATTGCTCTCATGGAAGTCTTCGTCGTCTTCGTAGTTGGTCCCGACACGGCCTGGAGCTCGAGAGGCGATGTTTGCTCCGGTATACCAGCTGTTGTTCTCGTCGAATATGTGAAACAGGAGAGCAAACTCCTTGTCGACATCCTTTCGGTTACCATTGACGTCAAGAGTCCCCTTCTTACAAATAACTATAGGTCCTATCAGACCACTATAATCGTCTTTTGTTGGCTCCATGGCGGATGAATATATCCACGTCACGCAGTTCGGGTCACCATTTCCGGGACCAGCGCGGTCAGGTACGTACCATGTATAAGTACGCGTTTGACCTGGTTTCACACCGCCATTCTGGCCATCGACGTAAGATGTGCCCTCGTTAGATTTGTCATAAAAGAGTCCGTGTGGATGAATTGAGTACTCCCTGGTTGCCATGTTCTTCAGGTTAATCGTAATCATGTCCCCGACTTCAGCTTTAATATACGGTCCCAGAATTCCAAGATGGACGTTTTCGGCATTTCTGGTCTTCCGGTTTGTGAAGGTGTTGTCTGTGTATTCCCGGAACAAAGCCTTCTTGTAGATCGGTCCGATGAACATCTCGTCGTTTCTCACGAAGAGGAAGTCTCTGAAATACATAAATGAAAATAATATCACAGGTTTGAATTTAATTTTGATTGATATACTTATCCTTGGTAGCCAATATGACACAGACTCACATATTATGCAGTTTAGTCTGCTACAATCTCATTGAAAGTAGTAATCAAATCAGAAACGGTACATGGATAGGCTGACCTGATTTTAATGGGATTGCAAAATCTGCCGGCAAGAGAATAGAGCTCTTAGATTAAAGTTGGAGAAAAGTTATATTGGATTGGAAAATATCGCAATTTAATCTTACAGCCCGAGATTGGCCTTCTAAAGTCGGTTAAAAGTATAAGTTATGTAACATAGGGAGAATTGACAACTCTACTCAAGCTTTGATAGTTGTATTATAACTAGGATTAGTAACATTCATCCTTTATACGGAGGTATGTCGCTAGCCATACTCACGCCCTAGGGTCGTTGAGGTCGAAGCCGGTGATGAGGTCCCTCGCCACTGGCGCGTAGTTCCAATCCGTCTCCTCGACGCCTATGTTGTACTCACGAGTAATTCCACTAAGAGCCGTTGGACGTGCTCTCGAGCCGCACTGCTTAACCTTGTAAAGGGCGACAACTCCAGAGTCTAACATTCGGTTTGTTTCCGACTTGAGAGCCCATGTTCCTATAATGTACACACCGTCGTTATTTTCATGATATTATAATTGGCTTTAAAACGTGGCGAAAAAACAGTTATGTAGCTATTCATTAAAGACATCTCACGTTTTGAAGATTTACAAATTCTACTGATAGTCAACTTCTTTATTGCATTATATGCGACGCTTCAGTGCAAGTACTAAAACCGTTATGAAGCAAATGATAAATGGCACAGAAACAGGGAGAATAAATAAATGATACATGCTTTTGTGTAAAAACATGTTTCGCACTTATCGCAAATTATACAATCTCTTTCTGAAAAGATAATGTCTAGTAAAGTGTTGCTTACAAAAACCCATCAGTATATCACATACGGTGACTGAAATTCATTTTTATCGATTGCTTGAGTCAATATATCAAAATACTGCTGCAGGCTTTACGGTAACCATACTTGTCCGCCCTACCTGGGTTGTCCGGGACCATGTAGAGGGTGTGGGTCTCACCGGATATCACGTGACTAGCATCTCGGTGCCTACCCGCCTCTGTAAATGCGTTTCCATGGAAATAAGGAGCATGCACGTTCGTGTCCGTTCCATACGACATTATGTACCACGTGACATTATCGCCCACACACATCTCCATGCCGTCGAGATTAGAGAAACTTCTGCCATTTATTCCTGAAAATACAAAATACTTTTCATTATACAACGTGATTGATTGAAAGGGAATTATGGGAGTAAGCAATATCATTGAAATCAGATCAAACCTCTCTTCCAGCCAATGAACGACAAAGCTGGTAAATTATCGGCACGACCATTTAATTGTTCGACTTTATGGAAGATGACAGGTAAGAGAAACGGCCACCTGACATGACCCCAACAGAGCGGTATTAAGACCAAAGGCACATCGAGGTACGAGTACTAGTGATACAATTTAATTTCAATGAGATTGTAGGAATAGGTTCAGTTGGTCCATTGTTCGTCTCACCCTTCTCCTTTCTGAACCTAACGTTGCCTACCTATGAAGATATGCTATTAACACAGAACTACTCTAAAGCGAATTGATAATGTAGTACCGTTTTTTACGTCATACACTTATTACACGAATTCGTTTATTGACTACTTACATATTACAATTGCATTTAAGCAATTTAGAATTGTGTGGTGATATATCCAGTATATAAATATATGACAGCATTACTAACCACAGTTCAGTATTTTCGACTAAACATGTAGACCTAAACCAAAATTTTGATATACAAAATTCAGTATTTTTATAAGTTTTACAGTTTGGAGGAATATGTTATTGTCATTAATAACGTAGCCTGATAATAACAGATGTAAGCTTGCAATGAAGCCTATCGGATAGTTTGCGAGTAGACATGCAATGAGACATGTAGATAAGTTATATGTACAATCGCTTCTAGTTCTGTTAATAAGACAGTATAGCGTATCGTATCAACCTTAAACATTACTCTGTTGTGATGAGACGGAACATACTACGTATGAGTTGGTTTCCAGGACCAGGGAATGAATATATCAAACTCCATCAATCGAGGGATTTCCACATTACAAAGTTCTGAAAACAGTTAGTATAGTCGTCAGTGCACTGTACACCATTCTTTCTACTTGTTCGCTGCTATTATTTTAGAATGCTATAAACAGGACTGGTAATAGAACATACGTATATACGGACTGTCGCCAGACCGTGTGGAGGGGAAAGTTTGTAACCCATACAGGCAATATTTGAAACCGCTATTCCCCGGAACACTGACACAGACAATAATGAAATGTTCCCTTGCTCCACTTACCGTACATGATGTTACTGTTGATGAAGGTATCGTCGTCCTTGTTGACGGTGCCGGGGCTGGAGTAGTTAGCGATGTTCTCGTCCAGCAGCCAGGACTTGTTCTCGTCAAAGGAGCTGAAGAGCAGGAAGAACTCGTGCGTCATGTGCCGCTGTAATCGAATGTCGACCAAGTCTGTTTTAAATCAACCACGATCCATGGAATATGTTTTGAATTTATTGTCTCTACTGGGACACGGAGTCGCTCGGTGGTCTCCTCTCAAAGCGAGTCCGTGCTCAAAAAAAATCCCCGACAGTCGTGTTGGTATGTCGATTTGGAATTTTGTATTCCTCAGAACACCGTTGATTTTTATCAGACTGTTTTAAGCTGTCTGATACAAATCCATAACCTCATCATTGGCAGGCTAAGCAAATAGTTTATCACTTACATATATTTTTCATCCAAAGTTTTCAGTAATTTTCAAAGCACGCGGCTTCCCAGTCTGATTAAAATCAACCGCTTTCCGAGGAAAAAAAGTTTCAAAATATTGACTCTGCCGAGATACGAACTCTATCTGTCTAGGATATCCTCTCCACAACGGTCTGACTGCGGCATACTGTAGCGCATATTCTTACGTAAACTCAGCTAACCAATCACAATGCGTGCGGCAAAAGCATTCGGTATCAGTAGCTAGGGGCAAGTAACTCCAATTTACCATTCGTTAACCTTGATCGCCGTTCTAGTTATTTTAAACGCGATGATGTGATTGGTTCGCTAATGACTAGGTTTTGTCTTCGCTATACTGGTCTTAGCACGTGAGAGCAGAGAGGCTGCCTTCCGTTGTGGAGAGGATAGCCTAGACAGATAGAGTTCGAATCTCGGTAGAGTCAATATTTTGAAACTTTTATTCCTCGGAACGCGTCAATTTTAATCAGACTGACGGCTTCCTAGCCACCGATATTAGATGTTCAACGGCAGTACCCCTATCCTCTTTCGTACAGTTGCTTAGCAACACCATTTCGCAAAGTCACATTAAATCAAGCGGACGTGATCAGTTATCAGTTTTTAGTTGCATCCACATGACTTCATCGGACAGAAGGCATTCATGTACTGTTTAAGGGACAGTAACACGTAAATATAGTGATATCTCAGAAGCATAAAAATGTTACCAAATGCAAGACAATATTTTTTTCAAATTTAAGAAGAATTTTAAAACGAATTTAACTTGTTCAGTTAAGCTATGTGAATCAATGTCCCCAACTCAAATGATTACAAGGTATTCACACTAAAATGGCCACCAGTGTTTCTTGCTTTTAACTTGATAATTTCTTCTATGATCACAGGTGATTTGGTTGAGTATGGTTACATGCTTGAAACTCTGAAGTTATCATATTTGGCCATTCTCTCCCAACAGAGGTAGCTCCGTCATTAATTTCGATACAACCTCTGTCTTAATTCGAAGGTTTCTCGGTCTTGCGGCACTATCCCCTAGCGGCACAGTATTGCAATTTAAACTACCTGGCTATATTTAAGCCAATGACAACAATCAATGCATGAACAACATATTTGATGTCACACAGGCTTGAGCAATGAAACAGTCGGAAAATGAGGTGTTTGTGTTCTGTAAAGATGACTCTAAGTGCAAGGTGCATATTCGAATAAAATTTAGCTTTTGGGAAGCTTACGGAAATAACTTAGGTGATTTGAATGATAACTTTTGTAACGGCGTCGCTGTCACGGTGTAACGATATCTAAACTCAGACGAGACCCGTTTATCCGACAGAAAGATAAGAAAAGAAAATAATCAAGCCAATAAAATACTAGAGAGAAGCCAATCAGTGAATCAAGTGATTTATTTGCAGTCTAAGCAAGACGATAACCGGGTACAGCACCAAGCTACCCGTAATCCACTCAACAGGAGTTAACAACTACTTAAGGAAGTCAACAATCCATGAATAAACAAATAGACAAACTGTAGGGAATCATTCTAGCATACCCCCAGACGTTGTAACAACAAGATAAGCTAATGACCGTCTTAACGAGATAGCATCACTAAGACAAAGCAACACTTGGCGAATATACAAGGGTTGTGTCGGGACACGGGTGGACTAAAAATAGGGATGAATAAACAACAAGCACACAGTATTTTAGATGATCCCTAATAACTACTTGAGTGAGTAAATGAATAAGAACACTAGTTCAGGTATAGTAGAACTTATAAAATAATGGGAGGGAAGGTAAGGTTAACACTGTAAGTTCTTAAAGGAAGTGATCACATACTCCAGAAAGATACAGAGAAAAATAAAGGAATATCAACCTTACCAATTTACTTCCAACGTCCCAGGTCCACCCGTGACCTCTTCCCGCAAGGATCAAGTCAAGACAACTGGTACCAGAGCTTAGCCCGCTATTTATTGGCTCCGTACCGACGTTAATGAAGACCGGGCCAAACTCCAAGAGGGGATAGTAGCTCATCTTAAGGATATCGCGAATCTGTGTTTCTTTGCGAAACTAAATTATCCCTAACTCCAAATATATTTAAAGTATGGAGCACTACAATGGCTTATTGTAAAGGGCGCAAACGTCTCTACAAGTAGATATAAATATATATAATATGAGCATTGGCATACTAATGCTACATGTAAAAAGGCTGATAAATGGAGCATGAAAATGACATTTGAACATATAAAAATAGCCACAGTCGGCGAATAAAGAGATGAATGATAAAAATGGATACATGAATGTAAAGTACATAATATGTACTTTTGATATATACACTAATTGGTGACATTTTATGAAAGTACATTAGAGGAGAGGCAGGAAAAAGGTTGCACGCTCGAACCGCGTGATAAAATGGACATGTACATATGGACAATAATACAGGATTTATCCACAAGGCAGTGTCCCGAGAATGCACGGTAATCTCCCACGTGACCCTTCCGCCGGGTATGAATCATCTGTAGCGCCGCGAAGTCAAGTGTACTTGTGGTGTGTGTATTCGCGGCTCAGAAGTCGTCCCTGGCGGTGCAGAAGAAAGTCATCTGTGGGTATGGTCCATACAAGTCTCGGTCAGGGATTGCGTAATCCCCTCACGCCTCGTGGTCCTGCCTCATAAAGAGTCCGTCGTCGCGGCTGGGTGACTCCACTGGAGTCACCGAAGGGCTTTAATGGCGCCGGCTTGGCGCCAGGTGCTCTGTCTCCCGCGGTAGCGATTGGGGCCATCTGGTCGTCTCGTCGGGACTCCCTCTTTGAAGTAGGCCGACAGGGTACCGCGATGGTCTCGTCATCGGCGCGCTGTTGGTCCTTTTCTTCCCGTGGGTCCAGTCTGGCCGTCTCGGTTGGGTGGGTGCGGGAAGTCGCTGATCTCGAACATGAGGACAGCTGTACGGAGGACGACGATGTCGAGGTGTCCGTCGTCTCCATGAAAGCCTTGGAACACTGGCGTTGGTTCCGGGACAGGAGCTCTCTTGGCTCCTCTCTGCGGGTATGGATGCTGGTCCATTTGGCAAGTCCCGCAGCTGAATCTGGTTGGCGTCGTGTGGGTGCGGGTTGGCGAAGGGAACAGTAGGTCTCGCCTGGAACGCTTTCAGTTGACTGGCGAAACAAAACCTAGATTTTCTCTTTCGATCTGGAGTACTGATCACGTATTTGTCTTCACTAACCCTACGCCTAACCGTATATGGGTCATACTTGACCTTAAGAGAGGACTTGGGGACGGGGAGGTATAAAAGAACCTGATCGCCTGCCTTGAAATGTCCTAACCGCGCACTCCCTTTAAAACGACCATTAGCCGTCGTCTGAGAGAGAGACACTGGAGTAATTACCTGTCTGAGCTTATCTTTGCCTAAGCTACAATCCACAGGACAACAACTAGAAGCCAAATCATTACCAAGCAACTCATCAACTCCTGTGAGTGGCAACTTATCAACAACACCAACAATAACTTCACCTGAGATAAACTCACTATTGAGCCATATTTTATGTAAGGGAACAGACAAAGCCTTCTCACCTATCCAACTAACAACTACATAATCACCAGTAGCCGACTTAATTGGATTAGTCAGAACCGAAGACACGGCAAGCGTCGGAAAGAACCTGTATCCCTATAAACTGACACCGTAATAGACTGGCCATGCTTGCTTACAGAAACTTGTCAGGAACTGAGGAAGACCAAGATACCTTAACAAGACCTATAGCTGAAGCACTATCCCTCTTGCGCTGAAAGCAAGTCTCAACTGTATGATTCGTCATGGAACAATAACTAAACCTAGGCCTACCCTGACCAACTTGGCTAGACTTGAACTAACCTTTCCACTAGTGTCACCATGACTACCAGCCTGAACACTGGACTTGGAATGAGAACTCTTGAACTGAGCAGTATCCTTGTAAGCCAGAACGTAGTTGTCTGCGACCTCACCTGCTGTAGCCAAACTGCGAACTCTCTGCTCTGACAACAATAATCTTAGACCGGGAGACATATGATTCTTCACCTCCTCTAACAACATCACCTCTCTAAGTTCAGACAACTCCTTGACAGACTCGGACCTTAACCACTTGACAAAAATAACCCCTTTCTTAGAGATAAACTCAGCATAAGTTTCAGACTCTAGTTTTTTAACCGAACGAAACTGCTGACGGTACGCCTCACTGGTTATTTCATAGGCACGAAGAATAGAAGCTTTAACCTGCTGAAAATCCTTAGCATTGAATGCTAGCGTAGCTTTGCCTCGGAACTTGGACTGAACCAGAATATGCCAAAACTCTCTAGGCCATTCCAACTCTAAAGCTATCCTTTCAAACTGCTTAAAGAAACCTCCTACATCAACCTCATCAAAATTTGGAAGCGACCTGTAACACTCGTTAATCTTAAACGAAGAAGTAGCTGGAGCGCTAGCCTGTCGTAACTCAAGCTCTCTGAGACGGAACTCGTGCTCCTGAGCCTGCCTTCTTTCCTCAGACTCTAAACGTTTAGCCTCTTGTTCTGCCTCCAACCTTCTAATCTTCTGCCTTTCCTGCATCTCCATCCTCTTAGCCTCTAACTCTTGCCTTTCCTGGATCTCCATCTCTATCTCCATCCTCTTAGCCTCTAACTCTAGCTTCCTTAACTCTACCCTCTCTGAGTAAGCAACAACCTCTGAGCTATCACTACCAGCATTATCCTCCATTACAGAAATCTCCACCTCGTCTGACCATAACGCATCAATAATGTTGTCCCTAATCTGCCGAACTCCTAAACCTTCTTCTAAAGATATTCCATACTCGTATGATAGCTTAAACAACTGATCCTTCAACATACACTTAATCTGCGCTACAGATGGCTTACCTGAATTAGCCATGATGCAGAAACTAATCCCCTCGCTACAACTGGACAACTCTCTAAACAATGGCTAAAATAAAAACCCAGGCGGTCAAAGAACAATAAGACCAATTCTAACAACTAAAATAGAATAACCTCGGAACGAGCCCCCAATTTCCTTATATTACCTACTGTCACGGTGTAACGATATCTAAACTCAGACGAGACCCGTTTATCCGACAGAAAGATAAGAAAAGAAAATAATCAAGCCAATAAAATACTAGAGAGAAGCCAATCAGTGAATCAAGTGATTTATTTGCAGTCTAAGCAAGACGATAACCGGGTACAGCACCAAGCTACCCGTAATCCACTCAACAGGAGTTAACAACTAATTAAGGAAGTCAACAATCCATGAATAAACAAATAGACAAACTGTAGGGAATCACTCTAGCATACCCCCAGACGTTGTAACAACAAGATAAGCTAATGACCGTCTTAACGAGATAGCATCACTAAGACAAAGCAACACTTGGCGAATATACAAGGGTGGTGTCAGGACACGGGTGGACTAAAAATAGGGATGAATAAACAACAAGCACACAGGATTTTAGATGATCCCTAATCACTACTTGAGTGAGTAAATGAATAAGAACACTAGTTCAGGTATAGTAGAACGTATAAAATAATGGGAGGGAAGGTAAGGTTAACACTGTAAGTTCTTAAAGGAAGTGAACACATACTCCAGAAAGGTACAGAGAAAAATAAAGAATATCAACCTCACCAATTTACTTCCAACGTCCCAGGTCCACCCGTGACCTCTTCCCGCAAGGATCAAGTCAAGACTACTGGTACCAGAGCTATTTATTGGCTCCGTACCGACGTCAATGAAGACCGGGCCAAACTCCAAGAGGGGATGGTAGCTTATCTTAAGGATATCGCGAATCTGTGTTTCTTTGCGAAACTAAATTATCCCTAGCTCCATAAATATTTAAGGTATGGAGCCCTACAATGGCTTATTGTAAAGGGCGCAAACTCCTCTACAAGAAGATAATAATAATAATAATAATTAATTTCTATAGCGCCTCAGTTCCAGGAATCCTGCTCACCGGCGCTTCACATGGTAGTTCTATAGTTCATTTTTGAACAAATGGGTCTTCAACAGGGTCTTAAAAGAAGACAATGAGTCTGCACATTTGATGTTCTGCGGTAGCATATTCCATAGTTTTGGGGCTGTCACTGAAAAGGCAGCTTCGGCAAGTTTTGTGTTTACGGCAGGAACAGAGAGTTTCATCTGATCTGAGGAACGTAGATTTCGCACGGGTGTGTAGACCGAGAGTAATTCTTTTAAGTATACAGGAGCAGAGTTTATGTGGAGGGCAGAGTAGGTGAGGGCGAGGATTTTGAAGATGATACGGCACTTAACAGGGAGCCAGTGTAACTGTCTTATAATGGGAGAAATGTGTTCATTGGGTTTGGTGCGGGTTATTATGCGAGCGGCTTTATTTTGAATGCGTTGCAGGTGGTGAGTAGCACAGGAGCCTGACACCAAGGAGTTGCAATAGTCGATCTTCGAGGTGACGTATGCATGGACAAGAGTTTTGGATGTGTCAAGGTTGATATATTTCCGTATTCGTCCAATGCTGGCAAGATGGAAATTTGCAGAACGTGCTGTCATCAAAGCATGCTGCTTACGGAACATCACATTGTCCATGAAGACGCCAAGATTCCTGACCTGTGGAGATGGAGTTATACATACAGTATGAACTATGAGGTTGGTGTTTGGGACCTTCATCAACTGCTGTTTCGTACCCATGATGATATATTCCGTTTTATCTCCATTTAATTTCAGGTAGTTGCTTGTCATCCAGGAGTGGACATCTGTAATGCACTGCTCCAGGACATGTATACCAGACGGTTTGACGGCGATATATAACTGCTGGTCGTCAGCATAATCATGGAAATGTAGAGAATGGCTCCGTATGATATCACCAAGGGGCTTGGTATACATAGAAAAGAGTGCAGGTCCAAGTACGGAACCTTGCGGAACACCATGTTTAATGGTCTTCAGATGAGAGGTGACACCGTCTACATGGACATTCATGGGTCTTTTACTTAGATATGATTTTATCCATTTATGCACTGTACCACTGATTCCAAAAGTATGGCGGAGGCGGGAGAGGAGGATACTATGGCTTATAGAGTCAAAAGCTGCTGAGAGATCCAGCATCACCAAGAGCACAACCTCCTGCTTGTCCATGGATCTCAGAATATCGTTATAGACTCTGACAAGGGCAGTTTCCGTTGAATGGGATTTCTTATATGCAGACTGGTATAGCTCTGAAAGATTGTGTTCCTTGATGTGATGCTGAAGCTGGGATGACACTACCTTCTCTGTGAGTTTAGACAGGAAGCTCAAATTTGATATTGGCCTGTAGTTACTGAACAGAACTTGGTCCAATGAAGGTTTCTTCAATATTGGCGTGATGCTTGCTAGTTTAAAACAAGAAGGAACATGACCTATCTGCAGAGAGGAATTTATGATGGAACAAGTTGAACTTATCACGGTGGGCAGACAGTGTTTGAACAGCCATGTCGGTATTGGATCAAGACGACATGACTTGCTTGGAGCCTCCTGTATCAGTTTGCTTACCTAATTATATAAATATATGCAACATGAGCATTGGCATATTAATGCTACATGTAAAAAGGATGATAAATGGAGCATGAAAATGACATTTGAACATATAAAAATAGCCACAGTCGGCGAATAAAGACATGAATGATAAAAATGGATACATGAATGTAAAGTACATAATATGTTCTTTCGATATATACACTAATTGGTGACATTTTATGAAAGTACATTAGAGGAGAGGCAGGATAAAGGTCGCACGCTCGAACCGCGTGACAGTCGCTGATTGCACAACTAACTTTGATTGCATCCAATCAGCGTTCTACATTTCGTGCACAAGAAACCTTCGTATTAAGACAGAGGTTGTATAGAAATTTATGACGGAGCAACTCTATTGGGAGAGAATGATATTTGGCATGAACTAATGTTTAAAGGGGAAATTTGAAGAAATCAAATTTAAAAACTCGGTACTGCTAATTCAATACGATGGCTAACCCTTGGGGTTGTGATAGGAGTTAAGTTTGACCAGATATGATAAATAGGTAGATGCTCTTGCATTAAATCTTAATTAAGCCTCTTCTTCACAATCAATGACGTCATCCAGCAAATATCACGATGAGATGCGTCTGAAGTTACAAATACTAATTTCACTATGCCGTGTTCAATACAAAAGGAAGCCTAATTTATACACTAATTTGATAATTGTTGAATTCTACCAGCTTTGGAACAATAATAGTTTTGATGTGCAAAATAAAGCTAATGTTGTCGTCAAACAAACCTGCATCCCGTTGCTCTTGCCGATGGTCCCAGGTCGACACAGAAGCAGCGGGCCAATCAAACCGGAGTTGACATCCTTTATCTGGGTAGCGTAGTATGGCTTCACCACACAATCCGGGTCCTCAGGCCCGATGACGTCACTGGGCACGTGACGACGGTATATGTGAACCCCTCCAGGATTGGTGTACGCCGTGTGTCCGTCTATTGGGGTACGTTTCATTTCAAATAAGAATCGTTCACAATGATATATAACGCATCAAAGCCTTTTCACAAATTTTCACAGCTGATATCGTCCAATCGAATGTTATATAATCCACGATTTTGAAATGTAAATCCCAAATTTGTTTGTATAATTTCATGATGGATAAATTAAACGAGAAAGTGAATTCATGTTCAGCATGTGGCGGCTATTGACAGCGGGCTATATAGAAATGATTTAATTATTCTTATAGATAATAGAGATTGAACACGGATTCCTCGACAATTGTGTTTAAACCCACAACCGAACCAAAAGCGAACGGAAGAAGAAACTCTTACTTCTGTACATGGAAATCACGACAGATTCTTAGCCAGAAGAACAAGCCTGAAGTCTGTCAACTTACTGGTATTGCCGTCATATGACAGACCGAGGGTCTCGAAAGAGAATGGTCTATGCGCCATGTTTTTTATGGTAATCTCGAGGTCCTCCCCTGTCTCTGCTCTGATCACAGGTCCCAGAATTCCAAGCTGTGTGTTGTTATTCAGGATCCGGTGGTTGAAGGCCATGCTATCGTACGCGTGGTAACGTAACTTCTTGTATTTACCGCCTAGAGAACCAGCCGCGGTGCTGAAGTAGACTTCCGATTTGCTGTCATATAAGAAGAATTAACGAATTAACTTAAGTATAAAGGGTCTTCACTGAAAATTCCTCTGCTCAGTATGGGAAAGTATACATTAAAGTGATGCAACATCACTGTTTTGTCATTATAGCCTACAGTTACATTTAGCCTTGAAAAGTTTTTCTTCTGGCACGGCTATTACATCTTTAAAAGATCAGATTATTTGCGATGGTTGACTTATTTTACCCAACAACAAGCTTCACATCGATATGTAGCTCAAAGATGAGGCAAAAATGTGTTGGCCCATCAGCGAACTTATACATTTCACAATGAGAGCTTTATGTACGTAATCGTTACTGATAAATACATGTCTGTCATGCTGTTATACCTCCCAGGTGCCCCGAGTGATCCTCCGTTATAGTTATCCTGGCCGGAAGGCCCATAATCCCACTCTTCCTCCTCTATAGACAGGAAGTAGCGGCGAGTTGTCGCCCCCGATGCGGTATGCTTCATGCCACAATCCTCAACAATGAGAAACGTGTTCATCCCACCTACGGTAGATTTTATGAACTCAAACTAGTTTTTAAACCACTATGCATCCTGCTAAATCAGTTCATTCGTATCTGATAACTACTACTTAACAGTGTTTCTTTCAAGGCCGTAGCCTCGTATTGGGTCTATAAATAACAAACCAAAGAAAGGACTTTAATTCCTATTGGCATTACTCGGATGAGAGGACGCAGAGTTCGAAATATCTTGCTTTGTTCATGTAAGTGGTTGAAAAAATAAAGACATAAATAGCCCGGCATTAATAACGAAAGCGACAAAAGTCATTTGTCTTTATAGCAAGCAGGCTATTTTAGAAGCTTCACATATACAATTGCGCTAGTATAGCTTGATTGAAATGTTGTCAAATATATAAATAGGATAGTATGAACAAGAGATTGTGATATTGGTACAATGAAACCATGCTTAAGTTTCCCGATATTGCTGAGGGACAAAACGTGCAAGGCGTTTTGTCAAGCCTTATATTCTCTTTTATGTGGAGGGTTTGGATATATTTCTTTCAAATTAGAAGAAAGGAAAGTAGGTAGGTTAGTTTCTTCATCATTATTTACATCACAGATTTCCAAGACTATTAATAGTTAGAGTAACAGATAAGATTATTCTTACGTTCCTCGTGATTGGTGACTACACAGGCAATTATCCAGTTGCCAGGGTTACGAGCTGTCATCATACCTGTCTTGAAGATAGCAGGGTACACCTGGATATTGCTGCTCCTGTAACAGGTAACCTGCTCGTTCAAACCTTGCATTGTCTTCTGCCTACACTTTGACAAAACCTTTCACATTATAGAGATAAACAACGTTACTGCCCGGTGAACATGAGTTATCGAGGATTAATGTTGATATTATATTTATAACTCTTGGTATGCACCATCGAATCAGACACTCATGCCGATTTTCTTTTATCTTGAAGCCATCTTCCCAGGTAGACGGGGGGTGAGAGATAGGATAACACCGGTTTTGATATTCAAACTGCCGTCAGCTAAGAGGTTATCATCGGCATTTGTTAAACGAGGAATTTGCAAAAACTTTGTTCGTCTTAAACGCGAATTAAAATGGGATTTGAAAAGAAGTTTATTTGCACGGCATAAAGAGATAAATCTTATTCTTTCTCACATAGTGTGTTCTGTCTCAAGAAGCTGCCCGTTGAACTCGATGTTGTGGACGTCTATCTCGTTGCCCATGCCGATGACGTGCCAGGCAATGCGGTCGCCCTCACAGACCAGGAGATCTGGCAGCTGGCCGAAGATGTAGCCGTTGAGGGTGTACAGGAAGTTGCTCTCCATGAAGTCCTCGTCCTCAGAGTCGAGCAGGGTGGAGCACTGGGCAGGGTTCCCGCACTTCTGCAGGTTCCGGGATGTCAACCAATTAGCGTTCTCGTCGAACACCTTGGCCACTAGAAAGAACTCGCTGTCCACGTCGGTCCGTCCTCCCTTGCTATCCAGGGTACCTGTCAATTACGAATAACACGTTGATTTACATGTAGGTTCTCTTCTCACACGTAGTGGTACATATTTGGAGAATAGAAGTGCTACATTATTTCATGGGGTGCGTATAATCCGGCACCGTGATAAAGCGGATATCGACTAGTGAATGGTGAACAAAGTCACAGGGACGAGTATTATCATTTATATCTTTAATCAGGCACCTAATAATATAAAACGAATCATTTTAAGGGATATAAAGTTAACAACACACCTAGTCTCTTTGAAATTTATTTTCGAAAGATGTTCAAAATATTATACTTATCATTTGACCATCTTTATGGATATATGTATATGTTAACCCTAAGTTTGTCATAGTACGCTGGCGTTTTTAGCAATAGGATAAACTCTTCATACTACCGGGCAAACCATATACAATTTCGCAGTTTCTGTGCAAAGACGGGTTGAACTATGATCTTTGTTTGAAGCGGGTTCATCAGCAAATCAGTCGCCTCCCACTGGATTCTCTTGTTCATTAGAATTATCAAATTTTATTAGATGTGTAATTAACATAAACTGATGTATCAGCCGATTCTCTCAATATTACATGTATCTTTAGTGATTCGGTAAAGGGAAGGTTTGATTTATTTTTAGGTACACATTGACTTAAATAATTACGAAATAACATAAAATAGAAAGCGCACCTGGTTTGCACACGGAGATGACGCCGATAAGCCCGCTGTTGGTGTCCTTCGGCGTGTCCACATGCGAGTGGTACACATACGGGATACAGTTCGGGTCTCCGGGAGCTGGGGCGTCATCCGGATGTACGATCCACGACAACGTCACTTCCGATCCCGGCATTACCACGTCGTCCATCTTGTAGCGCCCGGATGTCCCGTCTCGGTAAATGGCGCCTAAGTTCAAATTCATTGCATTCATCGAAGTGGTTCAATCATGGTAAACTAGAAGACGCCTTCAGTATAAATTGATTTATTTACCAAATGGGTGTAGGATTCAGAGGGCAAAACACGTATACTTATCATAACACGATTTGGAAATTGCCTTTATGGATTAGTCAAAACGTATAACCATTTAGAATTCAGGAACAATGAAGATTTTTCTAACAGGTGTGGGTGTTGCTCATCAATGTCAATGGTATTATTATCACGATATTTTTGCTACAACATTTGGCGATTTGTCGGTGAATAAATAATGGGTGTCTAACATACATTGATGAATGACTGTTATTAAACTTTTTTGTCTCGGGGCCAAGCAGCAGAAGGACGAATACGTTTTCTTGCAATTGTCACCAAATATGGATTAAACCCTTCTTAAAAGGTTTTAAAAAAAGGTTTCACTGATGTCGTATACTGAGTAAAGGTACCGTAAGCAACCGTGTTTACAACAATACTCTGCTGACAGAATCCATATTATACAATTTAGGGTATTTCAGTCAGTTGCGTATCACTTCTTTGTAAACTTACTCTCACTTTCTTTAAGGTAGAATAGGCCATGTGGATGAAGCGAATATTCATGCGAGGCATTATTACGGAAGTGCACTGTGACGTTGTCGCCCACTTCCGCCCTGATGATCGGACCGATCATTCCGAGCCAGCTGGGGACCGGAAGTTCCTTGGTGAAAGTACCGTCCGTGTATTGTCTGTAGAGAGCCTTGGTGTACGTCCCCCCAATACGGTCCGTTCCTTTCTTAATGAATGTATCGATACGGCTGGGAAATACAAAGATTATTTTCCAAACAAGTGAGGCAAGCTCATTAAAGTAAGGTAATAATTTCTGCAATAGTTTATATACAGCATAACGTAGTTCTGAACAATCAATATATTCTTTCGTGAAATTTCCAAATTAAGTTTTCGAAATAATTGTGAATCTATTTTATAACCAAAGAATAAGGTACTCTGAAAAATCTGCATATGGCCATTTTAGTGTGAAAGGCTTTAAGTATATCGAATTAGAAAAAAATTATACGTGAAACCTAAATTAACTTGGTACTTTCGGAAAGATATTCTAGTATTCACTGATTGATTTTCCTACAGTTTGTACCATTGGTAAATCTTGGTAACATATTGGCTTTTCATGATATTCAATTTCCCCAAAGCAAACGTACTACAGTGCCTTTAAACCTACCTCTGTTGTTGCGGGTTAATGATATTCTGACCAGTGGGGGCGTAGTTCCACTCTCTCTCCACTGCGGCGATATAGTACACCCGGTTCACCCCACCAAGGGGTACGCACATACCCACCCCACAGTACAGAGCGGCAAAAAGTACAACCGCACGCAACATGGTGTTCTGGTGAAGTGTATTAAGACTGAGACATGACTCCCCTCATTCCTGGGCTGTAGGGAGAGTCTGGAGATATGTCTATGCTATCTCATTTAATAACTCATCTGTTGGCGGTCGGGATATGCATCAACCAAAACTTTTAGACACGATTATGTAAAGGATGATGCTGTGTTAGTATGTACGATAAGTATTTTAACAGTGAGTCCATGAAAAACTATATTATTCAAGAATTTTCAAATTTCCCTTACCAATTTTTTTCAGTAAACACGCGTTTATATACTGACAGGTTTCATATTTTTTTAAATCCTGCAACTACGTAAAGAGTTCATTCAAATCTAATCTTGTGGAAACAACTTCTTTTTTTGTTTATTGTAACAGAAGTGTTCGTGAGATCGCCTTCAGTGTTATTCGAACCGGGTGAGAGTCCTACACTCTACCGATTAAGCGAAAGCGATATCCCTCTGGCCTAAGCCAGTAGGAATGTTTTTATCTCATCCTGTCACATTTGGCGACATTTCTTGATAACTTCTTGTCAATTATTCTTAGAAAGATACTTATCATGTCAGTCCCTTTTAATCTTGAAAAGTGAGTAATGAGCAAGTTAAAGAATTGCAAACCTTTCAAAACAAATTAAATTATCAACTAAACTTCAAAATATTGGTAGAACTGCATTATGAATGTTTGCAAGATTTATTCTAGTCTAATTAATTGATGACCTCTTTCAGGTATAAAACATAATAAACAAACGAAATTCACACCAGAAGCTTTATACCAGGTTTGAAGTCTTCTCTGTATGAATTTACATACATTATGATATTCAGACTTATATTACCGGGATTTTAAAACACTTGAAGTAAGCTGTTTCTCGGAAAGGTTAAAACTGGCAAAACATTTAATTTACCTCTCCCCTACAAAGGAAGACATATAACCAACATTTTTACTTAATATTCACTTTGATAGTTATAAGCCAATGCACTTGGGTGATCTTCGATCGTTTTTACCTGGTCCTAGCATTATATCTCCTTTAGGTTATCGTATATCCTTTATTATCTGCATATCGTCAATTGTGAATCTTGCAAAAATTAAGTGTATTTTAATGCAAATATTTGTAATTTAACAAAGTCGCTTGTTATCCTGTGGTCTGTACATACCGTATAAGACTCTGAAATTAACATGAGCTGAGTGACCCACCGCTAGCCAGTACCCATTGAGACAACAACCCAAGCATCTTGGTTCTCGAATTAGACCATCAGCTTCAAAGAATGACACTTTCACGTTTTTCAGAAGAATATATTTTATTTGTGTTTGCGACGAAATGTACAAAGCAGTAACCATGTTCGTCAACAACTCAATTTAACACAGACGATACAAGAACCTCAACTTGTGGAACTATGGCGAGGTCTAACTTATGCTGTGATCACACACGTTCTACGCTCTTTGGGAGGCGGTGTCGCAGTGACTAGGCCACACACGCCAGTAAAGCGTTTTGTTCCAATATGTCTTTGTTGAGGAAAGCGTTATAATGTTTAAACGCACTAGTGCACGTCAATATTTCGTAAACACAACGTATGCGCAGATACCGCATATCTCTCGATATTACTCACTGTCCTCACTCAAGTAATCTACCTCGTAAGTTATTTAACAAATACTTACGTATTCAGGTAGTGAATGGATTTTTAAAGGCTGGAAGTATTTAATGTTACGTTACATTAAATCCTCATGAACCACGATATCGGAAATATTCAAATTTTGCTCCTAACCAGAAAAGCGGAAACGGCAGCCGCTATGGTCAATCTAATAACAATGCTAGTATTGTGTTAATCGGTTAATTTACAACATTGCTTTCATAAAACATATTTCATGATTTGTTCTCAGTTCAGAGTTTAGGTAAATTCAATAGTTGCATACAATACTAGTTCAGCCGTTTCCAAGTGTCAATAATTTATCCGTTTTGTGCACAGTTAACCATAGATTTCCAAGTCGACAGCGGCTGTCTTAACGTTTTCATTGTTGATTGCAGGTAAGTTGTGAAGAATGTTTAGTATTTCATTGCATCGATAGAAAGTTTAAGTGAATGCATAAGTCCTCGTAAACCTTAAAATAGCCAATTTAAACCGTAAATGCATGCACTAGTGCCTTTAAGTGCTACGGCAAAATGCGCTGTTGTCTCTGTCTGGTGGCAAGATCACTGTGCCTGAAGTATATACCTACACTCCTCGACTTAAACTGAACATCAATAAAATGGTTCACATTGTCAAGTTTTCAAATTTGCTCAGAATGAAAATGTTATTTAATAAATAAAGTAAATCTGACGTGCCACTTCCATGCGTCTGTTGATACTCGTGAATCGTGAAAAGGAAGTAAATGTCCACAAAAAGAAATCGAGACCTTACATAAATATGAATAGTATGTCGCAAGAAAAAAGCTGAATTCGTATGAAACAAATCCCTGCTTCAATGATATCATGATATTAAAAAGAAAATTATTTGATCAAATGCAGTGGTGATAACTGCCGATGATACATACATGTAAATCATGCTAACATGGAGAAACAAATGTGTGTCAGTGTATTTTTCGTCAACAAAGAAAACAGATGAAGTTCAATGCAGGTTATGATGATAAACATTACAAGGCAGATCTCACAAGCAAGGGAAGTCCTTTTCTTGCACTGATACTTACACGAAGCCACAAACCATCCGGCATGACACATCTAATGGCCATTTGTCCCGTTTAGTTCACACATGTTGTAGGCAAGTAAGCAAGAGCTCGTTTTTCACTTCAAGGCCATGATCGATGTCCGATCGAATCAAACCAAATATCTAAGAGTTGGGTGATGTCAATGTCGTGTCTGGCGCCAAGCTTTATATAGATAAACAAGGCTATCGCATTGTCTTCACAGGAACTGTCGGCGAATGAAAGGTACACAAAAAATATGAATTAATAATGTATTGATGACAATAAAAAAATCTTTTGCAATAATTATCAACGTTCATGTATCTTAAGTTAAGTTGCCACTGAAGATCCAGTCGCCCACGGGTTCAATGTATCTTAAGTTAAGTTGCCACTGAAGATCCAGTCGCCCACGGGTTCAATGTGTCTTAAGTTAAGTTGCCACTGAAGATCCAGTCGCCCACAGGTTCAGTGTCGACTAATAAGATGGAGGACGCGTTGACACTCCACTGCTGGCATGGATTAGGATGCACTTCTGGCAATACTCTCTCTATGACCTCTGAGAACCGGATGTTGTTTCTTTTTCTTGAAGAAATGGACACTTTGATTTTGTTTAAATCATTCCCACCATAATAAATACTCCAAAGATCCGTAAAGTATACACGGGGTTGGTCACTTTTCAAGCTTAGTAGAATGTTGTCAGCCTTGAACTCGGAGCATCCCATGTGTCTATTTTTGAGTGTGAATAAGGCATTTGCAACTTCACGGAGAACATTAATTTTCAATTGCTCACTAAGGGAGTACCCATTACGAATGAAGTCAGTCAATGGCACAACATCGAGTAATGGTTGCTGAACGAGAGCCACGTCAGATAGTTCCTCGCCAAGAAATACAAGTCCCTTAAACCAAGGTACATAACCGGTGTCATTCAAATACAGATTAACCCTGGCAAAGTGACGTATATAATCGAAATCGTCGTAGTTGAAAGCTTTGATAGTAACCGTTTCTCCTGTTGGCCTATACAGTGCTTTGTATGAATTAAGATTAGTGCGTTCAAAGTGCTCTAGCATTATGAAATCTCGTGATAGTAAAATCGGCAAAGGAATATGGTGGAATAATTTAGGTTTGACTTTGAAGGCATACGGACTTGAACTCGCCCCATTTTGAATTTCAGTTTCCTGATTGTATACAGGGCAGTGTTCCAGAAGCAGACGTTTCAGTCGTTGTTCCAGATTGCTCACATGCAATCTCAAGACGGGGTCTTTTCTTACACAAAGATTTGCTAGACGAGCAAGTTGATCCACGTGACACAAGCGCGCAATGACTCTGAGATGTTGCCCTACACTATAGACATCACTAGCCGGAGTTGACTGGTCATGGGAAACCTCAGGTGGAAGATAAGCCTGGTGTGATTTGTTCTGGTACGGGTTGAAATTCTTCACAGCCCTGCCATGCCGGAATGTAGAATCGCCGAAGTCGATGAAGTAAACCCTTGGTGTGGAATCCTTCCATTGTATCAAAATATTCTTATGATGCAGATCATTGTGAAGAATCTGTTTTTCATGAATAGATTTCAAACTTACTGCTATTTGATGGGATATGTCAATCCAATGGCATTTTGAAATCTTGTTTGATTTGTTGAACCATACGCCAATGGTTGAACTGTTCTCGACATACTCGGAAACAATGGACAGGTTGCTACGTTCAGGTCCTGTTGGAAGTAATCCTACAATCTTTGGAACGGAAGCAAGTTCGCTGAGGTACGTCAGAACGTTGGCCTCATGGTAGATCTGGTCAAAGTTTTTGTTCTTGAGCGTCTTGACGATGACGGGTGTCTGGCTGCTCCTCAACTCAGCTCTGTAGACCCGCCCTTCGTGGCCGCTCCCGACTTCAACAAATGCTTTGTGCATGTCCACGTGGTGGATTACAGACCGTTCATGCAGAAGGTTAGGCCGGAAGTGGGACAATTGAGAGGGCGCTGCGTCCCCCGGGAAGCCATATTGTTCGAAATCTGGAGCACGCGGTATGTGTGGACAATGTGTGGTGTTTCCACTGAGATAGAAGGAGGTGCGACTACATCTCGTCGAAACTGCTCCTGGAAAACATTTAAACTGACTTAGGATTGCAAGTATATGTTCACAAAAGGTCCATGGTTTCTTCAAAGAGTCAAATAATCGAAATTGTGTAATTTCAAAACGTATTTTAATTCAAAAGTTCCATTCAAAGTACAATGGAACTGTTTTTAGAATTAGGAAATTTTTGTTGAAAATTTTACAATAGTCGATGTTCAAGACATTTTAGAAAGAGAAAGATACTTTGTTTAGTATTTTCCCCAAAAGTTACCTGACGTGTGAGTGATGGTCAGAGTTAGCCATATCCAGAAAAATTTCCAAGAATTCAACTTCATAGTTTATCTGAAACTAGACAAAATTTTGACTAGCATATTTCTAAAACCATTCAAAAGGAGTGTAGTTTTTGTTTCTTTAATATTTCGCAACTAAGCATTAGTGTGTGCCAAATGGATATAGAGGGGTAAAAAGGGTTTTGTTCAACCTGGTCATACGTATTTGTAGAAGAAATTATCAACTAACAAATAAAGTCCATTGGTTGCCATTTTTGTGTGAACATCTTTCAATTGTTTGGGTTGGGAAATGGATCCCCATGCTTAACTAGTACTGATCATGGTATGTTCGTTTTAGAATTGTTTTTTTTTATTAGCACACATTCTAGTAACATTTATTTTCATTTTTCGTGATATCACTTTATTTCTCTTAAAAACGTGCTCCTGCCCTTTATAAAGATGAAATACAAAGATAAATGTAATGCGATAATCAAAATGTATTGATAATGCTGAATCGCCTTATTATTTCATGAATTCACAAATATATTATTTTTTTCAAAAAATACTTTTTGAAACACCCGATTTTGCATCTCAATGTTTTTAAATGAAACTGTTAATTATTCAAACAAATAATTTTATTTCGTTTCTTTTTTATGTAGAATCAAACTTGATCCGCTTTTTTGTTTAATGTGTTTTTTATATCTTGAAATGTATAATTTAGAATTACCTCCCTTGAAACACAAGCACATGTAAACACCAAATTGACAGCATTAAAAACAGTATGTAGTATGTAGAAAAGGAAGTAAAGAAGAACATATTGAAGAAACCACATCTTGTCTTTTATGCTGTTGTAACTCTAAAAAGCTCCGATGACTCCCCTGCACAATTACAAAGGTTTTTAATGCTATAAACTCTCAAAACGCATCGCCTCGTGTGTATCGCTAACTCGGCATGGCGACCTACATTGACAAAGTTAAATCAGACATGGGGAAACCCGATCCTGATTCAATGTTCGATATGGACGAATTTCGTAAAGCAAGATCTAAAGTTAAAGAACTCAAATTAGTACGATCAGGCCATGCTGCCAAATTAACGCAACTCATCAATCAGGCGAGCGATATTATGAAAGCTGACGGTCAACGCGATGTGCTGCACAAACACTTTCAAGCTATCGAAGCGGCAGTAAAATCGTTAGGCGTAGCTCACAGCGCTTTCATAGGGACTCTGACAAGTGAACAAGCACTTGATGAAGCACAAAAGTGGTTTAATGAGAGAACTGACATTGCATCCAAAGATATGATGGATATTTCTGAATTTCTAGCACACGCTGAGACTGATAAAAACACAAACATGCCAAGTAAATCCTCAAATACCAAATCTAGGGCCAAAAGTGAATTGTTGATGAAAAAAGCAGAATCTGCAAAGCTCAGGGTGTTGTTAGCTAAAGAGAAAGGTGAGATAGACAAGAAAATAGCTGACATGAAAGCTAAACATGAAGTTGAAATGGCTGAATTAGAGGCTAGATTGTTACAGGAAATGGTAGAAATCAGTGACTTAAGATCAGAGGGTAATTCTGAAAAGACAGATAGTATTCTTAAACAGGAGAGAATACATGAGTGGGTAGAAGGGCAGAACAGAAATAATGATTTGTGTGATAGATCACCAGATAATGTGCATGGTGATATTCTAATGCTCAAAACCCAGATTGACAAATCACAATACAGATCTCCAAGACAGATTCTGATAAGCAAGATATTCCTACTCTCGATGGTTGGATAGACTTGTTGATTCCTGGACAAGAAACACATATTCCTACCCATCCAGTCACATGTAATGAAAGTGGGCTATCAGATATGTTCATGAAAATAGAAAGTCAAAGAGACCTACCAAAAGTCAATCTGCCCAAGTTTGATGGTAGTCCCTTAAGGTGGCCTAGATTCATAGAGCTGTTCCATACTCAAATTCACACAAGACCAGGTATCAATGATGCTAGAAGAATGGACATACTTCAATCACATCTTGAAGGTAAAGCAAAAGATATTGTTTAGGGTCTGGGTTACAGTGGTCGAAATTATGCACATGCTTTGCAAGAGCTGAAGTCAACATTTGGTCACAAGGTTAAAGTTGCTAGGGCATTCTTGTCCAACGTGACTTCTGGAAGTCAGGTGCCTAGTGGTGATCCAGACAGCCTACAAAAGCTCTACACATCATTGAGAGACTGTGTAATCACACTTCATCAATTCAATTACGAAAGTGAGTGGTACAGCACAGAAACTGTTATGAAAGTGATCGAGCGTTTGCCCAATGACAGGAGGGGTAAATGGAATGATCTCGTGACATCCATTATGAAAACAAGAGAGCCAAATCTTACAGATCTTCAAAATTGGTTGAAAACGCAAGTCGAAGCAGAGTTTAACCCTTATGCTGCTGTCCGTTCTTATAGTGGAAGGAATGTTAACAGGCCTCAAGGTAAATATCAGCTACATGACCAAACAGTGAAAACGCAGGACAAGAAAGGCAAGTCATTTGCTACTCAGAACACAAAGTCAAATGAATCTCAGACTTTCAAATCTACCAAGACTAGTCAATCAGTGCCTTCAAGCTCTCAAACACAAACTCCAAATAACTTTACCACAGGTGTAAAAATGCCATGTCCAGTGTGCAGTGAACCCCACTATCTTTACCGCTGCCCATTATTTGCAAACAAAACAGTACCAGAAAGAATGGCGACTGTTAATGCAAACAACTTGTGCCAAAATTGCCTAAAACCAAATCACTCAGCGTCTTCCTGCTTTTGCACAATTGCCTGTCGTGTGGACGGTTGTCTTCAGCGACATCATACCTTACTTCATCCCGTAACACAAGCACCTCCACGGGGAATAAGTAGGAAATTGAGAAGTGAGGAATCTGTGTTCTTTCAAATAGTGCCTGTAATTGCTTCAGGGAAAAATGGAAGAAAAATTAACACTTTTGCATTTCTTGATTCTGGAAGTAACATAACACTTGTGAATGAAGACCTTGCACAAGATCTTGGACTTAAAGGAAAAGAAGAAGCACTTCACATGTCTACTCTCAATGGCACAACCACTTTGAAATCTCAAAAGGTGTCATTTGACATAAAGGGCCTTGACATTGACTCACATCCTCTACATGTCAAGGCATGGACAACACAAGGTACTTTTGATTGCCCGGAGCAAAAGATTGATACCTCTTGGCAACACATTCAGCATCTCAACATAAAAGATGTTGTACCATCACAGGTGAAACTACTTATAGGATTAGACATTCCTAAAGCTCATGTCTAGCAGGAAGTTATACATGGGAAAGAGCACCAACCCATCGCTGTGCGAACTCCTGTAGGATGGTCTTTAATGGGCATCTCCAATGGTCATCAAGACAGAACTGATGACATTCAAGCAAGAGTGAACTTTGTCATATCACAGGAGAACCAATTGAATGACCAGATACAGAAATTCTGGAATTTGGAATCCCTTGGCAAAAGATACAATGCTCAGGAATCTACATCAGTAGAGGATAGACGTGCATTGAAAATACTTGACAATGACACCCACATTGTTCATGGACATTACCAGGTTCCCATGTTATGGAAGAACAATGATGTAAAGTTGCCTAACAACTTCAATCATGCAGTCCGGAGACCACGGCAGCAATCAGGCTGTTGCTATCAGCCAAGCACGCCCATGTAAATGTTTCTCCAGATTAGGGAAGGGGGAAAAGTCCAATGATACTAAATCTTGGGAGTAATATTCGGTCGCGGCAGTGGCAGCAGCATCTGCTGTGTGGACGGGAGCAGTGTCCTACACTGAGCTTCCCTCGTCGCTTGGCCTTGATGGCTGCCCTTTATTGCCTCACTTCATAAGCATAATAGGCCCCGATGATAGTTTGGCCCTTCTCCAAGTAATCTATCATGATGATACCATCACATCTCGAGCCAATGAATCTTGCTTGTACTTTATTAGGGTATCGAATTGGCATGCTACCATGATTTTGCATGATTTTGATTTTGTTTTAGGGACAAATTGATGTACAACGTCTCATCCTGCGTCACTAATCATTACAGGAAAGTACCCCTACTCCCCTGAATAGAGCCGAAATTGCTTTTTCTGGTCACTCGTTAACCTTATTGTATTCCATCTTGCAGAGGGATTGCTCATGTGTAGAACATCTGTCAGTATTGTCTATACTGACCCAATACTTATGCCCAGTGTCTCGGCTATGTGTCGAATGACCACATCTCTGTCTGCAAGCACATGAAGTGAACAGCTCCAACTTGTACATCAATGGTGAAGGTTCTTGGCCGACCACACCTTGCATATTCTTCAACACTCTGCGAGCCATATTTTAACGCAGCAACATACATGGCAACTGTGGAGAATACAAAGGAGTCATCACCAACTGTGGAGAATACAAAGGAGTCATCACCAACAGTGGAGAATACAAAGGAGTCATCACCAACTGTGGAGAATAAAAAGCAGTCATCACCAACTGTTGAGAATACAAAGGAGTCATCACCAAATGTTAAGACCATGTCTTCATGGATTTCCTGTGCAGACATTCCTTTCCTGAACACATACTTGATGGCTGCACGCTTTTCAATTTCATTCATTTTTCCAAATTTCTTCACCCCATGCACTTTGTAATGTGACCTCTCGAAAACTACTCTGCGGATGGTTGCAATATTGTGTCACTGGCTTCAAAAGCATTGCTTTCCAGCTTTATAGATAATTTGGAAGTAGTGGATTGTTATATCATTCTTATTCTACGAACTTTTTTATTTACCCTGATACATGTGTCCTAAAAGCACAAGAAGTGTCAGAATTAAATTGTATTTACATCTTTGTTTTCCAAAAACCAAACAAAACCACGAGTTGGATAATTGACATATGATAAGAACATAAACACTTTCCAGAAAAATATAATTAAAATACAATTTCTAAAATCTTGTTTCTTGAACAACAAACAAAAAGCTTGTAACATGATAACATTCGTTATACATTGAGTTGAGGCAACACTGAAGTCTCTTCAATGACATGACACGTTAATTGGTGTTTTGGTCAACTCGAGCACATCAAACTTGCTACCGACAAAAACATAAAAGAGGATCATGGTGAAAGGGAGGTAACCCATGTTAATCTGAAAGCTGTTAAGAGCTAATAGGGCACTGCAATTCTTTCTTTTTGAACGTTTTTATCTGCCATGTAGATCACTGTTATTACCGTTCACTGTTCTCATTTACATGGAATATTCCCCTAGTGTGGATTTTTCTTGAAAACTGGGGACATTGTCTTTATTGTTTATCCCTAAATATATTGTACTTATACTTGTATTATACGTTTATTATGCTTTCATGGAGACAAATGTGTAAACAAAAAGACAAGGCGACTGACAGAGCATATCACTGCATTCAATCCGACACAGGTTAAAGCCGAGCTAGGGGACTCGTAGTGACATTCGACCAATGATCTTGTTGGTAACCTTTCGTACTCTCACAACAAAATCAGACAAATAGCATACTTTTCAGCGTCTGCTTCCCTGCAAATGAAAACGAAGATTCAGGTATGCAGGATATATGATGAATTCTAAATATTTTCCCTCGTGTGCACAAAATTTGCATTTCATGGGCTATTTACGTTTCGATTTATTGCAGGCCGAGCTGTCAAACGACATGAAGCTATAAGTCTATAAGTATGCTGACGGATGACCCCACGACAGTGAATATAGCAGTGTTTTTGTAGAGTTTGTTCACTTTTCGTTACTTACAGTCGTATACTTTTGTTACTTAAGTATTACCCTGTATGTTGTGTCTGTTCTAGCACAAACTATTTGTTAATGTTTATCGTTACATCATACTTGACGGTATTTTAAAAAAAAATCATTTTAGAGAAAATTAAGAAAATTTAGTTTTTGCTGTGACCTGTTTCACAAATCCATGTCAAATGGGTTCAATTGGGAATATGAATATGATATTTGATCGTAACAGGAACTTGCTGTTTCTTTATCTCTTAAAAGTAACTATACTAAGAGTGTTGAGCAGAATGATGAGTATGGAAAGATCTGTGTAAGTTGTAACCTGTGACTTGAGGCATGTCTTGGGACACACTCGGTGATTATTCTCTTCCAAGTTACATAACCTGTTCTCTGCTGTATTATGAATAAATATTTCAAGATTTCTACGGCTGTTGTTTACAAGCCATGCTGTGCTAACGCGATCACTTCACGCAGTTTGAGAATGAAAAGAGGTCATGCTTCCTTATATCTGTCTGTAATTTTATACATTTGGGCGTTGTCAAACATTTTATTTCTTTTTCTTAATACACGCAAAAACTCAAACACGACTAGTTTGACTTGTTTACTCGCAATGTCGCTGTTGTTTGTCTTGTATGCTTGAAATCTTTTATGACATTGTGTGGGATGTCATAACTTTAACAGTATTTTGAAATACTTGTGTGTGCCATTGCTCTTGCTTGTTCAAATATGTTTTCGTCTTGTGATTTTACTTCACAGTTGTATTCTTTCCATGTAAACTACAACTTGGAATGAGATAACATTCAGATTTTGCAGTCATATTACCAATTCATGTATTCAGTCATGGTTGATTAAAGATCGACTGCAATGCCCTTTGATTATATTCGGGATTCATTAAAGGGGATTAAGATTTTAAATTTACTTATAAAATTTCTGAAATCGGCCGATGAAGGCTTTTTAAAACCTCTGTCGCAATACCGCCAGCGAGCAGATTTTCAAATGGTTCTGTGGTCACTGAAGCGTATCTCAGGTTTGTGAATTCATGGAAGTCATTTCGTTGACCCTACTGATATTTATTTTAATTATCTTTATCTGACAAACAAATATTCAAGACAACCCTGATCACTGATAAAAATATAGTTCAGATGACAAACTAGTCAGTCACGGTTGTTTCATGGCATGTTTAATGTACAAAAATGAGGAAATGTGTATTTCAAACGCCCTGTTATCAGATGTCACTGTGACAAAACACAGAGCTCGTTAATTGTGTCTTTCGTAGTTGGTCGGTAAGTGGGTCTTTTCCTCGATGCATAGGGCTTCTATATGAATAGACTGCTTCTCGATTTGGACCTTTTAATGAAGCTATTTTAAAGCATTTAAGAAAATTAAAGGAAGAAATAAGTTTGCTTTCTTGTTGCAGTGAATGCGATGCTGCGATGTCAGGAAGAGAAGTCGGTATTAAGAGGGATATCGCAATAAATCAGAACAGAACCACCAAACTTTACTATAACCTCCAATTAACGATCAATGCAACCGATGAATTACATTTATAACGCATTCTCTGCTCCGTCATAAATTCCCTCTACGAGCGGTATTAGATGGACAATGGTTATAGAAACATGGAAATGTCTTGTATTCTAACACACACGACATAAGAGAGTATTTTTCATAATTTTGTGTTATATATGGTGTTGTGTTTAACACATTTTATTGTGTGTCTTGCAACTCTGAATGTGTAAATGGGCGAGATGAGCCTCTTTCCATAACTAAAATGGGCGCATGTATTTTTTCTGGACACGTGACACGTAATTTTATGACTGTGGACAGCCAGTTTGAGTAATGAGACGTCATTCTTTGAAGAGATATAAGTTTCAAACACACATTTAATGGGGAATATTTGAACAAAACATCAACAAAAATGCTACAGTACCATTTAGTACTTGATATGCCGGGAATCTCAACACGTATATCAGCTATAGAAGGTCAGAGATACGATGAATTAGTTATAGGTGACTTCTGATCGATAGAATATAACCGGACTGAAATTAAACCATTTGTACATGTATGAGAAAACGTATTATATTTATATTTTTATCTATTGATCGATCACCTTTGCTCCTAGTGGGTGTGTACCAAATTACCCAACAGAGTCTGAGTACATTAAAATAATCTTCTTGTGACCTTAATCTCATTGTATCGTCAGTCAATCATCATCATGCCAAAAACACGATCATTATTACAAACAACGATCATGATGAAATAAGAATTTTTTAGAACATAAAGAGAGCTAAACCATAAAGTTTACAAAATGTTTACAATCTAAAATCATCATTCTACTATCATCTCACAGGAATCATTTTCATAATTCATTAAGAACACTTTATCGTGTGATTTTCTAACCAGTACGTTGATATCCTATTATCCTTCCTCTTTATACACTGATCAAATTACATAAACGATTCTCACATAAATAATGAATTTGAAAGTCCATTATTATTTACATAGAAGAAATATAATTTCTTTAAACTTACTTGGTAAAAGGTACAATTCTCCGAAACATGCTATGTTCGGACATCTCGACCACTCATATGCTACCAATAGGTAAGGAAATGAGATGAAAATGACACTGTACTCAAACCAATAAAACCCTGATAAATAATTCAAGTGTCACGATTCTCGAATTACTTTATATTCCACGAATTTTAGCGAGACAAAGCCTACCTCTTATGTTTTCATCTCTCGTTTCCTGCCAGTAGGTATTAAACTATCATCATATGAATATATACATATATATATAATATGTAGATATAATAGATATCTAACCTTATGGTATATTTGACACTATCATTTCCGGGTTTATTATGGTGACCGGCTGTTTCAGTTCTGTCAATTAAGGATCATCCCTGTGGGTTGTATATGTACGTAGACTTTAGTTAAATCTCTCTAGAAATATAAGTGATGTATTGGACAAAATTGACTAATGCAATCAGTCTGGGATATTGATGCTACGCTGTGCGAGATGGTCATGACATAATTCTTACTTTTTCAGGTTCAATCTGTAACCATTTTCATTGTTAAAAGTAGATTTGAGAAAGTAAAGACCATAACAGCTCAGATGTACGGAAAAGCCTTGGGCTTAAAAACGAAATAAAAAATCAATTACAAGGTTTAGTATTTGGGCGTATAAAGTTTTAAAACTACGTCAAACTCTCTTTTATTAACAATAAAAGAAATGCATGCTTCGTCGTAAATTACATATTGTAGGAAACAATTAGTATACAAACTCTACAAAGTTATAATTCGGTTACCATTACACAGATTCTTTTAACGTTTATGTAAATATTTACTGAATTTGACTTCCCCTCCCTGCACTTTCCTTTTCTATGTTTGTTACATATGAGAAAAAGACTCTACAATCTACTATAAATCCAAAACACTGAACTCCAAATAGACGGATTGGATTAGTTCACTAGCAGACTAATTATGTAATTCCGCATTAAATTAGTCCCGATACCCAACTACAGGTCACTACAGGGTGTGATTTCAAGCCTCTTGTCTCCTGTGCTCTTCTCCAATCATATTACTTACCCTTACTCTGACCCATCACTATCAGATTTAGCATACTAGCAAATATCTATAGTAGGGTTTAGAACGATCAAACTACTGCATCAGTTGTAATATCAACAAGTAAATAAGCTTGTACGTATTCTCAATTTCATAATCAAGGACTAGATCTGAAGGAAGTATGAGAGTGAATTAAGAAAGTTAAGATGTTTGTATTATGTTCTAAATGTCCCATCGTCTCTACTTTGCATAGTCTTAACAGTAAATGTATGTTAGTTCACTGACACCTATAAAGTCAATAGACATTATTTTACAACAGCCATATTTTTATAATTTTGTCCATGTGAATTTCTTTGAAAACATCAACATTATCTATTCTCTCTTAATTCAAATAGAAAAAAGGTAAGCTGAAAAACATTAGTAATATGAATGATTAGCCCATACTGGTTCCTTTTTCAATACTGTTACGACTCTGTCTGTGTATGTTTGCAAACAAAAATGACTATTTTCTAAGACCTTCACCTTTCGTATTATTCACTAAATGTACAGGAAATGTTCAAGAGTTATCAAAACTAATGGGCACACCAGGTTTGGATTGTTATTTCGAGCAACATGTGAAACTGCATACAAAATGACAAAACTAATGACGTCATCTGTTACAGACCTTGAGTTTGCTTCACTTTCATTTCTGTCTATCTAACCCGGACGGTTTTTTGTGCATTAACTATTGACTGATTTTTTAAATGAAACCCCGGTATTTTTTACGGCTTTTTTATAATCTATATAGTTATATAACATGCGAATGCATGATAGTATCACATAAAGGCGTGAAGTACGGTAGACGTCTATGAACTTTACTTTTTCCTTTAAGCTTTCTAATGCATTAGTAAAAAATAATAACTATGTACCTCAAAAACTTGAATAACAAAAAAAACCAAACAATTTTACCTCTTGTAATCGAGTGATTAGGGGGAGTTTCAGAATAAAGAGGCTTCAAATGCCCTGAAAAGGAAATCCGAACTTAATTACGAAATCATCTTAAACGATTTTACGTTATTTTGACAACTACATTTAATAATCGATATCAAATGTGACATACCTGACATGGTCACTTTAATCGCTACAAATGGTTACATTCATTAAGAATTGTACTTTATGCAACATAATAGAATCTATGTGTTGACGTTTATATTGGTTATTTGCAGAAGATTTTTAAGAACAATGTGATAAGACTAACATTTATTTTGTTATTGCAATCATTGAAGGTGTTTTTATTGGGTCAATTACAATATAGAATAAATAATAAATTCTTATTACACAATGACAAGGCGAATGTTCCATTGTTAGGACGTAAATGAAGATGGTCACATATTTCGTATATCGTCATACTACAGTTATTAAATGTTGAATATCATTGCTTTGAATAGTGAATCGTTGCTGAGCACTTGAGATGTTGTCAGTCTTTATGAATACAATGGTCTGGCTGTACGAATGTTCACACAAGACAACAATTTCATTTTTTAGCATGACCACATCCAATGCTTCAGACGTTGCCGCGCATGCGTTAATCTTCCTCTTCTTGACCCCTGACCTTTCATTGACGATTTGGAACTCATGAAGACTCCTGATATGATAGAAGACACCTCTCACTGAATGTCCGTCGTCGTTTTGGAAATAATCTGGATAAAGACACAACTTGTTGTATTGTATTCGGATATCCTTGCAAAGAGTCTGAAAAGTTTTAGACGCGGTATCAAAGTAACTGAGTGTAAATACCAAATGGTGCGCCCACCAGTAGATCCGCTCGGACAACTGACTAACTCCGACTCTGCCCCGTAATCTACTTTGTAGATTTGATGAAAAAATCAGCGTTTTCACCTTTTTATTTTTTCCACGAATAGTCATATTGTAACATTCGATAGCGGTCCTCGTACTTTGTTTAATTATAAGAACATTGTTTCCTGACGTGTCCACGTGAAATCCTTTGCAGAAGAATGAGAAGAGTGGGTTCATGTTAGTGGACGAGACGAGTCCTAGATAGACAAACTTCGATAGATAGGCAGAATACTTGACCATTACGAACACCCTTTTTGAACGGAAATGGATTTGTGCCTCAAGCATAGCCCTGAAAATGAAAAAACGTCTCAGTGGTATTAAAGAGGTGTTCCTTACGACACAAATGTATCTATTTTTTGTAACTACATAAACATCTCCTGTGGTTTCATCCGATGTTCTGTTGTGACTGTTGAGCAAGGGTGACTTGTCAGCTGCTGTGTGTCGTCCCGTGCAGACAAGTGTCCAGCTGAAGTCTTTGATATAACACGTAGTGTCAGTCTTCCTGATTAAATCACACCGTGTGTCAGATCTCGACAACCCGGGGATGTAGTTACACATCGATCTATGGATGAAGAGGAGTAAAAGGACTGACCATAGCGGAGTAATGACCACCACATTGTCCATTGTATCCCTTTCTCTGGACATGTTTTTTCAACGATAATTGTCACCTGTCTCGGAATCAAATGTTCCTTGGAATTTCTTTGTCGTCTTGTGGATTGCCTCAAAGTTTCCTTATAATAAATTTGATATTTTATGAAGTCTAAGTCAATTCTTCCTCACACTCTGCCCATCCAAAACAACTTATCTTCTAAGTGCAATGAAATAAACTAATTGTCACGGGAAGCTCAAACAACCAAAAAGATCAATTATCTTTTCACATCTTGGTCATAAATCGATGTCCTATCTTATTTTGGTGACAGCTCTCTAAAAGCTTTTCGTATCCTCTATCTGTAAACACAAGTCTCATTACGTATGCATTATATGTTGATTGATTTAAACATATTTTATTCACAAAAGTGAAATGGGTTGGGCACAAGTTGTCCAACGATCAAACCCTCTCCATAATAGTTACATTTTACATTTGCATTATGTATATAGTCAAATTAAACTATACAAAAACATACCCAAAAAAATAAAGAGCGAATAAGCGAATTTTGATTAAGAGGCCCAACTCTTTGTTTCATGAAAATACACATGTACATGTTTTAATATGGATTCGTTTTCATATAGCAATATATCTGCATGGCCATTAAGGACTTAACTAACATCTAAGGGCACTCTCCCTAGAGTAACATTTAATATCTTATTTATTAATATATTGCGCTGAACTTGAAAAAATGTACAATCAAAAATATAATGAAAGGCATTTTTACATGAATTTCCACATAAAAAGCTGGGGTCGTTGACTTGACCTACTTTAAATAGATAATAGTTTAACTCACTACATCCATGTCTACAAGTCTTGTATGTAAAATGTTTAGAAACCTTTTTCCTACTGAAAAATATTCAGGCGTTGCATCCGGTGATTTTGAAGATTACGTTTGAATTGAGAAATGGTTGGACACTTTATGTATTATTTGTTTGAATATGACACTAAATAAGTAATGTTATTTTTAAGTATTATCAATTATTTACCCTCGAATTAATCTTATCGGATAAGAAGACAAATATAACTATATAAATTTAAAATGAACATCATCACATATCCCTTCGATAAACAGATTCATAGATTTAATAATCTCAAAACACTTATAGTAAACGAGTTTTTTTAAAATTAAATGTTAAAAGTTAATAGGTTATGACTGGAAAATTGTCTTGCTGCAACAGCAAAAATAATTTTCTTTTCTTATCTAAACTTTTTGATATGTACATATGTTTATCAAATAAAAGACCATTTCATCTTTCTTTCTCTTTAATGGTCTCATTTTTTCAAACTTTGAAATTATATTAAATGGCGAAGGTATAGAGTGTCTGTATCCATCTCATCAAACCCATATTCAGTAATACGTTTACATCTGAAAATCTTATAATTGCCAAATATAACGTCCTTAATACGTCATTATCCTTTTAAATTCGTTTTTTACAAATGTACAATCTTATTAAATGTTTTGGTTCGTGTTAGCAAAATTAATTTCTATTAGGCTTTTAAAAGTTGTTCTGTTCGGTTGTTCGTTACAAATTTGAAAACTGCAGATTAAGAGAGTAAATGGTTTCTTCATCAACCTTTAATATTCATTAAACCCTGCATCAAAATCATTCTTGTGGGATTAATACTCGTGCTAGTAACAAGTCCCTTTACAGTGTCGTAAAAACAACGTGATATCCTTTCCTATGATGTTAAACTGTATGGAATGTATACAGCCAAAAATGTTAAGCATCACCCACAAATAAAAGATGAATTATCGGTATATGTGGAAACCAAAATGTCAATGTGGTGTTACTTATTGGAAAATCTCTCTCACGAACGAAGTCACATGCCTGTGAATCCCACCACCAACGTGTTGCACACACCAAACTTCCAAAGTACCACACGCATTGGGTTCCTCACAGGCGCTCGCTACAGTCAGGAGGTTCTTGATCCTGTAATTATTGATCATTTCGTTGATCACAGATTTACTACAAGACCCTTGTTCATGGACGACAACGCATGACCTCATCGTTCATGTGCTGTAACAAATTTGGGGAAATAATGCTGTGACACGAATTCCATGGCAAGGAATGTCTTCTTATTTGAACCCAATCGAACATGTTTGAGATATCATTGGCCGTCGGGTACAAAGAAGGAATCCTCCCCCATAAGGCAGATCTTCACGAGGAGTGACAGCGGATACCAATGGAATAATTAAGGAACCTGGTTAGGGGTATGCCAAGAAGAGTGGCTGCAATTATTCAGGCACGTGGTGGCAGAACACGTTACTGATGTTATGTGATTCCTTGGACACTGATCCACTTTATTTAAGCTCTTTTTACACCAAGACCTTGAAATGATATGTCCTTTGGGTGAAATTCCATTTCAATTTCACTGTTTTTCATGCATGCGCTTTTAGTGCTCATACCGTTACAAAACTTTTTTTCCAAATGACCAAATCATTGTTCTTTTTATAAAAAAATTTTTTTCTTATCTTCACTTTTTTAGTTTCATACTCTACCTCCATGAACGTCATCCCTCCTTGAAAAATCAGAGGGTGCTTAACCTTTTTCACTCTGTATATATTGCTTATCAGAAGAAATAGGGGTATTATTGTTTTGATAATTCAAAAATAAATCTCAATCATTCTGACTTTCATTCTGCTAAAATATAACAAAAGCCCTTGGTTGAAAAGGAAACACATTTATTAAATTGATATGGTACCAAAAGAACGTAAAAATAAGGGGGAAAATGGTACTTCAAATTGATTATGTCATAGTTTTAACACTACGCATACAGCTCTTTGAGTCAGTATAACTTTATATTATCATCATTATAAACACCAAGTGATCTCCATATATCGCTCATCTGCTACACGACCTCTCTCGATGGAAGGACAGAAAGAAGAGGAACCAACTCATTGGTGCCATTACAGAGTATGAACTTCAATTTGAGGTCAGCATTTCCTTCGGAAATAATCATTTCAAACTTCCCATCTAGCTAGAATTACTTTATAAATATCTATTTTCTTTTCTTATCCCATGCCGTAACAATGACATTACAATTGAATTTACGTTGAAGTAATTTAACTATTTCATGTTGGCAAGAAGAATATTTTAAGAATCGAAAAGCATTACAAAATAACTGAAACGTAATTAAACAAGGTGGGAGTAAATTAGTAAAATGCGAATGAAAACAACAGAAAGAAATCAATCTCATGTAAAATAGATGATAACGAAGGGATTATTTATACAAAATGAGAAGCATATCCCAGCCACACCTGATACACACGAAGAAGCAGAC
The DNA here is from genome assembly GCA_921293015.1 of Phorcus lineatus. Lineage (NCBI taxonomy): Eukaryota > Metazoa > Mollusca > Gastropoda > Trochida > Trochidae > Phorcus > Phorcus lineatus. The sequence goes on along the minus strand of OV121088.1, from coordinate 160,887 downwards.
CCACAAGCATTTGTCCACGGATATCTATAAAGAATGTCTATCAGTCAGTCGCTTTCCACCTTAAAAACCTTATTTAGAATAAGCAGTCGTCTATAAAATCTTAGCATCAACTTGCCTTAGGTTCTTATTACCTTAATATGGTTAATATCATATCATTTATCATATGAATGCATATAACATATCATATTACATGATAAATCCCTCACTCAATATCTTCAGAACAATAGCAACACCAAGCATTGTTTTATTTCCGAACATACTGGATAAACTAATTTAGTCATAATCTTAAATTTTGAAATTATAAATATAGACTTATCGTAAAATTGACATGCTGAAAAGAATTTCATCCCTGAATTGTTTTGCCCAGTAAATGTAAAATGTAAGTACAAATTTTCTCTATTGAATTAAGAGGAAACAGCGCTTGGTATACAGACGGGGATGTCACTGGATGTCTGTAAGAGCGGTGACGACCAAACGTCAACTTGAAAACATTTCGAACGGCAGCATTTGGTATTTTTTTACCTCCACTTAACGTAATCATAGTATATAAGCAATAAGAATATTGTCGTGACCGCCTGGCAAACTTAACAACAACAGGCTTAACGTCGATGGCGTTGAAACTCGTGCTCAACCATGTGAGCTAAGAATAAATGCAGTCAAAAACTATAAAGACACCGGTAACCGCAGTTTATACATCCTGTCACAACACTGCTTCTAAAGCTACTAGGATGTATAAACCGCGGCTGATATCACTATAACAACTCAGACTAATACACTACCAAGACGTATATAACCGCGGCTGTCACTCCTGTTACAACACAGACTATTAAGCGACCAGGATGTATGTAACCGCGGCTGTCACTCCTGTTACAACACAGACTATTAAGCGACCAGGATGTATGTAACCGCGGCTGTCAATTATGTTATAACACAGACTATAAAGCGACCAGGATTTATGTAACCGCGGCTGTCACTCCTGTTAGAACACAGACTATTAAGCGACCAGGATGAATGTAACCACGGCTGTCACTCCTGTTACAACATAGACTATAAAGCGACCAGGATGTATGTAACCGCGGCTGTCACTCCTGTTATAACACAGACTATTAAGCGACCAGGATGTATGTAACCGCGGCTGTCACTCCTGTTACAACACAGACTATTAAGCGACCAGGATGAATGTAACCGCGGCTGTCACTCCTGTTACAACACAGACTATAAAGCGACCAGGATATATATAACCGCGGCTGTCACTCCTGTTACAACACAGACTATTAAGCGATCAGGAAGTATGTAACCGCGGCTGTCACTCCTGTTACAACACAGACTATTAAGCGACCAGAATGTATGTAACCGCGGCTGTCACTCCTGTTACAACACAGATTATAAAGCGACCAGGATGTATGTAACCGCGGCTGTCACTCCTGTTACAACACAGACTATTAAGCGACCAGGATGTATGTAACCGCAGATGTCACCCCTATAACGACAAGACTATAAAGCGACCAGGATGAATGTAACCGCGGCTGTCACTCCTGTTACAACACAGACTATTAAGCGACCGGGATGTATGTAACCGCGGCTGTCACTCCTGTTACAACACAGACTATTAAGCGACCGGGATGTATGTAACCGCGGCTGTCACTCCTGTTACAACACAGACTATTAAGCGACCGGGATGTATGTAACCGCGGCTGTCACTCCTGTTACAACACAGACTATTAAGCGACCGGGATGTATGTAACCGCGGCTGTCACTCCTGTTACAACACAGACTATTAAGCAACCAGGATAAATGTAACCGTGGCTGTCACTCCTGTTACAACACAGACTATTAAGCGACCAGGATGAATGTAACCGCGGCTGTCACCCCTATAACGACTAGACTATAACGCGACCAGGATGTATGTAACCGCGGCTGTCAATTATGTTATAACACAGACTATAAAGCGACCAGGATTTATGTAACCGCGGCTGTCACTCCTGTTAGAACAGAGACTATTAAGCGACCAGGATGAATGTAACCACGGCTGTCACTCCTGTTACAACATAGACTATAAAGCGACCAGGATGTATGTAACCGCGGCTGTCACTCCTGTTACAACACAGATGTGTACGCACAAGATCAGCTGCTTCGGTTTAGCGAACTGGAAAAAAGAAAACATTTCCTTTGGTATTGCTGATAAGTTACAAGTTTATTTTCTATATGAGAGGGGATACATACATGTATTTTATCATTTAGGTAATAATCGAAATCGTATGCATATGTTTGTCGTTATCATATACCAGTATACCAGTATATATTGGATATAACTTCTTTGAGAGGCATCTAGAAGTTCGTGAGAAAAGGCTTTATAAGAGAAACCAGAGGGATTTAGGATGCTTCTGAGGGTTAGTAACTTAAAAGAATAGCAGTGATATGTAGACAAAGGGCTCTCACGATAAATAAATGTTATTAAATGCAAGGCAACCTTTTTAATAAACAGAAGCATTTCTAACACTCGGTGTTCCTACCTTAAATTATCAAAACGTGCTCACACTAAAAATGGCCGCCTGCTATTTTTGCTAAACAATTGACACTTAAATTTATTCTACGACTACGGATAATTGGGTTAAGTAATTAGATAAATTCCCCTTTGAAAATAATGTACTTAGCATAAATAATATTTTCATTGGGAATACCCTTTTTTTAAATGTCCAACTACCCCATTAAGATTATAATAACCACCGAACTTACATGAACATATGAGGGTGTTGGCTGGTGAACAACTTTGTCTATCTGTGAGGGGTTCTGCATCTGTATGATGTCATGGGACGGAGAATCTGAAATTAATAAACACATTCTCCAATGAAGACACGTCATTGCAAACGCACTGTTATTTGCTAATCCCGCGAATTCGCGAAAGTTTAATGTATTTCTGCCAAGGAGGAAACCTTGTTTAATAACGTGATTAGACAAGTATACATTGAAGTGGATGCACAGAATACATGTGGTGTCTTTAACAATTGAGCCCGTCTTTATTCTGTTTGCCGGTTAAAATTGCGGGATACCAAATATCATGATTCATGATTCATTTCTATTATTGCCCCATCAGTTAAACATACGCACACGATAAGAACACCATCACGGGCAATTTCTATACGATTCAAAGGGAACAAGCAGACAGATCCGGCTATATCGCCTGCCAGATGGCAAAAGTGCGAAATGTGTTTCAAAATAGTTATGAAACTGACTCTATAATAAACCCGTAAAGCAAATGTTTTAGGCTGAAAACTATCCTCGGCAGATCAACGGTGATTAATTTATCCTATGGAAAAGTGATTGTTTCAATGCTCAGTTTCATTGTGCTTAGCGCCAGGGTTCTACCCTAGGAGAGTATTAAGAACTAAAGTTCTTGGGAAGTCTTAAATACAAAAGGCACCACTACGTTGATTGATCAGCTGATGTTCCAATGAGCAAGGCCGTATGGTTTTAGAGTTCTGGCTCAGAAACAAAGTAAGTAAGTAATGTTTCCATTCCAATGTGCCAACAGTAAAGTAGGAATAAGCCCTACACATGAAATGTTCCATTGTTTCAATGAGCATGGCTTTAAAGTTTCTGAGTTCTGGTCCGGAAACGAAATTCTTAGTTACGTTTTCCTGGACACAGCCAAAAATAGATGTATAAGAAGTTGAAAATCCCAAAAGGCACCACCTCACATGATGATTGATCCACATACCAAGTTTCATTGAGCTAGGCCTTATAGTTTCTGAGAAACCAGAAACAAAATTCTAATTTGCGTTTCAATGGAAACGGCTTAAATAAACGTAGAAAGAGGTTGAAAACCCCTACAATAGATGCATGTTGTTTGTTCCATACAACAAGTGTCAATGAGCTAAGCCTTATTGTTTTTTCTGTTACTTCTGGTCCGGAAAACTGAAAGAAGAGTGTCGCGGAAAAACATAGACTATGTGAGCGATTAAGACTATAGTTGCACAGAGGAAATTTTGCTTTTATTGTCATATATCATCAATATTTTATACAGTGAAGTACAAAATCATATTTTCACGAATATAAAACATGGTTCTATTTGTATGTATGTATGTATGACTGCATTTATTTATACATCTAGTTAGCCGGGTTTTTGTGTATGATGTGTCGTAAACAAGGAGTTCCAATAAGTAAAATAACATTTTATTTCATCAAATTAACATATAAATGATTCAAAGTCCAAAACTCTGTTTACTTTGAATTTACAAGACGTGTTTGGATCAAGGCGTGTTACTGTGACAATTCAACGATTATCATGATACTCACTTATGATAATATTTACTAAATACCTGACGTATTGTTTCTCATAAGTTACAAAACTTCTACAACTGTATACATCTGACAACTCGCAATTTATAAAAAAAATAATTGAACCTTTTGTCTAATCTACCTACGCTCACTTCTTATTATGGATTTTCTTAAAGTATTTACTGAATATTATTCAATGTTTATTTGGAATTACCTTTTCGTCTTGTACGACACTCGATAATTTCAAGGGTAACATCGACGAGGAGTTGCCAAGCAACGTAACCGACAAGAACAAACTTCATGTAGCTCGGTGCATTTGCCTTGCTCAGCTCCATCCCGAAAAATATTGTTATAACTGGAATGAAATGTGTTTTTCAAAGCAATATAATGATGCGATTATAAGCTCATTTACTCAAAACCTTGTCATCATTCTAATAATCTGTAAAGAGTTCAAATAAGGTTTATATGTTGCTTTTAACCATAAACAGCAGAAAATATTTCAAATTACATAGATATTACGATATTTTTCTTAGTATGGCTACTTTTTCTCATTTTCAATCAAAAGTGAGTATTCGTCACGCACCTGCCAGGATGTAGGCTCCAGTGCCAACCAGGAAGTGGGCCCAGTTGAAGAGGGTCCGTTTCTCTGACTTCGGACCTGGTCGGAAGTACGCCATTACGGGCTGTATGGAAAACCTTTTTCTTTACGACGTATGTTAAAGTGAATGCATTTACAATTATATTTGTAATCAGAGTAAAATGGGTCATCGACATTGATCGTTTTATTTCAAAGATCAGCTACATAATTATAATGAACGGTTGACAAGATGAACATATAAAGATGGATGCTAAGAAGAAATGATTTCAAGATATAATGATTTACTTGATATACCGTTTATAGAAGGAAAAACCTTGCAAAATTTATTACAATTATAAGGAAGTATATCAATGATTATTTGTCGCATAATGAAATAAGAATTGATACAAATAGTTACAGTAAGTACAGTGATGTGAAAAAGTTTCTGCAAGCTACAAACGTGCACCACGCATTGCAATGTAAAGTATCTTCAAACGTGTGTTGTTACCAAATGATTGATTAATACTGAAGTGAGAAAAGTGAGTCTCATTCTGAACGGAGTGGCGAAACTGCGACAGCAAAACGTTTACCTTTAAGCATGCAGTTGGCATACCTTCAATACCTATTGAATACAATACCTTTTAAGTAAATGAATACGGATTCGTTGAATGGAAACTTATGAACTTTAAAGTATATACTACGTCTTTTGGATTATTAGATAGTTATCAACATCTTCATCACGAGATAAATGAGAATTAAAAACTTAAGTCAATAATCTGGTAAAGTCGTCAAGGCCTTCACTGATGGAAAATGTCAATGGTTGTTTAAATATTCTTCCTTTACTCCGGTCAAGGTCAAATAATTGAGAAATCGTAACTACTTTGGTGTTCAAAAACATATCATGAAAGTTTTGTTAAGATACTTTAATTCAGTAAAACATTGCTTCAGTTTAGATTATATGTGTTAAACTTTCCATTATTCAACTGTTCTATTGAATAATACTTAAAGTGGACGTTCGTCTATATCAAGCTTGAGGGAAAGGGATAGTTAGTATTGACTTACTTCTCGCTTAACCGAACCAAGTCCTGACTGACAAAGAAATCACATTGGGATGAAAGCGTATGTAAATAAAGAGTCATGTTGTAAGTGCAACCGCTATAAGAAATCACTAGCTATATAGACGGAGCTATCTCCATTCAAGAAAATTTATCATTGAAGAAAGATCTCAATATCGTAAAGTCTGCATTCAATATTGCAGCTATTAATTCACTTTTTATATTTTATCGGTTAACAGCATTGTTTATGAAGAGAATGCCCCAAGTGCTTGATGAGAAAATACAAATACAAATGGATTAATGTACAGAGTTATACACTAATCGAGATTTATAAAATCATAAATTATCAATGAGAATCACTGACATTATGCATTTGATAAAGATTCAATACTTATTAATAATTATGTTAAGATCAACTCATTGAAAGAAGCGTTTGTTGTCTAAATCTGGTGGTCGTTGCACAAAAGGACTCACCACTAAAGTTAATCTTAGTGCCATTCTTTATCCCTGCACTAAGGCTACCTCATTGATTCAAGGTTACCCTAGTGTTTTGTGCAACGGGACCTTGATCACTAAAGGGTGTTCCACTTTGTTTCATTATGATGAACGATGAACTTCTACCGATAACGTACGGCCAAGAACAGCGATGAGCAATGCACAGAGGATAAACAAGTGGACTGAAACCTTTGGTGGTCATTACGACTTACGGCAATTAAAGGGTAACTGTCAATGTCACCGTTCTTTGCTTACATTTACTTACCGTTAGAGAACATACACGAAGACCATTACTCACATTGATTATCACTAGGGCAGTGACGATGATTCCGAGAATGGGGTGTGATTTCTGGTAAGTTTCTCCAAGAATCTGCATTATGAATTACGATTATTTGACTTTGAAAACAAGCACCTTGCGATATTTGGATCTTAACCCTTTACGCAGTGTATCATTAATTTTGATCATCAAGTTGCAAAATGCTTTAAACCCCCTCCCCCTGACATCCATTTGAATTGGTGAGTGTAATGTTATTACCAATGTGACTAATGGCCGGATTATCATGCAGATATCATAATCGATAATGTTGAATGTTGACTCTAAAATATCAACTTGCGCTCACAGTAAAAAGTCCATTCTGTGTTTTTTACTTTGCGGTTGTATGTAGTGCATTCCTTACCCCTAAATCTAATTTCAAACCGAGCTTGTCTTATTTCAAGCCAAAACCATTACTTCATGACACACTTATAACATTTGTACCATTCATGTTATCATTTATATGTTTTAAGTTCAAGCTTATATCAAATTAAAGCTTACCTGGCTGTATCCTTGGGACTGAATGAAAATAATGACAAAAGCGGCTGCATTGAGCAGGAAGGTGAACGTCATACACAGACGATGGACCTGCAACCAATACGGTACATACAGAAGCATGTTTCTTGATATGGGGCCATTCCAAACAATTCTGTCGACTTATTTTAGATAGTTATATAGTTGCTGTTAGTAAAAGATTATAATGTAACATGCATTATGTTAAAATCGTAACCCTGAGGGAAGTATTTCAAATAGCTAAACATTTATCATATATGTTTTGCGATATACACTCTTCTTCTGCTAAATGACTTCAGTATTTGATTACCTGTTATGTTTGGTATTAGTAAAAGAAGTGTATTGTGGAAATAACGGGTTTTAACATTAATTGTTTTCTACTCCATCACTTGCTAATCTAAGACTTGCAGCATTGTCCAATTTTTCTAAGCCAAGCCAAGACTCTGGTACGGCAGACCTCGACAGCCCCTAAGACATACCAATATAACTTAACTTAACCTATCCTATAACTTATTAACTAACACGGATGTGGCTCGGCTTGAATTAACCTGTGATGAAGAATGGCGCAATTCATGCCTGCTGGGGAAGTTAATGGATATGAGTGTCTTACCTGGAACCATATTTTGACTCCACCCAGTGTGCTGTCGGGCCAGAGCGGCTTGAAGTAGCGGGCTAGGATGAGTCCAACACTCGCGAACAGGAGCCAAGCTATGCACATCAAGCTTCCTGGCAGACAAAACCTTGTCGTTTATTTATTTTTTTCTTTTCGACAAAGATTTAATTCCGATTAATAAATCGTCAAACCCAAATCAAGAAATTTGGAACATTTTCAGAAGACAATAACTCTAAAACGTGTCAGCTTTAAACGACATTTCATCTCAACCTGTCTTTAACTTTCAAACATTATTACACTCTATGAATCCCTACAATCGGAACTTACCACTGGAGGAAGATGTTTTGAATAGTAAAGTTGATATTTACTAATGACAATCCATAGAATAAAAGTTGTACATGACAAACTCCACTAACTCCTCTTACTTTCAACATCGTAGGCAACGGTGATGATTACTCGTGGCAATCGATAAAATAAAGCTTGCATTTGACAAACTTGAATCAATAAATCTGTTTTCAATAAATCTGATGAAGCCGCTCCTGTCCCCTCACCGTGTACAAGCACCAGAGGATGAGTGGTCGTGGAGCCTCCGAGACTGACGTGTCTGGTGAAGTCCACCATTGCAGACGTGACCATCGGTTTGACATTATGGGGCTGGATGCTGAAATCTCAACACGACAACAGCACATCTTTACATAAGTGAGAGTTGTTTCTATGATTTTTAACTTACTTACTTTCAATTTATGTCATCACTCATCGTCTTGGTCATAAAACTACTAAATATAAGACAAGTGTTTGCCTATAGAACAACTTTTGTATAGCCTATAGCACGTCTGTTTCTGACTTTTTTTAAATATGACAGTGAAGTTCACATAACACAATCAGATTTCAAAAAGGCATATAAATCATCATATTTTTAATGACCCTCTGGAATTAAATATCACATTATTGACTGAACAACAATCTTGAGTATTGAGTCAATTTATGAGTTCATGTTTGCCCTCAGAAGCACTTTCCTCTATAACTTTCGCCACACTAAGATGATCAGCTGAGCTAAAGCTGGTCATGTCGAGGCTACCTGAGTTAGCTCTCCCCTGTGCGTACAGCAGGTACCACTTCCGGGTCAGGTTGAGGGACTGTGAATCGTCCTGTGCTCTTATCTCTCGGAGGAAGCTGCACTCATACACGCCATCTTGAATCCTCCCCGATACATCACTGACTCCAGCTTTCGGCTACAAACATAGTTCGAGTCAATTGCGATGAGGCAGTTTCTTAAAAGAATTTTACTACAGCGTTACTAGCATTGATTGAACAACTTATATGAATATGGTCAGTGAAGAGCGTTCAAAAATGGCGACCGTGATAAGGGCAAACCATAAAGTAAACAACTTTATTCTGAACAAAATCTTTTCTTCGCATGTTCGTTCTACTTCAACGGGGATCTCCAAAAAGTCATGTGAGTTCGTTATGTTTAAGTTGTGATCAAGATGTTCCTCTTGTTCCTGTCATGAACTATATGAAAGGTTTATACTTTGCTGCACATTGAAAAGCGACTCAAGAGTCAGAAGAAGGAGAGACAAGAATCAAACGCATCTGGTGAATGTTTTTGGTTCGTAGGTTGAACTTTCTTCATAAACAATGAAAGCCTCACATGGACATCCCGCTTGTTAGTGTAGCCCACGTTGTGCGATTCGAAGACTTGAACCTTCCCGCCATGGATCACACACTCCGACACTGTGTCGTCTCCCTGTGTGGAATAGACAATATGATAGCAGATAAAACAAAAGATGAACTTTACCTCACCATTCAATAAGTGAAAATCAATTGTCGAAATTCTAGGATTTTTTGCTCGGTATTTGATATGTTTTGATATTACAGGTCGCATCTATTATCCAATATCGAATCAAATTGCCATTGACCTGACTAGTTAATGATCCGATCGCGAAAAGAAAGTAAACAATTGAATACATCGAACTGATGTTTTTATTTTGTAAAGAATATAATTAAATTACAGTTTGGCAATACTCCTCACCATAAGTTGATCATCCGAAAAGCCAACCGCCATCCAGGAGCTGTCATCTTGGTACGATTTCATCCGGAACCGGATCTTATTGCTTTCCTCAATCCACGTGACAGTAAAGGTACATCCGGTTGCGCAGTCGTCAAAACAACCCTGAGTCTTTCCGCACGCATCACTGTGGTCTATCTGTAAAGAGATGAGAACATTCTCAAAAGCTGCAAAACCGAGTTGTTAGTTTGAGTCCAAACTGGCAAGGTAAATTTGTATAGCAGTTGAATCATAATCTAACCATACGTTTATCATTCTCACTAGTATCTCAAGTAATATTGGAAAATAGAAATTAAATTTGCCATGTATATATGAAGGATAGAGTATGGACGTGAATTGAGCCACATCGCTGTAAGTATAAGTAAACTATGTTTTATAAGAGTTGATTGAACAGTACCTTCGATCGTGGAGGAGACACTGAAACAAAATAAGTCGTGTTTGAAATACTTCACAGTCAATTTTCTTATAGATCTAATCTATATACCGAGAGCAATTTCAAAGATGGGGCTAATTTATCCTGTGTATCGTCACGTCCAGTTGTATAAAGTTACATACGATGGAATAGCGAAACTCGCTCAAAAACGATGGTTGTTGTGTAAAGGTGATACATTCAAATGTGCACACTTCGTGAATATTATCCAGCGTATGTCTACTCTTCTTGGTATATTATATCTCTCACCTGTGGTAGTTGTTGGTTTGTCAAGGGTGTACATGTTTAACTTCTTCTCTGTGACCCAGCGGTCCTGGGGAGTGTGGGGCATCTTCCAGTATCCTGTCGATATACAAGAAAATCCTTAAACTAATACTGACATTGTCCGGAATATTGCAGGTATACAAGAAAGTCCTTATATTAACTTTAACATCGTCAAGATTCTTGCAGATATACAAAAAATCCGTTAAGTAAGTTTAATCTATTTGTCAAAATATGGTGTTGTCTTCACAATCCATCGGCAGTACCTCTCCAGATCTGTATATTCAGCCGCATAGATTTGGCTCAATAAAATGATCATTTCCAGTCAAGGTTTTCAGATTTCTTTTTGTTTAAATCCCTGTTTGTCGTCAGAGGTCAATATTTCAAAGTGAATCTTACTCAAACTCTTTTCCCGGCCATTGTGTTCACAAAGAAACTAAACCTGCTTAATGATGTTACGGAAAGACGTAACGTAAACGCAATTAAAGAATACCGTACCCGGAAGCGCGGTGCCATGGGCGAACACCACGTGCCAGGGTTCATCCAGACTAAAGATCTTGTCATCCTCTGTTGACTTTATCTGTCGCAGGAAGCTACACTCGTATACACCGTTGTTGAAACTTCCTTTTGGGTCACTGAAACCACTTTCAGGCTGAAAAACAAACCGTGAGTTCTTTTAAACAGTGCTAAGATGGATATTTCGAAGGAGGACATAGATGAAAGGCAAACTTCTTGGTCACAACTTAAAAATGTCTATTTTGAAATTAGACTTTGAAGATAAGATCAATTATCTTTTGCAATTTCTTTTGTCTTTTGGTACTTAAAAGAAATTGATGACATTAAGCTATTTAATTCCTTGAAGTCACAACAACACACTCAAATATTACTGCAAGTCTGTCGTACGGGTTAATAAAAAATTCTATCAACTGAATTGGAAAGCTTGGAATTCCTTACTGCAAAATTGGAAAGGAATAAACTATGCATTCTAATACAGCAGTAGCGTTATCAATTACTGCGAAGCATCTTTAAAGAAAAAACATGATTCCAAAAAGAGACCTTATCATCCGATGTTACACATTTGACTTGTATACAGTATGTCTTCATTACTGCGCGGAGTAGCGTCATGCTCTTATCCGCTAGGCTCCTACACTCCCCAATGAATAATATCAATTAATATATTTCAATTATGATAAAGCATGAACATCTGATACTCATGATCACATTAGCGAAACGGTCATTATATCAATGCTTATACCCTCTGATTATACTCACATTAGCGAGACGGTCATTATATCACTGCTCATACCCTCTGATTATACTGACGTTGGAGAGACGGTCATTATATCACTGCTCATACCCTCTGGTTATGCTCACATTGGAGAGACGGTCATTATATCACTGCTCATACCCTCTGATTATACTCACGTTGGAGAGACGGTCATTATATCACTGCTCATACCCTCTGATTATACTCACGTTGGAGAGACGGTCATTATATCACTGCTCATACCCTCTGATTATGCTCACGTTGGAGAGACGGTCATTATATCACTGCTCATACCCTCTGGTTATACTGACGTTGGAGAGACGGTCATTATATCACTGCTCATACCCTCTGATTATACTCACGTTGGAGAGACGGTCATTATATCACTGCTCATACCCTCTGATTATGCTCACGTTGGAGAGACGGTCATTATATCACTGCTCATACCCTCTGGTTATACTGACGTTGGAGAGACGGTCATTATATCACTGCTCATACCCTCTGGTTATGCTCACATTGGAGAGACGGTCATTATATCACTGCTCATACCCTCTGATTATGCTCACGTTGGAGAGACGGTCATTATATCACTGCTCATACCCTCTGATTATACTCACGTTGGAGAGACGGTCATTATATCACTGCTCATACCCTCTGATTATGCTCACGTTGGAGAGACGGTCATTATATCACTGCTCATACCCTCTGGTTATACTGACGTTGGAGAGACGGTCATTATATCACTGCTCATACCCTCTGATTATGCTCACATTGGAGAGACGGTCATTATATCACTGCTCATACCCTCTGATTATACTCACGTTGGAGAGACGGTCATTATATCACTGCTCATACCCTCTGATTATGCTCACGTTGGAGAGACGGTCATTATATCACTGCTTATACCCTCTGATTATGCTCACGTTGGAGAGACGGTCATTATATCACTGCTCATACCCTCTGATTATACTCACGTTGGAGAGACGGTCATTATATCACTGCTCATACCCTCTGATTATGCTCACGTTGGAGAGACGGTCATTATATCACTGCTCATACCCTCTGGTTATACTGACGTTGGAGAGACGGTCATTATATCACTGCTCATACCCTCTGATTATACTCACGTTGGAGAGACGGTCATTATATCACTGCTCATACCCTCTGATTATGCTCACGTTGGAGAAACGGTCATTATATCACTGCTCATACCCTCTGGTTATACTGACGTTGGAGAAACGGTCATTATATCAATGCTCATACCCTCTGATTATGCTCACATTGGAGAGACGGTCATTATATCACTGCTCATACCCTCTGGTTATGCTCACATTGGAGAGACATTCATTATATCACTGCTCATACCCTCTGATTATGCTCACGTTGGAGAGACGGTCATTATATCACTGCTCATACCCTCTGATTATACTCACGTTGGAGAGACGGTCATTATATCACTGCTCATACCCTCTGATTATGCTCACGTTGGAGAGACGGTCATTATATCACTGCTCATACCCTCTGGTTATACTGACGTTGGAGAAACGGTCATTATATCACTGCTCATACCCTCTGATTATGCTCACGTTGGAGAGACGGTCATTATATCACTGATCATACCCTCTGATTATGCTCACGTTGGAGAGACGGTCATTATATCACTGCTCATACCCTCTGATTATACTCACGTTGGAGAGACGGTCATTATATCACTGCTCATACCCTCTGTTTATACTCACGTTGGAGAGACGGTCATTATATCACTGCTCATACCCTCTGATTATACTCACGTTGGAGAGACGGTCATTATATCACTGCTCATACCCTCTGATTATACTCACGTTGGAGAGACGGTCATTATATCACTGCTCATACCCTCTGATTATACTCACGTTGGAGAGACGGTCATTATATCACTGCTCATACCCTCTGATTATGCTCACGTTGGAGAGACGGTCATTATATCACTGCTCATACCCTCTGGTTATACTGACGTTGGAGAGACGGTCATTATATCACTGCTCATACCCTCTGATTATACTCACGTTGGAGAGACGGTCATTATATCACTGCTCATACCCTCTGATTATACTCACGTTGGAGAGACGGTCATTATATCACTGCTCATACCCTCTGGTTATACTGACGTTGGAGAGACGGTCATTATATCACTGCTCATACCCTCTGGTTATACTGACGTTGGAGAAACGGTCATTATATCAATGCTCATACCCTCTGATTATGCTCACATTGGAGAGACGGTCATTATATCACTGCTCATACCCTCTGGTTATGCTCACATTGGAGAGACGGTCATTATATCACTGCTCATACCCTCTGATTATACTCACGTTTGAGAGACGGTCATTATATCACTGCTCATACCCTCTGATTATACTCACGTTGGAGAGACGGTCATTATATCACTGCTCATACCCTCTGATTATACTCACGTTGGAGAGACGGTCATTATATCACTGCTCATACCCTCTGATTATACTCACGTTGGAGAGACGGTCATTATATCACTGCTCATACCCTCTGATTATACTCACGTTGGAGAGACGGTCATTATATCACTGCTCATACCCTCTGATTATGCTCACGTTGGAGAGACGGTCATTATATCACTGCTCATACCCTCTGGTTATACTGACGTTGGAGAGACGGTCATTATATCACTGCTCATACCCTCTGATTATACTCACGTTGGAGAGACGGTCATTATATCACTGCTCATACCCTCTGATTATGCTCACGTTGGAGAAACGGTCATTATATCACTGCTCATACCCTCTGGTTATACTGACGTTGGAGAAACGGTCATTATATCAATGCTCATACCCTCTGATTATGCTCACATTGGAGAGACGGTCATTATATCACTGCTCATACCCTCTGGTTATGCTCACATTGGAGAGACGGTCATTATATCACTGCTCATACCCTCTGATTATACTCACGTTGGAGAGACGGTCATTATATCACTGCTCATACCCTCTGGTTATACTGACGTTGGAGAAACGGTCATTATATCACTGCTCATACCCTCTGATTATGCTCACGTTGGAGAGACGGTCATTATATCACTGATCATACCCTCTGATTATGCTCACGTTGCAGAGACGGTCATTATATCACTGCTCATACCCTCTGATTATACTCACGTTGGAGAGACGGTCATTATATCACTGCTCATACCCTCTGATTATACTCACGTTGGAGAGACGGTCATTATATCACTGATCATACCCTCTGATTATGCTCACGTTGGAGAGACGGTCATTATATCACTGCTCATACCCTCTGATTATACTCACGTTGGAGAGACGGTCATCATATCACTGCTCATACCCTCTGATTATACTCACATTGGAGAGACGGTCATTATATCACTGCTCATACCCTCTGTTTATACTCACGTTGGAGAGACGGTCATTATATCACTGCTCATACCCTCTGATTATACTCACGTTGGAGAGACGGTCATTATATCACTGCTCATACCCTCTGATTATACTCACGTTGGAGAGACGTTCATTTGCGTATGGAGTATTGAAAGATTGGTACACTTGAACATTGTTCAGGAACGACACACACTCTGTGACACTATCGTTGCCCTGTGGGAAAAGAATAATATCAATGAAAACATCACGTTTCGATAAACACAATCTTAATAGCCACAAGAGATGATCAGTCCTCTTCCGAATGACGCGTATGATTATCACTTGGTTGGCATGGTAACAATTTTGACAACATACATGTAAGCATGAAGTTCTTCTGGTCAGAGTTTCGAAAGCTTTCAGCTCTTACCATTAACGTATCATTCGAGAAACCAATTGCCATCCACGAGTTCCCGCCAGAAATAGAACGCAACCGGAAGTACATGTTATCTCCCTTTTTCTGCCAAGACACTGTGAATGTACATCCGGTAACACAGTCGTCGAAACATCCTAACGTCGTTTGACACTCCTTCTCCCTTAACAAAGGCTGAAAACAAACATTGACTAGAATTAAACCGACTTTATATTACTTAGAAGTATAAGTTAATTATCAACTAATTGTACATATTTTGGAAAATGATATTATACTTTGATTAAATAAGGTACTTTTATAAAGTTGAAACCTTTTTAGGGGTCATTGCTATCTCTTTTTCGTGAAGCGTAAAACATAGTACGCACACTTGTTTGTTGTGACGATTGAAGGAATGGTGTTGAATAAAGGTAGTCTGTAGAAAGCGGCGGCGTCGATGGGGGAGTTGGCTGGCTCCATGGTGGTGTTGCTGTTGGCCCGGCAGCACTCATGAAAGGAGTCCTCCACGGTACCATTGAAGGTATCTTGGACTCGGAATCGCTTCGTGGTGAACCCGATGGATCGCTCGCTGAATAAGAGCCGTTTGATGACTTTCCTGACCGTATGTCGGTAGAGATTAATGCAGGATCGGTGTTTGCGCACGACAAAATGGGCGTGACTATACTCCCCTCGGGAACAGAAAGGGGCGGGGCAGTCGGGTCGTACAGCACAGCTGACGTCACTGCCGTCCAATAGATTGCGTAGGACTGCACGAAGGTTGCTCTGGTAAAATTTGATCTTAATTGGAACTGAATCATAATTTATGAAATAGCATTTATCAATCGATAAACTCGTTAGCAAACGGAAGCCTCACCACAGCTCTCTCCTTTCCTTTACGACGAATCAATGCAGCAGTTCACGAAATGTTACAAGTTTACTTCATCTCGATCACGGTTTTAGTGTGATACTCGATAACAATGACAATTGCCATCAAATGCACCTGCTTGATACAATCAATGGCTATAAAACCCATACTGTCGTCGTTACTCTTATCGGCTTTCTGCACGATAGTCAAAACAAAATGGTCGACCCTGATGTCGCAGTAAATTGACAGGATTTGTAATTTTTGGTTATGCCATGAACTGAAAGGCTTGGAACTGGTAACTGTAGATTACGTTGAGTTGCCGGTGAGTGTGAAACAGTAAAACCACAAACTGCAGCAAGGCTATGTGATGGACACTGACGCGAGTTCTGCCTTTATGTATTAATATTATCATACTATCCTTTATGTATTAATATTATCATACTATCCTTTATGTATTAATATTATTATACTATCCTTTATGTATTAATATTATCATACTATCCTTTATGTATTAATATTATCATACTTATAGGATATCAAACGAGCTTCCCCTTTCATATCAAGTGTATGTCCCAAGTGAAATAATTTTGCTTTGTCACGAGCCTTGGCGAGTGACAAAACAAAATTATTTCACGAGGGACATAAACTTGATATGAAAGGGGAACGAGTTTTGTATCCTATTTATTACCCACGTTTTTTACAATGAAAACATCGTCAAATTAAAGTACAATTTAGCTTCCCTATAGAGAAACTCAAAACGCGGATTAATACATTACACTGGTGATTGGAATGTCGGCCCCTTCACTTCGGAAAACGTACGCTGTTTTGGTGTAATGTTGTCCATTACATTTGATAAAGAAACACATGAAAATAAACTACAACTGAAAACAAAAATCATTTAATTCATTTCATCTAAAGACTTGGTTTCAGCTACAAATCTGTAATTCATCATTAACACGCGAAAACTGTCAACATTTTGAACTGATAAACGTGACCTAAATCTCGGCTCAACGTCAATCAGCCGTCACTCAAGGCGAGTCGTGACGTGGAGACACTGTTCGGAAACAACGTTTAGAATGGCACACGTAACATTTGGCCTCTAAAGGAAACCACATTGTAATTTATGTCTCAAAAACTGTCAACTGGTAATGAAGCTTTTCAGTCAAATGCAACTTTTCTTCATCAGAGGACAAGTCACTGTAAACAATATACGGCGACGCTTGGCCATCTTTGTTTACATGAGTACCGATAGACCCAGCAGACGAATTTTGTTACTTATCTAGATTGTATCGTTTTTCTATTTATTTACGTACATTCAGTTATTAAAAGAAAGAAAAGCTTTGCATGTAACCACAATGAAAAAAAAAAATTTTATTCGATGATATTATGAAAATTCTCGTTTTTCGTCTGCTTAGGAACGAAAACTTATGAATGGAAATCATTAATGAAACAGCTGATGAAAGTAGTACCGGTAACTTCAAAACTCGTGTATCAGCCAATCAAATCACTCGAAGATGTTATGACACATATGTGTCATAACAGATTGTTATGAAACCCCTTTACGAAGTCCCACGTGGGTAATAATATCCTTTATATGTATTAATATTATCATACTATCCTTTATGTATTAATATTATCATACTATCCTTTATAATTAAAATCAAAATCTATATGATCGCGGTTTTGATCATAAACTTTTAAAGTTTTTTTAATTTAAGGGTAAAGTTAAGCGTATTATTTGAAACATAATACATACTTGAACACCACGTGACCGGCACTCCGAGTAGGTGCTTTCCAGATCACTTTCAAATCTCGTCGTGCCTCGGGGGTCGAGTGAGTTAGACCTCCATTGATCTGGAGAAAATATGAGTAAAACATTAGTTACAATCAAATTACTTGTACAATAAAATTTGCTGAGATTGTTTAATTTGAATGATAACTCACGTTATCAGCTTTCCTGCAGAGAGTATGGGTTCCCTGGACAGGCTCGAACTCGCCCAGCAGCTCAGTTGTGTCGAGCGCCGGGTCTGCTGCCCGCGCTTCCAGCAGGAATCCTTTGAATGGTTTCGCACACCCTACGGCCTTCAGGGTGACTGTAAAAAAATATGTATGTATTATGTCAGATTTTGATCTTTTTAACGAATACAGAATGTGGTCATCGGGCATTGGGGTCAATTTATATCTCAAACTTATAGCAATGTTTATTTAACTGAATACCATTTATCTGATCTCAACAGGAGAAGGGGAATGCTTATTTCTGAACAGAGATGTGAAATTCAACACTAACTTTCCTGATAATAGGGGTGAAGTTGAGACGATTCTAATTCCATGAATCTGTGAAAACAAATGAGAAATAAGGAAGGCAAGGAATTTTATGGATTATCAACTTCTTTATTGTGCTGATAGTGACGTTTCGAAATAGCTTCTTATACCGTTTTCAAGCAATTTATACACAGAAATAAATAATAATCCGTAGTAATAATAATAATAATGATAATAATAATCCACTTGACTTACTCTGGCTTCGCTCATTACCATTCTCTCTTTGTTCCCTAATCCGCCTCCGCTTTAGCCTAATTAACTCCCCTCTGATTAATGGGTAATCCCACACATCTTATAATGTTTTCCTACCCGTATCCTTTCATGTTATTGTTACCTCATCCTGTTTTCACCTGTTACATTGTTATTCCATCCATATATATTTCTGTATATAAATGTTTAATGGCGGGTCGTTTCATGTATTGACTAAAATTCTATATAACGGTAAAATTGACGTTGTAGTGTTAAATGGAAACGTCAATGGTGCGACATGGAGAAACGATATCAAAACAACGTTGTTACATCATGATCGAATGGTGTTCGAAATCGTGGAGTGTTAATCGACAACCCTGTCAAGCTTACTGTCCAAATATGCATCTCATCGACCATGCTTTGGACCATATCGACCGTGCCATTCGACGTACGGATAACTCACATATCAATAATGCATGGATGATATGGCTGTTCCTCACGCAACATACTTATTGACAGCATCCTAAAGCGAATTGCTGCCCTTTAAAGCTGGCACCACGGTCAGTCTATGATCTTTATCCATGCAAATGATCATATGCCATCACATCACTTTGCATTTTAGTACAAAGGTAAGATGCACTCATTGCGTTAGCTGGTTATAGTTCAGGATATGGGAACTCATTCGTAAGTTGTGTTATGTAGTGGGATCGGAGTAAGAACATCAATTTAATTGGGAAACATATTACTAATATTTAAGACAGGGTTGGAATGAAAGGATTACATCAGGGGGATGTGTAGAGAAGAGAATCAACAGAGCAGGTGATACAAACTGAAAGTACGGTACGACGCGCACTAGATAGTTGTTATTTAAGCCGAAACAGGTGAAACAAACTGAAAGTATGGTACGACGCGCACTAAATAGTTGTTATTTAAGCCAAAACAGGTGATACAAACTGAAAGTATGGTATGACGCGCACTAAGTAGTTGTTATTTAAGGTGAAAATGAGTTTTTATCAAGAGGACTGTTGAGTGGCTGCTTTTATAGATCGAAATACGGAATAGGATTAGCCAAGAGTAAAACACAATGAAGAAGACAAAAAAGGCAGATGCAAGGGTAGTTTTAGAGGTTAGTTAGGGAGTGGGAGGGAGAGCGGTCGATCTGGCAGAAGATCCAGGGCTTCGGCTATGTAGAAGAAAGGTTAGGATGAGATTGGTGACGTAAGTAGGGGGAGAGTAAGTATGATTCCATATGTTTAAATGTTACATTAAGGGTTATAAGGATTAGGATTTGGACGTGTAGGATTAAGGATAGGAAGTTATAATTTATGTATCATACTTGAAATGTCATTTTGTAATAAAGTCTTTAAAAAGAAAATTTATAATAACGACAGTATCTTGTGGCATATAGCACTAATCAATTGAAACATATTTCCTTCTGAAAGTATTTCCTATTTAGAGATAATTCGATCTAAAAACTGCAACAGTTGACAGTTGCTGAACGATTTTTTACGCTATCCAAATTAAGATGGGGTTGACAACTATTTCATGCGAAAGTTTAAATATTTGATGAGCATTTGTTTCAAACCATGAATGCAGCAACACAATAATTCCCTCCTACAGGTCTAAATGCTTTTGTCATAAATTTCCGTGCACGTCATATATTAGAATAGATTATAGAATAGAATAGATGATGCCTTTCTGAACATTAGCAAAATCACATTTACATCATACCTTCTATTTGTTCCCCAGGTTTGTATCTAGTCTGCGAGACGGAGACCCTGTAAGGAGAGGCCGAGGTTCGGCTGGTGGTAGTGCCGTGAGCAGGCGCCATGTTCAGACAGGAACTCTTCAGGGCGCCAGTGCTCCGGGCTGTGGTCTGACCGCAGCAGCAGAGCAGTAGGAAACTGAGGCTGGGAAGCAGGAGACGCCGCATGGTTGCACTAGGAACAGAGACAGGTTGATAAGTGTTGGTTCTTCATGATTTACCATACTTCCATTAGCAAGAGGAGCAATAGTATCTCTGCAATAGAGTAAGAGGCTCTTGAGGTTGATATTGTTGCGCTGCATCGTTAGATCAGATGTAAGGATACAAGGCAGTCTGATTAAAATCGACCGTGTTCCGAGGAATAAAAGTTTCAAAATATTGACTCTACCGAGATTCGAACTCTATCTGTCTGGGCTATCCTCTCCACAACGGTCTGACCGCAGCCAACTGTAGCGCTCGTTCTTACGTAAACTCAGCTAACCAATCACAATGCGTGCGGCAAAAGCATTCGGCAGTCGGTAGCTAGGGGCAAGTAACTCCCATTCAACATTCGTTAACCTTGATCGCCGCTATCCTTATTCTAAACGCGATGATGTGATTGGTTCGCTAATGACTAGGTTTTGTCTGCGCTAAACTGGTGTCAGCACGTGCGAGCAGTGAGGCTGCCTTCAGACCGTTGTGGAGAGGAAAGACCCCCCCTCCCCCCGCTAGAGTCATTTTTAAAAATCTTTTATTCCTCGGAACACGGTCGATTGTAATCAGCCTGGGATGCAAGGATGCAAGGTGCGATATCAGCTCTGCTGGAAGGGCTTTTATCTCCTACATAAGAAAATAAGTAGTAAGTTTGTCAGGGAAAACTGCATCTAAATGTTGGTTTCGTGTGTACTATCTTAAATCTACAACAATATTCCTGTCGTAGAAGGCAACATTTTGGACTTGAAACAAGATTCAATGATGGATAAGTGAATTGCGTTTAGGAATACCTAAATACGCGCCCATCGATTAAAAACGATATATATCTATTTGAGTCTTTATTTTTAGCCTATCCTATACAACAATAGTAAACACACTGTCGGAACGTGTACGCCCTGAACTTGTCACCCAACGAAGATAATGAGTTTCTCTGCAAGAGTTAAGTTTGTGTTTGTGCATTTTCGTTTACGAGATTGTAGGATAAATCGGGTTTCAGGTATTTATGACAATGAATATTTCAGGCTGTAAAATGGTGGCCACTGTTGAAGAATGATAAAAGTGGTGAACAGGCGCTTGGTAACAGCTAGTTATCCAGCTCCCATCTTTCCCCCTCAAACTTTAGATTTAGATGCTGAGTTTTGGCATGCTTTCTGTCTTTTGGTTTTGAGATCAAAGTTTCAAAGATCAACTTTTAAAAATATGGATATAAATGAAGTTTTCTGCTGTTGGTGTTTTTAAATCACCGTGAGCTTGCATGTTGTGTCCAGCAATCAGTCCTCAAGCTCTGATTGCAAGAGAGGAGCGTAAGAAGAGCAGAACAATGGAGATAATCAGCGACCTGAGTGCACCAGAGACATCCTATATTCAACTGGACAATCAGTGAAGCCTTTTCAAATGTCCTCAAATCAGAGACACACTCTGTGTGAAGGGGATTGTGAGGAGATGTAGGTTGCAGATCTAGGCAAAAATGGAAAATGTACTTAAGATCTGTACATCTAATAAAACACTCAAAGAGAGGAAAATATATATTAAAAAAACTCCAAATGTTCACTCAACGCTTTGGAATGTAATTTTTTAAAGATTTGGAATATTATAATAGCTGACTCTGTTGTGGAAATAATCTTTTGTAATAATGGTTTGTTTTTACTGAAACTTGGCTTAGGTGATAAAGTAGCTATAGCTGAAACGACACCACAAGGAAGGCGTCGAATGGGCGGAGTTGCAATGATTAAAAATTCTCTGCCTTTGGAATCAGTCTGATTAAAATCGACTGTGGTCCGAGGAATAAAAGTTTTCATATATGAACTCAAGCGGGATTCGAACGTATTTTATCAGGGGCTGTCCTCTCCACAACGGTCTGAAAGCACCCCCTTGCCCCCACGTTCTGACGCAATCTCAATTAGCCAATCACAATGACAGCGGCAAAAGCTTTCGGTTTCAGTAGCCTGGGGCAAGTAACCATTCGTTAACCTTTACCGCCGCTATCGTTATTTTAAACGGGATGATGTGATTGGTCCGCTAATGACTAGGTTTTGTCTGCTGTAAACTGGTGTAAGAACGTGCGAGCAAGGACGTTGCTTTCAGACCGTTGGGGAGAAGAAATCACCTAGTAGAAAACGTTTGAATCCAGCTGTAGTCAATAATTTTAAAAAACTTTTATTCTACGGAACACGGCCGATTTTAATCAGACTGCCTCCGGAATCAGTCGCTACATATTTCTCGCATCCTTCAAGTCAAGAGTCAAGACATACTACACTATGTCAATAAAATTATCTCTTTGATCAGCTTCTTATTTCCAGAAACGAACACTGTGTTTTCTAATATCTACCATTTCACAGCTAAAAATGTTTTTATCCTAAGTATTTGAGAGGATTTTTCAACAAACTCCTATACCAAATGCAAAAAATAGCTTTTCTCTCGCAGAGAACGCGTTTACTTTATTTGGTAATAATTTCCAGGCGTACACGTTCCTACGGTGTTTGTGATCTACTCTCATTTTTGAAAGATACAAATATCCATTTATATAAGTACAAATAATTAATGGATGACAACTTCTTTATTCTGAGGTTGCGACGTTTCGATACAGATTCATGCGTGACTACGATACAAGAATCTGTATCGAAACTTCGCAACCTCAGAATATAACAGTTGTCATCCATAAATTATTTGTACTTAGTGGCTTCCAACTTCTAAAATGCCACTCAAAGAAATCCATTTATATGTCACACATTGAGCTGTAGAGTTAGTCCATGCTACCATGCAAATCCGCCTCTGATCATGACTGCTGCACCAGTGAGCCGTTTGTCATGTGCAGGTTGTCTCTCTTCTAGGTCAACTGCTGAGCAGCTTCTCGTGTAATAAGGTGGCGTACTTCAACAAAAAGTTCATGCAAAAAGAGATTGTATTGACAAGCTTTACAAGTTATCTATTTGTGGTTATATTGTGAGCTCAGAATCAACGATGACGCTGATAAATCTGCATGTTCATCACAAGGTGGTGCTATTCTTCTGATTAGATAATCTGCCTTCGACATATTTAATGCCATCAAGGACAGAATATATTGTGCAACCAGCAGCGCGGTGCAGTCTCTTGATCTTGTCCAGCTTGAAACTATGATCACTGACAGGATTCTATCAGCAACAAAAACTGCTTTGAATATCATGCACATGACAAAATGACCTCGACCTCGTGAACATCTCAGATAATTATCTATTTATCTTATGATGTGTATCTCCAAATTTCATTCACTTGGTGGCTATAACTTCAAGCATAACAATTACGTCTAACCTAAGATTTAACTATCTGTAAAGGAATAAACACAATCGTTATCAGTATAGAAACAATTTTCAAATATCAAACGAATTCACTGACAAATTCCAGTAGAAATCATACATTGATTTTAATGATCTTTAATCTTTTTATACCTGTATACTTTCACATCAAGAAATGACATGTTGAGATGTGTGTGATGTGTGATGTGTGATGCGTCCTTGTTATCTAAGTCCTTGATGTACGTGTTATCAGCATCACTGTCTGGCAAGTGCACTGATAATTATAAAAGTTAGGCTTACTGTAACAGAGGTTATGGTGGTCAAAATGTCGTGAGTTACACCCAGGGTGGAGGTAGGCGATGGGGCTGGTCGGAGTAGGGGCGGGGGTCGGTCGGTTTGGGGGTTGAAAGTTTTGGTTTAACAGTGGGAATATCATTGATCAATCAGTCACGTGTCCTCTTCATATTTCAGTCCACTGGCCTTCGTAATATACACGATATGAACCCAGCTCTAACTGGGTCGCGTCTGATTTGATCTCTCGTTTGAGATAATATTTCGTAGTTATTTCAGCAATTAAAACGTGCATTATCTGTCGATTCGATTTGTTGTCCTATATCTTAGTATAATAAGAAATAAAAACTTGTCAAATTATCGTTTTATGTTTCGATATTAAACAAATTAATCATTGTTCCTATTTATAGACACTTTTAGCGATATTACAATTGTTATACTTTCTAAAGGATATACACATTCAAGCATTGCTATCCGCGCCCCTTATGTATGTAGCATGAAATATGTCATAAAGATAAACTTAAGTAGCAAAATTCCCAAAACGTAACCAATAAAAGTAAATTCGATATTTTCATGAATATAAGATTTTTTCTCTTTTATTTGAAATGTATCGGATATATGTGTATAGTGAATCATTCCGTATTCTTCATAAGTCAAGTTGTGACGTTTCCTTTACATTTTATGTGTGGCCTGTCTTATCTCGTATTACATATGGAGAATGAACCAAAGTTTACATCCCTGGCGTGTACAGCCGTAGCTTTTTATCCAAGGCGTGTGTGGCCCTGACTGTCTATCCAAGGCGAGTATAGCCCTAGCCGGAGTGCCCTAACTATGAATACCTTTTTTTAGCCTTAGCTGTGAACCCCGGGTAAAGACCTAGCCGTATATTCCTGGCGTGTAAAGACCTAGCTGTGTATCCCTGACGTGTAAAGCCCTAGATGTGAATCCCTTGAAGGTATAACCCTAGCCGCGTATCCCTGGCGTATAAAGACCTAGCTGTGTATCCCGGGCGTTCATAGCCCTAGGTTTGTATCCCTGGTGTGTATAGCCCTTGCTATATATCCCTGGTGTGTATAACCCTAGCTGTACATCCCTGGCGTGTATAGCTATAGCTGTATATCTGAGGCATGTAAGTAGTCCAGCATTTAGTTAACATTCCATAAACGTACGACTGTTTCAATATAGAATTTAGATTTTTTTTTCTACTAAAATGTCACGTATTTCTATTAAAATATAACATATGTTTTGCTTGATGTAGTTCTGTGCTAATTAGTGATATATGTAGGCCTACGAAGGTAAATTCGACTGAAATCTCTAATAGGCAACATCCAAATTTGCTAAATCCTACATTTTTGGGCTTACATCAAAGTATCAAAGTCATAGATTGGTACTTACGAAACGTTTTGGATAAGAATTTGTCGATCATACATTACAATGTTTTTAAATGAAATATGGTTATTTATTGAATTTACTTCTCTATACAGTTTCGCCGTTTATTCAATGTTTATCATTAAATGAGTGTTAAGATGATGACATGAACTGCAACATCGCCCTAGTTCCCACTGTCGGGTTGTGTTTGTCCGCTTTGTTTGGCACTATAAGAGCAATAGACATGTTACCGGTAAAGATTGTAGGTGGCACGTTGAAAGGAACGACAAGCATTAATGCCATTTTCATTGACATTAACGGACATATTAAAATGTCATCGTTGCTTTGGTATGACTCTCCTTCAACGTTATGTATTTGTAGAAAATACAATACATTTTGTCACGTTGCCTTTGATGAGTGCAAATTCAGACGAATTAAACCAAACATTTATTAACATTTAGTTTTGTTCCTTGTCTGTAGACGAGCAGTCAGGGGTCTCGTTCAACGTCAATGGTAACAGCAACCGGAATATCAGGCGTAGATGTTCTAGTAAAAATGGTTTATAGTCCAAATTTAGTTCAATTAGTAACGTGTGGTCTATTTAAAAAATGCATTTGTTGATTTTCTAACCAAGAGTCAGTTTATGACAGTTACCTCACTGTCGGTATTCTCTTCAATTTACGAACCCTGGGACGTTATCAGGGAGATTCCAACTCAATATCTCTATTGGCACTTCAGTATTTAATCAACTCCGCGATGTTCCAGAAAGCCTTATATCTAAAGTGACTCAGTGAAAGTATACTTTAAGTGATGATATTAAACGTTTAATAAAAGTTTTAAAATAGTTATAATGCATCTGGAATGATTTTTGAAAACAATTTGTAAGTAATTAACCAAAGACATTTATTTTGTAAAATAGGTTTCATCACCTTACTTTTTTTTAATTTCTGAAAATTAATGATTCTTTCATTTATAACAACTCCAAATTCACAACACGCCTTGTTTGTTTACATTCTTATATAACCTATATTCAAACATTCACATGTATTATGAAGTTATCAAAATGAAACATCAAATGTTCCGTACAAGAACGATAAAACAGTTGATACCAAATGTGTCTTGACATATCAAGTCGATATTATAGTCCTCATCTTCTTGGTTGTTTTAAGTATTGTAAAGTAAACAAATCAAAACAGGAATATAAAAAAGCAGAAAATACCTTATAATTCGACGTGCGTATGTTTAACACCTATAAAAAGCCATTTGTGAAGGAAGCATAGCGAAGACCCGGAATTCCCTTAGAGCGATAAAAGGGTCGGCGAATGTCTTAAAAAGTAGGAATATTAATTATCTGGTTACAGGGAACAGGGATTATATTGACTGACATTGTGCTTATCAAATATTGGAATTCAAACTTCCTCCAGTACTGGTGTAGTCACGCGTATGATTTGAGGAAACATTGGAACAAACTAAGGCAGTGGAAACGAACTTAAAACGACAATTTCACAGCACTAGATAAAAGAAAAGTATTGTTTGCATTCAGGCACATCTTACCTTTTGAATGTCGCTTTCAAAACATAATAATTGAGCTGTCAGGGATAAATAGGTACTCCGCACTTTCCGATAGAGGTAAGTGAGTCCAGGCGATAACACCTGGTGACGTCATACAGGTAAGAGACGCTGCTGTAACTACAGGTTATCAAATAATCATTATCGTTCACATCAAACAGATAAAGATATAACGTATTAGAAATTGTGAAATTATTAACACATTTCTTTAGACCGGTTTTTGTGATGTTCGTAAAATTTTTAGAATATGTTTTACTTGACAATATACATATTTAAATACTTTAAAAGTTGGCTAGAGAGTTTCTGACACAACATGACAGAAGACAACGCGTGCTGGCTTGGCAACCGCCCACGGCTACATCGGTCAACCGCTCAATCGGTGCATTTAAGATAGTTTGTTCTCAATCTGTGTTCAAATTCTACTGTTTTTCCGAAAGTGTATGTAACTGTACAACAGTTTTCATTATTTGGAATGTAATTCTGAAGTGTATGTAAGTAGTTTAAAGTTAATTGAAGAATAAGTGATTTCCGGCCTAAATGGTGGAAAATGCATACTTTCTTTGTTATCTCCGAGGAATTGTAAATGGACATGTTTCTAGCTCTTTCGATGAGAGGACTTTTAATGTGGATGAACGTGCTGAGGATGGAGAGTGCATGTAACCTTTATTTGAACTGACCATAGCACTTGAAGATTGCACCTTTTGCTATGAAAAGAGTTAGAAATGTAATACTTGTTTGGTATGTCGAGGATTGGAAGTGTACGTTACAACACAAAGCTGTGCATTGTCGTACACGATGGTATTAATTGCATCTTTGTTTTGAGGAGATAAGGTTTTATTTACGGATATTTTTTATGTACGGACAATGCCTTCAAATAATCTTACCTTTCAAGGAGGCATTTAGAAGTTGGTTAGATGATGAACATTTTATGGATTTTAACTTCTTTATTTGAAAGCAAGACGTTTAGCATCTACACCAAAGAGTCGCACTTTTGCAACAAAGGACTTGAAAATCAGTAGAACTCTTCCCCAGTCAGTAGTTGGGTTATTGGTTATTTTCTTCATGAGTCCATGTATGGATATAAATCAATTCTTCTTATTAAAAATAGTAAATTGTAGTAAAGTATGAAGGAAGGTTGTATGCTGTATCTCTGTCTGACTTCCGGGCCATTAAAACAGGTAATGTTTGGTTATTAGTTATTTTCTTTAAGTATATCTTTATGCAAACGAAGCAAGCCTTTTGTGTTCACCTTTTTCTATCAAGGAGTTTGAATCTTTTAATGAAATTTAAAAATCACAACATGTTGATATATTGGAAATAAACAAATTTACGAGATCTGATAATTCTTATATAGGAAATGTGTGGAGCTCGTTGTCATGTAGTTTAGGAAATAACCTACCTCTGTGTTTAGAGACCTTTGATGTATTGCTTTGTTAAATCATGAAATTAGTAAAGTAGATAGAATGATTCTTTTTAAAACTATAATGATCGTTTAAAATTCCATTGGTGCCACTCCTCTCTTGACCTATTGTTTACATTTAAAAAGAGAAGAATGACTCCTTTACTTTGAGATTTGACGATTTTATTTTAGCCTTGATGCAATGAGCTTATCCTTCATTTTAAAAGAGAAGGACAAAGACAGAACCGAACCAAATAACTTTACCCTTGAAAGAATTGCTCATAATAACTCACCGAAATAGCGCATATTTACCAATATATGTTTTTTCTTCAGACACTCAAAATGTATATACTTTTTAAAGCCCGTAAAACGTCTGTGTCACGTTTATTCGGGTACATTCATTACTGTCGGAGCGACATCGTTCGTCTTGTTATATGCTCCTTAATTTAATATTCATATATATTTTACTGTGAGGGGTCACGCGCACGCACAAAACTGACGTACCTTTTTGGCAGTTGACACCATTATGTATTATCGTTATCTATCTGATATCTTCTCCAGCGTAGGTCAGAACTACTGTAAACATAAGACAGAAAGTAAATGGTGTTGAAGAGGGGTTAGGGGGTGAGGTGGGGGAGTCATCCAATGAAATTTCTTCGATAAGCAAAAATCAAGTTTAAAAGTTTGTGTGGTCTTCTGTTTTGTGTACGGGGTCACGTGGTTTAGTGGTTTTTTATACGGCTGTGCAAACAATAGCGGCCCCGGATGACAGGGGGTCCAGGAGTTCCGAACCCCTCCCATTTGAATTTTTTTATTGATTGATACCCATAACAAATCCCACCCAGCCCCCATTTTGATAAATAGATACATCACCAACCCTTAAAAATTCCTGAATCCGCCCCTAGATTTGCAGATAACTCTCTATCAAATGGTAGATGTATATAGTGCTAAATTGGTATTACAGGCTTGTTGATTTTGATATCAAACTATAGGTTGTCATCCTGTAAATACAAGTGATGCTTTTGGTGAAACTATTAGCGATCACATAAGTGATACGGTTAATGATAAGGTGATTGAAAAGATTACTGATATGAAGTGATCAATGAGTCGCTGGCGGAATTCAAACCCACACCCTCTGAATTGGAATAAAATAAGCAGCACTGACTGTCCCATCCGCTTACCCTTACATCCACCGAGGACTGCCAGATATAGAAGTGTTATTTTGTCAAGATGTCACAGACTGTGTAGTTAAGTTACTTGGGCTAGCTAGTGTTGGCTAGTAAGTTTGACTCCTAAAGTCCTTGTTTTTCTTAATGTTGCATATATTTGCACATGTTTTCTCATATTTTCCCAGTTACTGCCTTATGTATAACTTCATAGTTTATTTATAGCTGAATGATAATGGATGCTGTATGATTATAAGTGTTGTTTTTATATTTCTTTTACTGCCCGCCCGTGAGATATGCTTCAGTAAAGTTTAGCACGATATATCCAAATTAGTTAATACTTCTTCACGTGTGACGTTTCTGTAGATTTCAGGTATCTCGTAACAATCGGACTTCTATAGAATTACCCGTTAATGTTTTTATTTCATTCTTTTAATGAAGTTGTATTGCATGGAAGTTGTTTAGTATCCTGTACGATACGCTTTCATATGCTCTGCCACGCAAACGGTACTCTTCAGCAAGTCTAGACGAGGGCAGAGATACTGAATAGATACGTATGTCGTTAGTTATTCAGTTCGCTGATTCATGTTAACATTCGTTAATATAGTTTCCTTTATTCATGTCAGTAGTCCATTGATAACGATTATCTCCACCTACCTGTATATAAACATCAAACCAATACACATGTGTCACGTGTGTCAGTGTTGTAGTCTGTGGGAGCGTTGTCGGTCACTACAAACATTCTGAAATTTAAAATCAATATTGCCCCTTGTTCAGACGATACTACGGAGTTAAATTCGAGGTCTAGGAAGCAACGCTGTCTACAAATACCAATCTGCCCACATCTAAAAGTGCCTATGTTCAAGAGAAAAGATAACATCAACTTGATATGTAACTTTAATATAAAATGTAAAACAAAGAACAATTACAGATTCATACAATACTTCCCAAGACAAGACATGACCGACTTCTTTGAGTGGCATATTTAGAAGTTAGAAACATCTAAGTACAAATATCTATGGATGACAACTTCTTTATTCAACTTTATACACGAAACTGTATCGAAATATCGCAAATCTCACAAAAAAGAATTTGTCACCCATAAATAGTTGTACTAAGACATGCCATGCCAAGGTAAAATGACTTAGTTGACATATGACTTTGGTTCACATTTAAAATGTCTATGGATAGCAGAGACAAGTCCCTAAACATAATCATTTATCATGTAACATATCTATTCCTATTTTCATTGATCACGGGAAGATTTAAGTATTGATACTAGTTAGGAGCCAGAAAGAGTGTTACGTGGTGCTATGTGATAACTCAATACTTTATAATCGATAAATTCGTTCGGTAAAATGAAATATTATATCTAAAGTAATACATGTATGTATTTATTTACCTGTATTTGTTTATGGTGTTCATTTAAAATCATGGTTAACTGTTCGTTTCGAAATTAACCGTAGCATATCCTATATATTTAATCGGCGGGGAACAACAAGAAGGATATCATGCGTTAGGTGAAGGAATTAAAAATCTATTGTACGTCATACTGATTGTGAAAAAAAACAGTGTATGAATAGTTAAAACATGACTTGTACAAAGATCAAAAGAATAAAAACATCGATTGGACTTCAAGCATTCACATGGGTTATCTCCGCATGTTTGCTGATTTCTTTCTTCTGTGTTGTATGTTACGACAATTGTATGTTGTTCAAGTTTGCAATTTGACAGGCATGACTACTGTCAAAGCATGGAGGGTGAGTTGGTAAACTATTGGCACGGTCAGTGCTGGCTGTGTTGACTCACTTGGAGCGTTTTGGTTCGAATTCTGCCAAGCGCTCGACCGGAGAAGTACAACAATTTGTACTGCTGCGGATAGCATGGTCCCGTATATCATAGTGTAAGATAATTGAATATATATGAGGGTTTGTTGACTAAGCTTGTGATGTTGATCAGGCCGAGGCCAGGAGGCCCACCAGTACCAGGGAGAGCACGGACACCACACATATATGCAGTCCTAGAATGATCATGTTGATGCTCTCGAACTGAAACCAAAAACAGAGGGGTTAGCTTCTTTTTTTCAATTTGTCAATTGTTTGAAAGAGATAGGGATGTGGAACAACTTATCTAATTCAGGTTACCTTCTTTCAACTACACACGTTATGTTGGTGGTAGTTCAATTGCATTGTGATTTCCATTCATTCAAAGTTTTACGGCAATCACTAAGAGACAAAATTGTAGTACCAAGTCATCATGTATCTGTCCCCTGTCTTCTTCCTTCAACTTGAAATGTAACACATTGCTAACGTACTGGTGTCAGAATTGAGGCGAAGTGTTGTCCAAAATGAAAATTTTACTTTTGAGAAAATAGTTAAATTGAATAAAATAATTCAAATAAACGGAATCTTTCCCATCTCTTCATGTTCAGCACTTATATCACGAGAAAAGCTTTCTTGATCTAATATGGGGCCGGATGGCAGAGTTGCTATATACCTTTACAGATGAAAATCAATTAATCAAAGAAAAACTGGTTTTTGATTAATGCAGCGAAGTAATGTATCAATTTCAAAATAAACCGGATGATCACTATTTCTTTGAAAACATGTCAAGTCAAAATCTTCTGCTTCAAAGTTGATTCAGACTAATTGATTACAATGTGTGAACATATTTTGTGAACATGTACATACTCGTGGCTGAGACATTTCTTCAGCGGGCGCCATCTGTAGGTTGGAGTTAGGCGGCATGTCAACTGAAAAAAGAAATCTCTATTAATCGAATCAGTTTCGCATGCAGCAAGTAGTTGAAATTGTATGTCTCAACCGTTCATGTAAATGTATTAATTTCTGTTTAACTATATGTTGATATAATTGATATGCTGTCTATATGAGTCACGTGAAGTGATATATGACATGGGTTCATTCGTCAAGACCTCGCATAATTCCGGGAGAAAATAGTTAACCCTTGAGCGTCTATAACACAGTTTATCCTTGATAGTTTCTATAGTGTGTTATGGAAAACATTACGTGACATCAGATAGATAACAGGTTCTTTGTAACCCTTAATACAAACATGTCATTTGCTCTATCGAAGCGGAATCGTTTTCCTTTATTGTACAACTCAGGACGTTTGGAATTCTCTCGACTTAGGAATAGCCTAGAGTCAAAAGTTTGTAAGGTGAGAAAGCAGTTACAATTTCAATCAGGAATCATTTACTTATACATGGCGGGGTAGAAGTCAAGACAACATTACAAAGACATAGCGAAATCACATGAAATGGTAAGTGATGTCCTCCAACCTTTGCCTCTCTGGCCAGCCCGCCAACGGACGATCTCAAGACTGACCTCGGCGAGCACCTGCCAGAAGCAGTAGCCTGCTAGAATGTACAGAACCGTGTCTTCCTGCCTCGCTTTGTCCATTGTCAGCCCGAAAAACGTGGTTATAACTGAAAATATGGCTTTAGTTATCATCAAATAATATGTTTGTATTGATATCAAAGATTTTATCTCACTCAATAAATCAACCATGTCTTTCGTCTTGTGAATAGTCTTGGGATAGTTCACTTGACACATATTATGTTATAAGTACATGATTATAACACAAACCTGTTGAAACATGTTACCGAGTGAAACAATTTTATTGAATAAGATTTCACATCGCGATTAAGAAGAGCGCACATGAACACTCTGTAGTGTGGATGTGTCCATTCATATAGTTTCTTTTCAATGTATTATAAAATGATAGCGCTTTTACGCCGATAGGACAGTTATTTATATACATGACAAAACAATAGTGTATGCATTCGTAAATGTGCCATTGGATGATGTTAGAGACATTAATTTCAGATCAGATCTTGAGTAATTCACTGCTGTCAAGGAAAAGTGATTTGATAATGACTTTTCTTTGTGCTCAGATATAGATTTTGATAGTTTTGTCAAGCACTTCAAATGCTACCCCTATTACAACCAGACCAGACCCTTAAGGAAAAGTGCACAGTTATAATTTTGAGAACGTACTTGCAAGGATATGTGCGCCCTTCCCAACCAGGAAATGCGCCCAGTTGAAGATAGGTCTGTTACTGTCTGTGGGGCCTGGTCGGAATATCGCCATCACCGGCTGTAAGCAAGGGAGAACGAGACGGGTGAAGCTATTGATAGTAAATCATGCATGGTGAATAAGAAGAACTCTTTTATCATATCTAGAATTCATCGGTTGTAAATCAATAACTATTATATTTCGAGAATTGGTTTTCTTATATATATATAGTATTATATATTTATGATACATAAATCAATGTTCAGAAAAACATAAGTCTTTTTAATGATGATGACAACAATTAACCAAATAATGAATCAAATGAAACTGCGTCGATCGCTAATTATCGATGAGTTTATTGGTATTATATGGTATTTAAATCAACAAAATCTTGATTTGTGTGTATTACTTACATTAAGTATAACCAGAGCTGTGACTATGATTCCCATTACAGGATGGGCTGTATGGTATCCCTTGTCAAATTCCTACGAATACAAAATACAAGTTGCAGGTTTGTCGATTTCTCTTTCAGGTTGACAGTTTGTATTCCTTTCAAAAACATTTATGAATTTCCATTAATGGCATCTTCCTATATGAAAATATTTATCGTGTCAAAAGAATTTGATAGTTCATATAATAAAACAATTGCCAGTAATCAAAATGAGAAAAAATATGTCAATTCTATTATAAAGATATATTATATAAATGACAATTATTATATTATGAATATGGGAAAATGTTTCAATTCAAAACACATTCATGTCTGCTCACCTTGCTGTAACCTTCAGCCTCGATGAAGATCAGTACAAATGCGACCACGGTGAACACAAGCGTTATCACCATGCACACGCGATGCACCTGCAAATACAATCGCTAGATTTAAAACTATGCTTGACATTTATCGTTTATTTACCACAAAAGGAGATTGACAATTTCTATTTAGAAAACCTTCAGTCCATCGTAAATATAACAACACTGTGTCTTTTCTACTGGTCTTGACCAATCAAAATTCGAAAAAATTATCTTTATATATATATATATATATATATATATATATATATATATATATATATATATGTCCTCTTGACGCTGAAACCTTACTTTTCAAGCCCTGAGTTACTGCATTTCATATGATATACTGAAGTTGATATACAAAGTAACTTTTTCAGTCACAAATCGAGCCTACAGGCCGAAACCGAAAACCTACCCACTGACCACTAGCCAAATGGTAATGAGAGAATGTTAGGATTTGTTTGACAGTCTATTGAACTGCATTCAGAGTTCAGCTAGTTGTTCACTGGGCTTTAAGGATTTTGTTTTATCAATATCAAATAAAAAATTTCAAAAGATGAATCATTCCCAAATTGGACGATATTCTTTATGTTTAGAC
Organism: Phorcus lineatus; assembly: GCA_921293015.1. Lineage (NCBI taxonomy): Eukaryota > Metazoa > Mollusca > Gastropoda > Trochida > Trochidae > Phorcus > Phorcus lineatus. The sequence continues at coordinate 125,402 of OV121088.1, read as the reverse complement.
ATGATTCGTGGCGTTCTTCACATTATCATGTAATCAGAATCGATCTTACAATGAGGGGTATTTTTTTTTTTTTTTTTTTTTTTTTTATTTCGCTGTTTTTGGTACAAAGACAACGTACAGAGATTAATCAAATTGTTGAAACATGGAATTATAATACTAATCTTCCAAGTATACAGTAATAATCATAGCGTCAGCGTTGTAGATAAAGCGTCGACATCAACTAAACAACATATGACAAGAAGACCAAAATGTGGCAAAAGGTGTTACACTACAAGTTATCTTTGAATTGTATTTATCTAAGGTGTATGCAGATTCAATGTCATGTTTAATGTGTGCCATGTTTGGGTGTCTGTTTGCTAGTCTTGATTTAAAAATGTTGTACTTTGTGATAATGATGATACGATTGACTACGTCATTTCTTCTCTCTCGGTATCCAAATAGTATCTTCGACTTATCGAAGTGAAGAAGGGTGCCAGTTTTAAGTTGAATCCATCTAATAACATTGTTCCAAATTTCTTTGATTATATTGCACTCATAAAACATGTGCATTATAGTTTCCACTTCGTTTTTACAAAAAGTACAGACATTGGTGTCAATCAATTTCATTTTTGATAACAGTTCATTTGTTGATATGCATCTGTGGATAATGCTATACTGAAACCATTGATGTTTTACATTTACAAGAGCCCTGAAAGGTATCTTATGAAAATAATTCCAGTCAATATCCAATATTTGTTGGTTAAAATCGATATTCCATTTCTTCCTGTATTTGTTGTTTGTATTTTGATTTTCGGTTGTTTGTAGTGTATCATAAAATATTCTGCATCCTTTGCTTGTTTTCACTAGATCTTGTAAAAATAAGGAATGCAGGGCATGCAGGTTTTTCTGAGTATAGTGTTATTCGTTATTTTACAATAGCGTTTTATTGATTTATAGATCCCGGCATATTCTAAAAAGTTTGTTTTGCAGTTGTACAGTTTATTAAATTGTTCATAAATTAGTATGTTTCCTGTGTCATCTACCAAATCATTTATTAAATATACTCCCGCCTTTACATAGTGTGTGTAGCATATTGGCTTATTGTCTATTCTAAGGTTATCATTATGCCAGATAGGCTGTGTTAGCACATCATTTTGCTCCTGAATGCATTGTCCTTTACTACTGATGTATTGTCCCCATGCTAATAACACATCCATCCAAAAATCATTTGTTCTCTTTGTCAGTATGTTTTCTTTGATATGTTGTTCACATTTTGATAGAAAATTCATATCATTTGTGTTGATGTTATGGTAAAATAATTTGCTTAGTTTCGAATCTTTCTTGAATAACCTGTTAATCCATGTAATCTTTTGCGATTTGATCGTATTTTCTACGTTTGGTACCCTTAATCCTCCATCTTCAATTGATTTGCTAAGAATTTTCCGACTTACTTTATCGGGTTTATTTTGCCAAATAAATTTGAAAAACTCAGTATTTAATTGTTTCATAAAGGTTTTGTTTGGGTTAGGGAGAGCTGAGAATAAATGATTTAATTTAGGTAGTATCAGACTTTTTAATACTGTATTTCTACCTATAGGTGTAAGGGCTCTTGCTGACCATTTCTTCATTGTAAGCCGTACTTCCTTAAGTTTGTCTTTGTAGTTTCTTTCCACCATTTCTGCCAAATTATGCGTGAAGATGATGCCAAGGAGAGTAAATTCAGTTTCATTCCAATTTAATTTCCATTTCTACACAGTATTTCTTTTGCATTTTTCAAAGATCCTATTTTTATAACTTGAGTTTTATTTGTATTGATTTTTAACCCAGAGAATGATGCATATTGTCGTAAGATTTGCAACGTATTCCGAAGACATTCTTCAGTGCCATCTAATATCAAAGTGGTGTCATCTGCAAATTGAGACACAAGATATTCTGTGTTTCCAATGGTAATACCTTTTATCTTTGGATTGATCCTTAGCATATTTGCAAGTATTTCTGCACATAAGAGAAAAATGTAGGGGGATAAAGGGTCTCCCTGTCTACAACCTCTAGTTAAGCTAAAGTAGTCTGTTGCAAAACCGTTCACCAATACGCTTGATTTAATATTTCTATAGAATGTATGTATCCAGTGTTTCAAAGATTTTCCAAAATTAAAAAAGTCCAGTACTTTTGAAATAACGTCCCATTCCACAGAATCAAAAGCCTTTTCAAAATCAATTAAAAGAAGCACTCCTGGTAATTCCATACAGTCTGTATAGTCCATGATGTCGTATATTAGGCGTGTACATTCCCCTATATATCTGTTTGGCACAAGACCCTTTTGATCTTCATTGATGATATCATGTAGCATTGGTTTTATTCTATTAGCGATCGCTGCTGATGCAAGCTTATATGAAACATTAAGCAAGGTTATTGGCTTCCAATTTTTCAAGTGTTCTTTTGATTTGCCTGGTTTAGGAAAGCAAGTAATTAATCCCTGTTTTTGGATAGTAGAAAGTTCGCCTCTTAAATACCCCAAATTAAGTGATTTAATGAGATACTTATTTAAGTCATTCCAGAAAAAATTATAAAACTCTGCTGTATATCCAGATGGTCCAGGACTTTTACCGTTTTTCATATTTTTCAAAGCTTTTAGAACTTCATCATATGATAAATCACCTTCCATTTGTTCTTTTTGTTTATCCTCTAACTTTGGTATATCGTGGTTTTTAAATATTTCCTCTAAGTCAGCATCATCTGAGCCTTGTTTAGTATATAATTTTGCATAAAAATGTTTTGCTTCCTTAATCAAATCGTCTGTTTTTGTAAGAGTTTCGCCCTTGTCATTTTCTAATTTGATTATAGCCTTATTGAGGAAATTACGTTTCTCTAGTGACAAGAAATATTTGGTTGGTTTTTCCCCCTTTTCATTCCATTCAACTTTTGATCGGAGCAATATGCCTTCAGTTTTGGCCGATTCGATTTCGTCAAGTTTTTCATTTTCTATTTTTAATTTAGATTGAATATCCTCCTTTACCGACAATTCTTTAGCTGAGTCAAGTTCAATAGTGAGTTGTTCTATTGCGCTAATTATTTCTTTCTCATTCTTGTCTCTTTCCCGTTTTTTCTCAGAAGAATATTTTATTGTTTGCCCTCTTATCATAAGTAATATCGTTTCGAAAAGAAGTTGATCATCAATACTGTATATTGGATTGCCCTCGCAGTCTGTTCCATTTTTATATTGATAAATGGTTGCATTTATAGTTTCTTTAATTTTTTCAACATAAATTTTATCTCTAAGTAGCGAATTATTAAATTTCCAGTAACCTCTACCTTTTTCTACATCATTTAAGTCAAGAATGAGCCAAATCGTCGAGTGATCTGATTTAAATGCTGGATCAATACCAGTTTCCAAAATCGATTTTTCTAAGTTCTTCGAAAGTAAAAAGAAATCTAACCTTGCCTGTTTCACAGGATTGGGTTGTCGCCATGTATATCGTTTAGATGTTTCATTGGCTAATCTCCATGGATCTATTAGGCTATATTCTTCAATAAGTTCAATGACTTTTTCTCTTGCATTTGGACTATTAACATGCTTATAGTTAAAAGTGTCAATCTCCGGATTTTGGACTAAATTCCAATCTCCACATATGTTGTAGTAGTCGGAGTCAAGTGATTCAATGATATTCATAATGTTGTCAAAAAATAACGGATCATCGTTTCTTGGCCCGTATAGGGTTGCTAAAGTGAATGTTTTATTAGTTAATTTCAATTTTAATATTAAATAATTGCCATTGTCTTCGTCTCTAATTTCCTTTATGAGTTCGAAATCAAAACCCTTATTGAAGAGAATAGCTACTCCCCGTGAGTTACGTTTATACGAGCTGAAGCAACAGTTAGGAGACCCCCATTCTTCCCTAATTTTGGATTCTAGTTCTGGTGTAAAGTGGGTATCTTGAATACAATAAATGCTGGCATTTTTCTTCTTCATGTTTTGGAATACACTTAGTCTTTTCTTCTTATTGTTTAATCCTTGGCAATTTGTACATATGATTTTAAATCCTCTTGTCATGATATACTAGTGTGTAATTTTCTGTAAGTTTTTGGAAGTTGATGTATTGGTGGTTGTGTCAATTCCATCATGAGGTTAATTGTGTACTTTGTAATTTTGTGATTTTTTAAGTGATAGGAAAGAAAAAAGAATAAGAGTAGCATGTTGAGAAGAAAGGACGCGCTGTCGGGGACAGGATGAGGGGTAAATTGATTTCCATGAAGCATATACAACAATACAGTTATAGACAGCTAGTATCAATGTTATGTCATATTTTTTGCAATCATTTTTAAAGCATTACTGCGTGTAGAAAGTTATCTCTCATGATCTATATAACTATCTATAATATCCATTAAGTAATGTTTGGACGTGGACTAGTCATAGAAACAAGAAGATACAATATACCAATCGCTGACAAAGTATTTAAATACTGTAAAGTAGTCAATAGTAACGGTATCGCAGTTAAATTCCACATTATTTCTTAATGATGATTCTAGAAATTAGTTTATTACTCCGTGTTCGAAAATAGTGTGAACAAGCACAAGACATCTTTATCGTTAAGAGTGAGGATAGAAAGATGAAACTATAGCTAATCTTGTCAATGCACAATCTAGTTTATACTGGCTGTAATGATCCTTAATAACGGACGCTATAACCTTTTATGTGCGCTTGTTTCAATTTTGCACGTGGTTTTAAAGCTGGATAAATTATCTGTCTGTCTTCACATCTGTCTGTCTGTCTGTTTACAGCTGATCAATAACTCAAATGTAAGAGGTGTACTAACTATCCTAACTAGTTCACTACCGTATCATTTCATCCGGACGCGGAACGAGTATCGGTCTTATATTGACTTACAGAAACTTTAATCTGGTTTATGATGAAATACAGAAACTCTCCTCCGGCTTATGATGAAATACAGAAACTCTCCTCTGGTTTATGATGAAGTACAGAAACTCTCCTCTGGTTTATGAGGAAGTACAGAAACTCTCCTCTGGTTTATGATGAAGTACAGAAACTCTCTTCTGGTTTATGAGGAAGTACAGAAACTCTCCTCTGGTTTATGAGGAAATACAGAAACTCTCCTCTGGTTTATGATGAAGTACAGAAACTCTCTTCTGGTTTATGAGGAAGTACAGAAACTCTCCTCTGGTTTATGATTAAGTACAGAAACTCTCCTCTGGTTTATGATGAAGTATAGAAATTCGGTACATTAGGAACTGTATGTTGTTTGGGTCAAATACGTCAAACTTTAAAAATGGTGTCATTATGTCGATAAATACTGGTTGTATCTAAAAATTACCATTTTAATGTTTATCAGTTCTGTATAAGTTGTGATTTGTGATCAACAGATATAGCTTTACATGTTCTATGGGTAATAAATATCTTAGGACCCCGCCTGACCTCTCGTATATGATTCTTGACATAGCAAACATAGTAAATGTCCGAATTAAATTACAATGGAAGTTTCATCGCTCCTATAACATTTCTAATTCATGTATTCATGTTAAAGAATATAAGAGATAATGGCAGATGATTATGTTTGATTGGTTACTGGTGATGGGTGTTGGTGGTTATCTGCGCAGCTAATGGATAGATTACAGTGGTTATCTGCGCAGCTAATGGATAGATTTCAGTGGTTATCTGCGCAGCTAATGGATAGATTACAGTGGTTATCTGCGCAGCTAATGGATAGAGTACAGTGGTTATCTGCGCAGCTAATGGATAGAGTACAGTGGTTATCTGCGCAGCTAATGGATAGATAACAGTGATTATGACATACTGCAGCAAGTCTGGTAACACGCGCGAAGATGCATGAGCATATTACACTGGTATGGAAGAGTTTGCACTTGCCTCCTGTTCGAGAGGGAATTATATACAAGATTTTCAAATCTATAAAAGGAAAATCATAAGCGTATTTCAAGGAGTTGTGACCGTGCACAAGCCAGACAGAATGTCTAGGTCTGCAAGTCATAACCTGCCCACCCGTCCAGCTTTATGCGAGGACAAAATTTTCCAAAACGCTGGTGCTGTACTCTGGAACCAACTTCCTGAAGACATCAGAAAACTTCAAGATCTGACAATTCTCGTCAGCAGATCATATGGCTGAGCGTTCATGAACAGATTCCTGGATGTGTTTTGCGCTATATAGGAGCGTAGTTTATTTTTCTTTATAATCATTCTTTAACAAAATAATGACATGACAATAAGATAATACATGTTGAAGACGGCGCTTGTCATGAAGTAGATACATTATTGCACAACTGGGTAATGCAAATATCAGCAAAACATCCGTCATGAAGGTTCAGCGTTGAGCGGCGTGAAAGGGATCTGATGTTTTGTATACATGTAAGCTACCCACTTCTGTCAGTCAGGGTTCTGTTTCTTTCAAAGAACAATGAACATGTTGTTTTCTCTACCGTGAGTTCAAAAACATTAACAAAGCGATGCGTTATCTTCACTACGCAGCATGCTACATCCGCCTTCGCTTGTCAACCCGTTATCGAACTACTCGCGAACGAACAAGGTCTTTTTGGAAAACAACTTTTGAAATACAGAATCTCATGTTTCTAACATGAAAGGTTGGACCTTTGTGTTCCTTTGTGTGGATTCCTTGCATGCAACCGGTCGATATGTGTTAAGTGGAATTAATCTGGTCGGTGATTTATATATTTACTTAACACTCTTTCTGTGCACGTGTATACCGCTAAGGAGGGACTAATTCTAGAACGTGATCAGTAACGACACGTGTCAAATAGCCACTAAAAGTCGATCGCGAGATAACTGAAATGAAATAAGTTCGGTCAGTACGTGTAAGGTTTTAGATAAAGTTCATATTGTGTGACTGTGTCCTTTTGATGTACACTTATTTTGCATGGTTAATATTGAGCTTATAATTGGTCTTGAGCTTAACCTTGACCTGTAACCTTTAAGTAAATCATAAAACCAAGGGTTACAGAGGTACTAGTACCAACATTAAGTATCGGTGGTCTCACAAATCGTAAATTAAAAAGTCATCGCATAAAAATAAGTGGCCATAACTCTTGAAAATTTCTTCAGTGGCGGATAACAGAAGGAAACCAAAGACATGCTCCGACTTTAAGAACGATTGATCAGAAACTGCGGAGTTAATTTCAAAGATAGGCCGATAGTTCTTCCCGGCAGATGCAGACATTTAGCACTTGCACTTGCACTTACCATTGCCTAAAACAGGATGCTTGAGGATGAATATTGCAAAATCAGTTTATTCTTAAGCAACTGAGTGACAAAAAACAGTCAACATCAACACCTGATACTACGGATCTGGAAGGGAGAATCTTAATCTAAATACCTGCACCCTTTGATGTCACCAAGAGTTTTCGAGGGACACAGAGGTTTGAAGAAGCCCTTGTAGAAATGGTAATATTTATCTACCTACCTGAAACCACACTTTGACGCCACCAAGAGTTTTCGAAGGACACAGATGTTTGAAGAAGTGCTTATAGAAATGGTAATATTTATCTACCAACCTGAAACCACACTTTGACGCCACCAAGAGTTTTCGAGGGACACAGATGTTTGAAGAAGTGCTTATAGAAATGGTAATATTTATCTACCTACCTGAAACCACACTTTGACGCCACCAAGAGTTTTCGAGGGACACAGGGGTTTGAAGAACCGCGCGATGAGGAGACCGACCCCGGTGAACAAAATCCAGGCAAGACTCATCAGGCAACCTGTTGAAAAAATGGCGGTTTTCTCCCCTTTTACAACATTTCATACCATTTGCGTTACAGATGACAAAACAACATACTTTACAGACAATCTGTAGTGAGACCAGGCGTTATTCTGATAAATGAATACATCTTCAAACATATAAATAGAAAAATCTGCAGTTTCATCATTAAATTTTTGTCTTTGCTTTGACTTATTTGCTATTGGCTTTAGAAAGACGGAATAAGGACAATATGTAGACTTTCATTGAAGAATGCTTCGGGATGAAAAGTATAACTAGGAATTTCCTAAAATCAATTTTGAACATTTCTGTTACAAGCTACTAATTAAATCTATGACATTCATGATTATGATCGAGTTATTGATATGACGCAATGTTGTTAACTTTCTACGTGTTGTGGACCCACCGTGAGCTTTGACCAGCGGGAAGTCGAGGGCTGCAGCCCCGTTAACTGAGAAACTCTGTAGGTCCGTGAGAGAGGAGGTGACGATCGGCAGACTGCTGTGTTTACTGATCGAGAACCCTGTTAATAACAAAGTTCTGGCCATCAGTTTGAAGTACATGCTTGTTGATATGGCGTCTAATGAATCAGATTAACCACACATAAGGTACAGATCAGGATACACGATTTCAAGCTCAATCGATATCAGCTAGATTAACATACAAGCCCTTTACAAGGTGAATTATGGGCTGATCCAGCTAGACAGATTTGAATAAAAGTGTTAAACATCATCACCAGGAATTTAATTTCTATGTCAAATTTCCAAATGAGCCTGTTTAGGAAACATGTAGTCAGAAAATATGCATACTAATTATCAATGTCTGATTTCTGATTTGTCAACAGTTGCGGTATGAGAAATTGAATAGTTCGTACAGTGCCGGACAACTCTACAAAACACGTGTAACTTTCGGCGACAGCGTTACAAATATTTCAGTAACAATTTTCCTATGGTAAGTGACCGTGACTCAGTTTCAATTATCACAGACACAAATCAAAGGTACAAACTGTATTTTGTTCTCATGTTTTTAAGACTTCTCTACATAGTCACCATCCAGAGATACACAATTTTCCTATCGCTTTTTGACCTTGCGCAGACCGTCTTAATAGAAGACCCCTAAATTTTATGGGAAACCAAGCCTCCACCTCTCGAATGAAGTCAATGGTGTCCTCAAAACGACGTCCACGAAGTGGATTTTTCATCTCGGGGAACAAGAAGAAGTCACTTCGTGCAAGATCGGGTGAATAGGGGGGATGCGGTAAAAAGCAACATCGCCGTGCGTCCACAGTAGCTGCTTGACAAGTGTGAGCTGGGGCATTGTCAGCTAACAGGCGTACACCTTTGGTGATCATACCGCGGCGCTTCTGTTAATGGCTTCTCGTAACTTGCTCAGCAGGTTGCAGTTATAGGTTCCAGTAATGGCCTGACCCTTAGCTAGATAATCAGTCAAGATGACTCCACGACAATCCCAAAAAACAGACACCATGACCTTTCCTGCAGACATTTGCACCTTGGCCTTTTCGGGAGGTGGTGACGTAGCATGCTTCCACTCTTTGCTCATCTCTTTTGGCTCAAAGTCATATTGATAGACCCAGCATTCATCCATGGTAACAAGACGTTTGATTAAATCCTCTTCGTCTTGTTCCAGAAGCTCCAATGCCTGTCGTGACATGTCCCTTCGATTCTGTTTTTGCAAGTGTCAGTCAGTAAGCGGGAAACCCAGCGTGTTGACACTTTGGACATATGTTACTGGTTATGGAGTTTTCTCCATGCACTGCCATTACTCAGACCTGTTTCATGCATTATCATTTGTAGAGTTATGCAGCGATCTTCTTGAACAAGCGTCTCAACCTTCTTGATGACATCCATAATATCAGTAAGTGAGGGGCATCCACTTCTTTGCTCATCTATGAGGGACATGTGGCCTGTTTGGAAATTCCTTTTCCATCTCACAACAGTGTCAAAGAATGGGGTGTCATTGTCATATACAGAGTTAATCTCATCATGAATTTGACGTGCAGTATAGCTCTTCAAATGTAAAAACTTAATTATACTGCGCGCCTCAATTTTCTCTATAATAGGGGGTACTGTGCTATTTGGTCAACAGACGTAAAACTGGCTGTCGCGAAAAAGGCTATTGTTGACCCAGGAACTAGACAAGGATCACTTATGCTACAGTGACCATTTGGTCCGTATTCACCAGTACATTCTTTGTGATAATTGAAACTTTTTGATATCCCCTCGTATGGTTAGCTTGTTATATATCATATCTGATCTGATCGGAGACTATGGTTGTATAACAGTATATATCATATCTGATCTGATCGGAGGCTATGGTTGTATAACAGTATATATCATATCTGATCTGATCGGAGGCTATGGTTGTATAACAGTATATATTGTATCTGATCTGATCGGAGGCTATGGTTGTATAACAGTATATATCATATCTGATCTGATCGGAGGCTATGCTTGTATAACAGTATATATCATATCTGAGCTGATCGGAGGCTATGCTTGTATAACAGTATATATCATATCTGATCTGATCGGAGGCTATGGTTGTATATGTAATGTAGTGAGATTAAAAGTAAGTTAGAATATGGGTTTTTAGGAAATATTCAGTATGTTTAAAATAAGGTTAGAATAGTGAGATATTATTTGAAAGTAGCAAATATGTAGACCAAAGACATAATAGAGCAGATGATCAAAAGGTGCGTGTTCTTTAGTTATCAATTATGAGAAACACGGATGAGAAATGAGTTTAGGCCAAGTATTCTAACATATGTGACATTTGGTCAATTGGAATTTACGACCAAGCCTAACATGTAATCATTTCTTATGTCAAATACAGCTTGGTAAGAAGAATAAATGAGAGATAAAATGCATTATCGTGACGTTATGAATTACTAAGCATTTGCTAAAGTGTATTATCCAATTAGAGAGAGTAGGTAGTGACGTCACAAAAAGGTTAAGGTTCGAAGTTATGGAGGTCGAAGGTCAGAGAACACTTCTGACTGACGTATGTCATAGGGTGAAGTAAAGAAATGATTGGTCAAGAGAAAAACACACCCTTAAGATGATTGATGTGGTCAACGGTTAAAAAGGGGATGCACGAGCAGATGAGAGTAACTTTTCGGAAGAGCAGAGCTGGACCTGAATGAGTAGGAAGTTGGACAGGCGAGGTTTCGTGGTGCCAACAACGGCTAGGATGGGTAAAGTATTATGGGAGTAGAGTAAGTATGGGGATACGTAGGATAGGTAGAGTAGGTAAGATTAGGAATTGTCTCTTCATGTAAAATGCTTTATTTGTTTTTATAATAAAATTATGAAACCCCTTCCTTTCTATTTCTTTAGAAGTGTACCTCTCGTAAGCGAGTCCCCAACATCAAGCCAGTAATGAGACATGGCGAGAGGAGATAATATATACACATTGTGACATATAACGCTATATATTGTACCAGATCCGATCGGAGGTTATGGTTGTATAACGCTATATATTGTATCAGATCTGATCGGAGGCTATGGTTGTATATATTGTATCTGATCTGATCGGAGGCTATGGTTGTATAACGCCATATATTGTATCTGATCTGATCGGAGGCTATGGTTGTATAGCAGTATATATTCTACCAGGTCTGATTGGAGGCTATGGTTGTATAACGCTATATATTGTACCAGGTCTGATCGGAGGCTTTGGTTGTATAACGCTATATATTGTATCAGACCTGAGCTGGCTTGTCCTTGTGCATACAGCAGATGCCAGTCCTGGGTCAGGTTGAAGGATTTCGAGTCCGCCGTGCCCGAAGTCTTTCTGAGAAAGCTGCAGGAAAACACGTTGTTGTTCACCGAACCAGAGATGTCGGTGATGCCGTCTTCGGGCTGGAAGAAAGATGGTTGTCGTGAAGCATGCATGGACAAAGGTTTCAGTGTATGTAAGTACCTTCAGCAGGACTAGACGGCTCCTAGGTAACTGGTCTAATCCGTGCTTGTTTAGAGATCATTTCCTCCGAATAAGACAGACAGACATCGTTACTGCAATGTTGTCAAGTTAATTCAGGATAAACCTTACGACCTTATTTTCAGTGTTAAGAATCTAATTTCGGTGAAGCAGATAGTAAGTACCTGAGGATTCATCAAACATCAACGGTTTAGTGATTGTCTCTATTCAAGCTTATGTTTACATTTTTATGTAACATTTATATTAAGAATGTTTGTAACGAATCAACACTCAATGGACTAGAACCATGGACTCTCCACTATACCAAACTGGACAAGAGTGTTTTACGCTCTGGTTTAGCCAATGAGTCTCTGTTGTTGGGTTTCTGTTCATGGGAGATATTTCAGAGAAAAGGAACATAATTGTGTTTGACGATGGTGTCAGGGACATAATACTTACACTAGTTAGCCTGCTGTTGACGGTCCCGACGTTGTAGGACTGGAAGGCCTTGACCTGTCCACCGTACACCAGACACTCACTCACACTGTCTCCTCCCTGGAACAGAGAGATATACTACTACGTACTTCTCATTTGATGACCTGCTTCTATCAAACATTCCTCACGCATTCGCATTAGACAATAGACGCGTGTCCTTACTTTTTATATTTATGCATTCCTTAAATTTCAGAAGCAAAGCACGCTTTACAATCTAATGTAAGATCATAAAGAGATTCACATTTACTGATTCAAGAATGCGATTCATTTGCCCAACACATGTTTAAAGCTTATGAAACTTGTCCTCGACAACCGCATTCTCAGTTTTTGACGTTGGTCGCATGTTTTTCGTCATTACTGCAGAGAGTTTGCATTCCACATATTTGACACCTTTTATACTTGAACCGATGAAGGATATTTACGAGCTTTATCAATAATAACAATAATTGAATGATTAGAGTGTTAAACTCAAACTACGATTTAAATAAGATAATAACAGTAATAGTAATAGTCAATAACACATGCCATAGTTTCCTGGTTGATCAGGCGGATATCAGAACAGTTTTATTGGTGTGGCCTTCTAAAGGGACAAAACATTTTAGATTGTTGTCATTATTTTAACTTTTACTAAAGTCACATTCAATCAGTATTACCATATATTTATCACTTGAAAATCCGAGAGCCATGTAGGAGTTTCCAGATGACATTGACCGCAAGTGGAACCGGATATTGTCGCCCACCGTTTCCCAGGAAACTGTAAACGTACATCCTGTTGCGCAGTCATCGAAACATCCTCTGCTTAGCCCGCATTCTCGATCACGTGATATACTCTGTGATTGAAATAAATAAAGAAAAAAGAGATTGAAATAGTAATAAATTTGAATATATCGGGAAGATAATGTATAAATGTCTCTCTACTTGTTCTGTACCCCGAATTATGGGAAAGAAATACATGTTTGTCGCCTGAGCATGTATCGTCTCAATAAATACACTTACGAGAACTGTAAGAACTTAACCAAAGCAATAGTTGCTGTGAACTTAGACCTATGGCTAAAGTACCTTCTTTAGTTGCATACGACAGTTATATTGACGGTCAAATATCGCTTACCAGCTTAAAGCTTGATGATAAAGATATTGTCAGCCACTTACTGAGACTGGTGGCATGGACGTGGTTGTTGTCGGGTCGGACCCAGTCGTGCAGGGTGCTACTGTCGCCGTCACGAGAGATTCTCCTGGGACAGTCAGAACAGGTGCCGTAGGGTCATTGAGTACACCGGAAGTGACTGCAACCCAGTACTCGGTTTTAGTTTTGACAAAGGTACACCTGAAAGACGTTATATCAGTGACATTCAATGTTACAGTTTCCTATGGTAGCCAAAAGGGACCCTTCTTTAAGGTTCGGTATATGATTCAATACAAAATCCCTAAATTGCTAGAGAAATATCCCAAGAAATCGCGGAGATTTTAGCAATAACCATTAGAATTACCTCTCTTAGTCATCATAATGTGCATTCTTATAGAAAAACTTCATTTTCCATTTTAACACAGAAGGCTATAGAAGCTCCGCAAAAGCGAGCACAGCTCATTCCCCCCCCCCCTCCCCCCCGCTGTCTCTTGGGTAAACAACTTAAATAAGTAAAAGGCATATCATTCAGTAATGATAAAGTTCGGATTAGTAGCAAAGGAAAATATTTAAAAGAATACGGTTATTCAATATCGAAATGGGCATGATTGGAACCATGCAAGTGATGAGCTACGTTAAGTATAAGTTTGATGTAACTCCAGGGGAAGGAGTAAGTTAAGTATAAGTTTGATGTTACTCCAGGGGAAGGAGTAAGTTAAGTACAAGTTTGATGTAACTCCAGGGGAAGGAGTAAGTTAAGTACAAGTTCGATGTAACTCCAGGGGAAGGAGTAAGTTGAAATGAAGGTCAAATACCATTTTACTACCTTCATTTCTCCAGAGACGCAATAAGAATGTACTTGCTTGAACAATATGTGACCCTCAGCTGAATTTGGTGCCGTCCATTCGACTGTTAAACTGGTTTTTAAGTCGGCATTGCCATGCGTCAGTCCCTGGAGAAATAGACAAAGTTATATGTATATTTCAGAGAGAAGTGATTGCATCAAACGGAAAGTATCGGTATATAGCAAGAGATACATTTGAGCAGAACTCAAACTTTCATAAGACTTTGCTTCATACATTTTTTGAAATAGGGATCAATATGAGAAATTCAGATAGAATAGCGGTAGTGAGAGGAAAGCTAATCAAGACCAAGTCCCTCAACTTGAGATGCCGAAGTTATAAAACTTACAATCTAAGACCTATTTTTTTAATTCTCAAGCTAAAGAAAAAAATGCATCCCAGGAGTTCCGCTGTTGGAACAAAAACACTGGGTCTCTTTGACAGGACTGAACTGGTCCACTCGGTACAAGAACGACTTACCCCAGTTATTTCACCGATGGTACACATCACCTGCTTCCAATGACTCGACTAAATTGGTCCCATTACTACAAAGACAACTTACCGCTGGAGTTCCGCTGTTGGCACACAGCGCCTTTGTTCCTGTGACGGGACTGAACTGCCCAAGTAGCTCATCATTGTCTGCTGTGGGTTCCGCTCTCCGGGCTTGCAACAGGAAACCTTTAAAGCTTTCCCCACATCGCGCCTCCAGGGTAACTGGACAAAAAACACAATAATGTCGAAATCTCATTTGTAGAAACAATAAGAACAAACATTCGTATACGCACCAATACTGATTTGTTTACCGATCGAGCTAAAGGCCATTTTTAGATAAGTCTATCCGGATATTGTGAGACAGAGGTACACATCTTTACATTTTGGTTACTAAACCGCTGAATAAATAACATTTGAAGGCGGTGATCAGACTCAGAGAGTGATATTACTTTAGATGTCAGGAATGAGTATAAGCAAGATTAGACACATATAGTCAGGGGTACTGAACCCACTGAGACCCATGTATGTGACATCCCACGATGATTCTGACCATCGTCATTAAGAAAATGTACGTTGAATAATCTACATAAGTCTAGGACATTTGTAAACATTTAGTTTTACTGTTCAGGTTAGCCTTTGAATCTTTACCTAACAAATCGTTGGATTTAACTTGTCTGAACAACACTTAAGGGATTCATTTGGGCATCCTCAGCCAGTTTTCAGTTTTCATCTAAGGGTTGTTTCCCTTTTAACAGTAGCAAATTACGTTGAGATGATGTTAATTTCGTCTTTCACTTGAAGCGTGTAAGATATGTAGTAACTCAAAATGGTACAAATTAAGAGATTTGTTTTTTGTAAAAAAACATCAATGGATGACTTACCCTCGATAGTATCCCCGCCTGTGTATGAAGTCTTGGACAGGAGCACGACAAACGGAGAGTCCGACGTCTCGGCAGTGGCACCATGACTCGGTTTAAGATCTCCGCATGCGCTCTCACCTGCACCACTGCTGTACGCATGCGCAGAAGATAGAAGAAGTAGAGAGGTGATGACGTTGTATAGACGATGGACCATGTCGGGAGTGGATGAGCTAGGGTGACTGAAATAGACAATGGAATAACGCAAAGTTGTCATTCTTTGTTTTGTTTATTCAACCAGAACCTTAATCCAGGGTAAAAGATTCTTAACTCCCCGCTCATACCCTGGATCCATGGTAGACCAGACCCGATACTTTTATTACCTCCCTTTGATGGACTCGCCATCTCTCAGTAACCAACTGTATGTATCTCTTTGTTTGCCAAAATCGAGATCGAACTTCAACCTTGCACAAACTAAGCCTTGCATTCAGTCACACATTGTTCGCGTCGGGTATCCTGCTTTTTTTCAGATATTGTTTAAATATGTTCCTGAACTGAAGTCTAATTTGCCATGCTAAACCCATAACATACATTAACGAAGTTTACTTTTTCCGACGTCATAACTTTTTATCGACACAACGGAGATGTGTCTTGATAGAACATCTGTTATTAGTAGGCTGGATATATCCAGGGGAGACAGCTGATTGGATAAAAGCATGCAGAGGGAGGTAATAAAATTGTTATGTTTAGCTTACAGTAGATGTAAGTTATTAGTGGAAGATTATCGAAATATTTTACTTGGATTTTCGGGAAGCGATGTAAAAAATCATTAAAAATAGGTATTTCAAAAATAAACATAAGAAAGTTTATTCACTCAGCTAAATGCATAAAGTCATTTGCTCTCCTTTTATTTAGACAACCACAGCGAAAAACACAATATCTTAATTTCTAAGATGCCTAGCGGTTAGAACAATCGAAAAAAAAGTACTTTATGAGACAATAAAGGTATAGTTTTTTCATGACGTAACAATTGAATGACGTTATATCCGCTCTTCCCCGCTGCCCCCTCGTGATCACGCGTCCATGGTAACCTTTCATCTCGGTTCTTCGAACAACATGGCTTATCCCCCTATCAAAGTCTAACGACATAATCGTATTAATGTTTCTATTAATAGAGACAAGTTTCGAATCATCTATTTCTATCTACCGTAAAGAAGAATGGACAGAAAATGCTTGTCTACCGTCGAGTGACCGCGTTGTTTCACGTCAGGTCACGGCGCCCCGTGGGACTGTGACGTTGGTTCACGTCAACCGTCTCTACCAGGTTCAATGTGATATGGACAACCTAATAATTAAGTAATTCTAGGTGTACAGTCCCAACAGTCTGCTTATATAAGAGACTAAAGCATCACCTTCAACGTTTATGACACCAGCAAAAAAATAGATGTTCGGATTCAGTCCGCCATCACGCTTCCAAAACAAACAATACCCATAATTCTTTGTGGAATGTTAACCACGTGATAAGCCCTGCATAATCGCACGACACGAGTTTGTAAAAGTAAAGGGGTTTTTTTAAAAACAAGAGGTGTTAATTTGTTTGTTTAAGTTTTTAAAGAAAAAAATAAGAAGAAAATATAATTAAAAATTGAATAAATGAAAAAGTTTAAGTGCAAAACTGCAGTAATCAAAGCTTTAACCAAGTAAATGTCGTCTTAAACTAGGGGTTGAGTTCCATACTTGGAATAGCGAACAGTTAGCCCTGTTATTATTGATTATTAATGATTATTGATTATTAATGTGAGCAATGTAAACACTATTTTTTATTTCGAGATGATTAAAATCAGAGTGTTCCCCGTATAGATTATTTTAGCATCTTAGAAAAGAAATAAAGTTCGCTCTACCCCAAAGTGTTTTGTAATAAAGTATAGTTTTCCCTGAACTATTATAACGTTAAAGCACTCGGACTACCGTCCTCGTGCTTTAACTATAATAGTTCAGGGCAAAATTATACTTTATTACAAAACACATTGGGGTAGAGCGAACTTTATTTCTTAAGTATGATTTTTATATTATAATTTCATACGGTGCAAACCTGACAAATGGCAAACGATTAAAAGGACAAATCACTGTTGACATATTGAAGTTTATTGAGTCCCGGTCAGGTTTTACTTATTTTGAATAAAACAGAAGTACGTTCATCAAGGATAGTGAATACGTCTAGTACCTTAATAAGAATCAAAAATATATCATGACTATTTTCGAGCGACTTTGGTAGTATGAAAGCCGTAATTCGAGCCTACATTCCTGTTTTCAAAAAGGCTGTAAAATTAGAAAAAAAAAATATTTGTTTAATTTGTGTAAAGCACGTGTTCTTTATTGAAGTAGAGCAGTGATGCACACATGATGAAAAGATCACGTGTCATTCAAAGTAACTCGTCACCAAGTCATTAGGGCTCGTTTATTATCTTTCTAGAACCCACTCCTCGGCATGCCTTCTCCATTACATAATATCGTGTTACCTGTTGCGACACATAACCCTAAATCGCTACTAAGCACAGTTGAGAGTGTAGTACAAGGCGGATCAAGGAGGAACAGTAACTGTGTCATACATATATATATATATATATATATATATATATATATATATATATATATATATATATATATCACGTACAATGTACATATGATCAAAATCAAGTAGTCTACTTTACGATCTGCATTGTTCATACTGTAAAGAACAGTCACGTACCAAAATAAGTTTAAAGCAAATTTATTTTTTATAATAATTCAAGGTTTTTACGTATTGCCACTTGCAACTGTCAATACTCTGAGTAATTTAGCAGGGAGCGCGTTCATAGTTGATCTTAAGGTATGGCACAAAAAAGTGTTGCCGCTTCAATATGAATGACCGAGTTGCACTGAGGATGTCGAATATGATTTACGATCTGAGCCGGTGCCCGATATACACAAAACAAAGCTAACACGTTTGTAAATCTCATTCACTTTTAGTAATTCAATATTAATAGATAAAGAAAATAAAATAAATACACTCTAACACTGTAATAAACAAACAAAACTGTTGTTGTCAGATGTTGTTAGATGGTTCTAACGGGATTTTATAGAAACGAAATCCTAGGGGTCATTAATTATATACACTCCTGTTTTATAACTTAGAAACACGTGAATATATGTCTATGTATATATATCTTAATACTACATCTACAAAATTAAAAGCCCGTTGTGATTAGACTGATTGAAGTGTCATGCCATGCGGTATAGCAGAGGTTTCTACACAATGAAGCTGTTTTTGTAATTTTTTCATTTCTTACACAACTAAATATTTACCTCCGTAACATTAAAACCGATTGTGTTACAATATAAAATAACGTGTGTACATGACCAGGAATATCCCTAGAATTCCGTTACCTTCGAAACAATCAAGTAGAACCCCCTCTTTAACTATAGTCATTTGATCACTGTTGATCAAGCTCACCCCAACAATTTGAAAACAACTTTTATTTTGTAAATAGTTTGGTAGTTTGAACTTTGTATCTCTGGGGCCCTTTAGATTTTAACCAATTACTGGACCGTTCTGAAAAAGTTCTAAAATAATTTTAAGCGTGTGAATAACAATAAATGCTCCTATGTTTGACGACTTTATTATAAAGCTTTTCAACTAAGCCATCGTTAATTTGTAAAATAATTCTCGCTATCTTATAGGCATATCGAAATACAATTTAAATGTTCGGAGGCCATTTCTTTTTGTTTGAGTACCCAGTTAACAAACTTCTGTCAGACGACGAAACGTTCTTATCAATATACATGTTTATATCATTCTTTGTGTTGGCAGTCAATTTCTACGTCAGATGAGATGTCAATTAGATTAGATTAATGTATGCATATATTTTCTCGTTTGATAAATCCTAATTGATAGAGATGATAAACTTATGACCAAGTTGAGCATGATCCATATCAAAATCGAATGTTATCGTGAACTATAGAAGCATTAAATTTCCCATAAAATTGTAGCCGGGTCTTGAACAAAGGCCGGATGAGAAGATGACTGATTAATGCTTCACAAATCTTAGATACAACTTGGTGGCTTTTCAAAATCATCGTACACCACATGGTATGATATGCTCACGTTTGATTAACAGTAACCGAAAAAAGTTAAGTTTCTGATAGTTCATTATTTAAAAATAAGCCGAAACGATTTATTGAATGATATTCCTTTACTTCCCCGTTTAGTGATTTCTTATATTCCTTTCAAGTTTGACATTCAGTTTTTCAGTGAACCTTGTGTTCAATCAACTATTAACAATGCCAAGTTCCGCAACGTGACGTCCTACCAAATCCAGAGTCGACTTCGAAAGACAACACCGTTTAACCAGCCACACGCACCTGCCAGATCTCGGTTATCTCTAGGAACGGTTGAATGAATTTATGATTCTTGCCTCCAGCACCGGTCAGACTAATCATGTGAATATTGGACCTCACCATCCCGATCATATAAATCTAGGTGTGTTTATGGCTCATTATCGGATAGCCATTGTTTGTTGTGCACTAAAACGTTTCATTTATTATCCTATGATTCGCCTGAACTTATCTGTGCAAACACTGAAAAAGTTGGTTAGAAAGGGATAGCCAATATCAATAATATTTAAAGCAGCGAAGACGACTCTATGCTTATTAAGTTATCTACTGGTGCAAAATTAACTGTATGGATGCAGGATTTGAGAAGAACTCAAACAAAAGATAAAACTTTAGTCTTTCTTCATCGTGTGTGATGAACGCATCAAGTAAAGGTAAATAAGATTTTAAATGGGTGACGATGATGTCTCGCTGCAAAAAAAGGGGGGGGGGGGGGGACTGTCTAATCATTATTCTCGTTGACACACCTATACATACATCAGGTAGATGTAGTAAAAAATTATTATTATCATATTCATTGGGGTTTTTTTTCCTTTTCAAAAACTTTTATCAACAAATATCTTACCATGTTACCCCGCATTCAACTGGAGCAGTTTCGGGAAATTGGAAATTTTATCTATAAAGCTCAAATCAGATGTGCAATCGATGTTTAAAACTGGGCGTTATGGCTGTTCCCGTGACCATTGAGGGTTTGAGTCCCTTCCTTTGTGCTCTGAGTGTATGTTTCTTATAAGACACAAGTCATTAGGAGATGCGACAAATTATTGAATCAAAATCAGAAGGGTATCTGCATATTTGGGGATTCTGAAAGAACCGATTCACATGAACAACTTGTAACAGCTTGACAACAGAACGTGTAATCTCTGTAAGCAGAATACATACAAATACATCTACTAGTATTATATTTACAACATCTTATGTGTTTGAAATAGAAGTTACAAACTTCCAAGCAAAACGCAAATAATACAAATAAAACAAATAATTAACTGGCAAAATATGTAAACTAATGTAGCTTTAATCTTTATTGTTCCCACACACCTTTTTATTATCGCTCATTTAATGCTGATATAAAAAAACATATCCGGGTTCAGCTGCAGCTACATGACATCATGTCACGTCGGAGAAAAAATGAGGACCGTTTGTGCAAGTCACGGAGTTGTCATTTGATAAACAACCTCAGGGATGCATATCAGGAGACAAAACATTCATAATATAGCTGCAGATATAAGGCTAAATACTTAACCGAAAGCAAGTTAATCATCTGTATGTAATGTACCATAGAGTGGCAACCATTACTGTAATATTCTCATGTCTAGTAAGATTTGAGAATGACAGAGGGAAGGGTTTGACGGAAGGAGTAAAGTGATAAAGAGTCCGGTAAAACGGGATTGTCCACTACATACATGTACTATAAACATACAGTGACTCTCTCCGTGTAGAGCTCTTCTCCGTTTAAATGTATGTCATGCTAAAAACAAACAAAAAACTCGTTTTAAGTCACGTTTCATTGAAAAACGCAAACAATTAAAAAGACAAATGCATGTTCATGTTTTGAGTGCACGGACAGATATATATAAACAGTTGGTTTACAGTATACATGACGTCCTGATAGCACAAACTCCTACTGCATGGCTTGGTACAGAGAACCTCGTTACGGTTCGCTAGACGCATTACTCAACAACATGAAACGTGTTACATGCCGATTCCTTCAAGTGTGGATGATACCACGTTCGAGATTGTTTTGTAATAAGGATTCAATAACATTCAGTTGCTACTGCAACGTGTCAGAATAGATTCGTTTACCATTATCTTGCTTAGTAGTATGGATCTGAATGGGGATGTCGCGGAGTCAGTGAACAACCACGTCAGAAGTCTTATTGTTCTGGGGTGGAAACTGTTAAACACAAGATATAGCTTCTCGTAGCCTGGGAGACAATGCGTCTAACACCACTAATAATATAAGTGTGATATTGACAGTAAACAAGTAACAATTATGATATTTCTACTGATCTCAACTCTCGTAACGAGAGTCGCGTAATCTCTACACCAGTCCTACTCACCTCTGTAGGTATTAGTAATCCCTGTGCGTGTCTGTGAGCAGCGACACTGGAGATGTACCAGGATCTCTTTCCAAGCAATGTGTCTCACACGTATCCTGTAGTCCACACACACACGCTATGTAGCAGGAACGGACCCCTGCTCAAACGCCGACCCTGGATCACAACAAGTCCTCAGTAAACGCCGAGATGAACACACGTGCTTGAGTTTACCGTGTGACTTGATCAAACTATCAAACAGTTCATGACTTGCAGATATGTCAGTGTCGACATGCCTTCGCCTCGGGTCATAAATACAAGATTATTCCATAAATCACTAGATCATCTACCGGTAACAGTCTGATCTAGAGGAGCGGGGGTTAACCGAAGCTTATCTGAGAGAACGGTCACGCAAAATATATGATTCTATTGTCAATACCCTAATATTTCAATATTAGGATTTTGAATTATTATCAATGAATAGTTATATATTTAGACATAGGTCTGAAATCAGTCTTATCCTGTCTATCTTGACCAACAGGTTTTTTAAAAATCAAAGTATATATAAAACAAACACCTTCGCCGAAACACCTTGTTTCAATACTGAATCATAAGAAATGATAAATGCAAGAAAATGGTTTTCTGAAAACTGAGTAACTAAACTGATATAACTTTCATCAGGTAAGGTGATATTGGGTTTAACGCCGCTTTCAAGAGTGTTATAACGCGGCTGCTAGTATTAATGCAGGGAGAAGGCCCACAACACCATTGTGGCTATGCATTGCGGTGAAACCTGCGAGCATCGACTGGAACTAGCGAACAATGGGTGGTACTGCGCTGAAATTTAGTGTAGCATTGCACCCAATCTTGACTGCGTATGGAACAGTTCTCTACTGCAGACAAAGTTGCCGAGCCCCTGGCGGGTTTCGAACCACGGAACTCTTGATCCGAAGCCGAACGCGCTAACCACCACTAACCCCCCCCCCCCCCCCCCCCCTCATCGAAGACACGTGTGTATTGGGAAATAACATAATATTCGATACTACTATTCGGTTAAACATTTTTTGGAGGTTTTCAGCGTGTACCTTGGTAGATGCATACCTAGCTTGAGTTAAATACTCAAACCTTTTAGCAGGATATGCTTTAACGAACATAAGAACATACATACATACATACATACATACATATGAGGCAAGACAGTAAAAATATTGTGTAGAAATGTCTATCAATACTAATTTAGATTGACACTATTTACAAAACACAACAACTTTACTGTTGTTCACGTTTAGTAATAACTGGCGCTACCATAGACAACGTGCTACAATATGTATCCATGAACTTATATGAACGATCAAGGTTATTGAATAAGTTTTAAAGAGCCACTCTGTGATTTGTTGGAGTCATATATGCCAAAGTTAATCAATGTTGTCATTTGATCGGGGAGTATCGACTGCTACCATAAATACATAATATTATTTTAAAGCTATTTTTTTACTGTGACAATATAAAAGTAGAACGTCGCAATTATGATCGAAATCCGGACAGTGGCGCGCGTCAAATAGTCAAACGTAATTTTTGGAGACTTCTCTAAAGTAGCCAAGAGGGCAGTTAGGAGTTGATAGCGTTTGTTAGGTTATATAACTAGTATCCATGTATATTGGACGTGATATCTAGGCATCTGTGCATTTATAAGTCTGTTTTTAGATTTTCATGGAAAATCAGTATTTGTCATATATATGTCTTTTGGACATGAAAAGTTAAAGACACTAGTGCACGCTTTTACGGTTTAAATTGGCTATTTTAAGGTTTAAGAGGACTTATGCATTCACTTAAGCTTTCTATCGATGCAATGAAATACTTAAAACTCTTTACAATTGACCTGCAATCAACAATGAAAAAATTTAAACAGCCGCTGTCAGCTTGGACATATAAAAAAATCTATGGTTAGCTGTGCACAAAACGGATAAATTATAGAGAGTTGAACGCGGCTGAACTAGTATTATGTGCAGCTGTTGAGTTTATCTCAACTCTGAACTGAGAACAAAGAATGAATTATGTTTTATGAAAGCAATGTTGTAAATAAACCGATTTAATAACACAGCATTAGCACTGCTGTTAGATTGACCATAGCGGCTGCCGTTTCCGCCTTTTTGGTTATAAGCAAAATCTTAATATTTCCGATATCGTAGTTCATGCGGATTTAAAGTTACGTTACATTAAATACTTCCGGTCTTTAAGAATCAACTTTATTAGCTGAATACGTAAATATTTGTTAAATAACCTACGAGGTAGATTACTTGAGTAAGGATCTTGAATAATATCGAGAGATATGCAATATATGTGCATTCGTTGTGTTTACGAAATATCGGTGTGCACTAGTGCGTTTAAGATGTGTTGATTTTATATCACCACATATGACATTTAGGTTCGTATCAAAAAGATAGATTTATTAAAATATCTGAGCATATCGTCTCCAATGTGTCGCTTCATTGTATTACAAGCGAATCTTTATTCTGCTATTATAAATTCATGACACTGGCGACATCATGAATGTGACAGACGTGAACAATGGTCCAAGCTGACGAAAAAGTTGCCTGTGCATCAGCCTGAGGCAACAGCATCTGATCAGGAATTTAATAGAAGTATAAGTTTGACAGAATAAGTTTGGGATATATGAGCTTTTATCATTGATATTTTATTATTGTGTCTATTTACAATGTATTTTTAATTATAGTTTCGAAATTTCAAAATATCCCAAAACAGTTTTGTCAAGTTAAATCCCCTAACTTAAGATAAGCTCATGGACAAAACTAAAGTAGTAGAATGTTTGTTGGTTGATATTTTCAATAGTGGTGATAGGCAGCATAAAAATGAGAAAATACGTTATTTTGTACATGTAACAAGGTGACGTTATTATGAATTTTGTCCGAAATGCGTTGACCTTATTTACCACAAATTAAGAACAAATGGGAGAGTATATTCAAATTGAATATTATATGTTTATAGTCGTGAATGTTTGCCACAGACCACAACTGTGTGCCGTCTTGTTCCAACTTCTTTACCGGAACTGCTATACACCCAGGCCTGAAACATTTTGGGTAGCTTCCTTGCACTAAGGGAATCAAAATATGGGCCTGATACCACCTCCTGCAAAACTAGAATTAAGTAAATAATGTTTAGCTGAGCTGAATGAAAGATATTTCATGCATATTAAGCTGTTTTCAAACAAATTATCGCTTTTGAAAGCATTTCAGAAAGTTTTTGATGGACTAGTTATACCATGAGGACGCATAAGTGTCATACCATGAGGATGGACAAATGTCATACCATGAGGATGGACAAGTGTCATACCATGAGGATGGACAAGTGTCATACCATGAGGACGCATAAGTGTCATACCATGAGGATGGACAAGTGTCATACCATGAGGACGCATAAGTGTCATACCATGAGGACGGATAAGTGTCATACCATGAGGATGGACAAGTGTCATACCATGAGGACGCATAAGTGTCATACCATGAGGACGCATAAGTGTCATTCGAATCACCTTAAATTACTAGAATGATAAACATTTTGATGATATATCTTTGCAAGCTTGGTAATGATTCCTTGAATGATATCAACGTTTTATTTGATAATTGGTATTCTCATGTTCGTAAAATGTTTGCTACAAATCGATTACTTTTGATGCCGATGATTCCACTTTCCTGTACCTTCACTTACAAGGTAAATCAAACTTTGAAACAAAATATGGAATCTTCACATTATTTTATAGGTTATCCCGGTTTCACGATGTATAGAATAAATTTCAATGAAAAACATAAACCTATAAACCTGATCACATAAATGTATGATTATCATATCACTGCACGATATAGAGTTCAGTGCCTACTTTAGAAGGAAATTAATAGCTTACCTTTAGACTGTACCTGTTTGCACTGTGGCATTGACATAGTGGCAATTTGTTTTTTTATATCTGGAATTAATACTCTCCTCTCCGTCATGAATATTTCATGACTGTAGATTAATCATTCGAAGCCAAGTTGAAATTGCAGCAAATGAATAACATCTGAATTTAATGTCTCTATCATCTATGAATTATTCATCTTCATATATTTTAACATCTTCCTACGCAAAGCTTAACTATTGCCAGTCTCGAACTGTCCAAGTTAACCCTTGCTGCCGACACAAGGCTTTCCTGTGCTAGCTCTCTAGCTCACTGCAAAGGAATTAGATAGTCCAATCAGAAAGCTCCTAGCAAAAGCTAAATCCGGGCACTCGAACAAACATGGATGCGCCCATGTCGCAGTCCGTCGACTGAAAGATTCGTAAAGAGAGAGTGCCGCCTCCAAAGCGATGAACAATATATTCAAGTTCATTTATGTTTATAGTCAATTTGCGTTATTATTTTTCTACAACCCTATAGCAGACAGCAGCCTGACAAAGAATTTATTCTTAAATTGCTTCGGTAAACTAATCAAGCTCGATAAACTTGACCATGATTTGAAGCACCGACTCGATGCACTACGCCCGGCAAGACTTTATTTCCTGTCATCGTACAATTGTTTTATCTTTTGTGCTTGCAAAAACATTATTGAATACCCGTTGAACTGAAACATTGATTAAATTTTACATAAATTAACCGATAAAATTTGAACATCTCGCGATGTCATAACACTCGAAATGTAGTAGCCTGTGACCTCGTTGTATCGCGGTAGTAAACGTTACTCTCAACAAACTTTACTTCTTGCAGTCAAAAACCAGGTATGTTGACGTGTACCATTTAAACATCATGTCGTCAATAAAAAAAATAAAAAAAGTAAAACAATTGTTATATTTACTTCCATTTTCACTGATTTGATTGGGTCATTTTCATTTTTGAAAATATTACTTTGGTTACTTCGTATGTGCTTTGATAAAAATTATTCTCTCTCCATGAAATGTTTCCCGTTTGGCTTGTACGTGTGTTTGTGAACAGTTGGATAATAAAAAATGAGACTTGTGCACATGACAAAGATAGTCCCCCCCCCCCCCCCCCCCCACTAATTTTAGGGAAAAAAACTGTATTTGGTCTCACCGACGTTGTAAGCGGGTATTTTTTCTTAAATCATGACTCCCCAACCCCTTACTGAGCTAGCAAATCTCTAATTTCAGCCCCCCACTCTCGAAATTGGTGCTACGGGCCTGTATACTATTCCTTGTATGTCTAAAAATATTTACTCCCCTATTAAATTTGATTTTCACATATTTTCCAGGATAATTTTTCAGCTATTTAAAAATAAACAATGTGTAAATTGTACTTATTTGATGAAAAAATACAATTATACAATGGTAACGACCACGATAAATGGGCCTACATACTTCCATTTGAAAAAATATAAGGGGCGCAGTCATATGTTATTAATTTACCAAAACCGGTCCTAATAACAACAACAGCATCTTTCCCGTCCATCAATACATTTATAAACTGAATCTTCTTGTTTGAAAGGTTTGCAATGCCAACTTCTTAGTAATCTGATCGATCAGGTCACTCTCTATGGGCGCAGCAATTTTGATTATCACGCAAATAATACGGCGTCACCGATTGGTTAGGGTAAGGGAGGTAACTGGAGATTACTAAAAATCGCCAGAGGGGGCGCTGGTATCAGCACAGGAAAGTCTTATGTCGGCAGCAAGGGTTAACTTGGACAGTTCGAGACTGGCAATAGTTAAGCTTTGCGTAGGAAGATGATATTTTAACAATATTATGGAATTAAGGAATATATTTAGATTTAACTGTACAATGCGACATCATAACTATTATACATTATTAACATAATTGTCAACACAAAATCATTTATGCCTCTGCCACTTAAATATAATTGATAAACTGATTTATTTCTTTGGAAATTGGCGAAGTTGACATTGAAAGGCCATGGCAATAGCTTCAAATGCATGTGCACAAGAAGAATTATATCATTGTGATATTTCATAGAAACATTGAATAGATTTGGTTCATATTTGAAGCTAGACATTTTTGGGCGCCTGCATTACTCTGTACATTGCGAAGAGATAAGCATATTTCAACTTTGCTTAGACATATTTATTCATCAACGATAAAAGGTTTCGTCTCCATTTTGCTGACGTCACATCCGGTCACCATTTTGTCAGATCTATGGCAGGAATGGAACTGCAGGGTACTTCAGGGTTGCTGGCGGTAAATAACAAGAGAATATACGCAAAAGTTCTTTGGGTTGCTATATATTGTAAACATAAACATAGGCTCCAGCTGTATGTGTGTAGTGGCATTCATTACTCCTTAGACCGTAACGCTATAAAAATGAAACGTCCATCTTTAACACGTTATAAGACATTAGTAAATTTTTGCCCCTTGAATACAACAATATTATATGAATTTCCATGCCACACCAAACTTCTTAACCAAGTGCCTAAACATTCGAAAAAAGGCACGATTTTGACTCTACGTCACCTCTAAAGGAGATAGCATATGCACAAAAAGTAATATGAAATGTAAGCACTCTTTGGTGATTGTCCTCGTAGGTTATAAAGCATGCAAACCTATTTCAGTATTTGTAAATAATTGGCTGTCACCTGTAACAATTTTAACATACATTGTACAGTTCATGTACAAATCAATATTATTTAAATCAGCTGGAACCTATCACTCGTACCTCTCTGCATTCAAGCCACTCAGCGATTAGGTTAAAAAAAAACATCCGCACGATTTCATACTGAAAACAAACTCTGATTGTATGAATTTATGACACGTGACAGTCAAGGTAACCTGAGACGAGTCCTAACAAGTAGTTAACTGATGAGGAACACAGTGAGCCAGGAAATAATGGTTCTCTCCTATTTTAATGAGATTACGTACCTGTCAGATTGTTTTCTGAAGACATCAGACTGTAAAGCAGACAGATTGCTATTGTCACAGAGGAGGCGGGCAAGACTCGTCTTCTTCAACTCAGTCTGTTGCTCTGGTGTAATAACATCAAAATGTAATGGTTAATAATTGATATTTTTTAGCACAAAAAAAACTTTGTTGAAGAAAATCAAGTACTGTCGACCATAAGGTCAGACGAATGACGTTGAGTCGGTTGTGAGGTCATGAGTAACAATTATGACGTCACAATACATTGCATAGATACATATGTTGCGTGGATATATAACATATATATAGACTGCTACATATGTAGCGCATTACAAAACCTTACTTAAAATTGGACATTGAATTGAAGAATATCAGATTAAAGTTTTGAATTAAGTTTTGTCTTTAGTTTATCAATAAATGATAATTCCTTTTTCCGCCAACCAATTCGATTCAGTGGAATTAACTTTGTATATTGGGAAAACAGAATACATATTTTTTCCACATGTTTTAGGGATTTTGCGATTATGCTTTTGTTTAATTTGTCAACGATGAAGATTGATTCTTCTTTTTTAACTTTCGCTATCTTATCCCGATATATATTGCCTGACACCCATGACATGAATTCATGTAAATTACATCTTTTAAGTCGCACGTCATACTTTTTACGTTTTATTTGCTGACAATCTAACTGAACTTCAATCAAAATTTAACAGGTTGCGAATCTCATTGTCGCCACATTTTCGGACCTCTGGTGTATCAGTACGAGAATCATATTATGATATTTGTCGCACTTTAATCGGCTATTTAACAAATGACATGTATTTCTTATGGCAAAATAAGGAATCATAGATATTCGTAGATATTCATCTATACATCATCTATGCACAAAGCACTTTAACTGCCTGTATGCATCAACTCTACTGGTGGGATCCCCCAGCTACAGTATGTTCCCCACTTCAGGTATTTCACGTGCCAAACAGGACAAAATAAGGTTCTATAGTGCAATAAGCTGTGGTGATAAGGACACATAATGCATACAGACTGAATGCGATGTATCGCCATCCTACGTTTGTTTTTCTCGAAAAACTGTGTTGACAATAAATATATCGATCGTTTTATGAAATTTGTGACGGCAAACTATCACTTGTTGAAGCCTAATTTCTAAGCCTATTTTTAGATACAATCACTTAGTCATTTCAAAACTAGAATTTATCTGTTGTAAATAAGATATTATACTTAGCTTGACAAACTATGCTAAAGCATAGCAGCCGGCATCGTATGGTAGTTTCCTTAGATGGAAAGTCTGGGTTGTCAATAATCATATCTATGACACTCACGCGAGCTAAATCCGATAGTCTGGTTGCTGGTTTCCCAGAAGAATCGATCCCCAAACTTGACCTTCATGAACTGCTCTGCGATGAGACAGGCGTTGGTGTCGCCCACCACCCCTCCCGGCACCGGCCACTCGGATATCGCGCCCGTGAACAAGTCGAGGTCGTCAATTACACTAGGGTAACATTAAAGGCACACTGTCATCCTTTCATTAACACATATGCAAGCCCAAGGTAATAAAGCACTTATATATTCTTTTCAAAGATCTTTCGGAACTTTGTTGCCTAATGATCTATTTAAACTGTTTGATTCTATTATTCTGCCTATTTTGTGTTATGGATCTGAAATCTGGGGAACATCTTATTGTAAAGTTATTGAAAGCCTCCGGATTAAAGTTTGTAGGCAGCTCCTAAGAGTTGGTAGAAATGTTAGTAGCAGTATTGTTTTAGGAGAATGTGGTCGACTCCCATTACAGTTTAATTATATGTCTAGAGCGGTCAAATATTGGTGAAGGTTAATTCAACTAGATCCACAAAGACTTCCATTTCAGGGTTATAACATGTTAAAATGTCTTGATGATTCGGGTAGGTCAACTTGGGTTACATGCATAAAGAATATCTTATATCAATATGGTTTTGGATTTGTATGGCTCTCACAAGATGTTGGGGATAGCAAGGCTTTTATGAAACAGTTTAAACTTAGACTTTCTGATACTCTGAAACAATCATGGTCTGCCAATATTCATAATCTTTCAGATTCATTTGCTTATAAACAATTAAAAACATCACTACAAGTGGAAAGCTATCTTACATTATCAATATCTCCTTATCATGAATCTCTCCTAGCAAAATTTAGGTGTAGCAATTTTGGGCTAAGCATAGAAACAGGACGATACAATAATTTATCAATTCCTGACAGAGTATGTTCTTACTGCAAAATAAACAATATTACCAGCATTGAAGACGAATTGCACATTCTATTTGATTGTAAATTATATGAAGATGCTAGAAATAGGTTTATTACTCCACTATTGTACAGTGCTGTTAACAACCACAATTTCATCTACCTCCTTAACAGTAAAGAAAGAAATATTATATTGAATGTATGTAAATTCCTTAAATGTGTATATAAAACTAGAGCTAAAATTGTATATGCATAAAACCTGTAACCTTTTATGTGCGCTTGTAAAACTATTGGAAATGTAGTTTGTATTATGGGCCTTTGGCCTTTATACTGAATAAAATGTTTGTCTGTCTGTCTGTCTATGCAAGCGCATCTCACTCACTAAATAGGCCTATATATTTACTAGCACATCAATCTCATTAAGATCGGACGAACAATCTAGATGCAAATGTTACTTTACAACTGATGTTATCGAGGTTTGCAGCAACAGTTACGGTCATTTTAAATCAATCTCGTCATGTCTAGTAAGGTAGCATTAAAGAGATACTGAAACGCTTTTAATTATCTTAACACATTTAAAGATTTTCTTATTAATATTATAAACATCAGATCTAAACAATCGCGATTTCAAATGTATTGCAGATAGCTTTACTTGTTGCTCAAAGGTGCACCCATGTGAACACAACGCTTACTCTTTATATATCTTCTTCATATCTACCGCACTTTTAGTGTAGAACACCTCATCAGTGAACCCGCTGACCCGGCCAAGTTGACAGTGCTGTCGCCATTTGTTGTAGTCGGGGACGCCATGGTCGCGACCACGCTGTAAGTTGAGACTGACAATGTCGTAACCGTCTTTAACAGTCGGTTTCGTCTGGAACATGAACCTCGTCATGTCGTTAACAAACCATGGATCTGCCTTGTGATTGTCGCCAGATAATATGGCCTTTAGAACATCTTCCACGCTCTTGATCACCTCTCTGGTTGTCGAAATGAGATCTGCTACGAATACGTCCCTGCCGCCGATCCGTAGTTTATCCGAAATCATCGAATGGCCGAACCTCATGGCGGACGTGCCGAAGACGTTACTTATACGTGCGTTCACTCTGGGGTCGTACTCGTAGCTGTCGTTGATGCTGTAGAGAGCCGTGTAGTAGGGGCCGAGGACCATGGGGAGCCAGTCTCGGTACGTGATGATCTGCAACAATCATCGACTAAGTATAGTGACTGGATATGAAGGATACAGAAATGATAAAGAAATGTAACAAACTTAATTTGGTTTAGTAAGTCTCGTTGAAGAGACTTTCCGTTATTTTCATGCTATTTGTTTCGTTAGTGTCCATTATAAGCTACTGTGTATTGAATAGGACAACATATTCATCTTTAAACACCAAATCTAGGGCGTTGAAAATTTCCAGTGACAATTCACCACCACTTCCCCTGGTGGCTAGAAGTGGCTGGTGGGCAGTGTAACTGTACTGTACTGTACCTGTAGTTCTGCAACCACAATCTTCTTGGCCTCCTGGAAGAGCGTCTCGTCCCCCCACCCCGGGTGGATGCTGGACAGTCTCCTCGCCACCCGGTTGTGTTCCCGGAGAAGGATGGTGTGAAGAGCACCGAGACCAGCGAACACATTCGCGCGTATATCACCTAGGGAACCATTATAATTGTGAAAATGCGATCTTTCATATACGCGAAAATAACTTGTATCTGTCAGACTAGACACTGAAAGGGATCTACAACTTGATGACATGGAGAAGTTTGTTACGAAGTCAAGGAGCAGCATTACTTAAAGGGGCACAGAGTATGCTGTTGGGGTCAAATATATCAAACTTCCTAAATGGTGTTATTTCATCGACAAGTAGTGACAACAAACAGGAAATAAAACAGACACATAGAGAAATATAAAGAAGAAAGAAAGTCCGAAAAATACTTTTATTTGTCATTTGCTATTTAATGACCGTTTATGTAACTCAAGTGTCAGGAACAGGTCGCCTGAACATTCAACTGGATGACATTACAAAAAGAGAACATGGGATGCACGTGCTTCGCGAGAAAAATGTCTTAAATCAGTGAAAGTTTCCGTATGTACAGAAAATACTCGTCTGATCGTAGATATAAAGCAGCCACTTAAATGTTCTTGGGCATCGGTTACATTTTGACAGGAAGAACATGCCAAGATTAACGTTATAGCTGTGAGAGCGAGCAATCGGGATGCTTCAACTGAGCACCGAATGTGACCACCCCAAATGAAGACAGACATTTACGAGTGCTTCAGACAGATTCCTAACCGTGACGTCATCTGCTGCACACAGCCTGAACCATCCAGCAGATGGACAGTGACCAGACGACTGCGTCAACACGGTATACGAGCCTATTGAGCATACAGAGGGCTAGGGATAACTTTAACGCATGAAAATCGACATCGAAGACTTGCTTGGGCGAGAACCGTTCGTCAATGGCAGCAGCGATTGCTTTTCACCGATGAGAGCAGATTCCAGGTCAACCAGCCCGACGGTCGGATACCTGTCTACAGGCGGCGTGGTGAGAGAACGTCACGTCGTTGCGTCGCAGAGGTTGCACCTTATGGAGGCGAAGGTTTTGTGGTGTGAGGAGGATTTTGTGGGGACAGGCAGATGGATCTTGTTACAGTTGCTTTTAATTTGACAGCCCGCCGGTATATTGATGAGGTTCTGCAACTCGTCGTTGTTCCTTTTATCCGCCAGAACCAAAAGACGATGTTCCAAAATGACAACGCCCCATCCCACACTGCTGTCATTACAAGGAACTTGTGCATGTTTTTCCCTGCATGGCCAGAGAGATCTCCGGATATGTCCCCGATAGAGCATCCGTGGGACTGCCTCGAGCGCCGTATTCGACAACGTCAACAGCCTCCATTGACAGTACAGGACTTGAGTCGCGCTTCGCAGGAAGAATGGCGCAAGATCATGTGATAAAGGACTTACAAACTCTATACGACGTCGTGTGGCGTCACCTGATGCATCAAGATGGGGACACCCGATATTAAGAAGTTTTAGTGATATCCATCTTGTGACAGGTGATCGAATACCGGACACTAGACCCATAGTCATCGAATCATCTTAATAAAAAAGCATGATGCACAGGAATAGGTGGAGAAATCCTTTTGACATTTAGATAGTGTTGAAGATGATTGCAAGACCTTTTTTCAGAACTTTAATCCTTTGCTATTGGGAATTGTTAACCTTTAACCATCGGGTATTAACTATAACTCAGAATGTACAGCCATTGCTGAACCCAACGGACAATCTAGGACTGCCAAGGCAGAACTAATATATACTAAAAACTGAAAATACTACATAGCCAATTTGACTCTCCAGAGAGTCTTACAAAATATATATTAAATTTTTTACGAAATTGACGAATAGATACCAAAATAAGTATCACCTTCTATTGCCAAGATATTCATCAGCAAATTGATGAAATCATGAAACACTGATATTGCCATAGTTATGGAAAACCTAGAACTAAACGATCATCAGAGACCATATCGTCATATGGTGACCCTTATAAAGATATATGTTAGATTTACGTACCGGTGAGAAAGCAGAAGCTCTCAGGTTTGTTTCCCTCGAAGCACTTTTCTGGCGTGTCCTGTGGAGGAAAGGCCGCGCCTCTCACCTTTTTCACCCTCAGTAGACCCCCTGGAGATATAAAGCTCTAAATGTACGTTCTCACGTCGCGTGATGACAACTTCAGACTGTTCAATGGAGTTCCAGTGAGAGAGCATCCGTGTTATAGAATGCTTTATTGTACATATAGTTAATACAGGTACGTTCCCCTAGGTTGCACAGTGGGAATATTGAAATCATTTTAACATATATATATTTCATATATTTCCAGGACTTTATTAGGATTATCTTTTATCCTGTCGAACTCGGTACTAGAAAGCAATCATTCTGCTGATCACATTATGAATAAGGCAATCATTTTCTCGACCTCGATACTACAAAATAACCATTCTGCTGACCCCAGTATGACGAAAACAATCATTCTCTCGACCTCGATACTACAACAACAATCATTCTGCAGACCCCAGTATGATGAAAGCAATCATTCTCTCGACCTCGATACAACAACAATTATTCCGCTGACCCCAGTATGACGACAACAATCATTCTGCTGACCCCAGTACGACCAAAGCAATAATTCCGCCTTCTTCACCCCTTATGTCAGCTATCTAGGGTGAGTTGAAAGCAGACGTAGAATGTTCCCTGAAGGAAATATTATTATGTATACTTGTATTGTCCCTATCATTGCAAGGATCCCGCGTCTACCTGTCCCGCTCCTCAGCAAGTCCCCCAGCTGTTTGAAGGGTCCATAGATATGCGAGCCATCGATAAAAGCACTGGCAGCGTTGAACGTTTCTCTTGGCTCTGAAATAGCTTCCAATCAATGAACAAGTCTATGGGATCTAGTAATATCGACATTACCATCTTCTTCGTTTCTTTTCCTGTATCACTATCTTTCTTTGAGTTGACATGTATCAGCTACCATTACCATTGCATTATATAGATTTGTTTTCCTACATTATCGTATATGATTAATATTCAATAATCAACAAACAAAGGGTCGGTTATAAGATATTTCTGATGTAGTTCGGTAACGAAATCGATAGCGAAATAAGCTTTACTATTACTTACAAGTCTGTGCATGGACAAGTTTTAGTCTCTCGCAGGAGGATAGAAGTGATAAATATAATGTATTTTATCATTGCATACTTGTTTGACTTTGTCCCGTTCCGGGTGCGGTTATGGAGCGGACGAAGTTGATGCATCGACCAGTGTTGAAATACGGATCCTCCCCTACATGGATCGGGAAACAGTCGGACGATGGACTGAAACAAAGGTGAAAGGAAACTGAAACAAAGTGAAACATACCCTTAAACTAAGGGGTGTGTTTAAAATGAACTTGAAATTGAAACATTTTATGAAAGATCCCACAATTTTTAAAGATTATTGTTTTAGAAGGAAGAGTATCGTATTATAATAAAATTATGATCTGACCGAGGTCTAGTTGCACAGGCTAAGTATGACTAAGTCGTCAGTTACATAGGGGTTGGGGTGATTTGGGGTTTAAAGCCGCCTCCAAGAGTATTTCACTTATATCAAGGCTGTTAGTATGATTGCTGGGAGAAAGTCCGCAATACCAATGTGGCTATGCATTGCGGTGATACCTGCGAGCATCGACTGGAACCAAGGGTGGTACTTCGCTGAAATTCAATGCAGTATTGCATCACAACTATACTGCCTGTAGAACCGTTCTCTACAGCAGACAAAGTTGCCGAGCCCCTAGCGGGATTCGAACCCAAGATCTCGTGATCCGAAGCCGAACGTTCTAACCACTTTGCTGTCCTGCCCTCTCTAAAGTTTCATAATTTAAAAAAAAGTCTTCAAAATTAAAGTTCTAAGCCTATCGCCCAACGTTTGCGAAGCCTACAGACTGTCCAGTGGTCACACCGTGTATCACCTTGCCACTTGCATATTGCTCCATGTGAATAAGGTTTGTCTTCCAATACAACCCTGGGAACAAAGTCAATATTATAAGTGTTCCGACATTGAATTAGATTGAATTATTTTGAACGAATATTAAGTATCAAATGTAACTGCAAATGTGTATTGGTTATGCTTATGGCCATGACTAGTGCTGGAAAGTCTGAAAACCCAATTATAAATTGAAGTATAAAAGAAAGTACACACCCAAGGAATTTGGTTATAAAAGAAAACAGGACAAAATGTCGAGCATATAAAATGTTTGATATTAATAGTGAACCATTTTCAAACATTGCAAGGGTATGTTGGATTGTTTTGTTCAATACATTCAACACATCGCTGTTGTATGGTGACTGGTTGCTTTGGGTGACGTCTAAGTCCCATAGATGCTCGATCGGCGACAAGTCAGGGGAGGGTGATGGCCAAGGCAAAACCTGGATGTTTGGTCGGTTTAGGAAGTCCATGGTGATCCTGGCGGTATGAGGTCTATGAGGGTCTGACGAATTGTCATCAAATCTGTCTTCTGGTCTCCACAGCTCCCGTTCCAGACCATGACGCTGCCACCGCCATAAGGTACAATTTCTTGAACACATGCTGCAGCCTATCTCTCGCCTCTACGTCTTTATGCTCTCACTATACCATCCGCTTGGAACAGGTTGAATCGACTTTCGTCGCTGAAGATCACTTCATGACGTAGCCAGCGACTTACTCTCGTTGCCCAGCGTAGACGATTGAGGCGATGTTCGCAGGTCAAGGCCATTCCGCGGAACGGTCGATATGCCCGAATACCGGTAGCTCGAAGACGTCTTATGACAGTGTTCCTGTTGATATGGTGCCCCAACACCGTCGATGCCATTGACGTCATGGTGACGCTTTTTATACTCTTAGCGTGTGCAATTCACGTGCAAAGAAAATATCGTGATTTCTGAAAATCCCTTTTCCGTCAACTGATTGGCCTCAGTTGCGTTTGGGTTATATGTTTTTATTGTTTCCATTCGTTACAGTAGGATAAAACATTTTTTAATCTATTTTGTCAAAAATCAAATCAGAATAAGAACATCTTTGGATGTGTACTTTCTTTTGTACTTTAGTGTATAAACTCCCATATTTATATGTAAAAACAAAGGCAGCAGTTTATTTTTGGTATGTAACTGTTCTAATATGTAAAGAACTTTATTATTGACTGTGTTGTTCAATGTTCCATTGTCGTACATCGAACTCTGAACTTCCACACGTAGTTGTTTAATCACTGTATTGGTGTTTACGTTGAAACATTCTTTGGCAAGACTGCAAGACTTACTCGTTAGTGACATCGGTGTTGATCTTGCAACAATCAGTGATGTCGCCCTCCGAATCTGGAACAAGTGGATCATTACCTGTAGGTGTGTTTCGTTAAGGCGCACTCATCTTTAGTTCAGGGCAGGTGGCAGACAAAAAAATCTAATATTTTTTACTCATCATTAAAAAATCTTCTTTAGGTATTTCAAAAATATATATTTAAAAGAATATCAGAAATATATCACACATCATTATAAAATGTTGAACAGAAGCTTTGACTCGGAGATGGTTGTTTATAACATTGATTGAGTTCAGGAAGTCCTCTAAGCTGCCAGAACCTTATGTCAATTTCAGTCGATAGAAGTACACGATATCAATCAACGGTATGAGAAGACTTTATCCATCTTATGGAACAACTCGCCGTGACCTTCTCACCCGGAACCCTTAATTCTTACATTTGCTTTCAAATTCTGTCATTCGAGCTCACAACTCTTGTCATCTTCGACAACAGTCTTGCTTGATTTTCAGTTCATTATCAAGAACACTTAAAAAAAGACCATGTAAGCCTGAGAAAATTTTTCCCTAACATCACTATTCTATCAGCTGTACTTTAAGTACTTGGATATGAGTCCTAACATCACTATTCTATCAGCTGTACTTTAAATACTTGGATATGAGTCCTAACATCACTATTCTATCAGCTGTACTTTAAATACTTGGATATGAGTCCTAACATCACTATTCTATGAGCTGTAAGTACTTTAAGTACTTGGATATTAGCCGTTTCTAACCCTTCTGAAACTCTACTTTGATAATGTAAGAATTGAATACTTAACCGACTACCTGTCGTGTTAGGCGTAGCGATCATGTCGTGGTTGATAAATTGCCCCCACTGCATGAGCATGGTTGTGTGAGTCCCGTCCACCAACTTCCTCTCCATGTGCACGGTGGTACTGATCTCACGGGGGTGGGGCAGAGGTCCCCCTCCCACTCCCTTCTGGCGTGGGTACCCCTTCCCTGCGGAACGCCGGAATTTCAGGCATGATGTATCTCTGATGATTTTCTCGATGACTTATATTTCTATGAATTTATATTCAGGATGTCATTATACTATAAGTTATAACTTATAACACCTGATGGGGGAACATATCGACTTCATCCCGACTTATCCTAAAGATAAGAGGTTCATCGCCCTTGTAAAGCATCAATCTCATTAACATCAGGCCGAACCTTTCAATGCCCTCCTTTTTTGTATTCCATCTATTGCTTTACAAACATACACCGTCACACAACAGGTCAGCAAACATCACAGTGTACAAAATCATTGGTAAATATAAATCTAACTCAAATAGAAATGCAACCGTGACCAAAACGTAACATTCAACTGCTCAGTGTCATTTGATAAAAGAACACATTTGGTAATATGAAAGTATCTAATAATTTCTCTTTTGAGGAAGTTGAAAGCTTCCAAGAGCACATTAAAATATGTATTGTTTTATAGTTTCATTTAAAGGATTATTATTAGCACCATTTAATCCAAAAATGTTCAATAGTAAACTTCATTGTTACTTGAAACTTTAGGAGAAATTTTCTTCATGGGACCATATTGTTGACATGAGTTCACAGTTCAAGAGCAGATGTTCTATGGCTTCTTGTGTTTTAGAAACATTGAGCAAGGACATGAATCCGTGTATTTTATTCTGTAAAGTAGACATTTTGTTGGCAGAAGGTTGTGGACATTCCTATAATGCAACCACATTGGTTCAATACTTTTATTACATTTGTTTGGAATAATACTAAAACTCATCCGTTCATTTCACGTTCTCATTTGGAATAACATAGTAGATTTATAAATGAAGACTTTAAAAGAGTATATAAAAGCTTATTCCCCGCAGGCGTGTTCATTGAGTGGTTAATACGTAAATGGAAAGACAGGGTTTTGTATTGAACCTGACAATTTGAGAATCCAGCTTTTCTTAATATGTTTTGAACTGCCAGACCAGATGGAATATGGATGTGGTAAATAATTCATGTCAATATAACTCCAATGATTGTCGTTAATAATAAGATTACTTATCCATTTCAATGTCTGCGTATAAAGAACATTTCTTACCACCTGGTCACCTGGTCCCAACTTGATTTGGGTTTAACAGTTTTAGTGGGTTTTTTATTCATCTTTCATTTCAATATGAAATTAAACAAGATGTTTGTAACCTTTCCAGTAGTTACTTCGGTGGGTGTGGAAGGGATAAAAATAAATGTTTCAACTGTGAAAGCAAAAGGGATTCTAATTAAGTATTTCTACCAGAAGGAATTGAAGAACGGGATGATCAAATATTCATCTTCGGGTTAGGTTTTTTCAATTTGGTTTTAATAGCTCCTTTCAATTATGGTGTTAAGATCCATGTTAAAATTTATTCCTAGCAAATTAAAGTGTGTGAACATTCAAAATTATATCCTTTCTATATGGTTCGAATATACATGTTTCGGGGTAAGAGTTATGGTTAGACTATACATGTTTTGGGGTAAGAGTTATGGTTAGACTATACATGCTTCGAGGTAAGAGTAATTGTTAGACTAAACATGCTTCGAGGTAAGAGTTATGGTTAGACTATACATGTTTCGGGGTAAGAGTTATGGTTAGACTATACACTGCATGTTACTGAAGGCCCTTGTTTTAGGGTAGGGTTAGGGTTAGAATATGATGTATCACTAACCATCCTCATACGCCGGGGGTAGAGAGCGAGACAGTATATCGAAGGCCGCTCCCTGTTCCGGGGTATTCAGGTTGTTACAGAAACTGTCAGGCTGGCGATACTTCTCGGTCGGGTCACACAGCGCAGACGTCTGGCGTCTGGAATATCATCCATATGCTTTAATTTAAAACTAAATTTTGTTTCTGAATTAACACGGTGTGTCATCGTACACCGGATGTAGAGAGGTGTACATCGAGAGGAAGAGAAAACCAAACGAACGCGGAACGAGACAGCCAATCTTGGTTCACAATAACGAATACTTGGGAAATTATCAAATGATGTGTTTACTGAAGGCTTTTTGTGTACTGAGGCATGAAGAAATTATCAACACCTTGCTTTGCTCACGGACAAATGTGATGTGATTACAATAATAATATGACAAAGATATGAATGGAAATTTCACAAATTGACTAGTATGCAGAATCCAACTTCTGAAGGGAAAAATCAATATCTTTGAAAAGGTTAAAGATCGTTTTCTGGAGCGAAATACTTTTTGTTTCGTTTCGTAACCTTGTGTACTGTGTATCATAACTGTATCTGTATTATCTCCAAGCTGTACACACAAGATACGGAGACAAGTGTTTATACACCGAAATAACAAGTATATGGTTAACATGATGCATGAGGGCACTATTGCACGCTTTCGAATTAGCTATTTTGGGGTATATGAGGACATACTCGTACAAATAAAGAATACTCGTACTTATCTGACCTGCAGTCAGCAATGGAAATGTTAAGACAGCCGCCCAGAATGCCATCCAAGACGTGTTCCAATGCCAGCTCAAGGGGTGTATGTTTCAATTCAGACAGGCGATATGGCGGAACGTTCAACGTTGTGGCCTCCAAGCACGTTTCGGCGCCGACCCCGACGTTACCCTGTTTGTGAAACGTGCTTCCGCCCTACCCCTAGTAAGACCACAAGACATTGACGACGTGTGGATGAATGCTTTGGACAGTGTAAACCTCGACGACCCCTCCATCCAACAATTTGCCGACTATGTCACCGAGCAGTGGGTAGAGAGTCCTGGCAGGTCCGTCTGGAACCACTTCAACACCGATGGCGCCAGAACAACGAACCACGTTGAAGGGTGGCACTCCAGACTAGCCACACGTGGACCAAAACATCCAAACCTGTACAGGTTTATCGATCTCATGAAGAAGGAGCAGAGCCACACTGACACCACTATAGCTCAGATGTGGGTAGGGGGGAAGCAGCGCCCTAAGAAGAAGAAATATAGGAACCTGGACCATGAGATCCAACGGCAGAAGCATCTCCTCCTGACTGGTGCCAAGACCCCCTTGCTGCACGCAGATGCAGTGTCTCACTTTGTTGGACTATAATTTCATTGAAAATTTAATATGGAAACATAGATAGAAGAAGATATATATTGTATATAGTCTATATTTATTTATTTTGAAATAGAATGTTTATGCTATGTAAATGCTATGACATATAATGTGTAAAAGTCACTGTGAAACATGTAATAAACTGTTATGTTGATAAAATACTTTTATTTATTTTGAAATAGAATGTATATGCTGTGTAAATGCTAGCTTTATTTCTTGATACGACTCCCGTACAGGCCTATTGTTTAACCATCTGACATGCCTCAGTGGCTCTGAACCTCTAAACAAAAGGTGCCTGCACAGTGAGAACCCCCCAATGCAACGTTGCATTAAATACTTCCGGCCTTTTAAAGTCAACGTTATTACGTGAAAACGTACATGTATATTTGCTGGATAACTTACGAGGTGGATTGGCTGACTCGTATCGTTAGTAATAAATGACGTATCTGCGTGTTCGTTGTGTTTACAAGATACTGGTGTGCAATGCTGCCTTTAACAAGGAGGTTTCTAGTGTGAATAAATGAGAATTCACATAAATGTTCAGTAATAGATAGAAATATGTGAACACTCGCCACTCTGACCCCGCACTGTGCAACGCAAAAATGCAATGATATACGTTAACATAATCGTGTAAATGAAACAATGTTGTTTGAACTTCTTTATTTGTATACACAAGGTACACATTCAAAGCAAATGTACCTGTGATAATTGTCTTTTCTGAATGTAATTTCGAAAAAAACCATCAAACATAACCAATTTTCCCCTCTCTACAAACATATCACCAATGTACACCTCTCTACGTCCGGCTTACGATGACACACAATATTTAAACCATAAGACAAGGAAATGTAAACTTTGCGAGGCGATATCATGATTGTTGAAATTTGAACTATAGATGATCAGAATAAACTTCATCACCAATCTAATGACGGACGTTTAATAACATAACGGCTAGCCTTAACTAGATAGGTTCAACTACTAAGTATTGGCAAGTTTTAAAAAAACAATTGGAATACAATTTATGAATTGTTCAAAATGCACTGATTTAGACATTAAACTAAGGTACTCACAAAAGAAAGTTCGGGCTCATGATTAATTTTACTCAGATACCCCTCGTAGGGTACCCTGTCGTCGAATTGGGCCTAATTAAACTCATAAAGAATACGAATTAATAAAACAATATAATTAATTAATGATTTATTGAGTATTTCATGCTTACTTCGATCGTCGCAGTTCGCCAGAACCTTGTGTAACCGCTGTATAAAGATAAGAATACAACAGATATTCAAATATATACACTTTTTCTAAGAGAATCGCAACATTTTGCTTACATTTTAATTCATTGATTTGTCGGGACAAATGATTTGTGATAAGACTAATCAACAATGCCTTGTAATGCCGTAACAAGGCTTTTCACACTCGTAACACAGATGAATGATTTCACTTGACATTCTTGTTTTATCTAACCCAGTATACGCTCTCATTTATCTAGTTGTAAAACCTCATTCAACCAAAATGTTGTCCTCAGTACCATGTTTCAACTGGGTTATGTAACAATCATGTACTCATAGTATATTTGTATGAACGGGAATGTACTCCTTGAATTTCTCTTCCACGAAAAATACCACGATAAGATTCCCAATCAACCT
The DNA here is from genome assembly GCA_921293015.1 of Phorcus lineatus. Taxonomy (NCBI): domain Eukaryota; kingdom Metazoa; phylum Mollusca; class Gastropoda; order Trochida; family Trochidae; genus Phorcus; species Phorcus lineatus. The sequence continues at coordinate 81,796 of OV121088.1, read as the reverse complement.
ATTGTCATTTAGAAGTATCCGATGATTCAAAAAAGCTATGTAGATAAGTGAGTAAAAGACTTTTGTAACGCAACCATTGTGTATCGCCATTGCTTCACGTACCTGCTGTGCACTAACTTTATTCTATGAGTAAACGTTTCGTGTGACATTTGAAATGGAATAATCATCAAAAGTCCTATCATGAATTGATATCAAACCCACTTTTACTTGTATCATATCAAATGATTCACGTGTTTGTGGAATTTTAAAGATATCACACGGAAGTACATTACATTATACGTATAGACTTTATTTCGTAAAATGACAAAGTACTTTAAAGAGAATTTTTAGATAAACGATGTAAACAGTAGATTGATATTGAGATTCAACATTTGAAAAGTCGCGCTTCATATCTTGTTTCAAAATCATTTGAATTGATAAAACACTACATGCAGCAGTGCTCTTATTTCTGACCTCAGTTTTACATTCACCATATCAAGTCACATTCATCTACATACATACCACACAGGAGGAAGACTGCCACTGGGAAGTGGCGCAGTTCAACATACATTCTTACGTAGAGTTTGCAGATCTAAACTTACCGTGTCTCTTTATATGTCTATATGTTGACTTGCATTAATTAGTAATATACTCAATATCACTAGACCTGACAGCTGTTTTGTCAAAGGTCTGTTTGAACGTAAAATCTCCCAATTAAGTAGGTTTCTGCATTTGGTAGTGATGTACATCTGTGATAATAATACGAGTTAATATGGTGGAAGTCGCCAAATAAAAATGGAATGAAATTCGTGACGAATGTAATAGACTAGAAGTAAAGCGATATCAGCTGATAACATGTCAGGTATATTTTTATTTGTTCATTAAAGTAGGGACTACTGAGATAAGTGGCAACATTGTTGTACTGTATTACTGCTGTTGCTTTATTAACCCTTTCAAGGGTAATTTTCGTGGATATTACATGATGTAAATTGGAATGTGACATATAAGACTCCGAGGGTATGGAAAATGAATTTTAATTTTTTTAAATGTTTTTATCAGAGCAGCGTGTCTTTGAATAAAGCTCATGGTACTAAACGTGCTGGGTGGCACATACATAATGAAACAAACAAGTGTACAATTGCTTTGACACGGATGAGACGTGTATGTGTAGGTATAACAGTGGAATGATAACACTATCAGTAGATGCTCTGCCGAAACATCGTATTGATTGTATAATAGAGGTTGACTATCCATAGATTTGGTCTTTACCTATGTTCAGCAATGTATCTAGACGTCCTTTTCAAGATTGAATCCTAGGTCGCGATGTCTAGGAGTACATGTGTGGTCTGGACAACCGTAAACGACATGCGCCGTCTTTGGAATAAAGCCATAAGTCAGGGGCGTAGGAGCGAATTTGAAGAGGGGGGCGGGGGGGGGGGGGGGCTTGAATTGAAATTTTGTAACAAAAAAAAAAAAAAAAAAAGGAAACTTGCTGGCTGCTTATCCCATCTTATCATCAATTAGGACATAATACTGAAGTCAGTTTAATTCCTTGTTTGATTGGATGTTTTAGTTCTACCCTCAGAGTAGTGCATAGTAACTGTTTTGTAACAATACTAGAGCAGTTATTGGGAAATATGTAGTAGAAAGGGGAAAATAGTCATTTTGAAAAAAAAAAACATTTCGAAAAAAAGTGGGGGGGGGGGGAATCAATACATATTGGTAAATCTAAAATATAGGCTAAATATGACATAAAGCAATGCTTTTTAAAATGGCGGGTAGTTTTTTCATAGATAAAAATTACACACTCTCATAAGAACTTTAGATATGCCCGAGTCTGGCTGTAAACAGAATGATCTCTCGAACGCAACCACCATACGATTAACTCCGTCAGCATTCGTTAATTTCCGGCGTGCTCCAGACAACAGTGACGCATGTGCTCAGTGAGTTAGACAAGGGAAGCCAAAATGTCGCGGTACGCTAGACCTCCAAACACGTCGTTGTACGTTCGCAACGTGTCCGACGGCACTAGGTTTGTATCATTCGTCTTGGTTTCTTTCTTTTTTCTTCTTAAGATCAAAAGTTATTTGAAAATAGGTGCACCTAAATGATAAAATCATAATCTGAAAATCATCTTTTTAGAAGAAAGAAAATGGCCGCTCCTCTCGTGCGGTGGTAATCGATCTTAAATTAGCCTATTCGTAGTTTGCTTGTCAATCATTTCAGTGTAACCGTGTTCTTATTGTTCTTACTGTTGAGATATGCTTATGTATGCACTACAACTTTGAAGTAGAGGCGAAATTTGGAGAAACATGGATTAAAACCATGGTAAATCTCGAGCGAGTTAATTAGGGAGGGCGGTCCGAATAGATCTTCTTAACTCACTACGTTTTCTTACCTAGAGAATCTTGGGGAAATTTAGGTGACACCTACCCCTAGAGGTGTATAATTTGTAAGGAGTAAGAGTTGTCATATTTGGAGACATAATCCGTGATTAATAATAATATTATTGGTACATGGCAAAATATGTTGCTTTATTACATTAATTAACCCTCTATCTGGCAACAGTGGCAATAACCTCACTGAATGGCAATTAACTTTATCACTACTAGAGTGACGTCGCCACTACCAAATCACTCATTGCTCAAATCCACCGTTGAAAAGGTGCCACTCGTGAAATGACTACTTTTCTACCTCACTCGATGAGATAAACATGCTATTTGTCAAGGAGAGACAGGTATTCTATAAAGAAATGTGCTTTTTTAAAATATCTTGCACAGGTACAGCCGTGTTGGGTAAAGATACGCGTCGGATAAAGATACGCACTCGCACAAAACTTAACCTAGTAAAGCAGGATGAGTTTTATCTTGTAATAAATTTATGTCTATGCATCTGTAGGCAATTTAGAAGATATGAAATTTTTGAAAAGGTAAAAATTACTTAATTGTTGATTATTGGCAAAACACCGGTAAAAACTGACAAAATTCCTAGAAAACATATCGTAATCAAGCAGTTTGCCTTCCCACATAACAAATGTTATTGGAAACCAAAGTATTGATCCGACTATCAGTCTGTCCTAACCTAGACTTCAGAAAACAGTTTAAAAATCTATCAAAATCATGATATTGGAAGTGTATGGTGCATTCAAAGCCCGCGTGCGTATCTTTAGCCTACACTTGACCACCTACGGGAATAGGGGGGTAGTCGTTGGAAAACTTTCAGTGTCACTGACAAACACATTTCAGCATGAATATTTTACATTAATTTTATCAATGAAGCTCTAAACTTTAACAATGAAGTGGTTTTTATCCCATATATAGTATTTTTTCCCGAAGAATGAACATGTATCTCTTAGGTGCGTAGCTTTACCCGACAGCACCGTATATTCATCTCATAAGCCAAATAATTGAAAATTATTCAGACTACAATTCATTTTTCGGAGCCCTCAACCTATCATTCACTTTTAACTAGGTCCTGTTATACTGTGGATAGAATTCCAAAAATGTATCTTGAGTATAGCCCAAGCATGCCAGAAGTTGTACTAAGGCAGTTTTTCTATCAAAATTGCAATTGCTTTAAAGCTTATTAACAGTTCCTGTCGAGCTTAGGATTTGTGTTGCACAAATCAATCATTATCAACTCGTATCATTTCCATGGTACCATGTAAGTTACTCTTGCCTTCATGTTCGATGATTATGTTTCGCATAAGTTCAGTCACGACTGTCAGTTTACATTCTTTCAAACTTTTTCTAAGTCTATGTGAAGCATGACCTTTACCTCTTTAAAAGTTGTAAACTCGGTCTTATCAAAGATAATAGTCAAATAAATTAAGTGTGTTGCTATATATGCTCACCGGTAAATGAGCTACACGTACATTTTAAAATTGGCAGCATTTAACTTGGTAGCTAACTAGCTTATTTCCCTTGTTTGTGAAATATGCTACTGGAGCGGCTGATTGTGACACATTGATGCAAGTTTAATTGATCTTATCACTGTTTATTTTAGGAAGTGTTATCATTACTGAGATCATGAAATATAAAGCTATAAACCTATGTCTATAGTTTTGCTTTGTATTCAATGTTTTATGAAATCAATTCACTGATGTTAGCATGACTGTTACTGTACCGTTTAAATTCTGCTCTTCAGGGTATATTTGTCCTGTAGAACCGGATGGACTTAATTGCCATATTGAGCTTTTTGATTATGTGAACAGGTATCTTACATAAAGTTTGCTGTTTTTAGGCCAGATGAGTTGCGAAGTTTGTTTGGGAAATATGGGCCCATAAGTGATGTATATGTGCCCGTGGATTATTACACAAGAAGACCGAGAGGATTTGCTTACATACAATATCCTTATGTACTGGTTAAGAGCAAAGTTAATTTTAAGAGGGCATGTTCAAGATTGTGCCACTGACTTGGTATTCTCAGTGCACTACATAGAATTGTAATGTACCTTTTCATGAATCAACTTTATAACACTCATCGTTTTCAGGAAAAGTTTCCCAAAATACTTATATTTGGCAAAGATGGCTGTTTAGTTTCTTTTATTTTAAGAAAAGCAAATTTGTCATTGTGAAGAGATAATGGGATGAATTTGTATTTATATCCACTATTTGATTTATAAGAAGTCGTGAACGTAAAGCAGTTGAACAGTGGAAATAAATCGATCTTGAACTAGACCCATGATGTTTGATATTTGATGTTCGGTTATATTTGCTACTAATAAAATGGAATTATTTCTTGTTTGATACACAATCTGAATGTTTGATTCCAAAAGTGATCTCAAATCCAGCATTGAGATAAATATCAACTTTTATGGATGAACCTTTTAATGTTTAAATACTTTCATATCTGTTCGTTGATTCAAATAAAGTTGATAACAGTAGTTTCATGATAATATCATTTCATTATCTCTCAATCACCTATCACAGCGTCATCAATTGATTGATTTATGATGAAACTTGGCAAATGTCATAATGATCATTCATATTTATTGATATTCAGGGATGTTTATCCTGTTTTAAATTATGTATTTTTTTATGAGAGCTCCTAAAATATTTTGTGAATTAACCTGTTTATTGATTTTAACATTGTTCGTTTCATTGTTAACATTGTTGGTGATAGTTTGAAAGCAGTGAACGGAACAACAAACACAAGACAAAGGTTCCTATGTGATTGTCCACACATTAACTTGTGGTTTCATCTTTCTTTTGTCAGAAAACAAAGGCAAAGTAAAGTTAAGCAAGTACAGTCAATAGAGGAGTCAAGCAAAAGGTGGCAGGCACCGCGTGGTGTCCTTACTCACAAGCAGGCCTCAAAACACAAGCATTCATTGTCTGGCAGTGCCACCAAATGCAACCCAGCATGCTTGCGTTTTGGTAAGAGCTTGACACAGTCAAGTCCACACAAGCCATTCCAGGGCCGATTGTCTAGTGTATGCAAGTTAGCGACTGCCAAGCGTGGAGTCCGTTCTTATTCCCTTAGAGCCTAGCAAGCCCAAGCATCTGTTTAGAGTCAGACTCCAGCAAAGACCAGGGTAGAGATATGTTTCAAGTTCGGGTCCCAAGTCTCTTGTCAAGTGCCAAGTTGGTCAAGGCAAGCGTCGTTCCAAGTTCGGCGACTAACAAGCTTTTCACTTGGAGTTTTAGTCCATGTTTTCACTTTCGAATATCCTCCCTGAAGGTAAATTCAAAATTTCTGTACATTAATCGATCCGGTAATGTTTTCTTCTTTTGAATTCATTTTGTTAGATTTAATTCTATGTAAATAGTATTTCTTTGCCTGTATTAAATGTTACTATTGCAATGTGCCAACCCTTGCGTTAAGCCCTTAACCAGCCTAGGTTTGAAGACCCAAGAGATGCAGATGATGCACTTTACCACCTCGACAGAACCCGTCTCTATGGACGCGAACTCGAGATCGAGTTTGCCAGAGGGGACCGAAAGTGTAAGTTTAACGAGAACATTTTGCTGGGCAACTTAAAGGTTATAAGATGAATCATATTAGGAAGAGGCGCCTGGCGACCTGTCAAAATTATGTTTTATTTAAGGATAGCAAACAGATAAATGAAGCAGTCAAGGGGGTCATTTTGACAGATTCCAATTCAATTAATTTTGATCAGTTCCAATCCTTAAAGTGAAAAAAAAATGTGTATTTTTATCTTGTGTTGTAGCGGCCACCCAGATGAGGGGCAAAGAGCGATCACGGCGATCACCATACCGGGGATATGATGACCATGACCGCGGTGGCAGGAGTAGTAGGCGAAGGTCAAGGTCAAGAAGCCCAAGGTGACCTATATAGATAATATTTCTTTATCATACTTAGATATCTATAAAGAAAATCAAAGTTTGTCCTTTGTTGGAAGAAGTAGTCTTCAACATTTTCATATTCAGGGGAGGTTATCCCTACTGAACAAGTACAAGTTACCTCCCTTCAGATATGTACTTTTTGACTCACATCTGTCTCCTGAATAACTGTTTAATTGCCTGTTTATGAATGGAAATCTTATTAAATTGTCACCTTGTTTCAAAACAATTATTCTCTTGAGATTTCTTTTGATGATTTTTATTTATTGAAATTGATTTTGTGAATTCAATGACCATAGAAATTAGATGAACGGTGTTATATCACTCATTTGCCATATTTTCAACAGGAGATCACGGTCACGTTCACCAAGGAGGAGGTAAACAGCCTTTCTTTGCTTCTTTCCTCTTTCTAACTTTCCAGAAACTCTGGCTTTTTGATTCTGTCAACCAATACTTTACACAATCAAGCTAGCATAATTTTATTTTGACCAATTACAAAACTGAAAGGGGTGTAATCATTATTGATTGAAATAATTGATTCATAAGAAGCAAGCTTTATATTGATATGCAAAGGCTCTGGTAAAGTGTATTAATAACAAAATGTGTAAGCAAAATAATTTCCGTAGTTGTTTGAAAGGAAAGTATTCTTTAATTTCAAGATGCTGTTAGGAATTGCTTAAATGCTCAAGTGGTGAACAACTTACTAGAAGTAAGATGAAATTAAAGAAATAATTGTAAAGTTCTAGATAATAAAAACAGTTTGTTAAGTAAGTAGAAATGCAAATGTCATTGAAGCAAAGCCTTGAAGTTGTTGCCAACTTTTTCAGGAGGTCGTTCAGCCGTTCCCGAAGCCGATCGTACGAGCGGAAGAGAAGCATGTCTCCCAAACGCAGGTGAGTGAACAGCAGCCAGCAGGCCATTAGACCACAGATTGGTACCCTTAAACCTAAAAGTTGGTTTACACCTGCATAAGCCGCCTCTTGATCTATGATTGAAAGAAATTGTATGATGTAAATTTTAACATTTATCCAATTGAGATCATTCGAATCTTAGATTGAGTACAATTGTTGAAGCAGTTAGTAGCTGTTACTAAGTGTGGTGTTGAAGTAGGATTTCTTCACTGAATATAAATATTTCTCTTATGAATGGTAACACTGAAACAAATATGTCCGATGGGTTTTAACAACACAGTATATGTTACTATATGCACTGCATATAATCATTCCAAATTAGCTCAATGAAAACGGATGAACCATTTATGAAGGCATTATCTTTCCACTGTCCAAAATTATTAATTATCAGTTTTATTGATTTTATTTAATCTGTTGATGTTGTGAAAAGTGCATGAAGAAATTAGGTTTAGTAAATTCACAGTGATGCATAAGAAATAATTTTTTGTAACTATTGAAAACTTTAATGATGTGATTTTGTCTGTTCATCAAGAATAACCACATCTGTTGATTCCTAAATCATTTTCACATGTATGGTTTTAGTTCTTTGCAGCTGATAGTAATTCTTTTCAATCTTGGAAGCCAGGCAGTCATGTTTTCTTTGCTTTCCTTACAAACAGCTGTATTCACCCAAGGGGGTTTGCCTTATTTTTCGGTCAAATTATCGGAACATTTAAAGTGGTAGCAGGAATCAAACTCCCATGATATCTGGAAACACCACCCCCGGATTTGCCTATGGTGGGCGTCATAGGAAAGATAAAGATTTTAGGGCTCTGTTTGTTGGAAAGCAAGGGAAAAAACACACTGTTCTGTTTTCCACCTTTTCTTACCCAAGATGGTTTCCTCTTTCATATAAATGTATTCTTTCAAATGAGATGTTGAAATAAAATGTGAAGGAAAGATTGGATGTGTATTTATGTGGCATCCGTTTGGGCCCTATTGCAGCTGGCTGACAGATGAAGATAAGTAGTAAACATAAATCCAAGCTCACAAGGTGAGACCATCGCAAGACAGAACAAGGCCAGATAAGCCCTCATTTATTTCTTCTTTTGTCAACTTGACCATAATCTGATTTAATTTGTAAATGAATCTGAGATGATTTTGTAAATGAATAAATTTGTATATTCATTTAAAAAAAGCTTTTCATTAATTTCTTATGACATGTCAATTTCAATTAAAAATGAATTGTTTGTAAACAATATTTTGTGTTTAAATCTTTAATTGGGATTTGTATGCGATGGTAAAACATGTGAATTATTAAGGCAGAGATTGGAAGATTCCTTTATGTGAATTGAAAATCTTTGATAGTATGCAGAAACCAGTAAAATTAGGAATGTATCTCAGGATCCTTTTCGAAAGAGTAAAAATCTATTCTGAAATACCGAATGACATAGTCAAATGTTTATTTCAATTTCAATGATTTTGATCTTTTTAGAAATTATTCAATTTATTTACCTAGAAAAGACGTAATTGAGATTAACTTAGATAACCGAAACATATTTATGATATCTTTATCTCCAGCCAAGCTTTTACATAACTAAGCCGTGTGTGGAATTGCATCTCTGTCAAGTCACTAGTAGTCCCTCTTGGGTAAGAAAAACTCTTAATTCCGAGTAACCTTAAGTTTGTCAATCAAGTAACTGTTTTTGCAGATCAAGATCATACAGTCGATCCATGTCGAGAGGGAAATCACCTGGCTCTCGGAGTCGCAGTAGATCGCCGGGCAACAAGTGATTCCTCCTTCCCTCCCTCCACATCATTATCGACCGATCAACGTCTTATTGTTTGTTATGTGAGCTTCCGAACAGAGCATTGAATGACTGCCGCATCGCTACTCGTCTCATCTGTACATATCAACACGCGACACAATAGTCGGTCTCGTCAAAATGTAGATCCAGTGTGGTCTCTTTGTGCTCGTATTTGAAACCGTTATTTTAAAAACTGTTTCAACACTTTCTGTCACCATATAGAGTTATTTATGGAGTGTAAAGTTTCAATAAATTTAATATGTGTGTCTCCATTCAGAAATACTTTGAGTAAGGGGTATAACTCCAATTCAGCATTATTCCAGTCTATTCCTTGATTACTTCTCATAGGCCTGACACAAATGTAAAACATTTGCCAGATATATTCATTTGGTGCAAGACCAGTGTAAGTTGATGACATTAGATCTATATTTTGATGGGACCGACAACGCTCTGACTGTCCTGTCAGACTATTTGAACATTGTTGTCTCGCCCAAAGGGGTCCAGTGTGGTGTTCTAGGTCGGAACTGAAGAGGACGAAATGCTACATCACTGGAAGCGAGGACAGCTGTTTTAACTACGTACTTACATGACTATTTTATTGTGTAATAAATGTTTCTTATGGAATTTGGGTGTTTGAATCTAGTTCTTTATAGCTTACCAAAGAAGTTTTTCAACGAATCACTTTTGTCCTGCTTTGGATTTTGATATCCATTATATTTGATTTTGAAGCCATGATTATTTCTTCCTTTTCTTTGGTGGGTCTGCTATCTTTGCATTCCTGATGTTTCAATGTTTGCCAAAGTGCCTGCTTTATCAGACAAAGAATGATGTTGCTTACGACTATTGATTAAAAGTATAAGCATAGTCCTGAGATAACCAACGCTCCGAACTCCGAAGCATATTGGTGCTTTGAAAGCACAATGTGTACTGATGCCTAGGAGTATTTGAATCTGACTGCAATGACCAGGGACATGCAAAAATTCTTAGTCTGATCTTGTCATGTTTTCCTTTGTTTTAAATCACACAATCACGTACTTAAATTTCAGCTGATAAAATACTGTATGTGCATACAAATGTCAAATAATAACAATCAGTCAAAACGAGAACATTCTTCAGATTTACAATTTCCTAAAGGAACGAAATCTTGTGTAGATAGGAACCACCGGCAGATGTGATTTCCGGTGAAGCATCATATCATGCTTTAAAACTTTCTTATGTTTTGTGTCCTGAGTGGCGCATTCCTGGTTTAGTTTACTGGTTGTTCAAAAATTATTTATACTGAGATTACCGTTGCCCCCTTTGTAATATTTGAGTGATCGTAAACATGATAGCTGTATAAACAGGATGGGGGAAGAGGAAAAGTTGTGTATTCTTTGCATTAATTTTGTTTGTCCAGATCTGAAGTAACAGCTTGAGCGAATTTCATGAATTTTCAGGGTTGATATCCTGTGTCCAAACTTGGATCACTACGGAGGCCAAATTTTACATTTCATTTTTTTCTCTGCGAGTTTTCTTCTTTTAAAAGTTTAAACCAAAACGGTTTTCGGCTGTAATAAGAGATACCAAAATTCTGAAAAACTGAAAGTATTGTAAAATTTTGCATTAATGATGGTAAGCATCTTTGAAAATCATCTTTTCTTTACCGACACTACATACAGTTTCATCCGATAACTTACTAGAAACTGAAAACTGCTGTTTAATGGAACCTCGAACTTAAAGCCATCTCAAAATTTATCTTGAAATTCTGTACATCTGCACACGCACCTTTTCAAATAAAACATTGTTTGTTTAATCATATCATTAAAAAGGTTCTTGTAAAACAGAAAGGAAAACATCTAGTGTTCTCATAATTTTCAATTTTGTGGTTTTTCATAACATTATTTACCTTTAATACGAACCTAAATGTCATATGTAGTGATATAAAATCAAAACATCTTAATTTTTTTCATGTCCTAAAGACATATAGATGAAAAAGACTTGTTTTCCCATGAAAATCTGTTTTAGATAAGTCTTCAAAATAACGTTTGCCCATTTGACGCACACCACTGTCCGGGTTTCAATCATAATTACGACGTACGACCTTCATATTGGTAATGTAAAAATATCAACAAGCTTAAAAATGTGTCTTTTTGGTAACATTCAATACTTCAAGATCAAATGACACCTTTGGCTAAGTTTGACTGGCTCTTTACTGTTCAAATAATTATTTCTGTAAACATATGTATGCGTATTGTCAAGACCAAAATGTTTTTTGTTCTCCTTTCTAAATATTAACAGTTAAAGGGTGAAGTCGGACAGTATCATGCAGGGGTCGGAAACATCACTTTCTTTCTAAAATGTAAGATTTTAAGAAGCTTCATTTGGTGAGTTGCCTCCCTTAGACCATTATTTAGGAGGTCTCGTCACACTGTTTGTGAAAGGGTAAAAAGGGTTACCACTTTAGAGAGCAAATAAAAGTCAGATGGTGTTTTGTCCACTACAGAAAGGACAGAAGTATGAATCTCCTTTTGATATTCTGCTGTCAGTCTGAAACACTCATCTTACTCTGGTAACGTTAGTGCGGTTTTTTGATCACTTCCGGGTCAAAAATTTCAAGGATTTCCATATGTGAATTTCTTCAGGTATATCTTAAATTTCCTTAGTTGTAGCTTGCAAAATTTAAGGTGAAAGAACAGTATTTCATTTATTTCGCGGTGTTTCTTATCTCACCGTTGGTAGTGCCTTATATGTGATATAGTTCAGTTGTATTGCACCGACATGTCGCTTACTGTTGGCAATTTAATTGTGGAGTCAATAGGTGGGAAAACGTATAACGAGTTAATTATATTATATTATAATTTTCTTAATTTAAAGACATTATCAATTTGAAAATGAAGGATGTTTGGCGGTGAAATATAACGAACACACATTTCGCAATCTGTTTGGTATAAAGCGCTCGTAAAATCTAGGATTAATCACAAGTAAAGAAGACATGGTGTTCATTTTCGGTGAGCCCTTCTTTCAATATTTACATACACTCCTTTTACTATGTAAGGGATTTTTACATGAAAACTGTACGTTAAAAATGTGTAAACTAATTCTAAATATTGAAAAGCACTTGAAGTATTTATCTTGTAAAATGACAACATATTTTCCGCATTCAGTAACAATTTTACATTAGAATACCGTGATAAATTGTATTGACAAAAATTTTGCAAATCAATTTTGTGAAATTGATACATAAATAAATTTACATCACTAACATTTGGCAGATCCAAACATAAGAAAAACCATTCGCATACAAACAATTTTGAACACCAGACATGCAACTTTGTTCACCTTACTCATCTTATAGTTTAAAGAGCCACTCCGTGATTTTCATAACATATCATTTACCTTTGATACGAACCTAAATGTCATATGTAGTGATATAAAATCAAAACATCTTAACTTTTCATGTCCAAAAGACATATATATGTCAAATACTGGTTTTCCATGAAAATCTAAAAACAGCCTTATAAATGCATTGAGGTGTAGATATCACTTCCAATATACATGGATACATAACCTAACAAACACTATCAACTAACTGCCCTCCTGGCTGTTTTATATTAGTCTCCATAATTGCGCCTTTCTACCATCATATTGTCACTGTAAAAAAAATCAACAAGCTTTAAAATGTGTCTTTTTGGTAACAGTCGTTACTTCGCGATCAAATGACACCATTGATTAAGTTTGGCATATATGACTCCAACAACTCAAGGAGTGGCTTGGGTATCTCCTTTCTTCAATACGCAATAATTATAGCTCTCATTTGTGTTGTTTATAGTTGTCAGCGATAATGCCTCGATTAACTTTGTTAGTTTTGTTTTTCGACATTAAGTGATAGCAGAGTTGTAACATTGCCCTTATCTTTTTATCTTCAATGATTACGGTGTGGTAAAAGTAAGCTTTCTTAAACAGTTCGATAGAAAAAGTGATAGTATGATTTACTCTAATTATCCAACAAAACACAAGAACAAAATATAAAACTGACTCTAAACAGTGGTCCAATTACTTGAAGCAGCCCTAAAATGGTTGTCTAGAGTCCAGTGACTGATCGATTCTGGTGACCTAGATTCAGGACTGATTGAAGCGGCGCTAGAATGACCATGAGCTGAACGAGGCCGTTCACTCACACAACATTGTCAACACACGCATAGCCGGGCGAGGCGAGATTCAGACGTGAGGAATGTGCACCGACTGACTTCTCCGCGTCTGCGCATTCAATTCATATAAACTTCCGGCAACTGCTGTCACATGTTGCTGAAATGGATTTCCGAGATTGTAACAGGTAATTTTACTTTTGTTGTTGTTGACATATTTGCAAAAGTTTAAATATTTTCATGTACTTGACTTCACAATTTGACGATGATTTACGTTGTCATGTTGCTGCTAGTTGACAATTCTGTAATGTGAATCCATTTGGCATTTCATAAGACCAAGCTTAGTAAGACTAAAATCTTGATAGGCCCTTATATGTTGGGCCTAATTATTTTACTTAAATGTTCAATTTAGTCAAAATAATGAAAACAATAATAAGATGCTACATTGAAAATTGAGATAAAATTAATCGTTAGTGGTAACGATTCTTCTTATTCAAACACATGTAATATAATGTGAGTTGCATAATATTTTAAATAATATTGAATTGGTATTGGATATTCTATGGATATCTTTGTTTTCAACTATGGAAGGATTAAGATAAAATGTTTTTGTAATATAAGATAACCAAATCTCATTGAGAAGTATAAAAATTAAATGCAAAATGATTTTCTGAGAAATGTATGTATTGATTAATCATTTTGTACTTACATCAAGATTTAATAATAACATGTTGAAATTATCTCCCCTTTGACCATTTTAGGTTGAATTATGAATTTTTTCATAATGAAGGAATTACTTTTATCTTTTAAAAAGAACAGCTGAATGAAAAAAGCAAATTTTTTTCTGTAGTTTAACATTAGATGATTATCTTTAATTCACTCTTGTACTCAAAATTTTATCGTTAGTCCTTGATATAGAATTATTGTATTCTAGCTTTAGTCAATTAGAAATTGTTACATTTTTTTGATGATTTGATTATTGTTTTATTGGACAAAATTGTAACAGAAATTGTCCAGAGTTATATTTAGAGTTGATATTTTGGGAAATATGAATTATTTCAAATTCGTTCAGTTTTACCTGATATATAATATCATTTTATTTAAAAACATTTTTCCCTACATTTTGCATTGTTAGTTTTTGTTGTAGCCATTTGGCCAAATAAATTATTTGTAAGGAAATAAGCACATGATATTTCCAATATTTGGCAAAAATACAGGAAATTATTTAAAACAACAAACTAAATTGTTTTGGGGTTTATATGATATATGAGATATTAGTACCAGAGTTGTTATAAAAAAAATATAAGAAAAAACTCAAAACAACATTGATTGATCTACCCAACTCCCCCTGCCCATGTCAATATCTGTATCTATAGTCAAGATTACATATCCCAGAAATGATCTCACAGCTTTGTATGCATGTGACTATTTTCATATTTTGTTTTAGTTCTTATCAATATGATGTACTTTTCACTATTTATATTTATTCAAACAAAATTTAGGTATATGGAATTCAAGTATTTTTAGCTCATCAGGTCTGAAAGACCCGATGGGCTTATGGCATGGCATGGCATGGCGTCCGGCGTCCGGCGTCCGTCCATCCGTCCGTCCGTCCATCCGTAAACTTTTCACTTTTTCGACTTCTTCTCCAGAACCAATGACTCTCCAGAGCTGAAATTTTATGTGCATACTCCTTGGCAAATGGGGATTCTAAATTGTAGATTTCGTGACCCCATGACCCCAAATGGGGTCACAAGGGTCAAAACCTTAAAAATCTATTTTCATCTTCTTCTCCAGTTCCAAAAGGTCCAGAGAGCTGAATAGTTGTGTGTCACTTGATTTGATTTACTTATATCTGAATTTTCTTATCCAAGAGAGCATAATTTGAACAAAAATATTATAGTTTTGCTGTAATTGAATTATTAATGAACAAAACCTGCTAAGTGCCCTTTAGTCCGTAATTTATGTGGCTATTTACTTTTGTTTATTTTTTCTCTCGGGGTTATTAGATATAAATGCATTTATGGTTAGACAAAATTGGCCCGACACAAGGACGGACTAAATAATTTTTCAGCCCGTCCTCAACCAAAATTACCCGTCTCGGACGTTGGGACAGGCTATCTTTCCTACATTGCCCAAGACCCCATGGTCTAAACCCAAACACCTATTTCTATCAAAAGTATGATGAGCTACAGAGCCCATGGCTCTATTTTTTCATTCTAAGTGAGCTTAAAATAAATCATAAGTACAATTTTAATTCATATAACATAAAATCCACAGCAGCTATATACCGGTTCATTAGACACCAGGAGTTCACCTGTTGGACTTGTCTCTGCAGAGTTATCCCCCCTTTGACCAGATCTGCTTGAGATGTGGATAAATGACAGTGCATTTTGCAAAACAATGTAACTGAATAAAACATATTTTCCCTTTGTATAAATAGTAAATTAGTGGTTAGGTTTTATCTTCTTGGCATTGTCATTGTCACTTCTATGTTTTGTTTGTGCTTAAATGAAACTTACATTTATATTGTAATTGGTCATTGACCTGTACTGAAATAAAACTTTGATGTTCACCTATAGAGTCAGATTGAGAATAGCTGAATAAGTACAGATTGAACTCAGTTTTATCTTTACAAGAAGAGTTCTTACACTCGGCAAAAGAATGAACAACTGTATGAAAAAACTTTAGACATTCCTTTTGAAGTTATTCAGGGGATGAGCAGAGTTATCCCCCCTTTGACCATTCAGGTCTCAAAGCACATACACCATTTCTATCATTTGTGAAGCTTCTTTTACTTTAGGTAAGCTAGTCTAAACACCATATATATCAATTTTGAAGCATTGTTTCCTTTCTATGTTTGTTTAACAGTTTATATGAAACAATCTTTTTATTGTTTAACATATGTTTTGCTTCTAGGCAATGTCATCATAAATGTCATGTAACTGTTGATAAAGCTGATATTGACATGAAAACACTTGACATTAAATGAAAATAGGCATAAATGTTGATTCAATTGCTTGATATTTGAACTGCTTGTTGATTTTGTATCAGCTTTTTAACTTTTACCTCTTGTTGATATAGATTTTAAAATTTCTCAGCCCCAAAAAAATATCATTTTAAAAAGAAATAATTGAAAAAATTAAAATGAATTTAGATATCAGCAGAACCTTGACAAAAAGGAAAGTAAAGAAATTAAGAATGTTTACAGATACATATATTTAATAATTGGTTCGTGAAATATCCATGTAAAGTAGATAATTTTAGAATGAACGATGAATTGGGTTTGGCATGTGTAATTGCCAATACCTTTCTATTGATGACTTATGAAAACATTTGAGGATGAAAATGGCAATTATATAACAATTGTTGACACATTATTACCCTTACATCTTCAATTAAGGATGTGGTAAATGTCTATCAAAAACTTTATTGGGAGTTTGTGTCATTTGGTAAAATTAATGTTCCTCTGGTCAAGATTGGAATGTGTTCATTGATCCTTTGATAATAACAAAACATTTAGACCCGAAACAATTCAGGCCTTTCCTTGTGGGGTAAAGACAAGGTGACAAATTACCCATGACATGTTTCCAATTTACAAAACTTTATCAATATTTTAATTGAGGGTGATTCCTTGATAAGAAACAGACTTTTGTAGATGTTTCTTTAACAAATCTAATACTTTCTTCCTCTTCAGCCCTGCATATGCTGCTTGTCGGAGTTGCTTGATACAATTACAGAATAATCAGGATGGTATCCCAGTAGGAAAACATTTAAAGAGCCACTCCGTGATTTTCATAACATATTATTTACCTTTGATATGAACCTCAATGTCATAATTATATGGTGATATAAAATCAAAACATCTTAACTTTTCATGTCCAAAAGACATATATATGACAAATACTGATTTTTCATGAAAATCTAAAAACAGACGTATAAATGCACTTGACTGTAACAGAGCATCGTTCAAAATCTACTGCAAAAATGATATCTCCTAGGATGATAAATAGAGACTCTCACCCAAGTGTCTTCTGATATCAAATATATCAACACGAGTTGATAAAAGTTACAAATATCCGAGGCTTGCCGAGAAAATTTTTACTTTTATTAACGAGTGTTGATATATTTGATATCAGAAGACACGAGGGTGAGATTCTATTTATCATCCAAAATCATTTTTCATTTCTATTCTGTGAAAAATGTATATTTCTCAACACTGCACTACACTTACACTCTCAGTGCAGTGAGGTCATATCACTGTGACGTCGTCATGTTTATGAAGGCATAACATTGTGATGTCATTGCTTGATGACGCAACACAATTGTGATGTCATGAAATTGACTGTTACAGGGCATTGTTCAAAATCTACTGTCAAAACGATATCTCCTAGGAGATCTAGGAGATATCGCTTGATCTTCCACCAGCGATATCCCCTGTGGAACACAGTTTTGGATGATAAACATGAATACTAGTTATATAACCTAACAAACGCTATCAACTCCTAACTGCCCTCCTGGCTGTTTTAGATAAATCTCCAAAATTACGTTTGACTATATGACGCGCCACTGTCCGGTTTTCGATCATAATTGCGACGTTCTACCTTCAAATTGTCACTGTAAGAAAACAAACAAGCTGTCTTTTTGGTAACAGTCGATACTTTGCGATCAAATGACATCATTGATAAGGTTTGACTCCAACAACTCACGGAGTGGCGGCTCTTTAATAAGCAGAAATGTAGGAGCATGTCCTAAAAATATTTTCATTGTTTTCTGTAGAGAGGAACAACTGAAATGTATAAAGAAAAATCCTAAAGAGGATAAATTTTACAGCCTTTTATCCTTTGTAGTTTGGAAGGGGGGGGGGGGTTGGGGGGTATTAAAAGTGATTGTCATGGAAATTAACCCTTACGTTGCTGAATATTATTTTGACCAGTTTTGCCCCCGTGGCTGAATTTTCCAGCACTCGCCTCGCTACCGTTATAGCGCAATTAGCCCCTGTGGCCGAATTTTCCAGCGCCGCCAGATGCGACCGTTTTAACAACATATGGCGTGTTTACATGGCGAAATACGGACATTATCGTCGTTTTATACAAAGCTAGTCGGCGAATCCCGTGTTACAAATGGATGATACTTACTTGACACTTTGAATGAAATTTCTATCACCCCTGGAACGGTTTCTACAACTGAAGTAAACTTGTTTTCAATTCGGGCGCCGTAACTCAATAAATTCCAAGAGCGCATGCGCGAAATCAAAACGAAACTAAAGATGAATAGTTCCTCTTCACATCGATATAAAAATTATTTTTATAATATGTTTAGAACGAATTTTATAAAATTTTAAAAATTGTCTTCATTTCAAACATTATAAAATCATTTAATCACTGAGTGCACACATGCAAATTATATACGGAATTGAAGCTAATTTTTTGCTCTATATTTCACGATAAATTTTATTACGATACGCCATCCTAAACGAAAGATATAAATTACGAAAACAGGGTAGTGATAAATCCCGATAACGCTCTGACCCCCACAGTAATATTACTAAGCTAATAGCCCCGGGCAAACGCACGCGCTCAGCGCGTGCAGGCGGGGTATCCCCGTTGAAACATACACTCACACACAATATAAATTGTCTTTATTTCCAACTTTATAAATCATGTTATTCGCTTTGTATACATGCAAATTATATATGGAATTGAAGGCAATTTATTCTTCTTTACGAAGAAATAAATCATAACAATCTTTTGCACTGTAATTAGAAGTTATTACCAACGAAACGTGGGTATAGCTAGTAATAAAGTCTTTGATAATCGCCTTACCGCAACATATGTCGCATCGTTTCCACACGTTTTATTTTGATGCACATATTGGCAAATTACACATGAAAATGAAGGTATTTCTTTCTGCTTTACGATGATATGAAAATAATAAATATGTACCACTTGGTTTGGAATATATAAAGTTTGCAAAGATGGTACCCTCGGGTATTTTAGAACAGATTTTGATAATTGCGACATCACTAACCGCTCCTTTATTGTCTAATTGTAATTTGCAAATTTTATATAGAATTGAAGACGATCCTTTCCTCTTTATTGTGATATAAAAATGTCGATAATGCGCTCTGCCGTTAAATGGATAGGAAGTGTAAAAAGCAGATGAAAATAAATCGCTTCTCGGTAAACAAAATATGAATAGAGAAATTGCCTGTATGTGCAATGCGCGCCGGGTCCTTTCTGATTTTCTTGTACATACCAATTTTACATGGCAATAAAGATTATCCTTTTCTCTATATTTTGATATATGAAATTGCAAAATTTACCGAGAAGTTTATGTGATATAAAGTGCGAGAAAATGGTAAAAACGTAAAGAATAAACAAAAGTCACAATTTTGCGGAACTTGCTGTATCTTTATTCTATATGGTGTATATAATTTTTTTATATCAAATCGAAGACAATTATTCCTTCTTTATCACGATGTAATCAATTTCAAAATACGCCTAGCTGTTGAGAAGATATGAGCGAAAGAAAGGCACATGTCAAAATCGCCGTTCAGTTTACATGATTTGAATCGAGAAATTAGCTTTTTGTGCGGCGCTTGCTGTGTCTTTATTTATTATCGCGCATGCACACATTTTACATGGAACGAAAGACAATCTTTCTCTCTGTCTTATGATATAAAAATTGTCAAAATACGTTGAGCACATCATGTAAAAATTGGTGTGACAAAATGGTGTAAAACTAAAAAATATGTAAAAATCACCTTTTTTGCGGCACATGCTGTATCTTCAATTCAGGTAGCGTAGTTACGTATTTTATATTGAATTGAAGACAATTTTCTGCTCTTTCAAATGATCCAACCGGTATTGAAATCCACCCAAGGGTTCAGAGCATAGGGCGTGCGATATAAGGTTGTACGTTTGGTGTGAGTGCAGGCTTGTAAGCAAACGATAGCACGCGCGGGGCGGTAAGCTCGTGCGAGAGGGTAGAAAGTGCCCACAGGCTATTAGCACGTGCGGCGGGGAGTGGGGGAAAATTGAGTGATTTTAAAGCTTATTTTCGGTACGATAAACGTTATCAATCGTTGCATAATTTTCGGAACATGTACGCGCATTATTTAGAACACCAACGAAACAAAATTCGGTAGCTTAGCGACACACGGACGGAAAGTACTAGCGTTGAACTGACACTACTGCCGTGCAACAATTGCCCGTCCTTCGCTACTGTGAACCTCGGCGTTAATGAGCTAGCGTGAGAAAAATAGAGTTTGGATGTCGCATCTCGCCCAGAGGACATGCGGTCAAAGCAAATTTCAACCCGGACAGGCCCGGGACCCGCATCTTAACGGTTAAGAAATATATAATGAGGTGTCATTATAAACTGTTTTAATTTTAAAATGTAAAACTTTTATAAATAGAGCAATTTACACTACAAAAGAACTGATGCAAATGAAAATAATTGATACATAATGTGCTCTTTTTATGAATCAGAACATGAAAGTCTGCAGCATGTTTTCATGAAATGAAAGTTTGTGTATGAATTCTGGAGATAAGTTTAACATTTTATTAATCATCATATTACACATCTGAATAAGTACATGAAGATGTGCCATGATTAACAATTTTGGTTACAATTTTGTAAAATTTTGTGGGTTTTTTTTGCAAAATATGAGGATTCTGTTCAGAAAGTGTTTTAAATCCTGTCTGGCGCTTAACTTCCAAACTCATCAGCTTTTTTGGATTAAATTTGGTATGGACTTGCATAATTACATGAAAGTATGTCATAATCAATAATTATGAAAGTATGTTTGTTAATTTTGACTCTTTGGGGATAAAATGATGACTCTGTTAATGTTAAATGTTTCAATCCCTGTCCAGCTGTTTACCGGTTGTTCTAACGCATTGTGATTTTGGTAATGAGAAACATAGTTGCATTAAGGTGTTTCATGATTAATAATTTTGAAAATATTAGTTTAAATTAAGGGTTCCATCGCTAGATGTTGGACTGTTAGAAAGCAGTTTTGAGGTATGGCTGGTTAATCATCTAATTTTGATCAAATTCCGAATGAACATGCATATAATTACATGGTTAACAATTTTGAAAATATTCTGAAGAATTTTTGGGTTATTTTAAAATTGACTGTCAGAAAACAATTTTGAGTCATGTCTGGCTCATAACTTTTAAAACTATCATCTGATTTTAATCAAATTTGGTATGAATATTCATAATAATATTCATAATAACATACAGGTAAAAAACAAATTTTGTTTGTTTTACAAATCTATGTTGTATTACATTCTGATTCATTAAATCTTTCTTATTATGTTTTCTCACTTTTTTAGCTCATCAGGTCTGAAAGACCCGATGGGCTTATGGCATGGCATGACTCTAGAGAGCTGAAATTTTATGTGCATACTCCTTGGCAAATGGGGATTCTAAATTGTAGATTTTGTGACCCCATGACCCCAAATGAGGTCAGAGGGGTCAAAACATGAAAAACCTATTTTCATCTTCTTCTCCAGTTCCAAAGGGTCCAGAGAGCTGAATAGTTGTGTGTAGACTCCTTGGGCACTGGAGATTCTAAATTGTAGGTTTGGTGACCCCATGACCCCAAATGGGGTCACAGGGGTCAAAACCTAAAAAACCTAATTTCATCTTTTTCCCTAGTTCCAAAAGGTCTAGAGAGCTGAAAAATTGTGTGAAGACTCCTTGGACACTGGGGATTCTGAATTGTAGGTTCGGTGACCCCTTGACCCCAAATGGGCAATGGGCCTTTGAAGACAAGATATTTGGATGTAACAGGAGTTTATTCTCTTCCAAGTTACAAGGCTACTTGTCTGGGGAAAGGAATCAAATGTACTCAGGTCAGAGCAACCACAGGCCATGCTCTCTCCTGGAGGCTGACATGTTGGGTAATGCCCAAAATAGGGATTGGGGTACGGAAATGAGGAATGCGAAATAAATGCGATTGCGGAAAGCGAGAATGCGAAACGGAAAAGGATTTAAAGGAAAATTAAATAGGTCATCTGGAAAAAAAAGAATATCATTCAGTACAGCCTTTTTGATTTGATTGTGAATAACTTTTAACAAAGTTACCCGTCTCGGACGTTGGGACAGGCTATCTTTCCTACACTGCCCATGACCCCATGGTCTAAACCCAAACACCTATTTCTATCAAACGTCTGATGAGCTACAGAGCCCATGGCTCTATTTTTTAAAAATGTTTCCTTGTTTTGGTATAATATGCAACAAATTTCGAAATTTCCTATATATATATATCTCAGAATGTTAACATTAACAATTTTCTTAACCTGTGGTAACTCAGTTACAAAGTTTTGAGAAGTCTGTCTGGTTTATAGCTTTTCAACTAATCATCTGATTATGGTCACATTTTGAATGAAGATGCTGAATATGTGTCATTATAAAAAATTTAGAATTTGGGGGGAAAGTTCTTGGAATTAAATTCTGGCTGGTCAGTTTTGATCATAAATTGATGCTATTGTCAAATTCATCACAGAGATCCAGAAATACATCATTAATGATTTGAAAAAAAATTTAAGGTATCAATATATGGGACCAAAAATAACAACATCATAATAAGAATGAAATGATCCTGCCTTCTCTGCCTATGCTATTTTTCTTTTGGAATTAAAATGTCAATTATGATCACTAACGTGATTTGAAAATGTTTGATTTAAATATGTGGGTTTGTTGTAAATATGTTGATTTCCTTTAGTTTTGATTGAACAGTTTTCTTTTTTAACATTTACAACATCGCGATTGACATATGATTTAGGAAAAATATATTAAGAAATCATTAATTCTAATACAGTCATAGAAAAATCATAGATTGATCAAATATAATACCAAAAAAACATGGTGTTGGTTGTGAAGGCCATAGTTTGACCATGTCTGCTGCTTGTGTATTTCTGTGTTGGCTGCGAAAAGTTAGCAGAAAAAAGAACAGTTGAAAATGCAACTTGTTTACAATATCATCTGGAACTTTTGTAAAATATACTGTAAGGTATCCAAGGATTTTATTTTGGGAAATTGAAAAATTGAGATTTTATGGAAACCCAAACCTTTTCACAGCTAATAAAAAAATGGAATTAATTTTTTTACCAACATTTGAAATTGGTCAATCCTTAATTTGGTTTTGATTCAAATGTAATAACCCTTTTAACTCTTGTACTATCTATACTTGGAAAAAACTCCCAAGTGTTGTTTGCTCCTCATGGAGTTGAGTTGGCAAAAAGGTGTGACATGAAGACTGCATGATTACTGGAGCTCCTCAAGGTTGTATGATTTCACCTGTTTTATCCACTCTCTACACGAATGACTGTGTTAGTTGTAACCCCAACAATCGAACAGTAAAATTTGCTGACGATACTGCGTTAGTTGGACTTGTTGGTAATCATGTTGTAACTTGGTGTGAGAAGAATTTCCGTATGTTGAATGTATAAAAACTAAAGAACTCATGATAAATTTCAGGAACAACCAACACATAACAAGCCCCGTCTGTATAATAGTTCCAACGTTGAGATTGTAGATGAATACAAGTACCTTGGCACAATGATAGATATTAAATTAAATTGGAATACTAGTACTGATACAGTTTTTTAAAAATTTCAACAAAGATTACATTTTAAGAACAAGCTATGATCTTTTAATGTAAATGAACGTTTACTATCGCTCTTTTATCATTATTTCGTTGAGAGCATATTAACCTTTTGTTTTCAATGATGGTACCGGTAGGGTTCTTCATGAAGTAAATAATGACCCTGTTATAGCAAATAAACTTATGAGGGCGTAACCAGAGCCGAGTTTTTGCCATAACGAGAGACATTTGGGTCATTATTTTGCTTACACTCCCGCGGAACAATCTTAAAATAATTTTAAACTAAATTATTTGTGTATAATGAATTTACAACCGTTATACTTTTACACTTTGTGGGTTGATGTTTTCTGACCATCCAACTTACGCTCTTTATAAATCTTATAAAAGCTTGTTGAAATTCCAAAATTTTACAAGTTCATTTGCTAGTACCCATTGAACATCTAATAACTGACCCAGGTGTTTAGTAACTGAAATGTTCAAAAAAACAAGTTAAACCCCAACTCATCTTTGTAATGAGATATAACTTTCAAATAAAACATAGGATATAACTTCCCAAGGGGTATACCAGTAGCTATTGCTAACAAGTCTCGCTTGGAAAAAGTTGTTCAAATTAGTGGGAAAATTGCCGAAGTTTCTTTTAGAAATTTATCATATCTTTAGCAGGTCATGTCTTAAACAGGGAGTTTGTTAAGCATCCTTCAGGCAGAAGACATTTATCACCCTGTTTTAAAACTAATAAAGGTAAAAATACATTCATTTCTTTCAGCGTTTGTCTGTTAAATGATCTTTGAATTTATATAATGTGTTTGTTTATGTATCACATGTATGTTCAAGCTCTCTAATGATACAAACTGAATTCCTTTCGGGGTAATAGATTATTATTATTAGTTCCACTGCAGAGCTCGGCATTGGGTCACCCCAAAAACTGAAATTTTTTGACGATATACCTTGCTTCCAAGTGATCCGCTTTGAACCTTAGGGACTTGTGCCGCCTCAAATATTGATGTAAAAGGCATTTTCCCTAAAATGTTACATCTGCTCAAAAACCAATTGGCATAGATGACTGAAATTTAAGGAGTAACATGTCTCCAACATGGAGACTTAGATTTGTAACTTTGATGTCCACCCTCAAATCTTCTTTAGTCTATTTTCCACTCATCATCAATGCAAGTAATCTCAAATTTGGAAATTATCATTTTTATAGGATGGAGATTTAAATTTATTTATTTTATTTTCCTACCCAAAACTAAAACTGGTTGGTGCAGGAAGCTCAAATTTTCAGAAACGCATTGGTTACATAAAGATTATTTGGTCTTCCCCTGTTCAAATGTATAGGAATGGCAGGGTACTCACCCTCAAATCTACTTTCATCTTTTTTTATTTCCCTGCCTTACAACAAAAGCGGGAATATATAGCGTTCATTCTGTCTGTCTCCATCTGATCGTTGGGGGAGGGATAGCACAGTGGTTAGCATGTTTGGCTTCGGATCATGAGGTCTGTGGTTCAAATCCCGCCAGGGGCTCGGCAACTTTGTCTGCAGTAGAGAACTGTTCTACACGCAGTGAGGTTTGGGTGCAAAGCTACACTGTATGTCAGTGCAGTACCACCCATGGTTCGCTAGTTCCAGCCGATGCTCGCAGGTTTCACCACAATACATAGCCACAGTAGTGTTGCAGCTTTTTCCCTGCAATAATACCAGCAGCCATGATATAAGCGAAATACTCTTGAAAGTGGCGTTAAACCCCATTTGTTAAATGAAATAAAATGAATTGAATGAAATCTTGTCACATGTCTACATCAAGAAGATAAAAGTCTCAATTGAAGAATACAAGTTTTAAGTAAGAAGAATAAATAAATTTATTGATACATTTTATGTAAATAGCATCAATACACTCAGGTAATGGGTGCCAAATGGGACAATTCTATACATTTTTGTGTGGTGACAGCCTTTCTTGTACTTGCCATCTGAAATAGCCATCTGAAATAGCCTCTGAAGGGTTAATGAATTACCAGTGATCTGCTTAGATAAGTTATCAAGAGGTTTTATGAAAGAATAAAGCTTCTTAACTACTGTTCAATGTATTTCACACTTTTGCCGTTTGGCAGGGATATACCTGACTTTGTGTTATTATTATTTTAGTAAAACCAATTCATTTTTATGTGGCAGTTCGTATTATAAAGGTTATGTGTCTTCCCAGGGCACAATCATTTCATTTTAAATGAACCAAACAGTGGAAAGAGAATAGATCAATAGATTGTAAAGAATGAACTAACCAAGGATCCTATAGACAGGAATATGAAACAAATAGCTGATTGTACTGTATTACTGCTACACTGCTATACCATCCCTGAACTAACAAACTCATGGAGGGAGACATTCAGGGAAGGCTGGCTGCTTCACTGTGGCCAGATGGGCGAGCTAAAAATAGCTACAGCCTAGGCTGTGACATGTTAGCCTGGCTCATTCAGAGACTGAAGACTGAGGCTGGAAAGTTGTATCTCTTCATTTCTGTATTTTGTCATAGCTAAGTGAGCGTTTTATTTAAATTTGAAACAAGCCTCTAGACATCGGATGTAAACCTTAATCTAGACCCTACAGACACATGACACGAGGCTGAAAGATACAGGAAGTCAATGAATCGGACTCTATTTTATTTCTTATACATATCTTAACTAAGAAGAGTGCCTTTTTAAAATTAAAAAATTAAATTTTCGAGAAAAAGTGATGAAATTATCAGTAAATGATACAGAATCACGTGTGACTCGCTCATCTCCTGCAGTTTGTTAATCAACGATAATTAGTCATGCAGATCCAAACAAAAATGAATACCAGGTACAGTTGAGATCTATATTGTACCATGTTGACTGTGGGGGTCATTGATGGTATGTTTGTACCACAAGAGTCACCAGGAGATGACCACCCCTCCAGTCCGTTTAATTACCAGTGAGTACAGTTTTAGAGAAATCTGATGAGCATTTCTTGAAAAAAGCTCAATAAATGAATTTATGTACTTTATGTACACAGTAAATTCTTTCCATGGAAACATTAAAATTATTACTTTCAGAGGTCTACCACATCCAGTTCCAAAAACCTAATGAGTGGTTTTGTATTTCTGATCTGAAACAGACAGACAGTATTAGTAAATATTTGCTTACTATAAAAGTCAGAGATAGCTCTAATTACTTGAAACAAAAAAGATATATACTTATAAACATTATGAAATGTGTCTTATTATTATCTAAATATGAATCACCATATAAATGTAAAATATATTTGCTCTATCGAACATTTTGCCAGTTGTATGGGAAATAGCTTGACCGTGTCAGTTGCTTGCTTGTTTGAACTTCTGCCTTACCACAAGCCAATTGCTGGTTGATTTCAGATGAAGCTTGTTTGAGAAGAGGGCAGCAAGCATGTTTGTTTATGTCTTGTGAGATTTTAGATTAAATAGGTTTCTACATAAAGCCAGGCTTGTCAAGTTTTAGGAGGGCTGGTTGATGGTT
Source organism: Phorcus lineatus (assembly GCA_921293015.1). Classification (NCBI taxonomy): domain Eukaryota; kingdom Metazoa; phylum Mollusca; class Gastropoda; order Trochida; family Trochidae; genus Phorcus; species Phorcus lineatus. The sequence continues at coordinate 54,565 of OV121088.1, read as the reverse complement.
AAAACCACTAACCCTGCTGGGACGCTTGTAAGGTTAATTACCATCCTATTTTGAACACTGACCCCAATAAATGCAGTCTGATGGCCTATCTCTCAAGAAACAAGTCATGAGCAGCCGACATTACCCATCCGTCCCCCATAATTCGTAACATATACCTTTGAAATCATAAAATGAAAATTTAATAAAACTTTTGAGTAAATTTGGAAAGATAAGATGAGCAATTTTGAGTTATGCCCCAAAATAAAGCCATCTCTGTAGAGAGTCTAATTTAGACTTGTTTCTATTGAAAAAAAATTCAAGTCCCCAACTCCCCTGTCTGAAAAATATCTTCAATCAATCTTTATTCATTCGTAGTGTATACCATAGGCCCAGTCTACATTTCAGTAGTCACAAAGCGATACATATATGATTAAATGTAAATAGTCATAGGTAATAAATAAGTTAATAAGCATGATAAACATTTGTGAATATATTATTGACATAACAATGAATTTCTATAAGTCATAGCATTTTTGTTTTGGAAAACATTGTGATTTTCAATGCACATTAGCATGTTAAATTTATTACAGGTGCGGGGCGGCGTATTCCACGGACTGGTCGAGGCAAGGTGTGACTGAGATGACTACTCCGGATCCACTAAAGGATGCGGGATGGCAGGACTAATGAGATCATTAGTTAAAAATGTAGAGAGGGGGGTTGCCATCCAAACGAAGAGGAAACTCAGGAAATCGCTTCCCGAAACGTAACTGAATAAAATTCTGAAGCGATTTCCTGAGTTTCCTCTTTGTTTGGAAGCCTCCCGAAACGTAACTGAATAAAATTCTGAAGCGATTTCCTGAGTTTCCTCTTCGTTTGGATGGCAACCCCCCTCTCTATATGTTAAATTTATGAATGGTTGGATTTGATTAGAAATAATGCGGTAAATATAAGCGTCTTAGATGTGGGTAACATTTACATACAAGCAAGAAGTGGAATTCATTTCAATAAAGTTATCTTTTCATAAAGAGCATAATCTTTTTTGTCTTTGCTGATTAGTGTAACGACCGGTTTCGATCTGAAGGAGATGTGAAACACATCTGAATCTAGAAAGGGCTGATTGAAATTTTTATAATGATAAATTACATATGTAGAATTCAACACCAAATTTAGATTTAAAACAAGAATAAAAAGAAAATTTTGAGCTATTAACAAGTGAAGTGTACTATAGTGGTGGGATAAAATTGAAATCTTTTTGTTAAATGGAATTACAAATGTTAACATTTAGTGACTTTGCCTGTGATAGAGTGATTAACCTATGCCAAAACCCAATTTAGGATCCATAGGCAAGAATGTTCATGATTTCTTCATGAACATTATACATGATCACAACAACTGCTGTGGCAGTGAGTATACTTAAATGTATGAAAGACATAAGAACTTAACTCAATACAGTAACATTAGATGTAGCTGAATTCATCATCCATCCATCCATCCATCCATCAATTCATCATCCATCCATCCATCCATCCATCAATTCATCATTCATCCATCCATCCATCCATCAATTCATCATCCATCCATCCATCCATCCATCCATGAACTTTTCACATTTTAAACTTATCAAGATCTATAAGCTTTCGACAATTCAAATCTTCAAGCCCTAACCCTATGAATGGTAGAGTCGTTGACTTAGTGGGTCCTTTGAGGGCTGAAAAACCTATTTCCCCTTATTGTCTAGAAGAAGCAAACCTGGAAAGTGTTTATTAATGCTGTGTACAGACTCTTTCCTGAAGAGGCTGGTACCTGGTGTCAGAGCTGTGGACCAAGATTGGGGTCACCCTGTAGGAGCTCCTGTGTGTCTCTTGTGGGGTCTTCAGGGTGACTCTGGTTGAAGGTTTCTCTTCAACAACTGGCTACACATACGGAATACATGGACATAGCATTCTTTAATCTTTATCTATTGTTTTTGTGGGGTTGTCATCCTTTTATCAGTAGCTTTCCAAAGTTTTTCAACACATTACTAAAACCCTTTCTTCTTCTATTTGATCAATGACAGTTGCCTGTGGGCTTATGATAGTTCACAAACTGGTTTGAAGTGTTGTGTGAGATAGGCAATTGTTGACATCACTGCTGGATCTTGCTGTGTGGGAGATGCTGTTGTTGGACAATTTTGTTCACATTATCTTGGACATCAAGCTCATCAATACAGTCAAATGTGAATAATCCTGATCAATGGTTCTTTTTCCTTTTATTTTTTCCTTTTATTTGAGCCTTGAAGGTTAACATATTTTAGTAAGTAAGGCCCTGAATATTATTAACAAATTCAATTTGAACATGTGATGTCTTAAAACCACCTTCTTCTTCCCTGCCACCAGTTCTTAATACCCAGGGGAGCAAGTAAGCTATGTTTCATAGTTGTCGATAGCTTTAGTTTGAACAAAAATGAAGAATTTGATACAAATTTCTATATGATCTCCATGGATTGTTTAATCTTACTCCTGAGTTTGGCATTTTCATTTAAATAAAACAAACCATTCAGCTGTGACCTTAACTTACTTAACCTTTTTTTCTACTAATAATTGAATATGCAAATTTAGTCAGATCAATAAAAATAAGAATCAATAAGAAGAGATTTTCAAAATATAGATGAATCCTCACAAAACTAAAATTGCAACAATCAAAGATATGAAAAAAGAAGAATAAATAAGATTATTACATTAATAATAATTGAGGAAAACCACAAATATTTCTGAAATTAAGAAAATTGAAATTATGACAGCAAATCAATGAATAAAATTTCACGTTTAGCGAAGAAATAACTGACAGTGATTTAACCTTAAATAATATAAACCTTATATTTTATATAAACCTTTATTCTTCAGACTAACAACATTAAACTGACTCTCAATTAGGTAATGTTCATTATGGTAATGGAGAAGTGAGGAAAGAGATATAAACCTTCAGAAAGTATCATTTGCTGTGAAAAAATTAAAAACAATGAAGAAACACTCAATTTCTCTAAGGCCCTTATTTCTCTTTTAAACGTGTCTAATTAATCTAAAACACAGACTTTTAAGTTCTTTCTAAAATTACTCATAAGAAATAATGTAGGAATAATCAAAATTTATCTATTCCTGGGGTTTTACTGTTTTTTAAATTCTGTACAGCAAATGATACTTTCTCCAGGTTTATTTCTCTTTCCTGAGTTCTCCACTCAAGACAGGAGTAATAACATTACCTTGTTGAGAGTCAGTTTTATGTTGTTCGCCTGAAGAATAAAGGTTTTACACTTAGATTATTTTAGATTTCCTGAGTCTATGGTTCTAGAGAAGATGAAATATTGAAAACTGTTCACATGGATGGATGAATGAATGGATAGACAGACAGACAGACAGATGAACAGACACTGGATGCCATCCCATGCCATTTACACCGGCCAGATGAACTAAAAAGATTACTAAGACTTTGGGGGGAAAACATATTTGACATTGACTGGCATGAAAACTCTAGCTCTTTCAATCCACCTGATTAACTTATTACATCCATTGAAAGATTATTTAACAAATTTATTTGGAAAAAAATAAGTCATGATGAGTTTTAAATGGATTATTAAGACTGAGGTTTAAATATGATTGAAAATAAAACTTTTGTCAGTCTCAATATCAGGAAAGCAAATGTAAATAATTGTTGTAAATTTCATTAAAACATATATATGGAACCAAATTTTTCAGGATATTGTTGAAATTAAAAATCCCCTTGTGGGATTGTTTGGAAACTGAATAGCTTATTGGAAACAAAGCAATATTCAAGAAAACGTAAGCCAAATATTAGGGACTTGGAAAGGCAGGGGCCATGGGCCATTTTGCACATTAAATGAAACAATGCCCCATAAATGGCCCATTGTTCCCAATCCCTGACCCATACATTCTCTCCTAACGGAGGTAGCTCCATCATAAATTCCTATACAATCCCTGTCTTAATTCAAAGGTTTCTTGTGCATGAAAAGTAGAACGCTGATTGGATGCAATCAAAGTTAGTTGTGCAATTAGCGACGCCGTTTCAAAAGTTATCATTCAAATCGCCTTCATTACTTCCTGAAGCTTTACAAAAGCCTAACTTTATTTGAATTTGCACCTTGCACTTTGAGTCGTCATTACAGAACACAAACACCTCATTTTGCGACTGCATCATTGCACAAGCCTATATGACAACAAGTATGTTATTCATGCATTCCGCAACATTCAGTGTTTTCATTGGCTGAAATATTGCCAGGTAGTTTAAGTTGCAATAGATCGCTGGTAGGGGAAACTGCCTGATGCCCGAGAAACCCAAGACAGAGGTTGTATAGGAATTTATGATGGAGCTACCTCTGTTGGGGGAGAATGTGACCCATATATAGTCTTATCTTAATTTTAAAAACCTTAGGTACTATATTAGACCCTTGGCTAAAAAAGGAGTCTTGACTATCCAATCCTTGTACACTGAACATGGTTTCGTTACTTTTGAAGATATGGAAAAATATAAAATTTTGGAAATAGGGGATTCATATATGGATCTTGATTTCATATAAATTACCTAAAATGGTAAATTATTAAAAGTTATAGACATACCGATGAGAATTGCCACTACTCTTTACCAGAGGATTTATTGATACCAATGAAATGTTCCAGGACATTTTATTATAAATTGCTAACTGACAAAATATTTTTTTTATTTTTGCCAGAGATGGGAAGATTTCTTCATAGGATTTTTATTTTGAATAGCACTTCATCTATACTGCCCACAGAAATCTATAAGAGATATGAAATTACTGAATGTATCAAAACACTTTTGTAAAGCAAGTGAGCTCCTTGCAATAAAGGAGATTTAAATCTCTGGAATGTGTATTTCCTCTGAAGTATTTTGTCACAACAGATATATCCATATATGGCATCACCCGAAAAATGGCAATAGGGGTTTTTAGGGTTTGAAAAGGGGGGGGGGGGGTCTTTCCTTCAAAAGGAGTTTTTAGGAGTCGCATCAATGTTTGATCTTTTAAATAATAAAAAACACATGTCTAAATGTTAAACATAAAACTTTTGAATTGTAAAATATTAATTGAATAATTATATCTAAAACTTGAAAACAGTATGAAAAATTCAAATACATGTATTCATTTTTTAACATTTATTTCACTGCATATACTTTTTGTAAAAGCTGTTTGTCACACTAAACATTTGTTTGAAAAAACTTAATTATTAAAAAAACATCAAATGCTGGAATGCATTAAAACCTCAATTGCATAAGTTTTATAAAGGATATACTTAAAAGACAAGATGTTGAAATTTGGCATGCTTCCTTCTGGAATGATGTTGGAAAGTTAAACAGAAATAAATTGCGCACCTATCGTTTGTATAAATACACTCCCTTTGTTGAAAATTATGTAAAAGATTGCATGTTTAGAGATCATCGTCGTATTTTGTCAAAATTAAGATGTGGTATTTTACCCTTGTTTATTGAAACCGGCAGATATGCCAAGTCTCCGGTTCCTCTTTTACAAAGGCATTGTAAATATTGTATTAAAAATGTTAATAATCAACATCTATATGGTCGAAGATGAATTTCACTTCTTAATGAAATGTAATCTTTATGATGATTTGCGTTTTACTCTGTTTGAAGCTGCTTTTAGAATTAACGGAGCTTTTTATGACTTGAATGATAATGAAAAGTTTATTTTTATTATGAATGAAACACATCTGCAAAATATTTTGGATTTTTCGATTTTAAATATGTTTAAAAGAAGAGAGTTGTTACTAATCTGATTATGTTCAATATCTTATATTTAAGTATATGCATTTATCAACGATAACATGTGTTTTTAGTGTCTCATAAGCCAGTTGTGGCTCGACGCATTGTTCTATATCGTGTACTATGTCCTGTATAAAAAATGTAATGATGCGTGTGACACTTAAATAAAAATTATACTACTACTACTACAAGAATCAAGAAAGTTTTTCTATTGAATTTCATAATGTAAGTCTATTATTCAGGATATCAATAATTAACATATGTCATTCAAAATGTTTTTTTAAATCTTTATCTATATCACATTAGATTGAATTATTACTTAAATTTGGTGACATGACTAATCTGACCTCAAACTAACAATTGATTGAAAATATTTATTGAGTAAATCTTCATTTAGAAAATGCCACGTATGCCACCGTCACATTGAAATCTGTAATTACAGATGGTATTATCTACAGATCTATGTATGTCTTTTACATGTGTTTTACTTATATTTTTATGTACATTTGAAAATAACTGTACAATCGTGTCTCGTAGGTCTTAATGGCCGGATATTTTCTTTTTAGCTTGTATTAATATGTGGTCAAATAATGTAAAGAAACTTATTTGTGACACGTTAATAAAATATTTTTCTTCTTCTTCTTCTTCTCTACAGATGGTTTGTAATTATTTATGAATCGATGAGAGGACTATTTGCAAAAATAGACGTGTTGATGAACAGCGGTTTGTTTATCGAGTGTGCCTGGTTTAACGACTTTCTTCACTTAAACTTTACCAAACTTTCAAGTAGTTTATCATACTTGACTTATCAAATCATTGAAAGTTTTGTTTCCAAATATTCTTCCTAAGATTGTTTTTCTAAAACTATGAACTGCCAGTATCATATATTAAATAATATATTGCTTTGGAAACGATCACAATATTTAATGTCAGGTTATCATGAATCAAGAGAAAGTGAAATATCCTATCTAACTGTAGATGTTAAAGTAAAAGTTGTTTTATTTACTGACAAGTTCAGTAAAAATTGGTGCAAGATTCTATAAAGTGATGAATATTTTTCAGGGAACGATCCAGTCAACTAAACGCCAACGGTGTGATTTCGTGACGACTGGCTTGGATAACGACTCGACACTAAAAATAAATGCATCAATTGTTTATAATAATTGAATACATCTAGATCTATTGTTTTCATGGAACGAGCAGGGATGTCACTTGTATGAGTCGTCCAAACAGCTCTGCAGATGATAAGGGAAGACTCTGAAGGCGACAGCTTACATACGCTAAGCAGCCGTGTCAATCTCCAACTTCGGCGTAACGGGCGAAGACTTTTATTCGCTGCCAGTGCGGGGAATCCCCTAGTGACGTCACAAAGACCTTGTCGTGTCCCTAGCCAGACTCACTTTTTTGCCAGAGAAAACAATCGAGATATAATATTTTTGACAAAATAAACTTAATAAAACTTGAATTTTTTTACACTTATCATTAAATAAAACTGTTAGTTAGGCGCTTTATATCCTGTGCTATACCTGACGGTAAGGACTCAATGATTTTTCACTGCAGCAAGAATAGTGACTAGAACTTCTAAATCATGTCACATAACACCTGTACTTAAGGATCTGCACTGGCTTCCAATTGAAGCAAGAATCAAGTTTAAAGTCCTCTGTATGACATACAAATGTCAAAATAACTCCGCACCATTATACCTTTCAAGGATGTTAAATGACTATATCCCTGAAAAAACTCTTAGATCACAGAATTTGAATTTTCTCAAGATACCAAACTATAATCATACCAGTTGTGGACAGAAATCATTCAGTAATGCTGCTCCTCGACTTTGGAATCAACTTCCTCACGTCATCAAGATATCACCTTCATTGACTGTTTTTAAATCAAAACTCAAAACTTATCTTTTTTCAAGCTATTATTCATAGACATTACTTCATGATATTTTCCCACTGACTGAATTATCCGACTTATTTATTCATATGCTATACTTCATACCATTACCTTTTATTCTAACATGTTTATGCGCTTTGAGCATGCACCTTGTGTATGGATATAGCGCTTTATAAATACTCATTATTATTATTATTATTATTATTATTATTTATATGAAGAAGCAATGTGTATGAAAAAAAACAAATTTATAGATGATCTCTCAGGCGCCAACAAACAAAAGGAACAAGTGCAAAGCTCAAAGTTTGGCAAGGCATGAAAACCTCAGCAACAGGTCCGCAATATGGATTTATAAGCTCTTTAAGTTGACAAACCATATAAGCTCTTATAAAGTAAAATCTCAAAATTAAGATCTCAAGTATATAGAATGTTTATTATCTAATCTATACTATACTATACTATACTATACTATACTATACTATACTATACTATACTATACTATACTATACTATACTATACTATACTATACTATATAGTCCACCGGCCCAGAGGGGTCCCCATGCACCCCTCCCCCCCCCATGGCAGAATGAAACCAACTTTTTTTGAAGCCTTGACATGTCTATTATGCAAATTTGACTGGTAACAGTGTATAAACTAGGACGAAATGTGTCATTTTTACATATTTCCATGGGTACCCCCCTCAGCCACTTATTCTCTGAAGCCTCACACCAAAAGGTGGATGTCTCCATATCTTTGGTTCTAATTATCATAGAACCATAATCTTGGTATCTAAATGTATGTTTATAAGGTCACTGAATCCATTGACAGACATTTCAGATCGCTGCCATGAGTCATTTGTACGAAATTTTAGGTTTCCGTTACAAAAACTCATCATTCATGACTTCGATCGGTAACAATTCTATTTTCAGATATTAAGTGTACAAAAGCAAACCAAGGGACCTACCGCTAATCTACTATCATTGAAATAGACCAAATCAGCCTTGGAAAAAAACTCACAATTTTGAATGTGTTGTTTTACTTCTAAATCATTGGGGATTTAAAGGGATAGATTTAAAGGGCACAAAGAAGAAAGAAAACACATAGGTACTAATTCCGTCATTACACACATCACAGGCATGTACTATAGGAGTACATTCTTGCAAATTATTCATTTTCAATCTCCATATGACTGTTTGATTCAGCTGCTTTTTGGACATCAACAAATTATCAAAATCCTAGTTTTAAGAGAGAGCATCATCATCATCATCATCATCATCATCATCAATAGCATCACCATACACCACACACCACAACAACCATCATTATCATCCTCCAAGCTGTCACGTTGCGGGGCCTTGATGTCGACCAACTCTCTAGGAAGAGCGCACTGGCTCTAGCTTCCCATCCACAAGAGTCGAACTATGACTCTCATAAACAACAAGAAGAACAACAGACATTGGAACAGAAATGTATTCCATAGAGCCTCCTGCTAATTGAAATGCATTGTATGATACTCTAGGCTTTTGATGGTACCATGATAGTGTCCATGTTACATTGTTTGACTCATCTTCACAGCAATAGTCATTCAGTTGCAGACAGCAAACTTTATCAAATTTTTTTATGTCAGGTTCACCATAGACAAAAAAAATGAAATCCTTATAGGGCTTTTATAAGTGATATGTACATAAGGAGGACAAAATTTTCTGCTTAACAACTTTATTTTTAAATTCACGTTCCTGAGTACATGATTACTCAATCAGGTTGGTTGGTTGTAGGATATATGAATTTTGGTACATATAACCACAACAAGTAAACATTAAACAAAAGTGAGGAAACCTAATGATTTCAGGATCAATGCCAAATTTTAACATATTTAATTTTTTAGTTTCAAACATAACCATGTATTCACACTGAATCTTCTGCCAGGAGACTTTTCATGCCAATGAATATTTTGTACTCAAAATCCAAAAGAATTTCTTTTTCCAATTTATCTCCCAGTTGGTCACTTAAGATTGGAGTAATCAGTTTTTCTAAGTGTTATCAGCTAAATGATTTTCATCAGAAGAATTATTGTCATTCCTTCCTCATACCAAAGAATTCTGTTTCTCAGTTGAATTCCTTTTTATTTGTCGCAAGTCTAATTTTAGTTTTGAAATTTCAGAAAGAAGAGCTTCATCAATATTTTGAAAATCCTCTCTAATACTTACCTCACACTTCATGAAATATACCCATTAATACCTTAACACTTCAAAAGCACCTGATAAGGCACGCATTAAGTTAACACACGGTGCATTCACTGTCTGTTGCATAATCACGCCCCTGGTAACATTGGGGGGGGGGGGGGGGGGAGAAGGGGAACAATCTAGCTTCCCCCAAAAAGGAATCATTCGGGCGGGGGGCCAAACTGTTATCAACACAGATCTAAACAGATAGTCAGCGCGTGTAGTGACACCAATCAGTGTCATACGCAGCGATCAAACACTCGCCGCTCGTCTCATGTCATGTGACTCACATAGACCACGGATATAACTATCCACCGGCAGTGATGCCATAATGAGGGAATTCATTAAGATTTAAATTCTGTTTTGAACAAGACTACACCAGTGTATTTGAAAAAGACTAAATTAGCGAATTACGAATAAAAAACGATAACGATAAAAAAGCAGAAATACATGAAATAAACAATTAAGACATTCCTCAACCATTCATAAATAAATGTGTACATAATCATTCACAAATAAAGTAACAAGTGATTAAGTTATATGTAATAAATTATGTAATACATACGAAATACGATTGTTAGGTAATAATTCTTCATCACACGAAGTAAAGCAAGATTTATATTGACACATGCCTAAAAATCTTTGGTTATTCTTATATTTTCTAAAACGTAATACCAACTTTGTATTTTGAAAATAAAACGAAAACATATCAAACTTCTTCGCAGCTCGTTTCTAAAACACGCCCCCTGTTGAATTTTATTAGCCAGATAGCCAATTAGCCTCAAGGGTCACAAAGACCCAGCCACAAACTGTCTCAGTCGCTTTGCGGTCAGCCTATGGTCAGTCCCTGCATGTGCACTGCGCTGACCGGACGATCTAACATTTGGCTGCTGCCGGACTTGAGATTAAGTGGAGGTAAGTCAGTTATTAGCATATAGGTACCTCTTTTATTCAGCCTTCCTATTTATCAGTTAAATATTTAAAAGTTAATATCTACATTTTGACGTTTAAAAGGGAAAACTTCTGGGAATTTTCTCCTCAAATCAAACACTGACAAAAAAAAACAAATAGCGCGGCTAATCCGCCGACAACATAATTATATGTCTAATGCTTTGCCTTTCGTTAAACTGAACTAAAATGAAAAATATACCAATAATTATTATAAATGAATTACTCGTGTCTGTTATTATTACTGATGCTACGTCATCTTCAACATCTGAAACAATTTTAATTATTACAAAGGTTCAAAATATGAAAATAATAACATCATACAGCAATTAAAGTTTCGTATCTATTCTGCGTAAAAACTCGTTGGTTTCGTATCTATTCTTCGTAAAGCTAAAAACATTCTACGTAAAGCTAGCAACATTCTCGTAATCAATATTCATGTAACAAGATATGAACTACTAATAAAAGATAATAATAATTACAAATATTGGTCAAGAGTGACTTAGAAACACAAATTTAATACTGTCTACGAAATCACTGTCTAAGAAATTGTTTTGTCTACGAAATTGTTTTGTCTACGAAATCACTGCAAGCCCTCTGTGTCACTTTAAACAAATATAAAAAAACACTTATCTACTCTAAAGAATTGCGAACTTTAAATTGCATGTTTTGTATTATGTATTTATTCTAGAATATAATTTCATAAAATCGAAAAATGTACATGCCGACGTTTTCAATGGATATCTATTTTCGGAACTCCACTGATTTATACCAAAACATTTTTCAATCTTTAGCAATTACTTTTTGTTCCTTCAGCATAGTTTGAATTACTTAAACACGCCACTAATATGTAAAGAACGGGTTATCGATAAATCACGTTCATATAATCACTTTTTCCAAATATAATGAATTATTTCAATATGAAATGCCAATTAAAAGACATCTCATATAGAAAAATCAAGAAGAGTAAAAAAAAACAAAAAACAAAGCAGTTAAATTACATGTGCACTTAATGTAAACAACATTCAGCTTTGTCATGTGAATCAATATAACGTCAAAAAGACGATTGTCAAGAGATGTCACGCGCTGTATCGCAGCACGCACCGAATATCGTTCCTCATATAACATGCCTAATGCATACGAATACCTAATACACGTTAATAAACATAAAATATATACAAACCGTACTCAAGCGGGAAAATGAAAGTTGCTGTCTGTCGCTAGTCTGAAATCACGTGCTTTTTTAATCTGGGAATGCTCTCCCTTTGGAGATCATTTGTTAAAGTGGGAAGAAAGGCTATTGAAAGACAATTCAGAACAATGCAGAGGTCTCCTTGTCGTAATAGAAAATTAATGTTTGATTATTTTATAACGCCGGTTAAGTTGGAAAGCGTTCAATGTATTGAGAAAAGAAAACAAGATTTTTTAAAAATTGAAATAATGAACAGCCAATTTCGTTTACCATGAAGTTTGTGATGAGGCGTGGGAACTTAATATTCACGCATTGTATGGTAATAATATTTATCAGGAATACGAGTCACATGTTGGATAATAATCAAATCGTAAAGATTGACTTATATTTTATAATGTAAATCAGTAATCGACTATATGTTAAGAACTATTTTTTGCGGAATATACCATATAAGGAACATTGATTAATGCGCATAACCAAATATGGAATTGACTACTACAACTAGTGTAAAATGTTCTCCGTGAATAAAATTCCTGTGGCGCGTGTCTCGCACAGGATAAATCGCTGTTGTAATACATATTTTGGGAAGTCGATCAGAGAACAAGCATTATTTACGGTTATTTCAAACAAAGATTCCTACATTCAATTATTTTTATTACGAAATTGGAGATGTTCATAGACAGCTCATGATATGCCTTCATTTTAACAGCGGGGCGCTGGGTTTTCTTTAACCCCCTCACACAAACGGTCCTTTTCAGGACCACCAAATCTCCAAAAAGAAAACTTACATCAATGCTCTGCGTCTTATATGTAACATGTGATAAATAGGTATACAAATAAAATAAAACAAACAAACAAACGAACAAACACTCGAATAAATAGTTATCTTAAACACATAGCAATATTCATTACTTATCATTAAAAAAGCGAAAGTCTGATAGGAATATCTCACAACTGTCAGGGGTGTAGGTGAATCATATAAGTAAAAGTGATTTACATAGCTCTATGACTTTATCACCAAGGAATAAAATGCGACAGGACAAAACGATAGCGAGGGTTAGGGTTAAGGCAAGGCGAGGCGAGACGAGGCGAGGCGAGGGTTAGAATTGTTTGTTACGTTACAGTTAGAGGTGCGGATCGTTGTCTACATGCATGCATTGCAAACATTTTCTTAAATATCAACTTACGTTATCTGTATATGTTTTAAAAGGAGGGTAACGTTTAGGTTTTCTCAGAAAACCTAAGCGCATCACGTTTGATAAGCGAATAACGCGATATGTACGTGTCATATATTCTATTTCATTTCTAGTGGCATTTGAAAAAAACCCATCTATGAAGGTTCGTAATGCTAATGCATAATGTGAAAACTACCCTAAATGTATATATAAGCGAATGGACTGCTCTTGGGTGTGCACTGTAGCTTGTCGTCTGATTGATCACTGCGCGGGGGACTTTGTCTCATAGATTACCAATTAGTAACGTAAATAATCTTTCTTTTATGTGGGTAATCATTGTGTCATTTCAATATCATAGCGTTGGACCTAAGTTGTGTTTAATCTTTTATGCGGGGGAGTGATTTGTGCAATTTGATTTATGTTATATATATATATATATATATATATATTTCTTATCTTTACAAAATTAAACAGCATTGATTGAGTTTTCTTTTGAGGTGTTTGGTGGTCCTGAAAAGGACCGTTTGTGGAAGAGACTGGCAAAGTGCAGTTTACTTTCCAGCAGCCTTCTGGGACTTCTTGGGGAGAAGGACAGCCTGGATGTTGGGGAGAACACCACCCTGGGCGATGGTCACACCGGACAGCAGTTTGTTCAACTCCTCGTCGTTTCTGATGGCCAGCTGCAGATGTCTGGGGATGATTCTCGTCTTCTTGTTGTCTCTGGCGGCGTTACCTGCCAGCTCGAGAACCTCAGCGGCGAGGTACTCAAGGACGGCAGCCAGGTAGACTGGGGCACCGGCACCGACACGCTCGGCATAGTTGCCTTTGCGGAGAAGACGGTGGATACGTCCGACGGGGAACTGAAGTCCAGCACGGGATGATCGGGACTTGGACTTGCCCTTCACTTTTCCTCCTTTACCACGGCCTGACATGATTGCTGTTCGTCTGTTGAGAGATAGAGAACAACTACGGCGAAATCGCAAAGTCGCTTTATATATAGAACAAAAGCGGATCGAAATCGGCCACTGAGCACTGCGCGCGCGCTCTCTCGCTTAAGGCGCGAGCTCTGTTTTCGAGCCGGTTTTCCAACGATAAAAGCGCCGAGCGCCTTCGCGTCCCCCACACTCAAGCACTGCACGAGTAACTATCAACATGCCACCCAAAGTCAGTTCAAAGGGAGCCAAGAAGGCCGGTAAGGCAAAGGCCGCCCGTGTCGGCGGTGACAAGAAGAAGAGGAAGAGGAGGAAGGAGAGCTACAGCATCTACATCTACAAGGTGTTGAAGCAGGTACATCCCGACACCGGTATCAGCAGCAAGGCTATGTCAATCATGAACAGCTTTGTCAACGATATCTTCGAGAGAATCGCCGCTGAGGCTTCCCGTCTCGCCCACTACAACAAGCGATCCACTATCACCTCTCGGGAGATCCAGACCGCTGTCCGTCTCCTCCTCCCCGGTGAATTGGCTAAGCACGCCGTTTCTGAGGGTACCAAGGCTGTCACCAAGTACACCAGCTCTAAGTAAACTCCAGAAGTTCACCTGAACTCACATAACGGTCCTTTTCAGGACCACCAAATCTCATAAAAGGAGACTTGATCAATGCTTGACAAGTATAACATATATACATCTACACACCACATCACGCACATAGTAACTGAAAAAGTCATTTTCAAAGTGTAATATGTTTGTGACAAGTTAATATAAAGATTCTTTATAACTAAAACCGCGAAGGAGAGAAAGGAATCGCTTTTAAGTGTCTTATGTTAATAGTAACTTTCTCCCCCCCCCCCCCCCCCCCCCCATAATTAGTATATTCAAAAAGTAATATAAGATATAACATTTCAATAATTTTGAACGTGGTCATTCATTCAACCTTGGCAACGCGAAACAATAGCCAGACGCAAGCTGACATAACTTAAACCTTCTCTGAGCTTGTCTTAATTAGTGATAGTCAGTGTAGGGTTCCCCCTTTGATTGATCACTGGCGAGTGTCGCTTGATTGATTTTCATTAGTGTTTGCGTGTGTGTATATATCGTCACTGTAAAATTGCCAGTGCATAACATACTATAACATTTTATTTAATAATATTGGTAACAAAACGCATATGCATTGATGTAAGTTTTCTTTTTTGAGATTTGGTGGTCCTGAAAAGGACCGTTTGTTTTGTGGTGAAAACAAGCTTTTCAACCTCCGAATCCGTAAAGGGTACGTCCCTGACGCTTCAGAGCGTAGACGACGTCCATGGCGGTGACGGTCTTCCTCTTTGCGTGCTCGGTGTAGGTAACGGCATCACGGATGACGTTCTCGAGGAAAACCTTGAGTACTCCACGTGTCTCCTCGTAGATGAGACCGGAGATACGCTTAACACCACCTCTTCTCGCCAGACGACGGATGGCAGGCTTGGTGATACCCTGGATGTTATCACGCAAAACCTTCCTGTGACGCTTAGCGCCCCCCTTTCCAAGACCCTTTCCTCCTTTACCACGTCCAGACATTGTTACTCAGAGAGAAATATCAACTGAATGAACGGGCGACGCGTTCCGCGCCTTTTATCCCTTTAGCGGTACAACCTCGATTAACCAGACAAATGCTGAAACAACGAAAGCGGATAAACGAGTTTTTACACTTGCAAATAATCTGATTTCACTATTGTGTAAATACTGCTGAACTTAATTGAGTAAAATACCTCCTACTTTACGTAGAATAGTTTTTAACATGAAATAGGAGCATTAGTTTCTTGAAGTAGATGTAGACTTTCGAGAAACAGTGAAATTAGATTTTCTCACTAAGCCCCCGATTAACCAGACAATAGAAATTTCACTGTCTGGATAAGAGAGTCTTAGCGCGCTGAGCGTTGTCAAAGCATTAGAAATTTGATTTCACTAGTTTGCAAAAACCAATAGTTTTACAACAACAGTAGTGCATTCACTTCATGTAAAAAGTTATTCTACGTAAAGTGATATATATTTCGTTGACTTGAGTGCTTTAGATTCGTTAAATTAGTGAAATCAAATTTTAATGAGAAAACTCGATCTAACGTTCATATAGTGTTCGGATAAACGAGTTTTCCGCGGGGAATTTGACGACCAATCACTTTGGACGCGGCTTTGATAAAACAGTTCGCGACTCCCAAATTCTCAACAGTCTCACTTTGTGAATCGACATGGCACGTACTAAGCAGACCGCTCGTAAGTCAACTGGAGGCAAGGCCCCAAGAAAGCAGCTGGCCACCAAGGCCGCTCGTAAGAGCGCCCCAGCTACCGGTGGAGTGAAGAAACCTCACAGGTACAGGCCCGGAACTGTCGCTCTCCGAGAGATCCGTCGTTACCAGAAGAGCACCGAGCTTTTGATCAGGAAGCTTCCCTTCCAGCGTCTGGTCCGTGAAATCGCCCAGGACTTCAAGACCGATCTCCGCTTCCAGTCTTCTGCCGTCATGGCTCTTCAGGAGGCTTCCGAGGCCTACCTCGTCGGTCTGTTTGAGGACACCAACTTGTGCGCTATCCACGCCAAGCGTGTCACCATCATGCCAAAGGACATCCAGCTGGCTCGTCGTATCCGTGGCGAGAGGGCTTAAGCGCTGGGTTTCCTTGAACCCCCTCACACAAACGGTCCTTTTCAGGACCACCAAATCTCCAAAAAGAAAACTTACATCAATGCTCTGCGTCTTATATGTAACATGTGATAAATAGGTATACAAATAAAATAAAACGAACAAACAAACGAACAAACACTCGAATAAATAGTTATCTTAAACACATAGCAATATTCATTACTTATCATTAAAAAAGCGAAAGTCTGATAGGAATATCTCACAACTGTCAGGGGTGTAGGTGAATCATATAAGTAAAAGTGATTTACATAGCTCTATGACTTTATCACCAAGGAATAAAATGCGACAGGACAAAACGATAGCGAGGGTTAGGGTTAAGGCAAGGCGAGGCGAGACGAGGCGAGGCGAGGGTTAGAATTGTTTGTTACGTTACAGTTAGAGGTGCGGATCGTTGTCTACATGCATGCATTGCAAACATTTTCTTAAATATCAACTTACGTTATCTGTATATGTTTTAAAAGGAGGGTAACGTTTAGGTTTTCTCAGAAAACCTAAGCGCATCACGTTTGATAAGCGAATAACGCGATATGTACGTGTCATATATTCTATTTCATTTCTAGTGGCATTTGAAAAAAACCCATCTATGAAGGTTCGTAATGCTAATGCATAATGTGAAAACTACCCTAAATGTATATATAAGCGAATGGACTGCTCTTGGGTGTGCACTGTAGCTTGTCGTCTGATTGATCACTGCGCGGGGGACTTTGTCTCATAGATTACCAATTATTAACGTAAATAATCTTTCTTTTATGTGGGTAATCATTGTGTCATTTCAATATCATAGCGTTGGACCTAAGTTGTGTTTAATCTTTTATGCGGGGGAGTGATTTGTGCAATTTGATTTATGTTATATATATATATATATATATATATATTTCTTATCTTTACAAAATTAAACAGCATTGATTGAGTTTTCTTTTGAGGTGTTTGGTGGTCCTGAAAAGG
Organism: Phorcus lineatus; assembly: GCA_921293015.1. Taxonomy (NCBI): domain Eukaryota; kingdom Metazoa; phylum Mollusca; class Gastropoda; order Trochida; family Trochidae; genus Phorcus; species Phorcus lineatus. The sequence goes on along the minus strand of OV121088.1, from coordinate 36,810 downwards.
ACCGTTTGTGGAAGAGACTGGCAAAGTGCAGTTTACTTTCCAGCAGCCTTCTGGGACTTCTTGGGGAGAAGGACAGCTTGGATGTTGGGGAGAACACCACCCTGGGCGATGGTCACACCGGACAGCAGTTTGTTCAACTCCTCGTCGTTTCTGATGGCCAGCTGCAGATGTCTGGGGATGATTCTCGTCTTCTTGTTGTCTCTGGCGGCGTTACCTGCCAGCTCGAGAACCTCAGCGGCGAGGTACTCAAGGACGGCAGCCAGGTAGACTGGGGCACCGGCACCGACACGCTCGGCATAGTTGCCTTTGCGGAGAAGACGGTGGATACGTCCGACGGGGAACTGAAGTCCAGCACGGGATGATCGGGACTTGGACTTGCCCTTCACTTTTCCTCCTTTACCACGGCCTGACATGATTGCTGTTCGTCTGTTGAGAGATAGAGAACAACTACGGCGAAATCGCAAAGTCGCTTTATATATAGAACAAAAGCGGATCGAAATCGGCCACTGAGCACTGCGCGCGCGCTCTCTCGCTTAAGGCGCGAGCTCTGTTTTCGAGCCGGTTTTCCAACGATAAAAGCGCCGAGCGCCTTCGCGTCCCCCACACTCAAGCACTGCACGAGTAACTATCAACATGCCACCCAAAGTCAGTTCAAAGGGAGCCAAGAAGGCCGGTAAGGCAAAGGCCGCCCGTGTCGGCGGTGACAAGAAGAAGAGGAAGAGGAGGAAGGAGAGCTACAGCATCTACATCTACAAGGTGTTGAAGCAGGTACATCCCGACACCGGTATCAGCAGCAAGGCTATGTCAATCATGAACAGCTTTGTCAACGATATCTTCGAGAGAATCGCCGCTGAGGCTTCCCGTCTCGCCCACTACAACAAGCGATCCACTATCACCTCTCGGGAGATCCAGACCGCTGTCCGTCTCCTCCTCCCCGGTGAATTGGCTAAGCACGCCGTTTCTGAGGGTACCAAGGCTGTCACCAAGTACACCAGCTCTAAGTAAACTCCAGAAGTTCACCTGAACTCACATAACGGTCCTTTTCAGGACCACCAAATCTCATAAAAGGAGACTTGATCAATGCTTGACAAGTATAACATATATACATCTACACACCACATCACGCACATAGTAACTGAAAAAGTCATTTTCAAAGTGTAATATGTTTGTGAGAAGTTAATATAAAGATTCTTTATAACTAAAACCGCGAAGGAGAGAAAGGAATCGCTTTTAAGTGTCTTATGTTAATAGTAACTTTCTCCCCCCCCCCCCCCCCCCCCCCATAATTAGTATATTCAAAAAGTAATATAAGATATAACATTTCAATAATTTTGAACGTGGTCATTCATTCAACCTTGGCAACGCGAAACAATAGTCAGACGCAAGCTGACATAACTTAAACCTTCTCTGAGCTTGTCTTAATTAGTGATAGTCAGTGTAGGCTTCCCCCTTTGATTGATCACTGGCGAGTGTCGCTTGATTGATTTTCATTAGTGTTTGCGTGTGTGTATATATCGTCACTGTAAAATTGCCAGTGCATAACATACTATAACATTTTATTTAATAATATTGGTAACAAAACGCATATGCATTGATGTAAGTTTTCTTTTTTGAGATTTGGTGGTCCTGAAAAGGACCGTTTGTTTTGTGGTGAAAACAAGCTTTTCAACCTCCGAATCCGTAAAGGGTACGTCCCTGACGCTTCAGAGCGTAGACGACGTCCATGGCGGTGACGGTCTTCCTCTTTGCGTGCTCGGTGTAGGTAACGGCATCACGGATGACGTTCTCGAGGAAAACCTTGAGTACTCCACGTGTCTCCTCGTAGATGAGACCGGAGATACGCTTAACACCACCTCTTCTCGCCAGACGACGGATGGCAGGCTTGGTGATACCCTGGATGTTATCACGCAAAACCTTCCTGTGACGCTTAGCGCCCCCCTTTCCAAGACCCTTTCCTCCTTTACCACGTCCAGACATTGTTACTCAGAGAGAAATTTCAACTGAATGAACGGGCGACGCGTTCCGCGCCTTTTATCCCTTTAGCGGTACAACCTCGATTAACCAGACAAATGCTGAAACAACGAAAGCGGATAAACGAGTTTTTACACTTGCAAATAATCTGATTTCACTATTGTGTAAATACTGCTGAACTTAATTGAGTAAAATACCTCCTACTTTACGTAGAATAGTTTTTAACATGAAATAGGAGCATTAGTTTCTTGAAGTAGATGTAGACTTTCGAGAAACAGTGAAATTAGATTTTCTCACTAAGCCCCCGATTAACCAGACAATAGAAATTTCACTGTCTGGATAAGAGAGTCTTAGCGCGCTGAGCGTTGTCAAAGCATTAGAAATTTGATTTCACTAGTTTGCGAAAACCAATAGTTTTACAACAACAGTAGTGCATTCACTTCATGTAAAAAGTTATTCTACGTAAAGTGATATATATTTCGTTGACTTGAGTGCTTTAGATTCGTTAAATTAGTGAAATCAAATTTTAATGAGAAAACTCGATCTAACGTTCATATAGTGTTCGGATAAACGAGTTTTCCGCGGGGAATTTGACGACCAATCACTTTGGACGCGGCTTTGATAAAACAGTTCGCGACTCCCAAATTCTCAACAGTCTCACTTTGTGAATCGACATGGCACGTACTAAGCAGACCGCTCGTAAGTCAACTGGAGGCAAGGCCCCAAGAAAGCAGCTGGCCACCAAGGCCGCTCGTAAGAGCGCCCCAGCTACCGGTGGAGTGAAGAAACCTCACAGGTACAGGCCCGGAACTGTCGCTCTCCGAGAGATCCGTCGTTACCAGAAGAGCACCGAGCTTTTGATCAGGAAGCTTCCCTTCCAGCGTCTGGTCCGTGAAATCGCCCAGGACTTCAAGACCGATCTCCGCTTCCAGTCTTCTGCCGTCATGGCTCTTCAGGAGGCTTCCGAGGCCTACCTCGTCGGTCTGTTTGAGGACACCAACTTGTGCGCTATCCACGCCAAGCGTGTCACCATCATGCCAAAGGACATCCAGCTGGCTCGTCGTATCCGTGGCGAGAGGGCTTAAGCGCTGGGTTTTCTTTAACCCCCTCACACAAACGGTCCTTTTCAGGACCACCAAATCTCCAAAAAGAAAACTTACATCAATGCTCTGCGTCTTATATGTAACATGTGATAAATAGGTATACAAATAAAATAAAACAAACAAACAAACGAACAAACACTCGAATAAATAGTTATCTTAAACACATAGCAATATTCATTACTTATCATTAAAAAAGCGAAAGTCTGATAGGAATATCTCACAACTGTCAGGGGTGTAGGTGAATCATATAAGTAAAAGTGATTTACATAGCTCTATGACTTTATCACCAAGGAATAAAATGCGACAGGACAAAACGATAGCGAGGGTTAGGGTTAAGGCAAGGCGAGGCGAGACGAGGCGAGGCGAGGGTTAGAATTGTTTGTTACGTTACAGTTAGAGGTGCGGATCGTTGTCTACATGCATGCATTGCAAACATTTTCTTAAATATCAACTTACGTTATCTGTATATGTTTTAAAAGGAGGGTAACGTTTAGGTTTTCTCAGAAAACCTAAGCGCATCACGTTTGATAAGCGAATAACGCGATATGTACGTGTCATATATTCTATTTCATTTCTAGTGGCATTTGAAAAAAACCCATCTATGAAGGTTCGTAATGCTAATGCATAATGTGAAAACTACCCTAAATGTATATATAAGCGAATGGACTGCTCTTGGGTGTGCACTGTAGCTTGTCGTCTGATTGATCACTGCGCGGGGGACTTTGTCTCATAGATTACCAATTATTAACGTAAATAATCTTTCTTTTATGTGGGTAATCATTGTGTCATTTCAATATCATAGCGTTGGACCTAAGTTGTGTTTAATCTTTTATGCGGGGGAGTGATTTGTGCAATTTGATTTATGTTATATATATATATATATATATATATATTTCTTATCTTTACAAAATTAAACAGCATTGATTGAGTTTTCTTTTGAGGTGTTTGGTGGTCCTGAAAAGGACCGTTTGTGGAAGAGACTGGCAAAGTGCAGTTTACTTTCCAGCAGCCTTCTGGGACTTCTTGGGGAGAAGGACAGCTTGGATGTTGGGGAGAACACCACCCTGGGCGATGGTCACACCGGACAGCAGTTTGTTCAACTCCTCGTCGTTTCTGATGGCCAGCTGCAGATGTCTGGGGATGATTCTCGTCTTCTTGTTGTCTCTGGCGGCGTTACCTGCCAGCTCGAGAACCTCAGCGGCGAGGTACTCAAGGACGGCAGCCAGGTAGACTGGGGCACCGGCACCGACACGCTCGGCATAGTTGCCTTTGCGGAGAAGACGGTGGATACGTCCGACGGGGAACTGAAGTCCAGCACGGGATGATCGGGACTTGGACTTGCCCTTCACTTTTCCTCCTTTACCACGGCCTGACATGATTGCTGTTCGTCTGTTGAGAGATAGAGAACAACTACGGCGAAATCGCAAAGTCGCTTTATATATAGAACAAAAGCGGATCGAAATCGGCCACTGAGCACTGCGCGCGCGCTCTCTCGCTTAAGGCGCGAGCTCTGTTTTCGAGCCGGTTTTCCAACGATAAAAGCGCCGAGCGCCTTCGCGTCCCCCACACTCAAGCACTGCACGAGTAACTATCAACATGCCACCCAAAGTCAGTTCAAAGGGAGCCAAGAAGGCCGGTAAGGCAAAGGCCGCCCGTGTCGGCGGTGACAAGAAGAAGAGGAAGAGGAGGAAGGAGAGCTACAGCATCTACATCTACAAGGTGTTGAAGCAGGTACATCCCGACACCGGTATCAGCAGCAAGGCTATGTCAATCATGAACAGCTTTGTCAACGATATCTTCGAGAGAATCGCCGCTGAGGCTTCCCGTCTCGCCCACTACAACAAGCGATCCACTATCACCTCTCGGGAGATCCAGACCGCTGTCCGTCTCCTCCTCCCCGGTGAATTGGCTAAGCACGCCGTTTCTGAGGGTACCAAGGCTGTCACCAAGTACACCAGCTCTAAGTAAACTCCAGAAGTTCACCTGAACTCACATAACGGTCCTTTTCAGGACCACCAAATCTCATAAAAGGAGACTTGATCAATGCTTGACAAGTATAACATATATACATCTACACACCACATCACGCACATAGTAACTGAAAAAGTCATTTTCAAAGTGTAATATGTTTGTGAGAAGTTAATATAAAGATTCTTTATAACTAAAACCGCGAAGGAGAGAAAGGAATCGCTTTTAAGTGTCTTATGTTAATAGTAACTTTCTCCCCCCCCCCCCCCCCCCCCCATAATTAGTATATTCAAAAAGTAATATAAGATATAACATTTCAATAATTTTGAACGTGGTCATTCATTCAACCTTGGCAACGCGAAACAATAGTCAGACGCAAGCTGACATAACTTAAACCTTCTCTGAGCTTGTCTTAATTAGTGATAGTCAGTGTAGGCTTCCCCCTTTGATTGATCACTGGCGAGTGTCGCTTGATTGATTTTCATTAGTGTTTGCGTGTGTGTATATATCGTCACTGTAAAATTGCCAGTGCATAACATACTATAACATTTTATTTAATAATATTGGTAACAAAACGCATATGCATTGATGTAAGTTTTCTTTTTTGAGATTTGGTGGTCCTGAAAAGGACCGTTTGTTTTGTGGTGAAAACAAGCTTTTCAACCTCCGAATCCGTAAAGGGTACGTCCCTGACGCTTCAGAGCGTAGACGACGTCCATGGCGGTGACGGTCTTCCTCTTTGCGTGCTCGGTGTAGGTAACGGCATCACGGATGACGTTCTCGAGGAAAACCTTGAGTACTCCACGTGTCTCCTCGTAGATGAGACCGGAGATACGCTTAACACCACCTCTTCTCGCCAGACGACGGATGGCAGGCTTGGTGATACCCTGGATGTTATCACGCAAAACCTTCCTGTGACGCTTAGCGCCCCCCTTTCCAAGACCCTTTCCTCCTTTACCACGTCCAGACATTGTTACTCAGAGAGAAATTTCAACTGAATGAACGGGCGACGCGTTCCGCGCCTTTTATCCCTTTAGCGGTACAACCTCGATTAACCAGACAAATGCTGAAACAACGAAAGCGGATAAACGAGTTTTTACACTTGCAAATAATCTGATTTCACTATTGTGTAAATACTGCTGAACTTAATTGAGTAAAATACCTCCTACTTTACGTAGAATAGTTTTTAACATGAAATAGGAGCATTAGTTTCTTGAAGTAGATGTAGACTTTCGAGAAACAGTGAAATTAGATTTTCTCACTAAGCCCCCGATTAACCAGACAATAGAAATTTCACTGTCTGGATAAGAGAGTCTTAGCGCGCTGAGCGTTGTCAAAGCATTAGAAATTTGATTTCACTAGTTTGCGAAAACCAATAGTTTTACAACAACAGTAGTGCATTCACTTCATGTAAAAAGTTATTCTACGTAAAGTGATATATATTTCGTTGACTTGAGTGCTTTAGATTCGTTAAATTAGTGAAATCAAATTTTAATGAGAAAACTCGATCTAACGTTCATATAGTGTTCGGATAAACGAGTTTTCCGCGGGGAATTTGACGACCAATCACTTTGGACGCGGCTTTGATAAAACAGTTCGCGACTCCCAAATTCTCAACAGTCTCACTTTGTGAATCGACATGGCACGTACTAAGCAGACCGCTCGTAAGTCAACTGGAGGCAAGGCCCCAAGAAAGCAGCTGGCCACCAAGGCCGCTCGTAAGAGCGCCCCAGCTACCGGTGGAGTGAAGAAACCTCACAGGTACAGGCCCGGAACTGTCGCTCTCCGAGAGATCCGTCGTTACCAGAAGAGCACCGAGCTTTTGATCAGGAAGCTTCCCTTCCAGCGTCTGGTCCGTGAAATCGCCCAGGACTTCAAGACCGATCTCCGCTTCCAGTCTTCTGCCGTCATGGCTCTTCAGGAGGCTTCCGAGGCCTACCTCGTCGGTCTGTTTGAGGACACCAACTTGTGCGCTATCCACGCCAAGCGTGTCACCATCATGCCAAAGGACATCCAGCTGGCTCGTCGTATCCGTGGCGAGAGGGCTTAAGCGCTGGGTTTTCTTTAACCCCCTCACACAAACGGTCCTTTTCAGGACCACCAAATCTCCAAAAAGAAAACTTACATCAATGCTCTGCGTCTTATATGTAACATGTGATAAATAGGTATACAAATAAAATAAAACAAACAAACAAACGAACAAACACTCGAATAAATAGTTATCTTAAACACATAGCAATATTCATTACTTATCATTAAAAAAGCGAAAGTCTGATAGGAATATCTCACAACTGTCAGGGGTGTAGGTGAATCATATAAGTAAAAGTGATTTACATAGCTCTATGACTTTATCACCAAGGAATAAAATGCGACAGGACAAAACGATAGCGAGGGTTAGGGTTAAGGCAAGGCGAGGCGAGACGAGGCGAGGCGAGGGTTAGAATTGTTTGTTACGTTACAGTTAGAGGTGCGGATCGTTGTCTACATGCATGCATTGCAAACATTTTCTTAAATATCAACTTACGTTATCTGTATATGTTTTAAAAGGAGGGTAACGTTTAGGTTTTCTCAGAAAACCTAAGCGCATCACGTTTGATAAGCGAATAACGCGATATGTACGTGTCATATATTCTATTTCATTTCTAGTGGCATTTGAAAAAAACCCATCTATGAAGGTTCGTAATGCTAATGCATAATGTGAAAACTACCCTAAATGTATATATAAGCGAATGGACTGCTCTTGGGTGTGCACTGTAGCTTGTCGTCTGATTGATCACTGCGCGGGGGACTTTGTCTCATAGATTACCAATTATTAACGTAAATAATCTTTCTTTTATGTGGGTAATCATTGTGTCATTTCAATATCATAGCGTTGGACCTAAGTTGTGTTTAATCTTTTATGCGGGGGAGTGATTTGTGCAATTTGATTTATGTTATATATATATATATATATATATATATTTCTTATCTTTACAAAATTAAACAGCATTGATTGAGTTTTCTTTTGAGGTGTTTGGTGGTCCTGAAAAGGACCGTTTGTGGAAGAGACTGGCAAAGTGCAGTTTACTTTCCAGCAGCCTTCTGGGACTTCTTGGGGAGAAGGACAGCTTGGATGTTGGGGAGAACACCACCCTGGGCGATGGTCACACCGGACAGCAGTTTGTTCAACTCCTCGTCGTTTCTGATGGCCAGCTGCAGATGTCTGGGGATGATTCTCGTCTTCTTGTTGTCTCTGGCGGCGTTACCTGCCAGCTCGAGAACCTCAGCGGCGAGGTACTCAAGGACGGCAGCCAGGTAGACTGGGGCACCGGCACCGACACGCTCGGCATAGTTGCCTTTGCGGAGAAGACGGTGGATACGTCCGACGGGGAACTGAAGTCCAGCACGGGATGATCGGGACTTGGACTTGCCCTTCACTTTTCCTCCTTTACCACGGCCTGACATGATTGCTGTTCGTCTGTTGAGAGATAGAGAACAACTACGGCGAAATCGCAAAGTCGCTTTATATATAGAACAAAAGCGGATCGAAATCGGCCACTGAGCACTGCGCGCGCGCTCTCTCGCTTAAGGCGCGAGCTCTGTTTTCGAGCCGGTTTTCCAACGATAAAAGCGCCGAGCGCCTTCGCGTCCCCCACACTCAAGCACTGCACGAGTAACTATCAACATGCCACCCAAAGTCAGTTCAAAGGGAGCCAAGAAGGCCGGTAAGGCAAAGGCCGCCCGTGTCGGCGGTGACAAGAAGAAGAGGAAGAGGAGGAAGGAGAGCTACAGCATCTACATCTACAAGGTGTTGAAGCAGGTACATCCCGACACCGGTATCAGCAGCAAGGCTATGTCAATCATGAACAGCTTTGTCAACGATATCTTCGAGAGAATCGCCGCTGAGGCTTCCCGTCTCGCCCACTACAACAAGCGATCCACTATCACCTCTCGGGAGATCCAGACCGCTGTCCGTCTCCTCCTCCCCGGTGAATTGGCTAAGCACGCCGTTTCTGAGGGTACCAAGGCTGTCACCAAGTACACCAGCTCTAAGTAAACTCCAGAAGTTCACCTGAACTCACATAACGGTCCTTTTCAGGACCACCAAATCTCATAAAAGGAGACTTGATCAATGCTTGACAAGTATAACATATATACATCTACACACCACATCACGCACATAGTAACTGAAAAAGTCATTTTCAAAGTGTAATATGTTTGTGAGAAGTTAATATAAAGATTCTTTATAACTAAAACCGCGAAGGAGAGAAAGGAATCGCTTTTAAGTGTCTTATGTTAATAGTAACTTTCTCCCCCCCCCCCCCCCCCCCCCATAATTAGTATATTCAAAAAGTAATATAAGATATAACATTTCAATAATTTTGAACGTGGTCATTCATTCAACCTTGGCAACGCGAAACAATAGTCAGACGCAAGCTGACATAACTTAAACCTTCTCTGAGCTTGTCTTAATTAGTGATAGTCAGTGTAGGCTTCCCCCTTTGATTGATCACTGGCGAGTGTCGCTTGATTGATTTTCATTAGTGTTTGCGTTGTATATATCGTCACTGTAAAATTGCCAGTGCATAACATACTATAACATTTTATTTAATAATATTGGTAACAAAACGCATATGCATTGATGTAAGTTTTATTTTTTGAGATTTGGTGGTCCTGAAAAGGACCGTTTGTTTTGTGGTGAAAACAAGCTTTTCAACCTCCGAATCCGTAAAGGGTACGTCCCTGACGCTTCAGAGCGTAGACGACGTCCATGGCGGTGACGGTCTTCCTCTTTGCGTGCTCGGTGTAGGTAACGGCATCACGGATGACGTTCTCGAGGAAAACCTTGAGTACTCCACGTGTCTCCTCGTAGATGAGACCGGAGATACGCTTAACACCACCTCTTCTCGCCAGACGACGGATGGCAGGCTTGGTGATACCCTGGATGTTATCACGCAAAACCTTCCTGTGACGCTTAGCGCCCCCCTTTCCAAGACCCTTTCCTCCTTTACCACGTCCAGACATTGTTACTCAGAGAGAAATTTCAACTGAATGAACGGGCGACGCGTTCCGCGCCTTTTATCCCTTTAGCGGTACAACCTCGATTAACCAGACAAATGCTGAAACAACGAAAGCGGATAAACGAGTTTTTACACTTGCAAATAATCTGATTTCACTATTGTGTAAATACTGCTGAACTTAATTGAGTAAAATACCTCCTACTTTACGTAGAATAGTTTTTAACATGAAATAGGAGCATTAGTTTCTTGAAGTAGATGTAGACTTTCGAGAAACAGTGAAATTAGATTTTCTCACTAAGCCCCCGATTAACCAGACAATAGAAATTTCACTGTCTGGATAAGAGAGTCTTAGCGCGCTGAGCGTTGTCAAAGCATTAGAAATTTGATTTCACTAGTTTGCGAAAACCAATAGTTTTACAACAACAGTAGTGCATTCACTTCATGTAAAAAGTTATTCTACGTAAAGTGATATATATTTCGTTGACTTGAGTGCTTTAGATTCGTTAAATTAGTGAAATCAAATTTTAATGAGAAAACTCGATCTAACGTTCATATAGTGTTCGGATAAACGAGTTTTCCGCGGGGAATTTGACGACCAATCACTTTGGACGCGGCTTTGATAAAACAGTTCGCGACTCCCAAATTCTCAACAGTCTCACTTTGTGAATCGACATGGCACGTACTAAGCAGACCGCTCGTAAGTCAACTGGAGGCAAGGCCCCAAGAAAGCAGCTGGCCACCAAGGCCGCTCGTAAGAGCGCCCCAGCTACCGGTGGAGTGAAGAAACCTCACAGGTACAGGCCCGGAACTGTCGCTCTCCGAGAGATCCGTCGTTACCAGAAGAGCACCGAGCTTTTGATCAGGAAGCTTCCCTTCCAGCGTCTGGTCCGTGAAATCGCCCAGGACTTCAAGACCGATCTCCGCTTCCAGTCTTCTGCCGTCATGGCTCTTCAGGAGGCTTCCGAGGCCTACCTCGTCGGTCTGTTTGAGGACACCAACTTGTGCGCTATCCACGCCAAGCGTGTCACCATCATGCCAAAGGACATCCAGCTGGCTCGTCGTATCCGTGGCGAGAGGGCTTAAGCGCTGGGTTTTCTTTAACCCCCTCACACAAACGGTCCTTTTCAGGACCACCAAATCTCCAAAAAGAAAACTTACATCAATGCTCTGCGTCTTATATGTAACATGTGATAAATAGGTATACAAATAAAATAAAACAAACAAACAAACGAACAAACACTCGAATAAATAGTTATCTTAAACACATAGCAATATTCATTACTTATCATTAAAAAAGCGAAAGTCTGATAGGAATATCTCACAACTGTCAGGGGTGTAGGTGAATCATATAAGTAAAAGTGATTTACATAGCTCTATGACTTTATCACCAAGGAATAAAATGCGACAGGACAAAACGATAGCGAGGGTTAGGGTTAAGGCAAGGCGAGGCGAGACGAGGCGAGGCGAGGGTTAGAATTGTTTGTTACGTTACAGTTAGAGGTGCGGATCGTTGTCTACATGCATGCATTGCAAACATTTTCTTAAATATCAACTTACGTTATCTGTATATGTTTTAAAAGGAGGGTAACGTTTAGGTTTTCTCAGAAAACCTAAGCGCATCACGTTTGATAAGCGAATAACGCGATATGTACGTGTCATATATTCTATTTCATTTCTAGTGGCATTTGAAAAAAACCCATCTATGAAGGTTCGTAATGCTAATGCATAATGTGAAAACTACCCTAAATGTATATATAAGCGAATGGACTGCTCTTGGGTGTGCACTGTAGCTTGTCGTCTGATTGATCACTGCGCGGGGGACTTTGTCTCATAGATTACCAATTATTAACGTAAATAATCTTTCTTTTATGTGGGTAATCATTGTGTCATTTCAATATCATAGCGTTGGACCTAAGTTGTGTTTAATCTTTTATGCGGGGGAGTGATTTGTGCAATTTGATTTATGTTATATATATATATATATATATATATATTTCTTATCTTTACAAAATTAAACAGCATTGATTGAGTTTTCTTTTGAGGTGTTTGGTGGTCCTGAAAAGGACCGTTTGTGGAAGAGACTGGCAAAGTGCAGTTTACTTTCCAGCAGCCTTCTGGGACTTCTTGGGGAGAAGGACAGCTTGGATGTTGGGGAGAACACCACCCTGGGCGATGGTCACACCGGACAGCAGTTTGTTCAACTCCTCGTCGTTTCTGATGGCCAGCTGCAGATGTCTGGGGATGATTCTCGTCTTCTTGTTGTCTCTGGCGGCGTTACCTGCCAGCTCGAGAACCTCAGCGGCGAGGTACTCAAGGACGGCAGCCAGGTAGACTGGGGCACCGGCACCGACACGCTCGGCATAGTTGCCTTTGCGGAGAAGACGGTGGATACGTCCGACGGGGAACTGAAGTCCAGCACGGGATGATCGGGACTTGGACTTGCCCTTCACTTTTCCTCCTTTACCACGGCCTGACATGATTGCTGTTCGTCTGTTGAGAGATAGAGAACAACTACGGCGAAATCGCAAAGTCGCTTTATATATAGAACAAAAGCGGATCGAAATCGGCCACTGAGCACTGCGCGCGCGCTCTCTCGCTTAAGGCGCGAGCTCTGTTTTCGAGCCGGTTTTCCAACGATAAAAGCGCCGAGCGCCTTCGCGTCCCCCACACTCAAGCACTGCACGAGTAACTATCAACATGCCACCCAAAGTCAGTTCAAAGGGAGCCAAGAAGGCCGGTAAGGCAAAGGCCGCCCGTGTCGGCGGTGACAAGAAGAAGAGGAAGAGGAGGAAGGAGAGCTACAGCATCTACATCTACAAGGTGTTGAAGCAGGTACATCCCGACACCGGTATCAGCAGCAAGGCTATGTCAATCATGAACAGCTTTGTCAACGATATCTTCGAGAGAATCGCCGCTGAGGCTTCCCGTCTCGCCCACTACAACAAGCGATCCACTATCACCTCTCGGGAGATCCAGACCGCTGTCCGTCTCCTCCTCCCCGGTGAATTGGCTAAGCACGCCGTTTCTGAGGGTACCAAGGCTGTCACCAAGTACACCAGCTCTAAGTAAACTCCAGAAGTTCACCTGAACTCACATAACGGTCCTTTTCAGGACCACCAAATCTCATAAAAGGAGACTTGATCAATGCTTGACAAGTATAACATATATACATCTACACACCACATCACGCACATAGTAACTGAAAAAGTCATTTTCAAAGTGTAATATGTTTGTGAGAAGTTAATATAAAGATTCTTTATAACTAAAACCGCGAAGGAGAGAAAGGAATCGCTTTTAAGTGTCTTATGTTAATAGTAACTTTCTCCCCCCCCCCCCCCCCCCCCCCATAATTAGTATATTCAAAAAGTAATATAAGATATAACATTTCAATAATTTTGAACGTGGTCATTCATTCAACCTTGGCAACGCGAAACAATAGTCAGACGCAAGCTGACATAACTTAAACCTTCTCTGAGCTTGTCTTAATTAGTGATAGTCAGTGTAGGCTTCCCCCTTTGATTGATCACTGGCGAGTGTCGCTTGATTGATTTTCATTAGTGTTTGCGTGTGTGTATATATCGTCACTGTAAAATTGCCAGTGCATAACATACTATAACATTTTATTTAATAATATTGGTAACAAAACGCATATGCATTGATGTAAGTTTTCTTTTTTGAGATTTGGTGGTCCTGAAAAGGACCGTTTGTTTTGTGGTGAAAACAAGCTTTTCAACCTCCGAATCCGTAAAGGGTACGTCCCTGACGCTTCAGAGCGTAGACGACGTCCATGGCGGTGACGGTCTTCCTCTTTGCGTGCTCGGTGTAGGTAACGGCATCACGGATGACGTTCTCGAGGAAAACCTTGAGTACTCCACGTGTCTCCTCGTAGATGAGACCGGAGATACGCTTAACACCACCTCTTCTCGCCAGACGACGGATGGCAGGCTTGGTGATACCCTGGATGTTATCACGCAAAACCTTCCTGTGACGCTTAGCGCCCCCCTTTCCAAGACCCTTTCCTCCTTTACCACGTCCAGACATTGTTACTCAGAGAGAAATTTCAACTGAATGAACGGGCGACGCGTTCCGCGCCTTTTATCCCTTTAGCGGTACAACCTCGATTAACCAGACAAATGCTGAAACAACGAAAGCGGATAAACGAGTTTTTACACTTGCAAATAATCTGATTTCACTATTGTGTAAATACTGCTGAACTTAATTGAGTAAAATACCTCCTACTTTACGTAGAATAGTTTTTAACATGAAATAGGAGCATTAGTTTCTTGAAGTAGATGTAGACTTTCGAGAAACAGTGAAATTAGATTTTCTCACTAAGCCCCCGATTAACCAGACAATAGAAATTTCACTGTCTGGATAAGAGAGTCTTAGCGCGCTGAGCGTTGTCAAAGCATTAGAAATTTGATTTCACTAGTTTGCGAAAACCAATAGTTTTACAACAACAGTAGTGCATTCACTTCATGTAAAAAGTTATTCTACGTAAAGTGATATATATTTCGTTGACTTGAGTGCTTTAGATTCGTTAAATTAGTGAAATCAAATTTTAATGAGAAAACTCGATCTAACGTTCATATAGTGTTCGGATAAACGAGTTTTCCGCGGGGAATTTGACGACCAATCACTTTGGACGCGGCTTTGATAAAACAGTTCGCGACTCCCAAATTCTCAACAGTCTCACTTTGTGAATCGACATGGCACGTACTAAGCAGACCGCTCGTAAGTCAACTGGAGGCAAGGCCCCAAGAAAGCAGCTGGCCACCAAGGCCGCTCGTAAGAGCGCCCCAGCTACCGGTGGAGTGAAGAAACCTCACAGGTACAGGCCCGGAACTGTCGCTCTCCGAGAGATCCGTCGTTACCAGAAGAGCACCGAGCTTTTGATCAGGAAGCTTCCCTTCCAGCGTCTGGTCCGTGAAATCGCCCAGGACTTCAAGACCGATCTCCGCTTCCAGTCTTCTGCCGTCATGGCTCTTCAGGAGGCTTCCGAGGCCTACCTCGTCGGTCTGTTTGAGGACACCAACTTGTGCGCTATCCACGCCAAGCGTGTCACCATCATGCCAAAGGACATCCAGCTGGCTCGTCGTATCCGTGGCGAGAGGGCTTAAGCGCTGGGTTTTCTTTAACCCCCTCACACAAACGGTCCTTTTCAGGACCACCAAATCTCCAAAAAGAAAACTTACATCAATGCTCTGCGTCTTATATGTAACATGTGATAAATAGGTATACAAATAAAATAAAACAAACAAACAAACGAACAAACACTCGAATAAATAGTTATCTTAAACACATAGCAATATTCATTACTTATCATTAAAAAAGCGAAAGTCTGATAGGAATATCTCACAACTGTCAGGGGTGTAGGTGAATCATATAAGTAAAAGTGATTTACATAGCTCTATGACTTTATCACCAAGGAATAAAATGCGACAGGACAAAACGATAGCGAGGGTTAGGGTTAAGGCAAGGCGAGGCGAGACGAGGCGAGGCGAGGGTTAGAATTGTTTGTTACGTTACAGTTAGAGGTGCGGATCGTTGTCTACATGCATGCATTGCAAACATTTTCTTAAATATCAACTTACGTTATCTGTATATGTTTTAAAAGGAGGGTAACGTTTAGGTTTTCTCAGAAAACCTAAGCGCATCACGTTTGATAAGCGAATAACGCGATATGTACGTGTCATATATTCTATTTCATTTCTAGTGGCATTTGAAAAAAACCCATCTATGAAGGTTCGTAATGCTAATGCATAATGTGAAAACTACCCTAAATGTATATATAAGCGAATGGACTGCTCTTGGGTGTGCACTGTAGCTTGTCGTCTGATTGATCACTGCGCGGGGGACTTTGTCTCATAGATTACCAATTATTAACGTAAATAATCTTTCTTTTATGTGGGTAATCATTGTGTCATTTCAATATCATAGCGTTGGACCTAAGTTGTGTTTAATCTTTTATGCGGGGGAGTGATTTGTGCAATTTGATTTATGTTATATATATATATATATATATATATATTTCTTATCTTTACAAAATTAAACAGCATTGATTGAGTTTTCTTTTGAGGTGTTTGGTGGTCCTGAAAAGGACCGTTTGTGGAAGAGACTGGCAAAGTGCAGTTTACTTTCCAGCAGCCTTCTGGGACTTCTTGGGGAGAAGGACAGCTTGGATGTTGGGGAGAACACCACCCTGGGCGATGGTCACACCGGACAGCAGTTTGTTCAACTCCTCGTCGTTTCTGATGGCCAGCTGCAGATGTCTGGGGATGATTCTCGTCTTCTTGTTGTCTCTGGCGGCGTTACCTGCCAGCTCGAGAACCTCAGCGGCGAGGTACTCAAGGACGGCAGCCAGGTAGACTGGGGCACCGGCACCGACACGCTCGGCATAGTTGCCTTTGCGGAGAAGACGGTGGATACGTCCGACGGGGAACTGAAGTCCAGCACGGGATGATCGGGACTTGGACTTGCCCTTCACTTTTCCTCCTTTACCACGGCCTGACATGATTGCTGTTCGTCTGTTGAGAGATAGAGAACAACTACGGCGAAATCGCAAAGTCGCTTTATATATAGAACAAAAGCGGATCGAAATCGGCCACTGAGCACTGCGCGCGCGCTCTCTCGCTTAAGGCGCGAGCTCTGTTTTCGAGCCGGTTTTCCAACGATAAAAGCGCCGAGCGCCTTCGCGTCCCCCACACTCAAGCACTGCACGAGTAACTATCAACATGCCACCCAAAGTCAGTTCAAAGGGAGCCAAGAAGGCCGGTAAGGCAAAGGCCGCCCGTGTCGGCGGTGACAAGAAGAAGAGGAAGAGGAGGAAGGAGAGCTACAGCATCTACATCTACAAGGTGTTGAAGCAGGTACATCCCGACACCGGTATCAGCAGCAAGGCTATGTCAATCATGAACAGCTTTGTCAACGATATCTTCGAGAGAATCGCCGCTGAGGCTTCCCGTCTCGCCCACTACAACAAGCGATCCACTATCACCTCTCGGGAGATCCAGACCGCTGTCCGTCTCCTCCTCCCCGGTGAATTGGCTAAGCACGCCGTTTCTGAGGGTACCAAGGCTGTCACCAAGTACACCAGCTCTAAGTAAACTCCAGAAGTTCACCTGAACTCACATAACGGTCCTTTTCAGGACCACCAAATCTCATAAAAGGAGACTTGATCAATGCTTGACAAGTATAACATATATACATCTACACACCACATCACGCACATAGTAACTGAAAAAGTCATTTTCAAAGTGTAATATGTTTGTGAGAAGTTAATATAAAGATTCTTTATAACTAAAACCGCGAAGGAGAGAAAGGAATCGCTTTTAAGTGTCTTATGTTAATAGTAACTTTCTCCCCCCCCCCCCCCCCCCCCCATAATTAGTATATTCAAAAAGTAATATAAGATATAACATTTCAATAATTTTGAACGTGGTCATTCATTCAACCTTGGCAACGCGAAACAATAGTCAGACGCAAGCTGACATAACTTAAACCTTCTCTGAGCTTGTCTTAATTAGTGATAGTCAGTGTAGGCTTCCCCCTTTGATTGATCACTGGCGAGTGTCGCTTGATTGATTTTCATTAGTGTTTGCGTGTGTGTATATATCGTCACTGTAAAATTGCCAGTGCATAACATACTATAACATTTTATTTAATAATATTGGTAACAAAACGCATATGCATTGATGTAAGTTTTCTTTTTTGAGATTTGGTGGTCCTGAAAAGGACCGTTTGTTTTGTGGTGAAAACAAGCTTTTCAACCTCCGAATCCGTAAAGGGTACGTCCCTGACGCTTCAGAGCGTAGACGACGTCCATGGCGGTGACGGTCTTCCTCTTTGCGTGCTCGGTGTAGGTAACGGCATCACGGATGACGTTCTCGAGGAAAACCTTGAGTACTCCACGTGTCTCCTCGTAGATGAGACCGGAGATACGCTTAACACCACCTCTTCTCGCCAGACGACGGATGGCAGGCTTGGTGATACCCTGGATGTTATCACGCAAAACCTTCCTGTGACGCTTAGCGCCCCCCTTTCCAAGACCCTTTCCTCCTTTACCACGTCCAGACATTGTTACTCAGAGAGAAATTTCAACTGAATGAACGGGCGACGCGTTCCGCGCCTTTTATCCCTTTAGCGGTACAACCTCGATTAACCAGACAAATGCTGAAACAACGAAAGCGGATAAACGAGTTTTTACACTTGCAAATAATCTGATTTCACTATTGTGTAAATACTGCTGAACTTAATTGAGTAAAATACCTCCTACTTTACGTAGAATAGTTTTTAACATGAAATAGGAGCATTAGTTTCTTGAAGTAGATGTAGACTTTCGAGAAACAGTGAAATTAGATTTTCTCACTAAGCCCCCGATTAACCAGACAATAGAAATTTCACTGTCTGGATAAGAGAGTCTTAGCGCGCTGAGCGTTGTCAAAGCATTAGAAATTTGATTTCACTAGTTTGCGAAAACCAATAGTTTTACAACAACAGTAGTGCATTCACTTCATGTAAAAAGTTATTCTACGTAAAGTGATATATATTTCGTTGACTTGAGTGCTTTAGATTCGTTAAATTAGTGAAATCAAATTTTAATGAGAAAACTCGATCTAACGTTCATATAGTGTTCGGATAAACGAGTTTTCCGCGGGGAATTTGACGACCAATCACTTTGGACGCGGCTTTGATAAAACAGTTCGCGACTCCCAAATTCTCAACAGTCTCACTTTGTGAATCGACATGGCACGTACTAAGCAGACCGCTCGTAAGTCAACTGGAGGCAAGGCCCCAAGAAAGCAGCTGGCCACCAAGGCCGCTCGTAAGAGCGCCCCAGCTACCGGTGGAGTGAAGAAACCTCACAGGTACAGGCCCGGAACTGTCGCTCTCCGAGAGATCCGTCGTTACCAGAAGAGCACCGAGCTTTTGATCAGGAAGCTTCCCTTCCAGCGTCTGGTCCGTGAAATCGCCCAGGACTTCAAGACCGATCTCCGCTTCCAGTCTTCTGCCGTCATGGCTCTTCAGGAGGCTTCCGAGGCCTACCTCGTCGGTCTGTTTGAGGACACCAACTTGTGCGCTATCCACGCCAAGCGTGTCACCATCATGCCAAAGGACATCCAGCTGGCTCGTCGTATCCGTGGCGAGAGGGCTTAAGCGCTGGGTTTTCTTTAACCCCCTCACACAAACGGTCCTTTTCAGGACCACCAAATCTCCAAAAAGAAAACTTACATCAATGCTCTGCGTCTTATATGTAACATGTGATAAATAGGTATACAAATAAAATAAAACAAACAAACAAACGAACAAACACTCGAATAAATAGTTATCTTAAACACATAGCAATATTCATTACTTATCATTAAAAAAGCGAAAGTCTGATAGGAATATCTCACAACTGTCAGGGGTGTAGGTGAATCATATAAGTAAAAGTGATTTACATAGCTCTATGACTTTATCACCAAGGAATAAAATGCGACAGGACAAAACGATAGCGAGGGTTAGGGTTAAGGCAAGGCGAGGCGAGACGAGGCGAGGCGAGGGTTAGAATTGTTTGTTACGTTACAGTTAGAGGTGCGGATCGTTGTCTACATGCATGCATTGCAAACATTTTCTTAAATATCAACTTACGTTATCTGTATATGTTTTAAAAGGAGGGTAACGTTTAGGTTTTCTCAGAAAACCTAAGCGCATCACGTTTGATAAGCGAATAACGCGATATGTACGTGTCATATATTCTATTTCATTTCTAGTGGCATTTGAAAAAAACCCATCTATGAAGGTTCGTAATGCTAATGCATAATGTGAAAACTACCCTAAATGTATATATAAGCGAATGGACTGCTCTTGGGTGTGCACTGTAGCTTGTCGTCTGATTGATCACTGCGCGGGGGACTTTGTCTCATAGATTACCAATTATTAACGTAAATAATCTTTCTTTTATGTGGGTAATCATTGTGTCATTTCAATATCATAGCGTTGGACCTAAGTTGTGTTTAATCTTTTATGCGGGGGAGTGATTTGTGCAATTTGATTTATGTTATATATATATATATATATATATATATTTCTTATCTTTACAAAATTAAACAGCATTGATTGAGTTTTCTTTTGAGGTGTTTGGTGGTCCTGAAAAGGACCGTTTGTGGAAGAGACTGGCAAAGTGCAGTTTACTTTCCAGCAGCCTTCTGGGACTTCTTGGGGAGAAGGACAGCTTGGATGTTGGGGAGAACACCACCCTGGGCGATGGTCACACCGGACAGCAGTTTGTTCAACTCCTCGTCGTTTCTGATGGCCAGCTGCAGATGTCTGGGGATGATTCTCGTCTTCTTGTTGTCTCTGGCGGCGTTACCTGCCAGCTCGAGAACCTCAGCGGCGAGGTACTCAAGGACGGCAGCCAGGTAGACTGGGGCACCGGCACCGACACGCTCGGCATAGTTGCCTTTGCGGAGAAGACGGTGGATACGTCCGACGGGGAACTGAAGTCCAGCACGGGATGATCGGGACTTGGACTTGCCCTTCACTTTTCCTCCTTTACCACGGCCTGACATGATTGCTGTTCGTCTGTTGAGAGATAGAGAACAACTACGGCGAAATCGCAAAGTCGCTTTATATATAGAACAAAAGCGGATCGAAATCGGCCACTGAGCACTGCGCGCGCGCTCTCTCGCTTAAGGCGCGAGCTCTGTTTTCGAGCCGGTTTTCCAACGATAAAAGCGCCGAGCGCCTTCGCGTCCCCCACACTCAAGCACTGCACGAGTAACTATCAACATGCCACCCAAAGTCAGTTCAAAGGGAGCCAAGAAGGCCGGTAAGGCAAAGGCCGCCCGTGTCGGCGGTGACAAGAAGAAGAGGAAGAGGAGGAAGGAGAGCTACAGCATCTACATCTACAAGGTGTTGAAGCAGGTACATCCCGACACCGGTATCAGCAGCAAGGCTATGTCAATCATGAACAGCTTTGTCAACGATATCTTCGAGAGAATCGCCGCTGAGGCTTCCCGTCTCGCCCACTACAACAAGCGATCCACTATCACCTCTCGGGAGATCCAGACCGCTGTCCGTCTCCTCCTCCCCGGTGAATTGGCTAAGCACGCCGTTTCTGAGGGTACCAAGGCTGTCACCAAGTACACCAGCTCTAAGTAAACTCCAGAAGTTCACCTGAACTCACATAACGGTCCTTTTCAGGACCACCAAATCTCATAAAAGGAGACTTGATCAATGCTTGACAAGTATAACATATATACATCTACACACCACATCACGCACATAGTAACTGAAAAAGTCATTTTCAAAGTGTAATATGTTTGTGAGAAGTTAATATAAAGATTCTTTATAACTAAAACCGCGAAGGAGAGAAAGGAATCGCTTTTAAGTGTCTTATGTTAATAGTAACTTTCTCCCCCCCCCCCCCCCCCCCCCATAATTAGTATATTCAAAAAGTAATATAAGATATAACATTTCAATAATTTTGAACGTGGTCATTCATTCAACCTTGGCAACGCGAAACAATAGTCAGACGCAAGCTGACATAACTTAAACCTTCTCTGAGCTTGTCTTAATTAGTGATAGTCAGTGTAGGCTTCCCCCTTTGATTGATCACTGGCGAGTGTCGCTTGATTGATTTTCATTAGTGTTTGCGTGTGTGTATATATCGTCACTGTAAAATTGCCAGTGCATAACATACTATAACATTTTATTTAATAATATTGGTAACAAAACGCATATGCATTGATGTAAGTTTTCTTTTTTGAGATTTGGTGGTCCTGAAAAGGACCGTTTGTTTTGTGGTGAAAACAAGCTTTTCAACCTCCGAATCCGTAAAGGGTACGTCCCTGACGCTTCAGAGCGTAGACGACGTCCATGGCGGTGACGGTCTTCCTCTTTGCGTGCTCGGTGTAGGTAACGGCATCACGGATGACGTTCTCGAGGAAAACCTTGAGTACTCCACGTGTCTCCTCGTAGATGAGACCGGAGATACGCTTAACACCACCTCTTCTCGCCAGACGACGGATGGCAGGCTTGGTGATACCCTGGATGTTATCACGCAAAACCTTCCTGTGACGCTTAGCGCCCCCCTTTCCAAGACCCTTTCCTCCTTTACCACGTCCAGACATTGTTACTCAGAGAGAAATTTCAACTGAATGAACGGGCGACGCGTTCCGCGCCTTTTATCCCTTTAGCGGTACAACCTCGATTAACCAGACAAATGCTGAAACAACGAAAGCGGATAAACGAGTTTTTACACTTGCAAATAATCTGATTTCACTATTGTGTAAATACTGCTGAACTTAATTGAGTAAAATACCTCCTACTTTACGTAGAATAGTTTTTAACATGAAATAGGAGCATTAGTTTCTTGAAGTAGATGTAGACTTTCGAGAAACAGTGAAATTAGATTTTCTCACTAAGCCCCCGATTAACCAGACAATAGAAATTTCACTGTCTGGATAAGAGAGTCTTAGCGCGCTGAGCGTTGTCAAAGCATTAGAAATTTGATTTCACTAGTTTGCGAAAACCAATAGTTTTACAACAACAGTAGTGCATTCACTTCATGTAAAAAGTTATTCTACGTAAAGTGATATATATTTCGTTGACTTGAGTGCTTTAGATTCGTTAAATTAGTGAAATCAAATTTTAATGAGAAAACTCGATCTAACGTTCATATAGTGTTCGGATAAACGAGTTTTCCGCGGGGAATTTGACGACCAATCACTTTGGACGCGGCTTTGATAAAACAGTTCGCGACTCCCAAATTCTCAACAGTCTCACTTTGTGAATCGACATGGCACGTACTAAGCAGACCGCTCGTAAGTCAACTGGAGGCAAGGCCCCAAGAAAGCAGCTGGCCACCAAGGCCGCTCGTAAGAGCGCCCCAGCTACCGGTGGAGTGAAGAAACCTCACAGGTACAGGCCCGGAACTGTCGCTCTCCGAGAGATCCGTCGTTACCAGAAGAGCACCGAGCTTTTGATCAGGAAGCTTCCCTTCCAGCGTCTGGTCCGTGAAATCGCCCAGGACTTCAAGACCGATCTCCGCTTCCAGTCTTCTGCCGTCATGGCTCTTCAGGAGGCTTCCGAGGCCTACCTCGTCGGTCTGTTTGAGGACACCAACTTGTGCGCTATCCACGCCAAGCGTGTCACCATCATGCCAAAGGACATCCAGCTGGCTCGTCGTATCCGTGGCGAGAGGGCTTAAGCGCTGGGTTTTCTTTAACCCCCTCACACAAACGGTCCTTTTCAGGACCACCAAATCTCCAAAAAGAAAACTTACATCAATGCTCTGCGTCTTATATGTAACATGTGATAAATAGGTATACAAATAAAATAAAACAAACAAACAAACGAACAAACACTCGAATAAATAGTTATCTTAAACACATAGCAATATTCATTACTTATCATTAAAAAAGCGAAAGTCTGATAGGAATATCTCACAACTGTCAGGGGTGTAGGTGAATCATATAAGTAAAAGTGATTTACATAGCTCTATGACTTTATCACCAAGGAATAAAATGCGACAGGACAAAACGATAGCGAGGGTTAGGGTTAAGGCAAGGCGAGGCGAGACGAGGCGAGGCGAGGGTTAGAATTGTTTGTTACGTTACAGTTAGAGGTGCGGATCGTTGTCTACATGCATGCATTGCAAACATTTTCTTAAATATCAACTTACGTTATCTGTATATGTTTTAAAAGGAGGGTAACGTTTAGGTTTTCTCAGAAAACCTAAGCGCATCACGTTTGATAAGCGAATAACGCGATATGTACGTGTCATATATTCTATTTCATTTCTAGTGGCATTTGAAAAAAACCCATCTATGAAGGTTCGTAATGCTAATGCATAATGTGAAAACTACCCTAAATGTATATATAAGCGAATGGACTGCTCTTGGGTGTGCACTGTAGCTTGTCGTCTGATTGATCACTGCGCGGGGGACTTTGTCTCATAGATTACCAATTATTAACGTAAATAATCTTTCTTTTATGTGGGTAATCATTGTGTCATTTCAATATCATAGCGTTGGACCTAAGTTGTGTTTAATCTTTTATGCGGGGGAGTGATTTGTGCAATTTGATTTATGTTATATATATATATATATATATATATTTCTTATCTTTACAAAATTAAACAGCATTGATTGAGTTTTCTTTTGAGGTGTTTGGTGGTCCTGAAAAGGACCGTTTGTGGAAGAGACTGGCAAAGTGCAGTTTACTTTCCAGCAGCCTTCTGGGACTTCTTGGGGAGAAGGACAGCTTGGATGTTGGGGAGAACACCACCCTGGGCGATGGTCACACCGGACAGCAGTTTGTTCAACTCCTCGTCGTTTCTGATGGCCAGCTGCAGATGTCTGGGGATGATTCTCGTCTTCTTGTTGTCTCTGGCGGCGTTACCTGCCAGCTCGAGAACCTCAGCGGCGAGGTACTCAAGGACGGCAGCCAGGTAGACTGGGGCACCGGCACCGACACGCTCGGCATAGTTGCCTTTGCGGAGAAGACGGTGGATACGTCCGACGGGGAACTGAAGTCCAGCACGGGATGATCGGGACTTGGACTTGCCCTTCACTTTTCCTCCTTTACCACGGCCTGACATGATTGCTGTTCGTCTGTTGAGAGATAGAGAACAACTACGGCGAAATCGCAAAGTCGCTTTATATATAGAACAAAAGCGGATCGAAATCGGCCACTGAGCACTGCGCGCGCGCTCTCTCGCTTAAGGCGCGAGCTCTGTTTTCGAGCCGGTTTTCCAACGATAAAAGCGCCGAGCGCCTTCGCGTCCCCCACACTCAAGCACTGCACGAGTAACTATCAACATGCCACCCAAAGTCAGTTCAAAGGGAGCCAAGAAGGCCGGTAAGGCAAAGGCCGCCCGTGTCGGCGGTGACAAGAAGAAGAGGAAGAGGAGGAAGGAGAGCTACAGCATCTACATCTACAAGGTGTTGAAGCAGGTACATCCCGACACCGGTATCAGCAGCAAGGCTATGTCAATCATGAACAGCTTTGTCAACGATATCTTCGAGAGAATCGCCGCTGAGGCTTCCCGTCTCGCCCACTACAACAAGCGATCCACTATCACCTCTCGGGAGATCCAGACCGCTGTCCGTCTCCTCCTCCCCGGTGAATTGGCTAAGCACGCCGTTTCTGAGGGTACCAAGGCTGTCACCAAGTACACCAGCTCTAAGTAAACTCCAGAAGTTCACCTGAACTCACATAACGGTCCTTTTCAGGACCACCAAATCTCATAAAAGGAGACTTGATCAATGCTTGACAAGTATAACATATATACATCTACACACCACATCACGCACATAGTAACTGAAAAAGTCATTTTCAAAGTGTAATATGTTTGTGAGAAGTTAATATAAAGATTCTTTATAACTAAAACCGCGAAGGAGAGAAAGGAATCGCTTTTAAGTGTCTTATGTTAATAGTAACTTTCTCCCCCCCCCCCCCCCCCCCCCATAATTAGTATATTCAAAAAGTAATATAAGATATAACATTTCAATAATTTTGAACGTGGTCATTCATTCAACCTTGGCAACGCGAAACAATAGTCAGACGCAAGCTGACATAACTTAAACCTTCTCTGAGCTTGTCTTAATTAGTGATAGTCAGTGTAGGCTTCCCCCTTTGATTGATCACTGGCGAGTGTCGCTTGATTGATTTTCATTAGTGTTTGCGTGTGTGTATATATCGTCACTGTAAAATTGCCAGTGCATAACATACTATAACATTTTATTTAATAATATTGGTAACAAAACGCATATGCATTGATGTAAGTTTTCTTTTTTGAGATTTGGTGGTCCTGAAAAGGACCGTTTGTTTTGTGGTGAAAACAAGCTTTTCAACCTCCGAATCCGTAAAGGGTACGTCCCTGACGCTTCAGAGCGTAGACGACGTCCATGGCGGTGACGGTCTTCCTCTTTGCGTGCTCGGTGTAGGTAACGGCATCACGGATGACGTTCTCGAGGAAAACCTTGAGTACTCCACGTGTCTCCTCGTAGATGAGACCGGAGATACGCTTAACACCACCTCTTCTCGCCAGACGACGGATGGCAGGCTTGGTGATACCCTGGATGTTATCACGCAAAACCTTCCTGTGACGCTTAGCGCCCCCCTTTCCAAGACCCTTTCCTCCTTTACCACGTCCAGACATTGTTACTCAGAGAGAAATTTCAACTGAATGAACGGGCGACGCGTTCCGCGCCTTTTATCCCTTTAGCGGTACAACCTCGATTAACCAGACAAATGCTGAAACAACGAAAGCGGATAAACGAGTTTTTACACTTGCAAATAATCTGATTTCACTATTGTGTAAATACTGCTGAACTTAATTGAGTAAAATACCTCCTACTTTACGTAGAATAGTTTTTAACATGAAATAGGAGCATTAGTTTCTTGAAGTAGATGTAGACTTTCGAGAAACAGTGAAATTAGATTTTCTCACTAAGCCCCCGATTAACCAGACAATAGAAATTTCACTGTCTGGATAAGAGAGTCTTAGCGCGCTGAGCGTTGTCAAAGCATTAGAAATTTGATTTCACTAGTTTGCGAAAACCAATAGTTTTACAACAACAGTAGTGCATTCACTTCATGTAAAAAGTTATTCTACGTAAAGTGATATATATTTCGTTGACTTGAGTGCTTTAGATTCGTTAAATTAGTGAAATCAAATTTTAATGAGAAAACTCGATCTAACGTTCATATAGTGTTCGGATAAACGAGTTTTCCGCGGGGAATTTGACGACCAATCACTTTGGACGCGGCTTTGATAAAACAGTTCGCGACTCCCAAATTCTCAACAGTCTCACTTTGTGAATCGACATGGCACGTACTAAGCAGACCGCTCGTAAGTCAACTGGAGGCAAGGCCCCAAGAAAGCAGCTGGCCACCAAGGCCGCTCGTAAGAGCGCCCCAGCTACCGGTGGAGTGAAGAAACCTCACAGGTACAGGCCCGGAACTGTCGCTCTCCGAGAGATCCGTCGTTACCAGAAGAGCACCGAGCTTTTGATCAGGAAGCTTCCCTTCCAGCGTCTGGTCCGTGAAATCGCCCAGGACTTCAAGACCGATCTCCGCTTCCAGTCTTCTGCCGTCATGGCTCTTCAGGAGGCTTCCGAGGCCTACCTCGTCGGTCTGTTTGAGGACACCAACTTGTGCGCTATCCACGCCAAGCGTGTCACCATCATGCCAAAGGACATCCAGCTGGCTCGTCGTATCCGTGGCGAGAGGGCTTAAGCGCTGGGTTTTCTTTAACCCCCTCACACAAACGGTCCTTTTCAGGACCACCAAATCTCCAAAAAGAAAACTTACATCAATGCTCTGCGTCTTATATGTAACATGTGATAAATAGGTATACAAATAAAATAAAACAAACAAACAAACGAACAAACACTCGAATAAATAGTTATCTTAAACACATAGCAATATTCATTACTTATCATTAAAAAAGCGAAAGTCTGATAGGAATATCTCACAACTGTCAGGGGTGTAGGTGAATCATATAAGTAAAAGTGATTTACATAGCTCTATGACTTTATCACCAAGGAATAAAATGCGACAGGACAAAACGATAGCGAGGGTTAGGGTTAAGGCAAGGCGAGGCGAGACGAGGCGAGGCGAGGGTTAGAATTGTTTGTTACGTTACAGTTAGAGGTGCGGATCGTTGTCTACATGCATGCATTGCAAACATTTTCTTAAATATCAACTTACGTTATCTGTATATGTTTTAAAAGGAGGGTAACGTTTAGGTTTTCTCAGAAAACCTAAGCGCATCACGTTTGATAAGCGAATAACGCGATATGTACGTGTCATATATTCTATTTCATTTCTAGTGGCATTTGAAAAAAACCCATCTATGAAGGTTCGTAATGCTAATGCATAATGTGAAAACTACCCTAAATGTATATATAAGCGAATGGACTGCTCTTGGGTGTGCACTGTAGCTTGTCGTCTGATTGATCACTGCGCGGGGGACTTTGTCTCATAGATTACCAATTATTAACGTAAATAATCTTTCTTTTATGTGGGTAATCATTGTGTCATTTCAATATCATAGCGTTGGACCTAAGTTGTGTTTAATCTTTTATGCGGGGGAGTGATTTGTGCAATTTGATTTATGTTATATATATATATATATATATATATATTTCTTATCTTTACAAAATTAAACAGCATTGATTGAGTTTTCTTTTGAGGTGTTTGGTGGTCCTGAAAAGGACCGTTTGTGGAAGAGACTGGCAAAGTGCAGTTTACTTTCCAGCAGCCTTCTGGGACTTCTTGGGGAGAAGGACAGCTTGGATGTTGGGGAGAACACCACCCTGGGCGATGGTCACACCGGACAGCAGTTTGTTCAACTCCTCGTCGTTTCTGATGGCCAGCTGCAGATGTCTGGGGATGATTCTCGTCTTCTTGTTGTCTCTGGCGGCGTTACCTGCCAGCTCGAGAACCTCAGCGGCGAGGTACTCAAGGACGGCAGCCAGGTAGACTGGGGCACCGGCACCGACACGCTCGGCATAGTTGCCTTTGCGGAGAAGACGGTGGATACGTCCGACGGGGAACTGAAGTCCAGCACGGGATGATCGGGACTTGGACTTGCCCTTCACTTTTCCTCCTTTACCACGGCCTGACATGATTGCTGTTCGTCTGTTGAGAGATAGAGAACAACTACGGCGAAATCGCAAAGTCGCTTTATATATAGAACAAAAGCGGATCGAAATCGGCCACTGAGCACTGCGCGCGCGCTCTCTCGCTTAAGGCGCGAGCTCTGTTTTCGAGCCGGTTTTCCAACGATAAAAGCGCCGAGCGCCTTCGCGTCCCCCACACTCAAGCACTGCACGAGTAACTATCAACATGCCACCCAAAGTCAGTTCAAAGGGAGCCAAGAAGGCCGGTAAGGCAAAGGCCGCCCGTGTCGGCGGTGACAAGAAGAAGAGGAAGAGGAGGAAGGAGAGCTACAGCATCTACATCTACAAGGTGTTGAAGCAGGTACATCCCGACACCGGTATCAGCAGCAAGGCTATGTCAATCATGAACAGCTTTGTCAACGATATCTTCGAGAGAATCGCCGCTGAGGCTTCCCGTCTCGCCCACTACAACAAGCGATCCACTATCACCTCTCGGGAGATCCAGACCGCTGTCCGTCTCCTCCTCCCCGGTGAATTGGCTAAGCACGCCGTTTCTGAGGGTACCAAGGCTGTCACCAAGTACACCAGCTCTAAGTAAACTCCAGAAGTTCACCTGAACTCACATAACGGTCCTTTTCAGGACCACCAAATCTCATAAAAGGAGACTTGATCAATGCTTGACAAGTATAACATATATACATCTACACACCACATCACGCACATAGTAACTGAAAAAGTCATTTTCAAAGTGTAATATGTTTGTGAGAAGTTAATATAAAGATTCTTTATAACTAAAACCGCGAAGGAGAGAAAGGAATCGCTTTTAAGTGTCTTATGTTAATAGTAACTTTCTCCCCCCCCCCCCCCCCCCCCCATAATTAGTATATTCAAAAAGTAATATAAGATATAACATTTCAATAATTTTGAACGTGGTCATTCATTCAACCTTGGCAACGCGAAACAATAGTCAGACGCAAGCTGACATAACTTAAACCTTCTCTGAGCTTGTCTTAATTAGTGATAGTCAGTGTAGGCTTCCCCCTTTGATTGATCACTGGCGAGTGTCGCTTGATTGATTTTCATTAGTGTTTGCGTGTGTGTATATATCGTCACTGTAAAATTGCCAGTGCATAACATACTATAACATTTTATTTAATAATATTGGTAACAAAACGCATATGCATTGATGTAAGTTTTCTTTTTTGAGATTTGGTGGTCCTGAAAAGGACCGTTTGTTTTGTGGTGAAAACAAGCTTTTCAACCTCCGAATCCGTAAAGGGTACGTCCCTGACGCTTCAGAGCGTAGACGACGTCCATGGCGGTGACGGTCTTCCTCTTTGCGTGCTCGGTGTAGGTAACGGCATCACGGATGACGTTCTCGAGGAAAACCTTGAGTACTCCACGTGTCTCCTCGTAGATGAGACCGGAGATACGCTTAACACCACCTCTTCTCGCCAGACGACGGATGGCAGGCTTGGTGATACCCTGGATGTTATCACGCAAAACCTTCCTGTGACGCTTAGCGCCCCCCTTTCCAAGACCCTTTCCTCCTTTACCACGTCCAGACATTGTTACTCAGAGAGAAATTTCAACTGAATGAACGGGCGACGCGTTCCGCGCCTTTTATCCCTTTAGCGGTACAACCTCGATTAACCAGACAAATGCTGAAACAACGAAAGCGGATAAACGAGTTTTTACACTTGCAAATAATCTGA
Organism: Phorcus lineatus; assembly: GCA_921293015.1. NCBI lineage: Eukaryota > Metazoa > Mollusca > Gastropoda > Trochida > Trochidae > Phorcus > Phorcus lineatus. Next base: position 6,439 of record OV121088.1, on the reverse strand, counting down.
TTTCACTATTGTGTAAATACTGCTGAACTTAATTGAGTAAAATACCTCCTACTTTACGTAGAATAGTTTTTAACATGAAATAGGAGCATTAGTTTCTTGAAGTAGATGTAGACTTTCGAGAAACAGTGAAATTAGATTTTCTCACTAAGCCCCCGATTAACCAGACAATAGAAATTTCACTGTCTGGATAAGAGAGTCTTAGCGCGCTGAGCGTTGTCAAAGCATTAGAAATTTGATTTCACTAGTTTGCGAAAACCAATAGTTTTACAACAACAGTAGTGCATTCACTTCATGTAAAAAGTTATTCTACGTAAAGTGATATATATTTCGTTGACTTGAGTGCTTTAGATTCGTTAAATTAGTGAAATCAAATTTTAATGAGAAAACTCGATCTAACGTTCATATAGTGTTCGGATAAACGAGTTTTCCGCGGGGAATTTGACGACCAATCACTTTGGACGCGGCTTTGATAAAACAGTTCGCGACTCCCAAATTCTCAACAGTCTCACTTTGTGAATCGACATGGCACGTACTAAGCAGACCGCTCGTAAGTCAACTGGAGGCAAGGCCCCAAGAAAGCAGCTGGCCACCAAGGCCGCTCGTAAGAGCGCCCCAGCTACCGGTGGAGTGAAGAAACCTCACAGGTACAGGCCCGGAACTGTCGCTCTCCGAGAGATCCGTCGTTACCAGAAGAGCACCGAGCTTTTGATCAGGAAGCTTCCCTTCCAGCGTCTGGTCCGTGAAATCGCCCAGGACTTCAAGACCGATCTCCGCTTCCAGTCTTCTGCCGTCATGGCTCTTCAGGAGGCTTCCGAGGCCTACCTCGTCGGTCTGTTTGAGGACACCAACTTGTGCGCTATCCACGCCAAGCGTGTCACCATCATGCCAAAGGACATCCAGCTGGCTCGTCGTATCCGTGGCGAGAGGGCTTAAGCGCTGGGTTTTCTTTAACCCCCTCACACAAACGGTCCTTTTCAGGACCACCAAATCTCCAAAAAGAAAACTTACATCAATGCTCTGCGTCTTATATGTAACATGTGATAAATAGGTATACAAATAAAATAAAACAAACAAACAAACGAACAAACACTCGAATAAATAGTTATCTTAAACACATAGCAATATTCATTACTTATCATTAAAAAAGCGAAAGTCTGATAGGAATATCTCACAACTGTCAGGGGTGTAGGTGAATCATATAAGTAAAAGTGATTTACATAGCTCTATGACTTTATCACCAAGGAATAAAATGCGACAGGACAAAACGATAGCGAGGGTTAGGGTTAAGGCAAGGCGAGGCGAGACGAGGCGAGGCGAGGGTTAGAATTGTTTGTTACGTTACAGTTAGAGGTGCGGATCGTTGTCTACATGCATGCATTGCAAACATTTTCTTAAATATCAACTTACGTTATCTGTATATGTTTTAAAAGGAGGGTAACGTTTAGGTTTTCTCAGAAAACCTAAGCGCATCACGTTTGATAAGCGAATAACGCGATATGTACGTGTCATATATTCTATTTCATTTCTAGTGGCATTTGAAAAAAACCCATCTATGAAGGTTCGTAATGCTAATGCATAATGTGAAAACTACCCTAAATGTATATATAAGCGAATGGACTGCTCTTGGGTGTGCACTGTAGCTTGTCGTCTGATTGATCACTGCGCGGGGGACTTTGTCTCATAGATTACCAATTATTAACGTAAATAATCTTTCTTTTATGTGGGTAATCATTGTGTCATTTCAATATCATAGCGTTGGACCTAAGTTGTGTTTAATCTTTTATGCGGGGGAGTGATTTGTGCAATTTGATTTATGTTATATATATATATATATATATATATATTTCTTATCTTTACAAAATTAAACAGCATTGATTGAGTTTTCTTTTGAGGTGTTTGGTGGTCCTGAAAAGGACCGTTTGTGGAAGAGACTGGCAAAGTGCAGTTTACTTTCCAGCAGCCTTCTGGGACTTCTTGGGGAGAAGGACAGCTTGGATGTTGGGGAGAACACCACCCTGGGCGATGGTCACACCGGACAGCAGTTTGTTCAACTCCTCGTCGTTTCTGATGGCCAGCTGCAGATGTCTGGGGATGATTCTCGTCTTCTTGTTGTCTCTGGCGGCGTTACCTGCCAGCTCGAGAACCTCAGCGGCGAGGTACTCAAGGACGGCAGCCAGGTAGACTGGGGCACCGGCACCGACACGCTCGGCATAGTTGCCTTTGCGGAGAAGACGGTGGATACGTCCGACGGGGAACTGAAGTCCAGCACGGGATGATCGGGACTTGGACTTGCCCTTCACTTTTCCTCCTTTACCACGGCCTGACATGATTGCTGTTCGTCTGTTGAGAGATAGAGAACAACTACGGCGAAATCGCAAAGTCGCTTTATATATAGAACAAAAGCGGATCGAAATCGGCCACTGAGCACTGCGCGCGCGCTCTCTCGCTTAAGGCGCGAGCTCTGTTTTCGAGCCGGTTTTCCAACGATAAAAGCGCCGAGCGCCTTCGCGTCCCCCACACTCAAGCACTGCACGAGTAACTATCAACATGCCACCCAAAGTCAGTTCAAAGGGAGCCAAGAAGGCCGGTAAGGCAAAGGCCGCCCGTGTCGGCGGTGACAAGAAGAAGAGGAAGAGGAGGAAGGAGAGCTACAGCATCTACATCTACAAGGTGTTGAAGCAGGTACATCCCGACACCGGTATCAGCAGCAAGGCTATGTCAATCATGAACAGCTTTGTCAACGATATCTTCGAGAGAATCGCCGCTGAGGCTTCCCGTCTCGCCCACTACAACAAGCGATCCACTATCACCTCTCGGGAGATCCAGACCGCTGTCCGTCTCCTCCTCCCCGGTGAATTGGCTAAGCACGCCGTTTCTGAGGGTACCAAGGCTGTCACCAAGTACACCAGCTCTAAGTAAACTCCAGAAGTTCACCTGAACTCACATAACGGTCCTTTTCAGGACCACCAAATCTCATAAAAGGAGACTTGATCAATGCTTGACAAGTATAACATATATACATCTACACACCACATCACGCACATAGTAACTGAAAAAGTCATTTTCAAAGTGTAATATGTTTGTGAGAAGTTAATATAAAGATTCTTTATAACTAAAACCGCGAAGGAGAGAAAGGAATCGCTTTTAAGTGTCTTATGTTAATAGTAACTTTCTCCCCCCCCCCCCCCCCCCCCCATAATTAGTATATTCAAAAAGTAATATAAGATATAACATTTCAATAATTTTGAACGTGGTCATTCATTCAACCTTGGCAACGCGAAACAATAGTCAGACGCAAGCTGACATAACTTAAACCTTCTCTGAGCTTGTCTTAATTAGTGATAGTCAGTGTAGGCTTCCCCCTTTGATTGATCACTGGCGAGTGTCGCTTGATTGATTTTCATTAGTGTTTGCGTGTGTGTATATATCGTCACTGTAAAATTGCCAGTGCATAACATACTATAACATTTTATTTAATAATATTGGTAACAAAACGCATATGCATTGATGTAAGTTTTCTTTTTTGAGATTTGGTGGTCCTGAAAAGGACCGTTTGTTTTGTGGTGAAAACAAGCTTTTCAACCTCCGAATCCGTAAAGGGTACGTCCCTGACGCTTCAGAGCGTAGACGACGTCCATGGCGGTGACGGTCTTCCTCTTTGCGTGCTCGGTGTAGGTAACGGCATCACGGATGACGTTCTCGAGGAAAACCTTGAGTACTCCACGTGTCTCCTCGTAGATGAGACCGGAGATACGCTTAACACCACCTCTTCTCGCCAGACGACGGATGGCAGGCTTGGTGATACCCTGGATGTTATCACGCAAAACCTTCCTGTGACGCTTAGCGCCCCCCTTTCCAAGACCCTTTCCTCCTTTACCACGTCCAGACATTGTTACTCAGAGAGAAATTTCAACTGAATGAACGGGCGACGCGTTCCGCGCCTTTTATCCCTTTAGCGGTACAACCTCGATTAACCAGACAAATGCTGAAACAACGAAAGCGGATAAACGAGTTTTTACACTTGCAAATAATCTGATTTCACTATTGTGTAAATACTGCTGAACTTAATTGAGTAAAATACCTCCTACTTTACGTAGAATAGTTTTTAACATGAAATAGGAGCATTAGTTTCTTGAAGTAGATGTAGACTTTCGAGAAACAGTGAAATTAGATTTTCTCACTAAGCCCCCGATTAACCAGACAATAGAAATTTCACTGTCTGGATAAGAGAGTCTTAGCGCGCTGAGCGTTGTCAAAGCATTAGAAATTTGATTTCACTAGTTTGCGAAAACCAATAGTTTTACAACAACAGTAGTGCATTCACTTCATGTAAAAAGTTATTCTACGTAAAGTGATATATATTTCGTTGACTTGAGTGCTTTAGATTCGTTAAATTAGTGAAATCAAATTTTAATGAGAAAACTCGATCTAACGTTCATATAGTGTTCGGATAAACGAGTTTTCCGCGGGGAATTTGACGACCAATCACTTTGGACGCGGCTTTGATAAAACAGTTCGCGACTCCCAAATTCTCAACAGTCTCACTTTGTGAATCGACATGGCACGTACTAAGCAGACCGCTCGTAAGTCAACTGGAGGCAAGGCCCCAAGAAAGCAGCTGGCCACCAAGGCCGCTCGTAAGAGCGCCCCAGCTACCGGTGGAGTGAAGAAACCTCACAGGTACAGGCCCGGAACTGTCGCTCTCCGAGAGATCCGTCGTTACCAGAAGAGCACCGAGCTTTTGATCAGGAAGCTTCCCTTCCAGCGTCTGGTCCGTGAAATCGCCCAGGACTTCAAGACCGATCTCCGCTTCCAGTCTTCTGCCGTCATGGCTCTTCAGGAGGCTTCCGAGGCCTACCTCGTCGGTCTGTTTGAGGACACCAACTTGTGCGCTATCCACGCCAAGCGTGTCACCATCATGCCAAAGGACATCCAGCTGGCTCGTCGTATCCGTGGCGAGAGGGCTTAAGCGCTGGGTTTTCTTTAACCCCCTCACACAAACGGTCCTTTTCAGGACCACCAAATCTCCAAAAAGAAAACTTACATCAATGCTCTGCGTCTTATATGTAACATGTGATAAATAGGTATACAAATAAAATAAAACAAACAAACAAACGAACAAACACTCGAATAAATAGTTATCTTAAACACATAGCAATATTCATTACTTATCATTAAAAAAGCGAAAGTCTGATAGGAATATCTCACAACTGTCAGGGGTGTAGGTGAATCATATAAGTAAAAGTGATTTACATAGCTCTATGACTTTATCACCAAGGAATAAAATGCGACAGGACAAAACGATAGCGAGGGTTAGGGTTAAGGCAAGGCGAGGCGAGACGAGGCGAGGCGAGGGTTAGAATTGTTTGTTACGTTACAGTTAGAGGTGCGGATCGTTGTCTACATGCATGCATTGCAAACATTTTCTTAAATATCAACTTACGTTATCTGTATATGTTTTAAAAGGAGGGTAACGTTTAGGTTTTCTCAGAAAACCTAAGCGCATCACGTTTGATAAGCGAATAACGCGATATGTACGTGTCATATATTCTATTTCATTTCTAGTGGCATTTGAAAAAAACCCATCTATGAAGGTTCGTAATGCTAATGCATAATGTGAAAACTACCCTAAATGTATATATAAGCGAATGGACTGCTCTTGGGTGTGCACTGTAGCTTGTCGTCTGATTGATCACTGCGCGGGGGACTTTGTCTCATAGATTACCAATTATTAACGTAAATAATCTTTCTTTTATGTGGGTAATCATTGTGTCATTTCAATATCATAGCGTTGGACCTAAGTTGTGTTTAATCTTTTATGCGGGGGAGTGATTTGTGCAATTTGATTTATGTTATATATATATATATATATATATATATTTCTTATCTTTACAAAATTAAACAGCATTGATTGAGTTTTCTTTTGAGGTGTTTGGTGGTCCTGAAAAGGACCGTTTGTGGAAGAGACTGGCAAAGTGCAGTTTACTTTCCAGCAGCCTTCTGGGACTTCTTGGGGAGAAGGACAGCTTGGATGTTGGGGAGAACACCACCCTGGGCGATGGTCACACCGGACAGCAGTTTGTTCAACTCCTCGTCGTTTCTGATGGCCAGCTGCAGATGTCTGGGGATGATTCTCGTCTTCTTGTTGTCTCTGGCGGCGTTACCTGCCAGCTCGAGAACCTCAGCGGCGAGGTACTCAAGGACGGCAGCCAGGTAGACTGGGGCACCGGCACCGACACGCTCGGCATAGTTGCCTTTGCGGAGAAGACGGTGGATACGTCCGACGGGGAACTGAAGTCCAGCACGGGATGATCGGGACTTGGACTTGCCCTTCACTTTTCCTCCTTTACCACGGCCTGACATGATTGCTGTTCGTCTGTTGAGAGATAGAGAACAACTACGGCGAAATCGCAAAGTCGCTTTATATATAGAACAAAAG